>OY735242.1:22801478-22863978 GCA_963457665.1 Thysanoteuthis rhombus | reverse complement strand
TTCATAAGCCCGAACCCCGAAGCTAGTGCAGCTTGTCAAAAGAATAGAAATCAATATGAACTCTATTTTCTATTCCCATGGCGATTTCTCTTCGTTCCAACAATTTCCGCTTTACCACGATCACACAACAAAAGCTCCTATTTTAGTTAAGACATTTTTTTTCTTTTAGAACACCACAATGCAACACTCAGACAACCCCGAATTGGGAGGTAGTAAGATACACTGGAGATTGATGACATATTGTTTAGTTGTTTCCAGTCAAACAATGGCGACACTATCTTGATTGTTAATTGGTGAGAGAAAATAAATAGAAGAAAATAGATAGAAAGAAGCTTAATAGTCAGACCTGATTAGTTTGTCAGATTGTGCTTAGATGGCGCTGTTGAGAGAGTATCGGAAAAAAGGCGGGAAATGGTCGTTCATGTCGATAAAAAGCAAAATGGCGAAAGAAAAATTTCAAAGAATGATTGATCGTCTGTCAGGAAGATTGGGAGATAAAAAAAATGATTTGGACTTGGTGTACAGATTTCAGCTCATATATGACGAACGAAAGTAAAGGAAATTACAACGTCTGACGTGAAAATAGTAAGGGTTTTTTTCAGTGGATTTTACTAACATGTTTTATGTTGCCTCTTAGACAACTGTACTGTTTTTGAGCTGATGATTAACCTCAGAGGTCATTCAAGGCCACAGAGGTCATTGAACAGCACAGCATACCAGCCTGCCATTTCTATCGAGTTTAAACAATTTATAACCAAAAAGTTTGAAATATTATTTGTTATGAAGTGCAGAGATATTTTTCGCCAGACAAATGGAAGGGTAGATGAGATCAAAATATACTTCCGATGTCATCGGACGTCACTGGAGTTAAAAGTAGTTTTGGGCCTGTACGATCTGTATCGTAGCCTAACAATTACACTCTTGGGAGTAAATCTCTTACATTTATTGGTCCCTTATTGTGGAACACTACTACCTATATATATATATATATATATATATATATATATATATATATATATATTACTGCGACATCCACAGACAGCTGTTTCTTTGTGTCACAACTCTTCTGTGTGGCTATAGACTATCTATTATCCCATCCAGTACCACAAGGTAGGATCGAGACTTTCGCTTCAGACCCAGAGGTTGGCATCTTTGAATTTAAGCGATATATTTACTCACGCATACATTCCCCATCCGCCAGAATACCCTATTCCTACGTTGGAAGAGCATTGCATAAGCTTATAATGAACGAGTTACCTCACTTAAAGAGTGCTCAACCCTGAATAAGGGAGCGCTAATTATTTATTGTTAATACATATATATATATATATATATATATATATATATATATATATATATATATATATATATATCAACAATTAATGGATTAAACGCCTAACTCAATAACCCCAATCACACAGATCTCTAATTCATAAAACTCCTGCCAATAATAACCTCACACCCACATCTACCCCCACCCCAGATACATTCAATACTGGGAACTTCGAAGTCACTAAGACCAATAGCAAAGTCCACCGCAGCCAGTCTTATCACTTATCTAAATCATAGCCAACATACTTTTGAAGACTTGTAAGGTTGAAACCTATGTAGTTCTTAAACCTCATCACCCCTCCATTTACACTATCCCTAACATACCCCAAAAATCTAACTACACACCACTTCCCTCCTACCCTGACACACTTTGCCCTCTCAAAGACCAACTGCTGCTGCTTAACTATAGACTTCATCACTGACTGGACTCTCTCTCACACAGCAGGATGCCCCCAGCAGCCCGGTTACATTTCTTTACACACAAGGCAAAGCTCCTGATAGTGGACTCTGGTTCCACATGAAACCTTTAACCCCTAAAAGAACACACTAACACAGCACATACCACTGAAGATGGGAATACACCCTGAAACATGTCTGGATCATTACCAACAACTAAAAACATCGACAGATTGATAAACCTTACCTCAAAACACTTTACTCCCGAGTCTGTCTCACTCATTGCAATGCATATTATATATACATATATAAAAATATAACTTGCGACCGATATGTAGCCACTTTGACGTAGCATCGCTCTTTCAATTATGGTAAAGAGCTGGACGAAAAGGCGGAGGTCCAAATAACTGCTTTATCCTAAGACTTTCATCTTGTTTATTCACAGAATAATGTGAATGAACAATATGAGACGATATATCTACACGTGTGTGTTTCATTAGATAAGGAATGTTTTTTATGTTTCAGTTAACGTTTCTTGTTTACGCACAAGAAAACGCGTGTCTAGATTCAATGAATGTGAATATTGTCCAGCTATACGCTGTCTTCAGGTAGATATGGGCGTTATCTACTGAAATTTTATTTGACAAAGATTTCAGTTAGTCCGACCACATAGTAACAACGACTCAGTTGTGTGTATATTTGCAGTTTTATTCAACTTAGCACAACCCCGTTTAGCGCTGTATTTTTATGAACGTATCTGATGCACTAATCGAGGTATGATTGTATGATTTCTGATTGAAGAAAGAAAAAAAAAGGAAGAAAGAATCATATTAAACAAGAAAAAGGAGAGACTTTGTTCAAGAACTGCGATGTTGTATAAACGATATTTGGCAGCATTTGAAAACATTTGATAACATTTGCTTCTGTAATAAAACTATTTATTTTTAATTGAGTTTTCAACTTGATCCCCGTTAAAATAAATTATCATTGTATCAAAAAGGAAAACGAAATATCGCCCGAAATGCAACATGATCCACTGTGAAATGAAAAAGTTATATATATATATATATATATATATATATATATATATATATATATATATATATATATATATATATATGGAATATAATGTAGCCTGCTTGCTTGCTCTCTTTCTTTCTTTCTTTCTTTCTTTCTGTCTTCCTTTTTCTTTCTTTCTCTCTTTATCCATTGTACTTTCTATTCTTTATCTCAAGAACTTTTTGAAAAAGGAATGTGACGTAATATGACGTAAAAAGAGAGAAAATACACCTCTCTCTCTCTCTCTCTCTCTCTCTCTCTCTCTCTCTCTCTTTGCCCACTCCCTGTATCGTATCTTCCTATCTTCACCAACGCCTTCTCTATCATACTATCACCTCTCTTATTAAGATAAAACCCTTCTTCCCTAGTTACGAACGCAGTCTACCTCTCTTTTTACCACGCTCTTGGGGTTACTTGATTTCTTACGAACTCTGCTGGCTTACTTAAATCTGGCTTCAACCTTGATATTTCTCGTACTTAGAACGGTTGACATCATCATCATCATCATCAGTCTTTTAACGTCCATCGTTGGACATAGACCTTCCCTAGGATCCATCTCATTTCTCTATCATGGGCGTCGTGGAGCCATTATTTTCTGAATTTGTCTAGTTTATCTCTCCATCTTGTATTTTGCCGGCCTCAGTTTCGCATATGATCTCTGGGGATCCATGTTGTGAGTTGTGATGTCAATCGGTTGTCTTTCATTCTCGCAACATGACCAGCCCATAGCCATTTGAGTTTTCTAATAGATTCTATGATGTCTCGGACCCCCGTTTTCTTCCTGATATATTGTGCTGTCTTCTGATCTCTTCATGTGAGGTTGAGCATGATTCTTTCATGCGCACGCTGCAGACTTTCGTTGCAGCTAAAAAGAAAAATGAATTAAAGGGAGACAAGCTTGGCTGTAATAGGGTCGAACTTTCTAGCTTCATTGAAATTTAAAAGGTAAACAAAACAGAATTCATTGCTCCATGCATCAAAATTCCAAAATTACGAGTCTCATTTCGATTCCTTTATTAGTTGTTCCTGTAAATGGGATTTACAAACTTTAGCAAAACAAGTCTGAGTTTGGTTTTAGAAGCGGGAGTGAAATTGTCGTCAGTTTTCGCGTACGTCACTGAGTCTCTATTATTCGTATATGATGTCACTGTTGCCTGACGTTATTACGGTTACATACGAAAATAAAGTCAAAACACAATAGCAGGAGTTTGACAAAAGGTCGAATTGAAGAAGAAAAAGAACGAAAGAAAGGAAAAGGAAATAAATAATGAAAAAAAGAATGGATTAGAAAAAAAGAAAACTTAAACTAGAGCAACTGTCCAGTAACAATTGGGATATCAATACCATTGATTCGGTCTTGCTTTTATCGTCTGCTTTCCTCAGTTCTGTTCTCAGCAGTCTGCCATCTTTATTCTTCTTGGAAATCTTTTCTTTTGAAAAGAATCTCTTTGTTTCGCATCAAAGAATCCTTCTTTTGTGCTAAGATCACACTGATCAAACTTGGGGTTTCTGTTCGACCATTGCCCAGCACTTAACATCCATTTGTACAGAAGTGGGCGAGGATTGCTGGAATATTGACCCCAGATGATAAGGTCTAAGATTTTACTTCCATCTGTCTTCTCTCGATCAAGTTTAAAAAACTTTTACTTTTTCTTTTCTTGTCAGAAATAGTCATTGAGTACGAAGAGTGTGCTTCTGGGAGCAAATCTGCGATGAGTCTGATTTTGAATCCGGACAATGGAGTTGCTACAAAAGAAAAAAATCAAGTCTCTATGAATCGTCCAAGAAATGACAGCAAAAATTATCGCTCAAATGTCGTGTGGCACAGGAAGGAACTTCGCTTTGCTATTTTTAATCTAGCACAAAGCAACATTAGTAGAGCACTCATTGAGAATCGAACCCATTTCACTAGCGATTCGGTCTTTGATAAAATTTAGCAACAATGTTCGCTTATACTAAGCTTACTTAAATCTTACATATAGCGCCAGTAGTGGGACATCCAGTGGAGTTCGAACTTAGTACACAAGTGAATTGATCTGCAGTACGGCAGATCTCAAATCCATCATATTGGCACAAAAATACTTCAAGTTTGACTCAGAAGTTTTCAAAAGTGAGAAATGGGTTCGTTACTTATGCTAAGTTTCGAGGACTATATTAACCTGGTTACCGGAGTTCCAGTTTTTAGACAGCTCCTCCAAACTCTGGCTGTGATAGGTGGCGTTCGATTTGCACCAGTTTGGGAAACGCATGAATCTATTTCTTCTTCCCTTTGCTATGGGTAAATAGCAGGACAGACTTGGCTCTTCTACCTTGGTTAGCAACCAGTCTGAGAAACGGACAAGCCTGGTAACGTCCAACCTTTCGTCTACCATCGTGAGAGGCGGGCAAAGGTCATAAAAGGGAACATGTTCAAGAAATGTACGGTTAACGTGGCTCCAGTGAAGCTTTGACTGGCCTAGCAAGATCGTAGTAGATTATAACAAAATGCCATTCTTATTCTTTTTATCTTTCAAGCGATTTTTGAATAAAAGGGAAGTATAAAACCTGAAAAATAGCCATAACCAATGTTTTGGGGAAAACTAAAGTTTTTGCCGTATTAGGCTCGGCCCAGAAATATCAATTGGATCATTTGGTATCTTATTAGGTGCATCAATAGTTTAGGATTCCAGATGCCAGGGTGGAATTTTTTCAAAAATAATTAGACGATCCTAATAATCCTAAAAAGAAGAGTATATAACCAATGCATCCTCTCAAGTGACTCATAGAGCTGAAACATTGAATCAAACCAAGAGACAGACCTACAAACTGAGAATCATGCAGCGTCCACATGAGAAAATCATGCTCAACCTCACATAGTGAGATCACAAGACAGCACAATATACCAGGAAGAAAACGGGGCTTGGAGATATCATAGAATCTATTAGAAAGCTCAAATGGCAATGGGCCGGTCATATTGCAAGAATGACAGACAACCGATTGACATCACGACTCACAACATGGATCCCAGAGATCACATGCGAAACTGAGGCCGGCAGAATATAAGATGGAGAGATGAACTAGACAAATTCAAAAAATACTGGCTCTGCAACGTTAAAAGACTGATGATGATGATGATGATGATGATGTTAATCATAAATGTTACACTTCCATTCGATGATAACAGTACCAAAACCTGCATGTATATCGTTCCCTGCAGATGTGATAAATAATGAAAATTTACACCAGCCGATCCCGTTAAAAACAAACTATAAGAACATTGATAAGCAGGGGAAAGAAAAGGAAAAAGAAGATTTTTTTTTTCAAGTAGAAAAAATAAAGCAAAGAAAATATCAAAATAGAAGGAAAAGTAAGAAAGTAAGAATCTAAAATGTGTTGGGTGGGAGAGAGAATGTAATGGGAAGCTATTTTGAACGACGTGAAAGAAAGAAAACGAACTTTTTTTCATGTACAAATCGACTTCGTTGAATTCAATGAAAACTGGTCTGGTTAGTCATTCAATAGAAAACCATCACGTGACGAACGTCTTTTGGCACCATGCCGTGTTGAGGGTAATTGGAAAAAAAAAGATAATCAATGAATTAGTTACTTCTCTCGCTATTGTGGGGGGGGTTGATCAAGAAGAGATCTGAATTTTCAAAAATGAGCGTGAATGCTGCCGGACACGAACTACGGGATCAATTTAGCACAAACTTACATTGCAAATGAATACCACTCCACACTGATAACTTATTAAAGAAGGATTTTCAATAAGCAAAACATAATAATGAGAGAATGTTTAAAGTTCCAGACCTCTAGATCCATTGGTATGGTCTGTATGGATGATATATACATACAAACATGGCCAGCCAAACCAACTCAAAGACTGGAGAAACCTGTCGACTGTTTCGATGACAGTGTTGGTTGACGGTTTCTGAAAAATTTGAAAAATGAAAATGTCTCCTGTTCGTGACAAAAAAAAAAAAAAACACGTTGTGAAAGTCACGTGATTTGCATCGATGCGCATGCGTGCAACAATGAAAGAAGAAAATCGACTGTTTTCTTAAATTAATTTTGGAGAAACTGGAATTGATTTCTTTGAAGAAGTCTTTCCTGTTTGGGTATTTGCCAATTTTCAACTCTTTGATATGTTTCTTCAGAAAATTCTTTCGTTGAAGAAAAGATCGAAGCCGGTATCGATCCCTGTATACTTTGGACCATCATTTTATTCACGCATTTCTTTGATTTGTTTTAAATATTTTTCTATCTATTCGAGTGGTTATTGTTTTATTGCATTATTTTGTAGTTTATCATTGAAAGACTTGCTGTTCATGCAACTGGTGATATCACGAGTGGGATTTATTGAGAAAAGAAGAAGCTTTCATTCAGTAATGACACAGCAGGTAGATAGATCGACAGATAAATAGATATGATCAGACATAAATAGAAAGATATGATCAGACTAAGATAGATAGATAGATAGAATAGGCACACATTGACATGATCAGAGACATATAGATATGATCATAGATAGATATGATCATACTGGGATAGATAGATAGATAGATAGATAGATAGATAGATAGATAGATAGATAGATAGATAGATATGATCATCCTGGGATAGATAGATAAAAAGATAGATAAAGATGATCAGACTGATAGATAGATAGATAGATAGATAGATAGATAGATAGATAGATAGATGTGAAGACTGGCATAGATAGATAGATAGATAGATAGATATGGTCAGACATATGATGGGAGAAACATGATTATACTGGGATGGATAGATATCAGACAGACATAGGAAGATATGATCAGACAATCAGACAGAAAGATATGATCATACTGGAATGGATAGATAAATAGATATGATGTATGGTCAAATAAGATCAGACAGATATGATCATACTAGAATTGACAGACGATCAGACTGAGATATATATCAAAAAGATATGATAATACTGTGATAGATAGATAGATAGATATGATCAGACATCGAAATATGTAATTAGACAAACAGATATGATCAGATAGATAGATGTAATTGTACTGGGATAAGAAAGATATGATCAGACAGATATATCGTATATAAGTGATAGAGACGTCAAACAGAAAGATAGATATTATCATACAGGAATGGATGGAAAGATATGATTAGACATATCAGAAATATAGATAGATAGATAGATAGATAGATAGATAGATAGATAGATAGATAGATAGATAGATAGATATGATTGTGGGAAAGATAGATATGATGCTGGGATAGATAGATAGAAATGATCAGATATATATGATCGGATATATAGATATAAAAAGATAGATGAATAGGTATAAAAAGATATATAAATGAATTGAAAGATATATATATAAAAAGATAGATATGAAAAGATAGATAGAAAAAAAGATAAATAGATAGGTATGAAAAGATAGAAGAGTTGAAATAAATGCCTGATGAGAAAATGGACAAAAGCAGTACAGGATTTACATGGGGCGCCATTGGTGGAAAGGAGTAAGTTTTGAATAGTCTCTTTGTTGGGCGCCCGAATTCATTCAATTTCCGTTGAGGCGATGTTATGAATAACGTGCCGAACCTTGCCATTTACAGACCATCCGGGCTTCTCAGCAAATAGCCTTTCCACTGATTGAGATTCGATCAGAATTTTGACATTTCTTTTCGTCTTTCTTCATCGCTTTGTAGTTCGTTTCTTTTTTTCTTTTTCTTTCGTTTTCTCTATATTTCACTTTCTGTTTTCTTTCGGCTGTTTTTTGTCTTCTTTCAAAGGAAATAGAAATGGATAGACTATGATATATAGATAGATACATTCATACAAAGACTAAACTTTCATAAAAATCATACATATATACGTATATGAAATTCTTTGGCGCTAAGAAAAGGTCAGAAGTTTGGTTGTATGTTGAATGTCAGAGGTGACAGGACCAATCTACATCTTTAAAATACTCGATCCATTGATAAGGGCCCCTACAGTCTGCCCCACCCCGAACAACGTTCAATATGCTGGACAGGTCTGCAATCCGGCTATAAAGTCTTTTGTCAGCATTAGAGATTTGCCTACCTTGTTTGATCCGTCTTGATATTAGAATATTGATTCCCTACTTAAGCAAAGATGGTAATCTCTCTCTCTCTCCCTCTCACTCTCTCTCTCTCTCTCTCTCTCTCTCTCTTGCTTCGTCGCCATTCTCTCTCTTCCTCTATTTCTCTTTTTCGATTCATCTTCCCTCTCCCTTCTCTCTCTCTCTCTCTCTCTCTCTCACTATCTCTCTCTCTTGGTACTTTCTACTTTTTTCTTTCACCCTCTCTCAACCTTTTTTTCATCCTCTCTCTCTCTCTCTCTCTCTCTCTCTCTCTCTCTCTCTCTCTCTCTCGTTTTGGACGCCATTCTCATTCTTCCTCTATTACTCCTTTCCAATTCATCTTTCCCCCCCCCTCTCTCTCTCTCTCTCTCTCTCTCTTTGGCTCTCTCTTCTTTATTTTCTCTCATCCTCTTTCTCTAGTTTTGTTTCATATCCCACTCTCTCTCTCTTCTTTCGTCGCCATTCTCATTCTTCCTCAATTACTCCTTTCTGATTTATCTTCCCCTCCCACTCTCTCTCTCTCACTCTCTCTCTCTCTCTCTCTATCTCTCTCTCTCTGGGGCCAGAGAACAGCAGGACAGGAGGGGTTTTTCCTTCTATTTTTTGGAGTCAGTCGGAGCAAAAATCGTGCAGTTTTTCCCACTTTTGAATTCAACTTTTTCCATCCTTTGTACGTTGATTCCAAAACGTGTGCGCGTGCGCACTCCCACACGTGCGCAGCTAAGACGGAATTTAATCTAGTGCCTATCTTGTGACTTTGGAAACTGTGCCCAATCAACTCCACTTAGGTTTCTTCAAGTCTAGGTTGATGGGACTCTAGGTTTTTTTTCTCTCTCCCTCAAGTTGGCGTTGGAAATCTTCCCAGGTCACCTGATGTTCACCGTGTATCGTAGGAATCTATTGACAAAAATCTGGAGCTTGCTGGTAATGGTGTAGTCACTCTACATAGCTCAGATCTATACAAAAGAATTGTCTTCGCGTTTGTGTTGGAGATTCTGATTTCATTTCGAAGGGACAATGCCAAGGAGTTCCAAATAGATTGCAGAGTATTGAATACATCCCCTGCCTTACTGAAGCAACTTCATACAACCACGCAATAAGTAGTGGCGAATTCAGACCTTCATATTTATCAATTTGAGCTTAGTTTGGTTCAAGGCCATCGATATGAGGAACCTTGTGAGCAGCAGCGGTGGTCTACGAGACAGCTTTCTAAACATTTCTTCACGGCAAGCTCAATTTATCTGGTGCAATGTCATAAGTATAGGAATGCCAGTGAGAATCGAACTCACCACAATCTGTGAGACTTGCTTGATTACCTTTGCTCCTGTGGTCAATTCTTAGAGGATCCTACTCACTATATTAGTAAGGAAGTTCTGAGATGAAGTATTGCCATTATTCCATGGGTTTTCAGACTACTAACTTTAACTGTGTTGTTTTGGTCATTACATTTCAGCCGATACATTCTCCAGCCATCTTATATTGTCTTAAGTTCTAAAAGACAATAGTGCCATTGCTCTATGATTCAATCAGACTAGTATCTTTATTTTTGTTGTTTTTATCACAACATTTCGGCCAATACATTCTCCAGCTTTCTCATATCGTCCAAAGTTCTGATAGGAAGTATTGACATTATTCAATGAATCATACAGACTAGCATCTTCATCTCTGTTGTTTTGATCACTATATTTTTCTCGTGTGGTCTGAATTTCTGAGAGGAAGTATAGTATTTATGCCATCAATTAAACAGACTAATATCCTAACATTTGTTGTTTTGAAACTTCTGTTTTGGCCGCTGCACTCTCCAGTCTTCCAAGTACTGTTTAAGATATCAGTTTTGAAAGCCAAGAAATAGGTCTACTAAGAACGTTGAGATGAAAATAAAGAAACAAAGTTGGCTGAGCTAGGGTCAAACTGCTTTGCTTCATTAAAATCTAAACGGTTAACAAAACAGAATTCACTTCTCCGCATGATATTATTCCAAAACTTGTTTATAGTTCTTGTAAATGGGATTTCCAAACTTTGGCAAAATAAGTCGGCCTGAGTTGGGCGTTAGAAGTGGGAAGGAATTAGTCCTCAGTTTTTGCATACGTCACTATATCACTATTATTCTTGCATGGCGTCATTGTTTGCGGGGTCATTGTAGTTTTTTATTGTTGTTACATACGAAGATATAGTCATAACTCAATAGTAGGAGCTTGACTATAGAATTACTCGTAAAATAAGAATACAGCAATTCGCTGACTTATGTCTGGATTACGTAGTTTGAACATAACTTGATCTGAGCGTAGGTCGATTATTAAAGAGCGAAGTGAAATATATGCACTGCACAACATGAGGAACAATGACGTACGTATTTAGCTAAACCTCTATATAGTACATATGTCTTCCGTGCCTTTTCGAAAAGAAATGAACAAATGTTAACATCTTTCCTTAACATTGCGTCTACTTTCTTAACTCCTCCTTCATACCTTCCATGAGAACTTGAAACAAACATGTCGCAAGAACTCCCTTCTCTTTAGCAAGCTAAGTATAACATGACAGAAACTTTCATCATTCGCAGTTAATCGAGTTTAAGCTCTCGTGGAGATATTTTCGATCGGACGTAAGTCGGTCGGAGATATTTTCAATCGGACGTAAGTCGGCCGGGTGTAAGCCGATGTATGATTATGTTGAATAATGATTCTTTGAATCTAAGACCATGTGAATACCTTCCTTTGACCGTTGTTCGAAAGCAGAACATTTTATAAACTAGAAAGCACTCTGCGCGCCATACGTTAACTGAAACTAAACGTAAATGACTCCTTATATAGCTACGATACAGGGGAGATAATTTTGAGTTTCCATTTTCCATATTCATGACTATTGTCTTGATATATAAAAAAATATTCTTCAATCGAAAAAAATCCTTGAATCCTCCTTAAAATTTGATAAATTCTTCCTAAGCCAATATTCCACCCTTCTACAAAATGTCATTGAAACTCAGTGCGAACTTTTGGAGATATTTTATAGGCGAACAGACAAATATGAGTGAATTCATGTACCACTGCAAACGGAGTTGGAAGAGGTTGAAAAAATTCAAAGGCTCATTTCAAAGCGACATTTTTCTTTTCCCGTTTGCAGCTAGATCTTTGTGTTCTGATTCACGCAATTCATTCCAGATTTTTTTCTCCGTCTTCAAAAATTCATAGATTGTCAATGTTGGAGATTGAAAATCTTGTTCAAAGTCTCGTTTTTCCCCGTGTGCTTCTCATTCTGCAGAACGCCTACGAATATGCATCACGAATATGCAAAACGTATTCCTTGATTTTGTAGAAGTCCAAAAGAAACTAGCATGCACACGGAAATTGCATACCCCTACCAACGCCGAACACAGACTAAAACTCGGGTTCGTATGAAATATTGAATTACAAGGGAGATAACTCGATTCTCAGAATATGTACAAAAGTAGTGTTATTTCCTTTTAAATACTAATGTAGCTTTTTATTTACTGTTCGCTTTTAACTTCTTTTCGTGAAGAATAATGATATATCTCAATCAAAAATGAATTGTTGGAGCTGCCTCAAAATTTAATACCTTCTTCCTCGTGACTCATGACTAGCCCTTCACAAAATGTTATTTAAACTCATTTAGAACTTTCGAAGATATTGTGTGAAAAGACATGTGCAATTACATGAATGCATGAAAAAAATGCAAAAATGGTCCTGGATCTGCACTGAAATTCAATAAATATTCTTTAGCCCATGGAAGACATTTCCGTAAAATGCCATTGAAATTCATGGAGAACTTTTGAAGATATTGTATGGACAATAAGAAAAACATGAGTGAACATTTATATCTCCACCACCTTCGTAAGCAGAGGTTTTAAAAAATACAAAATTCATGTTGGAACAACCAGTTTCTTTTCTTGTTTGAGGCTAAATCTTTGTGTTTCCTGAATTCATGAAATCCATTCCAGATTTTTTCTCAATCTTCAAAATCTTATAGATTGCCAATGTTACAGATGGAAGATCTCGTTCAAAGTCTCGTTTTTCCTCGGGTGCTTCCCGTTCTGCGAGCGTCTCCCGATGCGCAGCACGAATATGAGTTTTGTTTTGCTTCATTTCAAAGAGGTACAGAAGAATAAATTGTTTTTTTCTCCGTTTTCGTCGTGCAGTACTCAGGAAATAGGTCCTCTGATTCATTGTTGATTTGCTTTCCCGTGATGCTTAGTCATCAGTCGCCATGTTTACATCAAGCGATGAATAGCTCGTTAACCATTACGTCTGCTTCTTTTCTTTTCACTGATCGTGTAATATCAGAATTTAAGAAAGAGTCTGAGTACCAAATGCACTATAATCGGTTCGACGCAACGGTAATACTATAAAATACTCAAGTAAAATAAAAAAAATCCTTGGCCCTATTTTGAACGAAGCATTTAACTTATACAACAAATATCTACTTATAGACATAATCTCTGTTCTTGTCAATGCAATTGAACCAACGATTCTCCATATAATGACCAGAGGTATGATCGAAAACGCTACTTTCAGTCTTTGATTAAACATTGAGCAAAAAAAAGACACTTACCTACGGCATCAAAAGATTATGGGAAACCAAAGGTATTTTGCAGTTCCCTGTATTGAATTATTTAAATTTGTTTAAATTGTTTAACATTAAAGTTAAAATTCATTTTTTTTCTCTTATATATAGAGTTTATTCCGACATTCTAATGTTTCAGCCGTCCACACAATTTCTATTGTAGAAGATTGGTCATCATGTAAGCACAAGTTTTGTTGGCAAATATTTGGTTCAGTGAAGCAGAATGTTTTTGCAGGAAATTGTTTTTCTAACGTATGTTGATGTGTTTTATTTGGATATAATATTCTTTTGGGGAATATATAATTTTGAAAATCTTGCCAGTCAAGCGAAGAGAGGGACGATTTGGGGTCACCGTTGATGTGCTTTGGGGATCGAGCGGCTTTGATTCGGCCTTTCTCAGACCCCTAAAATTTAGACAATATTTACGTTCATTGAATCTCACACTGTGTTCTCCTGTGCGTAAACAAGAATAGTTGATCAAAAATTTAAGAAAAACAAACTTGTTTATGCAGCAATCTTTCTGTGACAGACGAATAGCAAACGCTGAGTTTAAAACCATCAACGGTCGAAAAGTAAAAGCTGAATTCATAAACTGAAAAACAAATAACATCCATTGTTTTCCTTCGATCTTGATAATTACCATAAGTATGGTTGAGAGCGCTCGATATGTTTGGACAATATTTTCTCTAATTGGATTCAGACACACGTTCCTTTGTACATAAACAAGAAACGTAAAATAAAAATGGAAAAACATTCCTTGTATATCATCTTTCAAACCTGCATATATGTGTGTATGTATGTATGTGTATGTATGTGTATGTATGTGTATGTCTGTGTGTGTGCTCGTGAGCGTGTGTATTTCTGTCATTCCGTTTGAATTGCTACCTGTCTCTGTTCGAATCTATCGATCTGTCCAACTTGTTTACTTCTTATTTGTTTATCGTTCACTCTTTCGATCAGAGGATGCCCGAGCAAGTAACGACTCGAAGAACGGACTCGGCGAATTGAGTTCAAACTCTGACTGGGACAGTTTGAGTTCACTTCGCATTAATACTCCTCAGAAAGGCATGAATTCAATTCTCCTCTAGCTATGGGACAAGCAGTAATGTTATATGTGGAACCCAAGCAGGGATAACAGAAGTCATAGCCAGAGCAAGAGTGCTACTTACTTACTCTTCGGATCTTTCTGCCAAGCTCTGTCTTCTCCTGACATATTCCCCCCCCCCCAAAAAAAAAAGAAAGACAGGACAAAAGGAACAAAGATGAATTTTAGCAGAAAGAAAGAAAATAGATTGAAATAAGGGTTTTAGGAGAAAAAAAGAAAGGAAGGAAAAGATGGGTTTTCAAAGAAAGAAAAAAGAAAATGACAAGGCATGAGATAGAATCAATGAAAGAAAGAAAGAAAGAAAAAAGAAAGAAAGAAGAAGCGAGGACAAAAGATGAAATTAATGAAGTAGTGAAAGAAAAGGACGAGGCAAAGATAGAATTAATGAAAGAAAGAAAGAAAGAAAGAAAAGAAGAAAGAAAGAAAATGAGAAGGCATGAGATAGAATTAATGAAAGAAAGAAAGCAAGAAAAAAGAAGCGAGGATAAAAGATGAAATTAATGAAGTAAAGAAATAAAAGGACGAGGCAAAAGATAGAATTAATGAAAGAAAGGAAGGAAAAAAAACAAAATAGAATTAATGAAGCAAATAAATAAAGAAAAAAGGACAAGGCAAAAGATAGGATTATTGAAAGAAGGAGAGAAAGGAAAGAAGAGCTAAGACAAAAGATAAAATTAATGAAGTAAAGAAAGAAAGAAAGAAAGAAGACAACAAAGCAAAAGTTAGAATTAATGAAAGAAAGGAAGGAAAAGAGAGCCAAAATATAATCAATGAAGTAAAGAAAGAAAGAAAGAAAGAACAAAGCAAAAGATAGAATTAACTGAAGAAAGAAAGAGAGAAAATAGAATGAATGAAGATAGATTTAATCAAATAAACCTTTGATTCTCACGAATGCTCACCACCTAAGGCCTTGTTCCAATCGTTTGTTGGTTGGTTATGTAATCCATTACTGCAATAACGTTTCTGTTCTTTACTTAGTATACCTGATTTGTAACTTTGTATCAAAATATACAAATCACGAGCAACCAGTTCGGAGATTTCCCAGAAATTATTCCATGGAAAGTGAAGCAATTCATAAAACAAAACAAAAAAGAAATGTCCCTGGACCAGACAATATCACCATCGACCTACTCAAAAAAGCTAGTAACGTCATCACTAGGAAGCTAGCCACCCTATTCAACTTGAAGTGAAGTCCCAGAAGATTGAAACACCGCAATCATATTGCTTTTATATGAATTTAAAAATGGGTCCTGTGAAATCTCAACAACTATGGGCCACTAAGCCTACTCAACTGTATCTACAAACTTTTCACTGAAGTGATCACCAACCAAATCACAAAAGCACTAGATGAAAAATAACCACGGGAACAAGCTGGCTTTAGAAGAAGCTACTCGCCCATTGACCGCCTCCATTCGGTAAATCAACTAAGAGAAAACAACAGAATATAAAATAACACTCGCTGTGGCATTTGTTGATTTCAAAAAGGCCTTCGACTCAGTATAAATCCCAGAGGTTATCGATGCTACCATTCAACAAGGCGTAGAAGCAATGTGTATCAGAGTATTGTAACATATCTATCGATACAGCAGATCTTTCATCAGGTTACATAAAGACTAGAGCCCCTTCCTGCTAAAAAAAAGGGTAAGACAAGGTGATACCAGCTCAACCAAACTTTTCTCAGCCTGCTTTGAGATGTTTTTTCGGAACCTAAACAGGGAAAATAAAGGAATCAGAATTAACAACGAATACCAGAGTAACTTCAGATTCGCAGACGACATTGTCCTTTTCTGCTGAGAACTTTCATGACCTCCAGATGATGGAAGCAAGAAAATCGGTCTCCAAATGAACTCTTGTTAAACAAATATAGTGTTCAATGGATATGTTGAAGACAGGTATACAACAATCAAAATCGGAGATGCAGATCTAGAGAAAGTAGATCACCACATCTACCTAGGACAACAAATCTCCATGAAAACCTCATGAGAAGAAGAAATTGAGTGAAGAATCACGTTAGGTTGACAAGCCTTCGACAGGGCAAGCTCAAACTTCAAGAAAGTTCTGCTAGTCCTAAAAAGAAGGGTATACAATCAATGCACCCCCCAATAAACACCTATGAAGCTGAAACATGAAATCTAACCAGAAAACTGACCAAACTTAGAAACATGCAACGTGCTAAACATAACGGAGAGATCACAAAACAGCACAATATACAAGAGGGAAAACAGGAGTCCGAGATATCATGGAATCCCTGAGAAAATTCGAATGGCAGTGGGCTGGTCATGTGGCGCGGATGACAGACAACCGCTGGACATAACGACTCACAACGTGGATCCCCAGAGATCACTTGCGAAACTGGGACCGACAAAATGTAAGATGGCATGATGAACCGGATAAGTTTAGAAAATACTGGCTCCGTGACGCCCATGATAGAGAGGTCTGGCAAATCTTGGGAAAGGCTTATGTCCAACAGCGAACACTAACAAGCTACTGATGATGATGATGATGATGATGATGATGATGATGATGAGGATGATGTTTGAGTTCAAATAAAGGAGTTTGCTGATTTTCAAGACCAACTTTAACCTGCTTGGAAGATATACGCTATACAATCTTATTCTCATTCCCACAACCAACACTAGCGCAATTTGACTTTGGTTCCTACTGAGCCAAACTTGGTGAATATCCAGATAGAAAGTAGGAAACCAACCATCAAAGAAGCAACGGGATGCAACGAGAAACAAAGGGAGTGTGATTCCTAAAGAAAAGCTTTTATACAGAAGTCTGCGGCGATTGCTTCAATAATTCAGGTCGTTTCGTTGCTTCCTGTTGTTTATCGTATATAATCACGACCCCTCCCCAACAAAAACTCAAAACCACAAAACATTTTTCTCGGTTCCACTTTCAAATTGGAGAAACCATCACACCCACCTCCGATGTACCTCCGAACATTAATTAGCAACTCGGAGAAGTTGTAAGCTAATTAAATTACTTTAAACTAATTAACTAAATTACTTGATTAATTAAGTGGAATCTCTCGAATTTACGACAATTTGATGAGTTCCAAGTTTCATTTTTTCAAGTATAGTAATTTGATCACTCGAGGTGTATACTTTAATTAACTCAATTTTAATGGGACATATGTGTCACAAAAAATGAAGTAAAACAGATTTCCTGGCTTCTACAACTGCAGACAATGACGTCTTCCGAGGATAAGACCAGCTGAGAAATCAGTTCACGTTACACGACTGAACAAGGAAGACATGTGGGCGAAATAATCTGATATTTCTGTGCCTATTTTTATGTTTTGTGATGAATGTCGAATGGGCGAGATATGTCTTGTAGTGATTTGGGTCTTGACTGAATTTCGTTAGACAGGGTGTTCTAATCATTGTATATGGTTTATTTGGACTATTTTCCAGTTGTTATTGTGTATTTTTCGCAATTTTCTTCTGTTGTGTACCATTTGGCCTTCCTCGAGTGTCAGTTGTGTTAAGGAATGCCGAGTCTGGTTCCGGGGAAGCATACACGCCCCCTCACATTCACGTCAAGTCCGATTTTTGAGTCTTTGAGTTTTGGAGGACATTTCCTACTGACGTTTGCGCTAGCCTCGTGACTCCACGTTGAGCTTTGCGCGCGTTCGCTTTTCTCCAACTAATTCCAAGTTCAATAGCCTGCTCCTTCCTGATCAATGGTTCCCCCATGCTATTCATATCGATGCTCGATCTGCTGATTGAATTATCTGATCATAGTATGTGAAGAGACTTCTTCAAACGTCTTTTTCACCAATGTTTCTCTACACCTATTTCACTACGCAACGTAATTTTTGTTCCTGGTGAGTGAGTGAGTGAGTGTGTGAGTGAGTGAGTGAGAGGGTGTTTTTTTTTGTTCTTTTTTTTCTTCTCTAATTGTTTATGTGTATCAAAAGACAGCACAGTATATCAGAAAGAAAACGGAGGTCCGAGACATCATAGAATCTATTTGAAAACTCGAATGGCAATGGGCTGGTCATGTCGCGAGAATGAAAGACAACCGATGGACATCACAACTCACAACATGGATCCCCAGAGACCACATGTGAAACTGAGGCCGACAAGATACAAGATGGAGAGATGAACTAGACAAATTCAGAAAATAATGGTTCCATGGAACCCATGATAGAGAAATATGGCGGATCCTGGGGAAGGTCTATGACCAACGACCAAAGACTGATGATGATGCTGATGATGATGATGATGATGATGGTGGTGGTGGTGGTGGTTGTGGTGGTGGTTGTGATGATGATGATGATGATGATGATGAAAAAGTATTGAAAATATCAATTATACACTCCAAAATTTGCTTTGGGGCCAGAAAAATGATAATTATAAGTAATTGTTTTTTCTTGGTTTATGTAATTAAAATTCGACAGTAAATTTCAAGTTATCACTGTCTTGGTTAAAAAAGCAAAATTTGTTGGAAATCTTCAATCTTTTTAGACTTAATCAATTAGAAAATAACATTTGCTACCCAGAAGCAAAAGAAAGGTTAATATATATTGTGAAGTGTTATTTTGACCTCATGCCATGAAAATCTAATCAATTATATAATGACATTTGCTACCCAGAAGCAAAAAAAGGTGAATATATATGGTGCAGTGTTATTTTGATCTCATGCCATGAAAATCTGATCAATTACATAATAACATTTGCTACCCAGAAGCAAAAGAAAGGTGAATATATATTGTGCATTGTTATTTTGACCTCATGCCATGAAAACCTAATCAATTAGATAATAACATCTGCTACCCAGAAGTAAAAAAAGGGTGAATATATTGTGCAGTGTTATTTTGACCCCATGCCATAAAGGTTAGCATACACCCTACTCACCTCAACGAATGATTAGCTATACCTGATTTTGGAGTGTCTTCATGTCTTACAACTTTTCAGTGTTTCTCAAGTCTCATTTTCATGGGAAAGCTAGTACCACTCGTGTACCACAACGAATTATTATGTGTTATGAAATGGATGTGTATGATCCGACAGAATGATCATAAATTGCATTAAATTATATAGAAACTCTTACCTGAAATGATACCCTGTCGTTACACGGTTAATGTATCGCTCGGCCCCGACAATGTAAATTGATTAAACAATCAGAGCTGTCTAGGCTGATTGATACATTAACCGTGTAACGACGGGAGATCATTTCAGGTAAGAGTTTTTATGTAATATAACGCAATTTATAATCATGAAATATTATATAAATAATTCTTGGTCATGATTTCTTCAGGTGGTGTTTTTATTTTGTTGAGATATCTTTCTTCTTTTTTCCACCTCATCTTTGATATATTTGCCTCTTCCTTCTCTTTTTCTCATCTTTTCTATTTCTGCATATTTTTACCTTTTTCTTTCTTTCCTTTCTTTTCTTTTTTTGACATCTTTTCTTTTTCTTCTTCTTTTTAAGCTATTTTCTTCTTTTTCTTCTCATTTTTTTTTTCGTTTTTGCTCATCCTTTGATATATTTACCTTCCACTTGTTCTTCTTCTTCTTCTTCTTCTTCTTCTTTTTCTTGTTCTTCTTCTTCTTTTTTTTCTTCTTCTTCCTCTGCTGCTGCTGCTGCTGCTTCTTCTTCTTCTTTAACGTATTTATCTCTTCCTTTTTTTCCTTTTTCTTCTTCGTTTTAGTTTACTCCTTCGCCACCATATGTCCCTCTCTATTCTTTTTCTTCTTTAGGGTATTTGCCGCTTGTTTATTTTCTCTTTCTTCTTTTTCTTCAACCGTTTTCTTTTTCACCTTTAGTGTATTTTTCTTTCTTTTTCTTCTTCAATACTGAATTTTCTTCTTTTTGTCATCTTTACTCTGTCTCTTTCTTTTTCTTCTCAGTCATTTTTGTCCAATATTTCTTTCTTCTTTTTCTCCTTTAATGTTTATCTCTTTCTTTTTCTTCTTAATTTTTGTTATATTCTCTTCTTCCTTTTTTCTTTTCAATGCAATTACCTCTTTCTTTCTCCTTCCCTTTTTCTTTTTTTTACTCTTTTTATATATTGACATCCTTTTTCTCCACTGTTTAACCTTACTTTCTTCTTTCTCCAATATTCTCTCTCTCTCTCTCTCTCTCTCTCTCTCTCTCTCTCTCTCTCTCTCTCTCTCTCTCTCTCTCCTGGCCCATTCTCTTTCCTCATTTCTCATCAGTTGCTTGATCGCAATCTTTTATTCCCCGATTCTTTTTTTACCTTTGTTCATAGTACAAATGGCAATTTCTCACTCTCAAAAAAAATCCCTTGCACTATCTCCCTTTGTTCGTTCCTTTGCAACAGATAATCACCATTATCGCTGCTGCAGTCATCAGGGCATAATTTTTTTTCCACAAATATTATCTTTGTTCATTGATCCACTCAATCTACCGCCTGATATCGATAGAAAAACTAAAAGCCCTTCTCTTCCCGATGACATAAAATATTTTCTTTAAAGAAAACAAAAAAAAATCAAAGTGCTTTTTTGCTTTCAGAGTTTGTTTTAATAGCATTCTGTCAAATCGAACCCTAAAAAGTATTTCCCCATTAACTACTGATTCCATTATATACTTTTTTTCGAATAATGGAAACAATCCCAGATACACGGAGCCTATACAGAAACGACTATCATATCTGTCCGCTTTCACTGGAGATCAGGGGAAAGCAATTTTTTTTTCTTCTATACTCTAGCACTCTTCCTAGTACTTAAGCTGATTTTGGTAATGCTTTCTTCTGGATGGATTCTATTCTTCTTCGGATATCCACTTCTACCGAACTCATTGCGAGGCACTTTGGGATTGGTCCACACCAAAAATGACGGATTCAATTTTACCCTGTGGTCTACTGAAGCACCAATATCCACCATTTGACTTTTTTGTTTGTTTACGTGGACGAGAACTGATCGTTTTGGGATATATTGGGTGATCCGTTTTAATTGCAAAAACCCCGAGCCTTATTCAAGGTTATGTGTGAATAAATGGGGAGATTCCTTTATATGTATCCTTGTTTGTACGTGGGAGAGACAGGATAAGTTTGTGAGAGCGAAAGAGAGTGAGGGGAGAGAGAAAGAGAAACAGCAGGGTGTTCGCTTACGAAACGTTAAGGAAATATTTCGATGTAGAATCTAATTCCGCCACTAACTGCCATTGCCTGCCACGCGTTCATGAAATGTTTCCAGAGATTTTGCATAGAAATATTTCATTAACGTGTAGTGAGCGATGGCAGGGGTAATTGGTAGTAGCAAGATAAAAAGAAGTACCACAAAGCGTCGGCCTTACTAATTATCCCTTCCACTACCAGCCACTGCCTGCCACACGTTAATGAAATATTTCGAGGGATTTTTCATAAAAATATTTCATTAACGTGTAATATGCAATGGCAGGGGTAACAGGTAGTGGCAGGTAGTACAAATCATCCCTGTCAGTACCTGACATTGCCTGCCACACGTTGATGAAATATTCCCATTGATTTTGCATCGAAATATTTCATTAATGTGTGGCAGGTAATGACAGGCAGTGGCAGGGATAAAAAAAAGTATTCTGCACTGATATCTGTGCGTCCCTTTGACTCATTGTGCGTTTGTTTCTTTGTGTGAGCATTTACGTGTGTGTGTATGTGTGTGTGTATGTGTGTGTGTGTGTATGTGCGTGTCGAGTTATCTACATAAGGACAGGTATCACTTCCTTAACCCGTTCGCTGCCTCAGACGACATCATTCGTCTTAACGAGTTCACTGCAACGAACGAGATAATTTGTACTTACAAGTCATCAGTCCAGTGCCACGGACGAGATAACTCGTCTTACGATAGTGTTTCGCGCCTTTTTTCTTGCACACATTTATGTAAATAATACATTAACTAGATCTTCTGTCGCACGTATAGGCTGGTTATGTTGCAAGAATGTCAGACGACCGCTGGACATCATTACTCTACCGTGGATCACAAGAGATCATATGCGAATTGTGACCGACGAATATAAGTTGGTGTGACGAAGTAAACAAGTTCAAGAAGTATTGGCTCGGCGGTACCCATAATCGAGAAGCCTTGCGAAAAAATTCAGACGTACAATTCCTTCTTCAATTCTCCTGAATCGTTTTTGTTTTTTCAGTGAAAAAATTCTTCATATTTTCTTCCCTTCCATGTTACCGACTGCGACAGATACCTGAAGGTGCAATGACCGAAACGTTATGGCTATCTGTCGTAGTTGGAAACCTCTTGGGAATACTGAACAAAGCCCTTATTCAATTCACGAGGTTAGAGAGTGTTCATTTCGCTGGCCATACCTGGGGATATCTCGTATCAATTAATTATTCCTAGTTAATTCATACTTGAGATGTTGCTTGTCTGCTTCTTCCATTGAACTTTTTTTGCACTACCCAACGAAGGGATTGAATTCACGATCGCTAAGTTACTAGATGTACTCAACTAATGCTTCTATCCAAGCAGGAGAAAGATCCATCCCGTAAATTGAATAAAGGACTTGGTTTCAATTCCTAGAAGGTTATCAACTACGACAGACACATGAAGAAAGCTGCAGGATATAACAGTCGAAATGTTCTCACTATAACAACCAAGATAAGGACATTAATCAGACTAAATCAGTTTGTTATAATGATAATTCCTCATCTCAGAAATTCAGACAGAAATGGCGTCCTTTTTCTGTATTGATCTTTCAGGGAATAAATAAGGCGGGAAAACATCTTTAGGCGGGAAACATCTTTTTAAAACATCATTTGTCTTTGTCGAAAATTGTGAGCGGCGGCTAAATAACATTGGAAGGGGAAGTGAGTTATGGCAACGAGCCAGGAAAGCATATAATGTATTTTCACTCTCACTATATATATATATATATATATATATATATATATATATATATGTGTGTGTGTGTGTGTGTGTGTGTGTGTGTGTGTGTGTATATATCTGTATATATATATATATATATATATATATATATATATATTTATATATATATGTACATATATATATGTGTATATATATATATATATATATGTGTGTGTGTGTGTGTGTGTGTGTGTGTGTGTGTATAAAAAATTAGATAGGACAGTTTATGTCCGACTGAAAGTGATAATTGTAGAGAAACTTATTTCGTTTGGCACTGGAATTAACCGAGTAGCTAATCAGACAGCCGACCACATAAAGGAAAAAAGAAAATGAACACCATGCGGTACTCGAATCCACGTCCATCGGGATGCAGACTTGACGCAACTCTGCTCTACCGACTGAGCTAAGCAAAAGCTCGAAAAAAACTACTTAAACCACCCATTTTTCTACTCTGCAGTCGTAGGCATAGATATTTAAATAGTAGAGACAATTTATTTGAAAGCATATTTCGTTCGGCACTGGGATTAACCGAGTAGCAGATCAAACAACCGACCAGGTAAATAAATAAAGAAAATGAGCGCCTTGCAAATGATCGGCTGTCCAATCTGCAACTCGGTTAATTCCGGTGCCGAACGAAATATGTTTCCAAATGAATTGTCTCTACAATTCTACAATTATCTAAATTATAAATGTGTGTGTGTGTGTGTGTGTGTGTGTGTGTGTGTGTGTGTGTGTGTGTGTGTGTGTGTGTGTGTGTGAGTGTGTGTGCTTACACAAATAAGCATGTATACAGATATGACTAAAATATAAACAAACAGATAGATAGATAGATAGATAGATAATATCATACTGGGATAGATAGATGCGATCAGATTAATAGATTTGATCAAACTGACATATATAGATAGATAGATATGACTAGATTGACATAAATGAATATACAGATAGATGATTGATAAGTGTATAGATAGATATGATCAGATAGATAGATTGGCTCTCAAACTAAGAAGCAGGTAATGTACAGGAAAACATGATAAACATCAAATTCAAATGTCACGACAGCGCAATGTACTAGAGATCAAACAGGTGTCAGAAATATCTTCGAAGCCATTAGGAAGCTCAAATTACTATGTTCTGGTCATGTTACAAGAATATCAGGCCAACCGCTGAACAGCACGATTCACAACGTGGATCCCCAGGTATCGTATAGGGAATTATGGCATGACAATTTAGACACGTTCAGAATATATTGGCTCCGCGGAGTATAGTATCAAGAATCCTATCTGATCTTGGGGAAGGTCCATGTCCAATAACGGACGGAGTAAAGGGGACGTCGTTGCAAATGTTAGTGTTTCATCATCACCATCAGCAGCAGCAGTTTTTTAAACAACAATTTTTTTAACAACAATTTTTTAAACAACAGACTTTAAAAGGTTGTTGCTACTGTTGTTGTTGTTGTTGTTGATGATGATGATGATGATGATGATGATGGAACTAACATTCGCAACGACGTCCCTTTAATCATTGAATAATGACTTCACGAAGTTCAAACCCTGCTGTGTTTGCAGGAGTGGTAGTGCATATTGAGTAAAATAAACTTGCGCGAGATCAGAACTGTGGGACAATCTCAGAATTTTTGAGATGAGGTATTATTATTATTTCTATTATTATTCGGACCACCTACCCCTGTGAAACGAGGTTGAGATAATTGATCAGGAAGAACACTGGAAGATTCGAAAATTGAAAGAGTCGGCCCATATGCTCAGCAAGAAAAACTACTTCAGTAATCCTAGCATTGAAATGGATACCATATGGGAACCTCTAATAATGAAAGACAGAAAAACAATAACATCAAATACCAAAAACTGTTACCCGAGGTTTAAGGCTCCTAAAAATTTGCACATGGACACATAGCGTAGTGGTTGCAGAATCAGACAGAATTACTGCAAGTAATCTGATGGTTCTAGGTTCAATCCCAGTGTGAGATGATAATAATACTTCTAATGCTAAGAGGTGAGTCAATATACCCCCATCGGTTAAACAAAGGTTTCGGTTCGTTACTTCCCAGATGATACCTGATGAAGGCCGTAGAGTACAACGGCCGAAACGTTGTATGGAAAACGACCAAGATGAGGATGGCCCGAATAATAATAGAAATAATTGGGACAATCAATGAAAACAGGTTAGTTTCTCAATAGAAATCTTCACATGGCCAAAGTCTTTTGGCAGCATGCGGTGTCAGGGATTATAAATTAAAAAAATGGAAAAAGAGTTTGACCAATGAATCAATTACTTCTGTCGCCTTCTGTTGAGCCATGATCACTAATAATAATTAAAACAAAATGAGGAATAATGTGGGAATTTCCAGACTTCAAGCTCTACTGGTACGGCCATACATGCATAACTAGCCAGTCAAACTCACTTCAAAACTGAAGAAACTTATGATAACAATTTTGGTGTGTTTTGGTTGACGGTTTCTAACGAAAGCTTTATGAATAGTAGTTCACCTACTGATTTTCTATTAACGTTATAAAAAGCATATCTCGCAAAATGTTGGAGGGTTACCCTCAATCAGAACCCCGCCCAAACCCTCTATTCTCTAGCTACGTTACTGTTTTTAGAAGGATTGCCAACTCAACAAGCTCACGGATCCCAAGCTTTTGAAAGGTTTACCCATAATCCCCAAGTAAAACCTCTGCAGGTCTTCAGAGGTCTGCTGCCACCACTGAACTAAATGTTGGTATCAAGGGGCCTAGTCCCAGGGTCCACTAATCTCTAGCTACGCTCCTGCACTGAGAGAGTATTGAACTCACCAGCAATAGCCAACGAGACAAGCTTGTTTGACATCACTCTACGACAAGACCATTATAGGAATTTAAAAACCAAGCTTAATCAGGCACAAAGTCACAATAGTATTGAGCTCACCAGAGAAGCAGACTTTTTGGAAATACTCTACGGCAGGGCCTCCATATAATCGTATCCCTGAATTTGAAATTTGAGAACGGTGTATTTATTTAACTCTGCCAATGAATTCAGAAGAGGAATATGCATTCACTCATGTCTGTATGTCCGTCTGTCCATACGATATCTCCAAAAGTTTTATATGAATTTCAATGGGATTTTGTGAGAAGGTGGGCCATTGGCTCCGGAAGAACTGATTATGTATTGGGACATATCCAGGACATTCTTTCGATTGACAGTTATTTTTGTAAATATATATATATATATATATATATATATATTCACTCATGCTTGTTTGATGATTGTCCACACAATATCTCTAGAAGATGTCTCGATTGAGAGATATTTTTCATATAATAGTCCGAAAAATTGAAAATTGATGCTTACAAAAATATCCTCACCAGCATCGTAGCTATTTATGAACTGACTTTTATCCTTTTTTAGTAAAAATGACGTAAACAGTGGTATGCGCTCTCTGTGTGCTTCCAATTTTTAAATGAATGGGAGACCAAATATTCATCTTTTGCAACCTCCCTGTCTCCAAGTCCGCAGATCGATCGCCTATTTTGTTTGTTTGTTTTTTTTTACCTCTAATTTTGATTCCACATGGAACGAAGAAATATCAAGTCGATAAAGATATCTGCTTAGTCACTCAATAGAAACTGTCACGTGACCGAAATGTTTTGGCTGCATGCCAGGCTGGTAGTAATCAATTTTTTTTTTTAAATGGAATAAGTAGTGATCAATAAATGATTTACTTCTCTAGCTTTTTGTTGGGTAGCGATTACTAAAAAGATCCTAATCCTCAATAAGTCTGAACACGAGCTAAAAGACAATTTAGCGTAAATTTACATTGTAAATTGAACCCTACTAAAACTCCACTAAAAAGCTATTGGGTGAGATTCTCAAAATACAAAAGATACGTTATAATAATTATAATAATGAAGAGTAAATGATTAAATTTTCAACCTTCTAGCTCCTTGGTGCGACCTATACGTGTAACAGCCTGACAGACAGACACTTAAAAACTGGAGAAACCTACTTTGACAGTTTAGTTGACAGTTTTGGTAGACTGTTACTGAAAGGTTGTTAAAAAACCAACATGGCTGCTTTTCTCGCCTTTTTGAGATACGTTTGCGAACAAACGTTATCAGTTTTTTTTTTCTCTTTTTATGGCTCTCATTTTGCTTTTTTCCTCTCTTCTTTCCCATCATTTGAGCTATTTACTAACATGATACATTTGTAAAATCGGCGAAGGAAAAAGCTATTTATTTATTTATTTATTGATTTATTTTTATATAATTCAATGTTATTTCTGCCAACAAAGTTGGAAGAGGCATATTTATCCAGTCGTGTCTACCTGGCCGTCTGTTAGTTCATACATCTCCGAAAGTTCTCAATGAATTTTAATAACATTTTGTGGGAGGGAGATCAATATGCTACAAGAGAAGTGATTTGGGGGTGGATCCAGGAATATTTTCTACAGATACTTTCCCTACCTCTTGTATCGTAGATATATGTCAGTATAATGTTGTGAATTAAATTTTCTGGAAAGGAATACCATAGAGTTAGGATGATTAGTTGAATACCTATATGGTAACTATTCGTAAATTGATATTCTTTCAGCTTGTAGTGAAAATAGCGTTATCAGAATAAGCACTCTCTGAGTACTTTCTAGTTTATACGTTTATTTATTGGAGGTGTTTGGGATTCTATGCTTCTCTTTCCTTGATAAGCAAAGGCAGAGAATTTCATATCTTTTTTTTTTTTTCTTTTTTCTTCCTTTCTCCGACGTGAGCGGACAAATTGATTTGGTCACGTGATCCAATCTGTCATGTAGATAACTTCTTCGATCAGACGAGGAGAAAAATTGTGGGATTTAGTTGAACAGCCAATCAGAATCGGAAAGCCGATAATTCCTACGTGCGTTTGCATTGAGTACGGGTGAATAGGTGCACTCACTTAGAGCTAGCAACAAGAAAGATACGACGAAAGAACCAAGACCCTGAAAGCGCTAATCACAAAAGAGCTGTCTACAAAAACGCTACTACAAAAGAGATAAGTGACAATTGATATTTTTTCAGCTAAGCATAGAAAGAGCTCAGTGACAATTGACAAAATGTACTTTATTTGAGCTAAGCTACGCATAGAAAGGAAAGGAATTGCCATACTACGGTTCCAAACGTCCTCGCGTTCAAATTGATGTTAAAACTAGTCATAAAAATCATCATCAGTCTTTTAACGTCCGTCGTTGGACACAGACCTTCCCCAGGATTCACCACACTTCTCTATCGTAGGCGTCGCGGAGCCAATACTTTCTGAATTTGTCTAGCTCGTCTCAAAATCTAGTACTCCTCCGGCCTCGGTTGCGTATGTGATCTCTACGGATCCATATCGTGAGTCGTGATGTCTGTCAGTTGTCTGCCATTCTTGTGATATTGCCAGCCCATTGCCATTTGAGTTTTTTAATGAATTCTATGATGTCTCAGACTCCTGTCTCCTCCCGAATGTATTGTGCTGTCTTGTGGTCTCTCTATGTGAGATTGAGCATAATTCTTTCATGTGCACGTTGCATGGTTCTCAATTTGCAGGTCTGTCTCTTGGTTAGGTTCCATGTTTCAGTTCCATAAGTGACTATTTGGAGGATGCATTGGTTGTATACCCTTCTTTTTAAGATTAATAGGATCTTCTTAATTTTGAAGGTTAAACTTGCTCTACCAAAGGCTTGCCATCCTATTTTGATTCTTTGCTTGATATCTTCTTCTTTTGAGGGTCTCATGTTGATTCGTTGCCCTAGGTAGATGTAGTGATCTACTTTCTCCAGTTCTGTGTCATCGATTTTGATCTTAGTATTATTATTTCCGGTGTGATTGTTGCACATGATCTTTGTCTTGCTGAAGTTCATATGTAAGCCGAGTTTCTTACTCTCTTCATTTAGTTCATCTAGCATTAGTTGGAGGTCGTGTAGGTTCTCTGCGAAAAGGGTTATGTCGTCTGCAAATCTGAGGTTGCTCAGATACTCGCCGTCTATTTTGATTCCTTCATTCTCCCAGTTTAGCCTTCTGGAGATCATCTCGAGGCGGGTTGTGAAGATTTTGGGTGAGCTGGTGTCACCTTGTCCCATCCCTTTTTGGAGCTGAAAGGACTCCGAGTCTTCATGTAGCCTGATAAAGGAGCTGCTGTGACTGTATATATATTGCAGCACTTCGACGTATATTGGATCTATACCTTATAGAGTCGAAGGCCTTTTTGAAGTCCATAAATGCTACAGCAAGTGGCAGCTTATATTCTGCTGCTTTTTCTTTCAGCTGATTTATCGAATATAGGTGGCCCATAGCTCCTTCTAAAGCCAGTTTGTTCCCGTGGTTGGTTTCCATCTTCATTTGCAATTCGGTTGGTGATGATTTTTATGAAAACTTTGTATGTGCAGTTGAGTAGACTTATAGGTCTTTCTCTGTCTGTTGTTAGGTTTCCATTTTCCTTGAGTATGCTGATTATTTGCTTCCGTCCTGAATTGAGGCCTTTGTTTATAGCTTAGAAGTCTCGACCTTTTTTGAGAGTCGATTCGATGACTGCTGTCGTGTATCTTCTTCTGTCTTCCCTTCGTTTCTTCTTGATTATTTCATTTAGTTCGATCTCTTTTTTTTTCTCTCGTTGTTGGTAGCTTGAGGTTTCTGTGTTTTTCCATGAGATTCCTAGTTTCATCTGAGATTGCACTAATGGTTTGTGTACTCGCTGGTTTGAATATAGAGGCGACTTCTATTATAGACGCTGTCATTTTGTTGTTTCGTCCGTTGATGTTGGCGTCGTATTCTTGTTTTGTTTTTCAGTTCAAGCTTGAAGGATCGAGTGCGCTCTTTTGGTATGTTTAGTGGTTGCAGTTTGGTATGCAATATTTTTCTGCAGTTTTTGTTGGTATTGCATTTTAAATCTTACCATCCTGTGGTCGCTTCCTACGATGATTTGATTTAGGACTTGGATGTCCAAGACGGTACCGCCTTTGTCCGTTAGGATATTGTCTATTTCGTTCTTTGTTTCGTAACTGGGGCTTTTCCAAGTCTATTCCCTGTTGGGTCCCTTCTTGAAGAAGGTGTTCATGATTTTGGACTCGTTAGCCATAACAAATTTACAAGATTTTCTCCTTTCTCGTGTCGTACTTTATATTCGAATTTGTTGACATTTTCATTTCCTTGTCCTACCTGTGCGTTGAAGTCTCCCATGATGACATTGAAGTATTTTCCGGTGTCTTGGTGTTAGGAATTAAATTCATCAAGAAGTTGTCTATTTCCTCTTGAGTTGATAGTGAAGTGGGAGCGGAGACTTAGATGATATTCAGTTTGTACCTCTTTAAAAGTTGTTTGGTGACACTCACTATTCAGTCAGAGACGGCTTTGAAGCCTTCTACTTTGTCTTTGAGGTCGTTATTGATGAGAAATCCTATGACTTTTGATTAAACTGCCTGCTCTGATTTCACGCTTTCTAAAGGTGGTAGTGTAAACAAAATTGGTGCAAAAGAGATTCGCTATAAAAGCGTATTAGTGTAAGTTCTTCTATGAATAATACTTTCTATATGTCAAGTCCAAATTATATTACACGCAGTGTTACTTGGTTCTTCCGACACGGAGAAGGGAGTAACCAACCTCTTATTTCCTTCTTTCCACCCTCTACAGCCAGTCATCGCTGCTCCCTGCACGGCAACCCCAACCCACCCAATGCAGGAGGTTATGGCTAAAGGGAAAACAAAGAAAAAAGTTGAAGAAAATATATACTTTCACCTCCCCAGGACAACGAATCTCCATGAGACCCTCAAAAGAAGAAGAAATCAAGCGAAGAATCACATTAGGATGGCAAGCCTTTGGCAGAGTAAGTTCAACCTTCAAAAGTAAGAAGATCCGATTAGTCCTAAAGAGAAGGGTGTATAGCCAATGCATCCTCCTGATAGTCACTTATGGAGCTGAAACATGGAACCTAACCAAGAGACAGATCTGCAAATTGAGAACCATGCAACGTGCACATGAAAGAATTATGCTGGGCCTCATATGGAGAGACCACATGAAAGCACAGTAGATCCAAGAAAAGACAAGAGTCAGGGACATCATAGAATCCATTAACAATCTCAAATGGCAATGGGCTGGCCATATTGCAAGAATGGCGGACAATCGATGGACATCACAACTCACGACATAGATCCCCCATGATCACATGCGCAACCGAGGCCGACAGAATATTAGATGGAGAGACGAGCTAGACAAGTTCAGAAAGTACTGGCTCCGCGACGCCCATGATAGAGAAGTGTGATGTATCCTGGGGAAGGTCTATGTCCAGCAACGGACGTTAAAAGACTGATGATGATGATGATGATGATGATCATCATCATCATCATCATCATCATATGTAGATTAGCGTTGCAGTGCTGGTGGAGGGAAGTGTCCAACCGCTTGGCGCTGAACAACGCCCTCCTCCACCAACACAGCAACATCCAGCCACCTAATGAACAATGTGGGAGAGGAACATACGAGTTAGACTTTGATAATTTTGTTTAATTCAGTTCAAAATCTAAATAAGCATTTTTTCGTTTTATGTTATCGGAAGTTGTAGATAAAACTGGTTATCTATTATCATTATCTATGTGCCCGAGTGTGTGTGTATTGATGTGTTGATATGTATGAGTAAATGTATGAAATACCACCCAAGATCCTGGGGAATTCAAACAAAGTGATCGATCTTTCAATCTTTCGAGTTACTCAGCTTTTCCCATGTCTCGATGGATATTTCTCATATCTCTCGAAATCACTCCATCATTTTTTGTACATTTGTATGTATTTGAAATAATTGGTGATGTACGTTGGTTTTAAAATAGGCCTTCGTGTTTGATGTACATTTTATTTTTTCTCAAAGTATCAGACTCGTCATTTCTCACACTGAAATGAACGCCAGTCCTGATTGGAAGTCTTCAAATATTTACGAACTCACGTTTTCACTCCTCTTAAAACATTTTTATTTTCACTAGAAACAACATTGGTATATCAATCGGACAGTAGAAGTAGACTGAGATATATGAATACATATATACATACATATGTTCCGCTCACTACCGTAAATAATTCGGTTCGAGCAAAATTTAGCTCCTAAAACTGTCTTTCTTTATTCACATTGTCTGATACTAATATCCATTACATAGGAACAATAACATATATGTAGAATTACGTCAATACCTGATGTTCTGAGACTAACAGAACACATAAAGAAAACCATCCAGCGATCAGAGAAGAGTAGGAATGAGCCAAGTGTGTTATTTCGATCTCAGTCTACCGTCCAGGTACCGGAGGCACAATCGGTAAACGCTGACCTAAGCTACATAGTTGCTCCCATGGACAAACGTTGTAGGTTCGATTCCCACCGGACACTCATCCCATTTTTTTTTTCGATCATCACCGTTTTTTCGCTCACTACCGTAAATAATTCGGTTTGTGCAAAATTTAATTCCTAAACTGTCTTTCCTTATCAACACACACACACGCATATAGTGTATGTTACTTTTGTCATGTTTTTGTTCACCTTTTATTCTATTTTGAAGCTTTCCCTATTTAGATCAACCTGCATGTTTTGTAACTCGTCTGATGTTTCTGACAATACTGCAATGCCATCAGCAAATGTTGAATGGTTCAAATGTTCTTCGTTTATGTATACTCGAATATTTTCGCAGTCAGTTTTCGAAAGGGATGTTTTCAAGACCAGCTATTGATAGTTTAGGAGAAATTGTATCCCCTTGTCTCACTCCTTTTCCAAGGATCTCATTTGCAGCTTTATCTAGTCGGGTTATTGCAGTGCCATTTTTGCATCTGTTCTCAACATTTTGTCATACTCCAAAACTGGGCTTGACTTAATTTTTTTACAGTAACAAAAACAAGAACGACAAGAACAACCCTCACCAAAATTATGTGTGTAAATTGATAAGTAAAATTCACATCCACCTTTGTGATTTGAATTCCTGCCTGGTTGCCAGGCGGTTGCTTACTGATTGAGCCAAATTGACAAGTTTTAGATATAAGCGAATATTGATCACACGGACACGCGAGAGCTTATTTTAGTCTAAAAAATAGATACATTTATGCCAAAATATATATATATTATTTCATGACTTTTGTTTATTCACTGCATATACAATACTAAGATTGCAGTAACATTCTTCATTCGGAATAGAAGCAGGAGTGAAGTTTGACCCTGAAGCAACCAGTCTTGTTTATTTGAGTTGGAGGCTGTAGTATCTCCTACTGAGTCAAATGCATTTCCTCGTCAACAGTGGCCAAACAAAGCGGTTTGTTGTATTCTGTTGTATTCTGTTGTCCTCTCGACCAGCTGATTTACTGTATGTAGATAGTCTATTGTTAAATAACCACGTCTGAAGCTGGCCAGTTTGTGTTAAGTTTCATCTAGAGCGTTTGATAGTCTATAAGCATTTTCAGTATAATTGGCCAATGTATATATATATATATATATATATATATATATATATATATATATATATATATATATATATATATATATCAATCATGCATTGTCAATACAATGATGTTTTATATAAATTTCCGTAAAACTTTGTTATTATATATATATATATATATATATATATATATATATATATATATATATATATATATATATATTGTTGGGTGGTGATCACTGAAAAAGTCGGAAGTTTCGAAAAAGTAAGCAGTAACACTGCTAGACACAAACTAAGGGACCAATCTAGCATGAACGTACATCGTAAATTGTGCCCTCTCCAAAAACCTATTCGTGTTTTTGTTTGTTTTTTTCTTCAATATAGATATGACCAGACTGAAATAGATAGATAGATAGTTAGATAGATAGATAGATAGATGGATGGATAGGGAAGATATATAGATAATGAACTGGCACAGTTCTTCACCTGAACGTACATTAATGATAGAAAATATCAGACTCCACATTTTGTTTTGGAAAAAAGGCCAAAACAAACCAGAGAGGAAGAAATTTTTTTCGTAACTTAATCTTCTTTCTTTTCTATTCGTCTATTTTGGGGAGACCAGGCGTCAGTCACTTCTCACAGCACGTTTCCCGAAAAAATTCTATGGCCCAAGAGAGACACCGTGCTATCAAATACAGATCGAAAGTTGTGCTTCGTATTTTTCTGTTTTCTTTTCTTTTATTTGTTGCTTTTTTTCTTTGTTTGTTCGTTTGTTTTTAACCATTAATCAAAATATTACGGCGTTCCTTTGCAGAGAAACGTCAAAGAAAAATATTCTAAGGTGAAATAATTTAAAAGCTCACAAACGTCATTTAGACAATATTTTCCATATCTCGAATTTGCTTTTCTATGCATCGTTTGTACCAGGGAATCTAGAGAATATCCATACATACATTTGCAACTAAAAGCACTCAGACAGAGCGTACCCTACTGGAATTCATCGAGAACTTTCAGAGATATACTGTGGACAGCCATGAAATTTTGCCGATATTATGTAGTGTGGACAAATAACTACGATATAGGTGAGGTAATTGTGCATGTATTTGCCCTAAAATTTGATCAGTTTTTTTTTCTCCGTAGTCTATTGCCAACCCTCCCACAGAATTCCTTTTAAATTCATAAAAACAGATATTGTGTGAACTGTCATGAGCGTGTACATGAATGAAAGAAAAAAAAACAGAAAAATATCTTTCAGTCCTTCCTTGCTGCAGTTGGAGAATTACATATATTCGGTCATGTCTTTCTGCATGTATATCTTTCCAGCTATCTGTCTGTTTGACCACAAGATATTTCAAAAAGTGCTCTATCAATTTCAATGAAATTTTTTGTTGAAGTTTGTTAGCTGAGGCGAAGAAGGGTTAGGTAAATTTTTGAGCTGAGTCAGTAATATTTGACAGTGATATTTTTCTGTTTTGTTTTGTTTTGTTTTTTTCATGCATTCATGTATACGCTCCTGACAGTCCACACAATATCTCAAAATTGTTTTTTTTTTATAAATTCGAAAGGAAAAAGTGCGAAGGTGGCAATCTTAGCCCTGAGTGGATGTAATCTGTCACGCTTGGTCTACCCTCTTTTCTCTCACCTTTTCTTCTCAGGTCTCTACTAAATGAGTACTTGTTGTGTAAAATAAATGCTTTTTTTATCAGTTGGCCACAGGCTTACTAATGTACCATCGTATATACATATAATTAATATATATGTGTGTGTGTGTAATTATGAATGCATTACATCATTTGAAAATTTATTTGTAACGACCTCCCACTATTACATGGAGAATTGGTCTCTTGGCCCAGATAGCGTAAATAGAATAAACAATTAATGATAATGAGGCTGCTGCAGGAATCGAACCTGCGACCAATTAGGAAGCAGCTTTGACGTAGCGTTGCTCTCACCATTGACCGTTAAAGTGGCAACCTAATCGGTTGCAGTTTCGATTCCTGCAGCTGCCCCATTGTCTTTAATTGTTTATCATATTTACGCTGTCTAGGCCAAGAGATCCATTCTCTGCGTAAAAGCGGGGGTCATTTCAAATAGAGTTCTGAATAATATAATGCATTCATAATTTATTCTGTCGTATCATGTATCAATTTCTTGTTAATATATTTATATATACACAGCTGCATACATCCCGTGCTTTCAAGACTTTCATTGAGGGTCGTCGAAGGTAGTGATGTTTTAGATATACAGCTGAAAGAAGGGTTTCGAATGAAATTCCTGACTAAAATATAGGGGTCACTACAATACTCCCCCCCTCCCAGCAGTCTGGAGGACGGCGAAAAACAGTTAAAATCAGCCAACTTGAGAATCAAACGGACGAAGGAATGTGAATAGACATCAAAGAAGGTTTTAACAATGCAATAGGTAAAAATCATAGACAAAAATTTTGCAAAAATCAATAACAAAGAGTAGCAATAAATGTTAGCGAAGGTTTGGCTGTATAAGCGAAATGAAGTTGGAAAAACAAAATGTTAACTTATGTTCCTGAAATAATACAAAATGTCTCAGCTCGTCAGATGGATGCTGTGTGGAAAATTCTTTGTGTATGCAAATTGTTCAAAAAAGTTCTTGTACGTCAATCTGAAGTTTACGTGAGCAAAACTGTAGCAAGTTATTACCAAAAAAAGGATAATTGTGATAATTGTAGATGTAGACGGTACATAGTGTTGTGCGTATGTATGAAAAGTTGGGTCAAGCAAATTTGTGCCGATGTTTGGCACAATGTGTGCTAATTGGTAGTAGTGTTCATACAAGCGTGAGTGCGCGAATGTGCGCGTAGGCGGCGTCTTCGATAGTAGTAGTAGTAGTAGTAGTAGTAGTAGTAGTAGTAGTCGGTGTCCCCAAGAAATATGTTGTTGGTCAAAGCGTCAGAGCTGAATTCAAAGAAATGTATCCGTTTTGGAATGATCGCATGTTTTTGACGGAGAATCTGTTCCTTTGTTAGAAGGAGTGAAGTTTCACTGAAATCTTGCGTTGAATAATCAAATTTTCAAGCGCGTTCTTTTCTAGATTCACCTTCGAATTTTCATTCGAAGGTTTTATCGAATCTATTCACGGAGAAAGGTCACCAATTTGTAGGGGCTATTGTCCTTATATTGTATGGGAGAGAGTAGATAATAGCTGTTGGTGAGATGTGTCGAGAAGATGTGGTGGCAGACAAAGGAGTTTGCTTCCACACGGTTTGGTGTTAGAGCTGATGTCACTGGAGAAGCTGATGAAGAAAGGGAGATGTATAGAAAACATGCACGCCAAGTACAAAAGAGGGCGCAGATATCAAATGGAACAAGAAGACACATACAAATATATAGATTTGAAAAATAGGAGATACTTTAAATGCACGAATGAAAAATGTAAATGAAATACATGGAATGGAAATATCAATACATTCGATTGAGTAAAGAAAAGAGAAGAGGCCTGTTAGGTTTAGGTCATTCCTATGCGTAAAAACGAAATAAAGAAAAGAATAAGAATTTTAGGGACACGTGGCGTAAAGGATCAAAAGTCATTACGTCTATCTACTGAATTGAGCTTGATAAATCGTGCCTGTTATAATGAGTGGTATAGTTGACCAAGCTAGATTAGAAAAGGGTAGTTAATCAGGATATACGCAAGAAGGAGCTAGAGGGGCGAAAATAATGAATACAGCGTTTGCGTAGTCACCAAAAATAGTAGTTACAGTGTTTGCATCTGATAGCTATGAAGTTCTTGCGAATACTCCCATCGAGGAAGATAAGACAACATTCATATAGCCACGGTCAATGATAGAGATTATGCCAGCCACGAATTTAGAGAGGGGTAAAGGAAGATAACTGGCTCGAGATGCCGGGGCCAAATAAGCAAGAGAGAAAGGGAGTCGTTAACCGGCTCGAAAGCAGGGGCTAAAAGGCTAGAAGTTAACCGATTCGACGAGCAGGCCAAAGAGGCATTCGTCCACTAACGTTCAGAGCTTTTATGGAGGGTCGTCGAAGGAAGTGACGTTTTAGATATATAGCTAAAAAAAGGGTTTCGTATGAAATTCCTGACAAAAATATAAGGGTCCCCACAGTAGCAATGCTGCGATGTTGAGTTTGGGTGATATCTTTTTTTTGCCTTTTTAAGTCTGGATTTCGATTATTTGTTGAGTAGTGGGAGCCACATCGTGTTGAACTCTGCACTTATCTAACGTATACATTCAGTCGATCTGTTGATATGGACTGCCTCCTTATAAACTGAGAAAAACCCAGGCCTAACAAGAGAAAAAAATGTCACTAGAATCCAATGTTGCAGCGTTGTTACTATTGGGAAAAATTCTATCACCATCACATTTGGATGATACACCCGAAGAAGGCTGTAGATTAAACAGACCGAAATATCAAATTAACAACACAAAGAAAGGGTTCCGAAAAATCGTCCGAAAAAAAAAACCTTTGATTTGTTTGATTTGTTCCAATTTTTGCTTGCTTGAGACGAATTCATGTTGAACAATGAATATAATGGGGGTAATTGCAACGAGTCCTTTCAGGTCATCCATTAAGAGAAGGTGTTTTGAAAACAACTTTTAGCTCATATAATGACGGAAGAGAAAGGTTGAGAGACAAAGGGGTAAAGATAATAAAATGAGAGACTGGTTGGCAGAACAGATCGAATGGAAGAGGGGTAAACAAACTAGAACAATTGAGAGATAGGTTGACAGCATAGAATGAGTGAGAAAGGGGAAGTTGAAATTCATTGATCATTTTTGAAATACATATATATATATATATATATATATATATATATATATATATATATATGTATATATATATATATATATATATATATATATATATATATATATATATATATATATATGTATGTATGTATATATATATATGTATTTCAAAATGTACTCAATGAATTCTGGACAGACAGACAGATGGAAAGATAGACATGCGGAAAGATGTAACCAAATAATTATACCTCTCCAAATTCGCTGGCAGTCGAATAGAACGAGTGAATAAGTGGCAGACAGAGTACAATGAGTGAATATGGATAGAGAGACTGAAACATGTGAGGGAGGGGATACAGACGAATGAGGATAATTGATAGAACGACTGAGGGAGAGCTAGACAGAAGTGTGAAAGTAAGAGAGAGATGAACAGATCGACGCAAGTGAAGGAGGAGCAGGCAGAATCGCGTGAGTGAGATAGGAGTAAAAAGAAAGTGACTAAGTCAGAGTCAGAGAGAGAAGGTTGATTGAAGGAGAGAGAAAGTTGGGAGAGGAAGGGGGAGACACGAGGACAGTGAAGTATGATTCAGACGGAGGGTGAAAGACGAAGTATGAACGGGGAAAGAAAGCCCACGAGGTGAAGAGAACAAAGGGTAGAAAAAGGAAGAGAAATTCTTAGAAAGAGTACAGGTATATCTTGATCATCATCATCATCAGTCTTTTAACGTCCGTCGTTGGACATAGACCTTCCCCAGGATTTGCTTCACTTCTCTATCATGGGCGTCGCGGAGCCAGTACTTTCTGAACTTGTCTAGCTCATCTCTCCATCTAATATTCTGCCGGCCTCGGTTGTGCATGTGATCGTGGGGGATCCATGTCGTAAGTCGTGATGTCCATCGGTTGTCTTGCAATTCTTGCAATTCTTGCAACATGGCCAGCCCATTGCCATTTGAGATTGTTAATGGATTCTATGATGTCCCTAACTCTTGTCTTTTCTCAGATGTACTGTGCTGTCTTTTGGTCTCTCCATGTGAGGCCCAGCATTATTCTTCCATGTGCGCGTTGCATGGTTCTCAATTTAAGTGGGATCAATTCGCTCCGAAGTTTTCCGTACTGTTCAAAACCTTGCAGTACATGGTCTTATAATTAAATGTCTTATCTTTCGGCTCTTAGTAGTTACATTAATTTGTACAGAGAGTGAGAGAGAAAAGGTGTGGAGAATGAGAGAGAGGCAACGATTGATCTTGCGGTGTGGGAGATAGAGAGACGAGTAGATAGAATAGAGCGAGTGAGAGAGGGGCGAAAAGGATAGCTATAGACAATCACAGAGGAAGGCGAGTGATGCAGTGGTGGGCGTTCGAGAAGCAAAATTTTCCGATTGAGAGAAAAAAATTGTGAGATAATTTGGCGTTGGAATTTCTAAAATAGACGCGAGAAAGCTTTTTTCATCTTTTCTCGCTCTGTTTTGACTAATTTTGTCTTCGTTATTGGGTAGGGGTTTGGGTACTGAGGTCAGGGGTGCTTAGATGCCGGAACCAAGAGAAAGTGACGAGTACTAATTGGCTAAAAATACATTTGTTTTCGAGGTGCGAAGTGGCCCTTCGGGTGGAAAAGGGTTTTAACAAGAGCAGCTGGTGTTGTCCGGTGCCAAACATACCGGCTTCGCAAGCCGTAAATAGTAAATTCTTACTTTTTTTCGTATAACTATAACTCTGGAGGTGCAGAATAGCCAAACGGTTAACATTACAGAGAATAGAATCAGCTTATGTTATCTTTTCACAATTACCCTTGGGAAAGACATGAATTCATCCATCCGTTTCGTTTCAGTTATGAGTAAATAGTTGGGCAGATTGGGATTTCTCGCTATAGTTGGCATGCGGTGTTGGTGGACAACTCTGATATCAACCCAACCTGAAGAAGGATGGGCTATGTCTCGCCCTTGACACACAAATGATCAAATCATTTGTTGGGTTTTACCGACCTTGCAGAGCATTACGAGATAGTTCAAGTTTTCAAAAAAGGTAATGGCTCGACGCCGTTCTTGCATAATCTTTAAAAGATTAACGAAAGCTTCTGGTGCAGACTAATCTTTAATATACTGGCACCGCATTCCATCTATATCAAATGATTTTCCCATATAACTATAGCTCAGCGCTATGCTTGAATAATTGAAAACTATTCATCATCAGTCTTTTAACGTCCGTCGTTGGACATAGACCTTCCCCAGGATTTGCCACACTTCTCTATCATGGGCGTCACGGAGCCAGCATTTCCTGAATCTGTCCAGTTTATCCCTGGGGATCCATGTTGTGAGACGTGATATCCATCGGTTGTCTTTCATTCTTGCAACATGGCCTGCCCATTGCCATTTGAGTTTTTAAATAGTTTCTATGATGTCAAGGACACTCGTTTTCTTCCTTATATGCTGTGCTATCTTGTGATCTCTTCATGTAAGGTTGAGCATGATTCTCTCATGCGCACGTTACATGCTTCTCAGTTCGCGAGTGTGTCTCTTGCGTTCAATGAAAATTATTAAGATGTATGAAAGATATCTCTTTTTTTTGTAGAAGTTTACTCTGAACCTTATTTTATGTGCAAATCTAAAGACAATCTATGATTCCACCATTGATATCATATATATATATATATATATATATATATATATATTGATACCTATCAATTGTGCTTTTTATTTCCGATGTTATAACGGATACAAGTATTGAGATTCTGGCGATTTCGGGGTATTATTTCAAACTGGCCTCAAAACCACTAAGGCTACGTGCATATAATTCGAGAAATGGAAAGAAATGAAACAATATTTGGTCGTACTACCCAAAACTGGTTCAAGTGTTTTAATGGTGGTAACTCGTTCCTTGAAATAAAGCCTAGAAGTGGACAACCATCAGTTGTCGATTATGATAGTTTAAAACGAAAGATGAGGTATTATTATTATTTCTATTATTATTTGGACTATCCTCATCTTGGTTGTTTTTCATACAACATTTCGGCTGTTAATTAATATATGTCTGAATTTTTGAGATGAGGTATTATTATTATTTCTATTATTATTCAGACTATCCTCATCTTGGTTGTTTTTCATACAACGTTTCGGCCGTTAATTAATATATCTCTGAATTTTTTAGATAAGGTATTATTATTATTTCTATTATTATTTGGACTATCCTCATCTTGGTTGTTTTTCATACAACGTTTCGGCCGTTAATTAATATATCTCTGAATTTTTGAGATGAGGTATTATTATTATTTCTATTATTATTCGGACTATCCTCATCTTGGTTGTTTGGTTGTACTCTATGGCCTTCATTAGGTATCATCTATCCCCATGGACACATGGCGTAGTGATCAGAGAATCAGGAAGAATTACTGCAAGTAATCTAGTGGTTCCAGGTTCAATCCCAGTGTGAGACAATAATTCGAAAATACTACTACGGTTAAGAGGGGAGTGCGGTCTATATGCCCCTGTTGGTTAAATAAAGGGTTCGGTTCGTTACTTCCCCCACACCTACCTGATGAAGGCTGTAGAGTACAACGGCCGAAACGTTGTATGGAAAACAACCAAGATGAGGATTGTCCGAATAATAGTAGAAATCCATTGAATATGTCGAAGCGTGGTATACAAAAAAGACAGACAACCAGAAGAATTCCCGACCATACTGAGATAAAAATCGGCTCGTCCTAATACTCTCCCTCTCGGTGTATCGCTGATCAGCTTACATAAGCAAATTACCGACCGTTTACAAACATCTTCAACGCCGATTTGATCTACCACAAGTCCTCGTCACAGTTGAACCTTAAAAAGAACGATATGCCTCTTCACCCGGTGTTATACAAAGAGGAAACAGTAGCATTAAAACAAACTTTCCCTTATTTGATTGATCGAACAATAAAATAGACCCAAGTAACTACGATGTCGATTATTCGTGAGATGTGTCGGACGCTTATGAAATATGTCGAGTCTCCGTGGGATTTATTGCCTATTTACGAACTATGTCGAGTGTGAAATTGTTGGACATTTATGAAATATATTCGTGAAATATATCAAATGTTTACAAAATATGCCAAGCGTTTGTGAAATGATAACGAAAAATGTCGACTGTTTGTGAAATATGCAGTCGAGTTGAGTCTTCGTGAAATAAGCCACACGTTTACAAAATACGCCAGATTTATGAAACATGTCATAGTTATAAAATATGTCGAGTGTTTGTTAAATGTAACGGTCCTTAGCGAAATATGTTGAGTGTTTGTGGAATACGTCAGCTTTTCTCAACGTATGTAAAAAGCGAAGGTTTACGAAATATGTCAATAGTTAATGAAATGTTAAGCCATCATGGAAACGACGGTTGTATCACGATATATGTCTAATGATTGTGAAGCACGTCATGCTATCGTGAAATACGAGGAATATTGATGGAATGTCTTCAGTTCATTTGCCGCCAATATGTATGTGGTATGATTACATACTACCTACCTATCTTTGTCCATCATCATCATCATCATCATCATTATTATTATTATTATTATTATTATTATTATCATCATCATCATCATCATCATCATCATCATTATTATTATTATTATTATTATTATTATTATTATTATTTGCAATCTCACACCAGTTGCCTATTGGTAACCGCTGGAGTTTGAGTAACAGCAAGTCTCCTCAAGTCTCCAGCCCTTCTCTCCTAGTTCTCATAGGCCACAGTAATACTGCAGTTTACAGTTTCTCGCTGGTTGCCCAGTGGTTATTGCTGAAGGCTGAGTGACAATAAGTCTCCTCAGGTCTTCAGCCAACATCTCTTCTCTCCTTCGCCTATCATGCCAGTGCTGTGGTCTACATCCTTTATTATTATTTTTATTATTATTATTTGCAATCTCACACCAGTTGCCTGGTGGTAACCGCTGGAATTTGAGTGACAGCAAGTCTCCTCAAGTCTCCAGTCCTTCTCTCCTAGTTTTCATAAGCCACAGTAATACTGCAGTTTACAGTTTCTCACTGGTTGCCCAGTGGTCATTGCTGAAGGCTGAGTGACAATAAGTCCCCTCAGGTCTTCAGCCAACATCTCTTTTCTCCTTCGCCTATCATGTCAGTGCTACAATTTGCATTTCTGCTTTCATTTGCCTTCCTCTGTTGGGTCACTATTGACAGTTAGCGTTGCAGTCCTTATATTTCTAGCACTTTCCTCAGTATCCGTGCAGTTCCCAGTAGTGCTGTGGTCTGTACAGTCTCTATCCTTCCCCTTATCCCGATCTCCTCCAGTCTCATCCTCAGTGTTTTGGGGACAGTTCCTAGTGCACCCACTATGACCAGTACTACCCTGGCTTTCATGTTCCACATCTTCCTTAATTCTCTTGCTAGGTCCTGGTATTTTCCCCGTTTTTCACTCTCCTTCCTTTTTACTCTATGGTCTGCAGGTACAGCAACGTCTACTATTTGGCAGGCCTTCCTTTTTTTTGTCTACTATTACCAAGTCCGGTCCTCTTGCCTGGATGAGGTGGTCAGTTTGGATGTCAAAGTCCCACAGTAGTTTGTGGTTGTCATTCTCCAAAACTGTCTCTGGCTTGTGCTGATACCACTTTTCCACATGGTTGAATCCCATTTGTTTGCTTAGTTCCCAGTGTATTATCGTTGCTACTCTATCATGTCTATGCTTATACTCCTTCTGGGCGAGTTGACTACATTCACTAGTTATGTGGTTTACTGTCTCATCTCTTTCACTGCACATGCGGCATTTGCTGTTTGCCTGTGTTCTGTCGATTTTTGTTTTTATGTAGGTTGTCCTTATGCTTTTGTTTTGGGCTGCCATGATGAGCGATTCCGTTTCTCTCTTCAGATTTCCTTTTCGTAACCACGTCCATTTCTCGACTGCTACATTATTATTATTATTATTATTATTATTATTATTATTGTCTAGTGGTATTCATTGCACACCTAGTTTCGGCTTGGGATTCAAGGCAGGCAACGATGTTATGACTTAGTAAGCACAGGCATTTTCTTTTTTTTTTTTTTTTTGACAAATCTAACTGGATTATCCCTGCCTTCTTTTCTAGGGAGGTAGTGTCGACCTACCTCAGCTTTCGGGTGGTGCATTCTGCTGTTGGGGATAAGTCTCCTGGTTTTTGCGTCCATTCTTCGCATGTCAATTACGTTTCAGTTTATGATGTTAAAGCTGCTCTATACTACAGATATAGCCAAGGTACTGATAACATGGATGCAGTTCTTGGAGTTAAGCTCAGTTTCAAGAATAGCTCAAACCCTTCTACAATACTCCTCTTCCATTCTTTCTTTCATGAATGCATGTTAGATTCCATTTCCTTCATTAATTCCGAGGTAATTATAGGCAACTTTCTGTTCGATTTTTTGAAAGGTTGTGTCCAGGTCTAAGAGGGTGTCTTTTGTTGTTGCCAGTTTTCATCGCCTGGAAGTTGCTCTTGCGTATTTATTGAGGCCAAATTCCATTTCTACATCATCACTGAACCTTCTAGCAGTTTGCAAAAGCCCCTTTAGCCCAGAGTCATCCATTGCATAGAGTTTAAGATCATCGATGAAGAATAAGTGGTTTATTCTCTTATTACTGGTTTTATATCCATAGGTGGCGTTGTTGAGCTCGCTTGAAAGAGAGATGAGGGTTAAACCGTAAAGCAAGGGGTGAAAGAAAATCTCCCTGGAAGATTCCACAGTTAATGGCTACATTCCTAGATTCAGAGGTACCTTTACTGGTGTTTCATAATGTCACGCTATATTTGAGGAAATCAATTATAGCTGAGGCGATTGAATATGTTTCTACGGATTTTAGTACCCAAGTAAGTGGATTGTCGTGATTATTTTATAGGTGGTTCTGAGGCAGGTGATGGGCCTATAGTTTTAGGGGTCCTTTGTTTCACAGCTTTTGGGTAGGAAGTAAATGGTGTCATTGCTTAACCACGCTGATGTGGGTTGTTCATGGCGCTGGACAGAGATTTTACGTAGGCAGATGAGAGTGTGTTTAGCCATGAATTGGGGATTTCATCCATTTCTGGCGATTTTCATTAGTGCGCCTTCCGCAGAGCATCATGGACTTCTTCCACTGTTATATTGTTCCATCCCTGTAAGGATTAACTTCCATTCTTTCATCATCTCTCCTAAGCCATTCTGCATTTACGCTTAACATTTTCCTGTTGTTCCAAATGTTTGCCCAGAATATCTCTTCATCCTCTATCGAAGGTGGTTCTCAAATCTCCCCTGGCTGTCTTCCCATATCTCCGTAGAATTTATTGGCGTCTGTATTAAAAACCAGGTTTTGGCAGTAAAATTGAATTCTTTTCTCAAACTGTCTTACCCTTTGATCTTTGATAGTAGGTTGGCCTTTTTCTGTTAATTCATATTTCCTCTTGACCTTTCTGCATTTGTGGTTTTAATGCTCTCTCCTTTAGAGAGCTCATCAACTACAGATAACTCTCTCTATCGGTAATATATATATCCTTCTGTGCCTTTTCTTTCCATTTTGGTTGTATATTCCCATTTGTTTTTTGTTACTTCATTTCATACCCGATGGCATTTGTTGCTGTATACGCAGTGGCGTATATCATATTATTTGGACTAGTTATATTTGTGACATTCATTTCCTTTAATAGGAATTCAAGCACTCTATTGTATATTCTTATCGCGAGTAGATTTTCTATTGTTTTGTCGGATTTTGGGAAATGATTGTCTATCATGGAGGCTTGGGTTTTTTATTTTACTCAATTCCCTATTATCTCTTTCGCTTAGTTTATCTTATCTATATTGTTTTCTTTTCTTTTAGAAATTCATCATTTGTTTTCTTTGTTCTTATAGATGATACTTCGCTTCCAGGTCTTACGTCATTAGTATTTAGTCTTATTTCATCCACTGTCAGGTTGAAGTGATGTACAATTTCCCCCTCACCCAGTCTTATTTTTTGTTTGTGTAGCAGTTTTTGTTCGTTTGTTTTTTTGCTGTTATTTTTTGTGTGTTGTATTTTTTTTTCGCGTGTGTAGCAGTGTTTTTGAGGGTGTTGCAGGCTGTTTTTTGTTTTTTTTTGTGTGTGTGTCCTATCTTTTTTCTTGCTGTGTAGCATATAGCATATAGTGTTCTTCTCAGTATACGGGCTATGCCAGTAAGCACTATCTTCTTGATTTCAGAGATTTCAAATCTCCCAGGGATTTTGGTGAGATGTTTTTCACTGCCTTTCTTGATCACCCTGAGGGCTCTGACAATAACAGGAAAGATTGTGTGTTTCAAGTTCCCTTTTTTCTGTACCTCGATTTCAAGATCCTTGTATTTACCTAATTTCACCTGTTCCTTTATTGTTATATTTCTATCAGAAGATGCACTTAGGTCAATTAAAAGGCAAGTTCTCTTTCTGGTAGTCCTTAACTACTATGTCGGGTCTGTTCGCTTTGATAGTCCGGACAGTATTTATTGCAGTCCTATAGTATTGTTGCATTCTGTCCTTTAGTCTAGTTGGTATTTATACCAGTTATCTTCTGTTGGTATTCCGTAATGCCTGTAAACTAGATATCGACCCACTCTCTCATGTCTGGACATTTTTTCTGTTGGTGTTAAAACTGGGCAGCCAGATGAGAGGTGGTCTATTGTTTCTACATGGAGGTCACATGAGCGGAACTTTGGATCGGCATCGTTTTTTAAGACATTCGCTTGAAAGTTTCGAGTGGACAAACTTCGGTCTTGTGCAGCCAGTATGTATCGCTCTGTTTCTGCTTCTAATCCACTGCCCCGGGGCCACTGATGGGTGTTTTTTACTGGTCTACATAAGCGTCTTTGTTCCGGAGGGCTATTGCCCGTTCAGAGGTTTCTGTCACCATTTCACGACAAGCTGTTTATGGCCCTGCTCCTTTGCATGTTGCCTCGTCTTTTTCACATCTATATTCTTTGAGTACTTTCCACTGTTGAAGTTCATATCTAGTTCTTATGTAAGTGTAGCTTTTTTGTACCTTTATGTTCCTCAACTATTTTTAATATTCAGTCCTGGGTGATTCCGAGGTAGTCCTATTGTCGTGGTTTCACAGGTCATTTCAAGTTACATCATTTCCCTACCACTGCTAATTCTTGGCAAATAGATACAATCAACGTCAGCTTTAGGGTGGTGCATTCTGTGGGACGTTAGTAGTTTCCTTATTTTCGGCGTAAATTTTTCTAATCTCATCTAGATTCCAATTAACCATGTTACAACCGGGATAGCTAGCATAATAATGGCTTTTACTCTATTTTTCTTTTGATTCAGTACTGCACACACTGTTCTGAAACAGTCTTTCCTTGCTTTATCTCCCATACTGGCATGTTGTATTCCACTACATTCATCAATTCCTAAATACTTGAATACCTTTCCTTGTTCTTCTTTTTTTATTGCTCTGTGTATGTCTGGTTATATAGGGTTGGTTTTGACTGGCCTACCTCTTTTTAACGTGGCCTTAACTAAGAGACAGAACTACAAACTGAGAAGCATGCCCAACCTTCAATGGAGAGATCAAAAAGAAAACAGGGGTCCGAGACATCATAGAAACTATTAAAAAACTTAAATGGCAATGGACAGGCCATGTTGCAAGAATGACAGACAACCAATGGACATCACGACTCACAACATGGATCCCCAGAGATCATACAAGAAACTGAGGCCGACAGAATACAAGATGGAAAAGAAAATATTGGCTCTGCGACGCCCATGATAAAGAACTTTGGCGAATCCTGGGGAAAGTCTATATCGAACAACAGACGTTAAAAGACTGTTGATGATGATAGCACACTTATCCAGGCCAAATTACATTCCTATGTCTTCACTAAAGTTTTAACTGTCTTTGAAAAAAAATCTGTCTTTAAAAAACAGCTAATTATCGTCTTTGCCATACAGTTTCAAGAAGTCAACGTAGATTAGGTGCCTGGTTATTCTGCCTCCCAACTTGTATCTAAATCCTGTTTTGTATAGCTCAATTGATGAAGGAATTAGTGCGATACAGAAAATAAGAAGAGAGATTGATTCTCCTTAGAATATGCCACAGTTAATGCTGACATTCCTGGATGTTATAATCCCATTCGAATGAGAAAGAGGTCAGCGTCCCATAATGACATTCACCAGCACTGGGGATAACCTAAAGAGTTCAAAAGCTTTTATTTTACTATTGAACGCTCTATTGTGGTTAATCTGCGCTGTGCTTAGGTACTTGCGTTTACTATGGCATGTTTCTTGGGTCGTGCGACTGATCAGTTATTACTTGCATCTATGAGATCTTCTGCAGAAAGCTTTTTGTTCTATTGAGTGTAGGTCGTTTTCTTCCATGTAGGAATTAATATCAGAGTGTTAGTCGTAGAGAGACATGTGATGGGTCTATAATTTGGGGTATTTCCTGTATCTTCCGTTTTAGATAGCAGATATGTAACCAGTCTGGTGTTTTTTTCGGGTGAGTTTAGTATTTTGCGATACTTCCTTACTATGTTATCATGGCAGCTTTTGAGGGAGGAAAGTTAAAATTTGGTCAATTTATCAATGCCAGGTGATTTCAATTTGTGCGACATTTTTAGCGCTTGTTTTAGTTCACAAACTGAAATATCCTGTCATTGTCTTTGCAGTGCTGTATTTTGATCTTCCAATACTCAAATCCATGTTGCGTGTTGGTTATATGTCTTTTTATCGTTCCAGATATTTTCCCAAAAGTCCCTCATTTGATCTTCGGTCGGTATTTTTTTTATTGTTATCTATTTTTATGCTACCTCATCAGTTAGGAATATTCTATTTTGTCAGTATAATTTTGTCCTCGTTTCATGTCTCTTTATTCTTTGGGTTTTTAGCTGTCCTTTTTGTTTTAATGTCTCTTTGATAGATGGTATAACGTTTCAATTCATATTTCTTTACTTTCCTATCTTCCCTGCTATTAGCATTCCCAGAACCTGTAAGCTCATTCATTATCGAAATTTTTTCTCGCATTATTTCGATTTTTTCCACATTGTTTTCTTTTACGTTTTTCTGTTTGTTTTGTATTTTATGCACTCAGATTCCATCGCTTTTGCTGATGCATATATTAGTTCATTTACTCCAGTAAGATCCAGCTTTAGATCTTTAAGGATGTCCTTTGTAGCAGTGTTCTCTATCTTCACTTGTTTCTTATCATGATTGCCCATAGCTACCTCTCTCAGTGGTTCTTTCTCCTCCATCTTAATGAATTTTACTATTGTGAGCTCACATAATAGTTCGTCTTTTGTTTGGAGTATTCCTTCATAATATTCACTCACATATTGTTCATCCTCCCAGTCATTGTTGCTTCTACACGTTTCTTTGTTGCTGTAGCCTTCAGCTCTTTCTGGTGCTAATCAACCAATAGAACTTCCATGTATTTGCCTGGTTCCATAAGTAAAGAGTAATAGAACCCCTGCTTGTATTGCAGGGTGTTCTTCGAGCCTGACATTTGTACGTCTTACCAAATTTGCACTACCCTCTGCTTGGAGCTTTAGATCTATTCTGACCTTTTGTTTAATCTCGCCCAATTTTGCATCTGTAAGTCTCTCATTTTTCGTTCAGTCCCTCCTCACGTTCGTAAGCTTGTTTTCATTCAAGTTTCAGGGTTTTTCTACCACCCGTTCTTCCCATATCTTATAGGTCTTATTTATGTGGACTATGCTTGATGGTTTGTCAATCAAGTGATAGAATGCGTACATCACTTCACTGTACTCCTCACATTTCTATTTTCTGCGTTTTTTGAGGTTTTCTGTTGCTGGGTTTAGAGGGTATGATTTAGGATTGTCCCTGTTCAAATGGCCATCCAAGTTGCTCGAGAAGGTACGTTTTTCGACCCCAGACTAGTTCCTCCCTTGGAAGGGGGTCTCGGGCACCGACCGATCCGGTATATTTGTTACTCATTAAGCAATCACACTAGGATGGCAAGCCTTTGGCAGAGCTAGCTCAACCTTCAAAAATAAAAAGATCCCATTAATCCTAAAGAGAAGGGTGTATAACCAATGCATCCTCCCAATAGTCACTTATGGAGCCGAGACATGGAACCTAACCAAGAGACAGACCCGTAAATTGAGAACCATGCAACCTGCTCATGAAAGAATAATGCTGGGCCTCACATGGAGAGACCACAAGACAGCACAGTACATTTGAGAAAAGACAAGAGTCAGGGACATCATAGAATCCATTAACAATCTCAAATGGCAGTGTGCCGGCCATGTTGCAAGAATGGCAGACAACTGATGGACATCACGACTCACGACATGGCTCCCCCGAGGTCACAGGCGCAACTGACGCTGGCAGAATATTAGATGGCGAGACTAGCTAGACAAGTTCAGGAAGTACTGGCTCCGCGGCGCCCATGATAGAGAAGTGTAGCAAATCCTGGGGAAGGTCTATGTCCAACGACGGACGCTAAAAGACTGATGATGATGATGATGATGATGATGATGATGATGGTGATGGTGGTGGTGGTGATGATGATGATGCATAAGATAGGTGTATTTTATTCTTACTACCAAGATGTTTCTTATCGTGACACAATCACTATGTACGTTGCCACCCCATGCTAATTGGGCCCACCCCACCTGTATGTTTGGAGGGGTAACATGGTGGGTTGGTTGGGACTGAATAACCACAGGGCTCCATCTGTCCTTATCATCGGAAGTAAATCTTTCGGTGAGGGAACATATGGGTGTGCGAATCGTTGCTGAGATAGACAAGGGTACTGCATCCTCCGCATATCATATGCAAGCCCAAGTCTCACTGAGTCTGGGACCCATGGCTCATGTTCAAACCGATTTGGGATTGCGCGAATGTTACAGGTATGGGGATATTTCTCCCTCATTTCTTTCAAGGCTTTCAAGTCCTCTTTGGAGATTTTCATGTAAAAAGTAATCTTCATTTTCTAACAAGCCACCTATTATAGAGGAAGGTTAGGGAGGGGGCTCCCCCTGCCTCATTTTGTCTTTTACCCCTCACTGACTGAAGTCATTTTGTGTTCTGAATCTGATTCTGCCCTAACATATTCATAATGCTATTAAAACAAATTCGTTCCGAAACATTCTGTTGGATAAAGCTTAATATTATAGACATATTTAGACACGACGACGACGACTTCTACCACTACTACTACTACTATTATTATTATTATTATTATTATTATTATTATTATTTGGAATCTCACACCAGTTGCCTGGTGGTAACCGCTGGAGTTTGAGTGACAGCAAGTCTCCTCAAGTCTCCAGCCCTCCTCTCCTAGTACTAGCAGGTCGCAGTAATTCTGCGATTTACAGTTTCACACCGGTTGCCCAGTGGTTATCGCTGAGGGCTGAGTGACAATAAGTCTCCTCAGGTCTTCAGCTAACGTCTCCTCCCTCTTTCGCATATCATGACAGAGCTACAATTCGTTGCAGTACTTATATCTCTAGCACCTTCCTCAGTACCCGTGCAGTTCCCAGTAGCGCTGTGGTCTGTACGGTCTCTATCCTCCCCCTAATCCCGATCTCCTCCAGTCTCTCCCTCAGCGTTCTGGGGACAGTTCCTAGTGCTCCCACTATGACTGGTACTACCCTGGTTTTCATGTTCCACATTTTCTTTAACTCCCTTGTTAGGTCCTGGTATTTTTCCCTTTTTTCAGCCTCCTTCTTTTTTACTCTATGGTCTGCAGGCACAGCCACGTCTACTATTTGGCAGGCCTTTCTTTTTTTGTCTACTATTACTAAGTCCGGCCTTCTTGCCTGGATGAGGTGGTCAGTTTGGATGTCAAAGTCCCACAGTAGTTTGTGGTTGTCACTCTCCAAAACTGCCTCTGGCTTGTGCTGATACCACTTTTCCCCATGGTTGAATCCCATTTGTTTACTTAGTTCCCAGTGTATCATCGTTGCTACTCTATCGTGTCTATGCTTATACTCCTTCTGGGCGAGTTGACTACATTCACTAGTTATGTGGTTTACTGTCTCATCTCTTTCACCGCACATGCGGCATTTGCTGTTTGCCTGTGTTCTGTCGATTTTAGCTTTTATGTAGTTTGTCCTTATGCTTTTGTTTTGGGCTGCCATGATGAGCGATTCTGTTTCTCTCTTAAGGTTTCCCTTTCGTAACCACGTCCATGATTTCTCGTCTGCTATATCTTTTATCTGTCTTTTAAACTCGCCGTACAATTTTTTCCCTTCCCACTTTTCTTTTCTAGTTTGCTGTACCGTTTCATTGCTTTCTACTTTGTTTGTTGCACTATCCCTCGCGCTCTTTATGATTTCTTCACTATTTGTTTGCACATATCTATCTAGGACTACTTTAGCTCTCTGGACACAATCTTCTATGCTGATGAGCCCCCTACCACCTTCTTTTCTCTTAACGTATAGTCTATCTGTATCATCCCTAGGGTGTAATGCTTTATGCATCGTCATAAGTTTCCTTGTTCGCCTATCCATTGATTGGAGCTCTTCCTTTGTCCATCTTAGGAATGGTCCTGTATACCTAACTACTGACACAGCCCAGGTGTTCATTCCTTTTATTAGATTTCTGCTATTTAATTTGGTTTCTAATATTTTCCTTATCCTTCTAAGGTATTCCCTCTTAATTTTCTCCTTCATCTCTTCCCGTTTTATCGTATCACATTCAAGGACACCTAGGTACTTGTATCGGTCTTTATCATTATTATCATTATTATTATTATTATTATTATTATTAGCAGCAGCAGCAGAAGCAGTAGCAGAAGCAGCAGCAGAAGCAGAAGCAGCAATTTCACATCAGTTGTCTAGTGGTTACCGCGGGGGGTGGAGTGACAACAAGTCTCCTCAAATCTCCCGTCCTCCTATCCACACTCTCATAGTCCACAGCAGTACCGTGGTTAACAATTTCGCACCAGTTGCCCAGTGGTCATTGCTGAAGACTGAGTGACAGTCTCCTCTGGTCTTCAACCCACATATCATCTCATCTCATCTCATCTCTCCCTCACCTATCACAGCAATGCTGTGGTTTGTACTTCAATTATTATTATTATTATTATTATTATTATTATTATTATTATTATTATTATTTGCAGAGTCACACAAGTTGTCTTATGATCGTCGCTGAAGACTGAGTGGCAGCAAGTATCCTCAGGTCTCCAGCTTTCCTCCCAATACTCTCACAGTCTGCTACAGTGCTGTGGTTTGCAGTTTCACACCGTTGCCCGATGGTTGTCACTGAAGGCTGAGTGTCACGGTTGTCGCTGGAAACTAGTAGCTCTTACTGGAGAACAAGTGACAGAAAGTCTAGGACTTTACTCGGTATTCTGGCCTATTTCAATAATGCTGTCGTCTGGATGGTCTCGGCCATTCTCTGGATTCCTAATTTCTCCAACTTCCTCGCAAAGTTCTTCGGAGCTGTTCCCAGGGCTCAGACCTCTCTTGCTACAACTGTCACCTTCATGTTCCTCATTTTTCAGCTCTCTTACAATTTCAACATATTTACTTATCCTTTCACTCTCTTTCAACTTCATCAGGTGGTCTGCCGGAACAGCGAAATACACTGTGACCGTTTTCTTCTTTTTTCACTACAACTAGATCTGGTCTTCTGGCCTAGTTTGGGTGGACTGTTTGAGTTTGAAAGTCGCAGAGGCTCTTATGTTTGGTTTTCTGTAACAGATTCAAGTCTGTGCATATACCATTGGTTTGTATGTTCGAAATGCAGTCGTTTGCATAGTTCTCAGTGGATCACCCCACCAAGCCATGTTGGTTCCTGTACTCCTTCTGGGCCGATTTACTGCATTTGCCTATCATATATTTGATCTCTGCATAATCTACATTTGTTTTCTTCTATATCTTGTCCACCTTGGCCTCCGTAAAATTGGTTCTGCGGTATTGTTCTGGGCGTTATTAACAGCGACTCAGTTTCTTTCTTTAGGTCTCCTCTATGTAGCCATAACAATGTTGAATCTTCTGCAATTCTTCTGAAATGCCCATATAGTTGTTTTTCATTCCGCTTTTTGATCCTCGTTTTTGTGTTTCCTAGTTCTCTGTTTCTTTCCTGTTAGTTCTAATGCCTTCTTTAGCTGCTGTAATTAACCTTTCCTCTTGTAATCTTCTAGTCCCTTGATTACAGAGTTGGTGTAATACTCAATGCTAACGAGGCCTCTTCCTTCCTCGTTTCTTTTTAAATATAGTCTGTTGATATCGTCTCTATGGGTGCAAGACTTTATACATTGTCGTCGGTGTTCTTGCTCTGCAGTCCAGGTATCTGAATTCCTCTCTTGTCCAGTTTTAGAAGGGTCTGGCTGTATCTACCAATAGATCAAGTTTCTGTAGCAAACTTTGGTTTCTATCTTTTTTTTTATGTTTGTCTGAGGTATGCTTTGCCTGCTTTTTCAGAATACCGAAGTAATTGTAATTTCCTTTCTCGCTGAACGTTCATGCAGTTTCCTGGCTGGATAATTTGATTCAGATATTATTGATTTACTATATTCTCTTCTATTACTCTGCCCAGAACGATCTAAAATTATTCTTATATCTATCTATCTATCTATCTATCTATCTATCTATCGATCTATCTATCTATCCCAGTCTATTCATTCCTATCTATATTCTTATCCATCCATCTATCTCACTCTGTTTATATCTATCAATCTATCCATTTATATACCTCTCAAACTATCCATCTCAGTCGATTCATATCTATATCTGTGCCTCTATCTCATATATATATATATATATATATATATATATATATATATATATATATATAATTGTATAAAAAAATCAATCCTTTATGGTACGTTGAACACCAACTGTGTCTAGATGAGACTGGTGAGTGGATTTTCTGCATATTTGTTCTCGTTATGATAAATAGGTTCATATCATACAATAGATAGATAGAAAGATAGCTAGATAGTAAATAAACTATTAGTTAGGAGGCTAGTCCACAAGACTATTATTACAGAGCGTCCGATCTTCATTGTATACCTGAGTGGCCTTATACTCTATTTAGCTATGCTTAGGATGTATATATAGACAAGTAAATAACTTTACATATATTTGTGCGTTTGTGTTGAAAGCAGTTGATCACAGAAAGACCTACAGATGTGTCACGAAAACCTGCACCTGAATTTCACACCAATCACAGATCATCCAGGAGATGATGTTTTAATTTACAGCTCTCTGATTAAAGCATTGTCTCGCTAGCTAACTACCTTGTGCCTTTACGTCGGTCACGGCATCAGTCATCTCTGTCCATGGTTTCCATATCACAAATTCTTCTTGTCTCAGCTTGCAACCATTCTTCTCTCTAAGCTACGAGGTCGTGAACGCGCATATACATTTTGCAACTAGCACACAAAGGAAATTCTTTCATTGAAAAAATATTGATTCACTATGTCGAACTCAAATGTCCTCACATACTTTAGTTAATGGAAAAAATTGCATAACATTTTTGGCGCACACAGACAACTAAAAATAGAGAGAACATTGCTTGTGATGTGTAGGATAGATTTAGAGGCAACAAACGGGTATCGGAGAAATTTCATGAAGCGGTGCCGGCACCCGATGTGACGTCATTCATTTCACCATTCTCTGGTATTCACAAGCGGTTGCCCATCTACTTACTGACAAGGATCGACACTGCTTAACTTCGATGACCGATTGAGAACCGGTATATTCAACGGGATTAGTCCGTAAGCGCTCTAATTTGAAATTTGCTCCAATTCGAATCCTCCAAGTGAACCAGAGTTATTTCCCTTCCATGGTTCATTTTCGCCGTTCTAAATCTGGTTTTGATAAGTTTGCCGTGCAGGTCTGCCGAAAGCTTTTGAATTAAAGAACCAGAATGTCCGTCGAAAACGAACCAGAATTTGCTAGAAAAGAACCGAACCTTTTGTAATTCCCCGGGTGGGAATCACTTCTTCTAATAAAGATCACCGGCCAGTTGACGGTGTTTGTTACCACGAATGTAGTTTTGTTTTAAACTGCATTAAATATTGGGTTCAGTATTGTTGTCAGTGAGATTTGTCGAATTTCGTTAACTAAACTAGATACCCACTCTAACAAGCGGATTTTTTTTAATAGTCTGATGGAAATCAGATCATAAGTTAATTTGTTTTTAAAGTGATATTTACGATCTCAGAAAATGTCAAATGGACATACACACCGCTTATTTTTTTTTTTTTTTTTTTAATAATTTTTCCTTTTCGTCTCAGCCCCTCTCTATGAAGAACTCCAAGAAATCAGCAGTCGGTAACATTCTTCCTCTCGTTCTCCTCAACTCTCTATGATCGGTACGAAGTCCCCACCCCAATAACTAGCCGATAAACAGACATTCTCCCTCTTACTCGCCCCTCTTCTCTATGAACGATACAAAGTCCCCACGACTTATTTTCATCGGAATTCAGGTCGTTGAGCAGAAAAAAAACAAGGAAAAACATTCTATTTTAGCATGGGGTTTCATTGCTAATCCAACCCACTAAAAACATATTTTGGGGGTGATTTTAAAAAAAAGAATTCGCTAAAAAACCTTATCTGTTGTCACTCACAAAAAATTTCATGGGGTTATGTTGTGTGACTTCTGCGGTAGGTGAGCACACACAGACAGATGAACATTTGGTGGATTATCATAAGATTTTGTCAATAAAGCCACATTTATCACTGAGCAAAAACTGAAGCACAAAATCGCCAGTCCAAAGTTCTTAAATGAACAAATTTAACATAACACTACTACGAAAGGTAATTTTTAAATATATAAATCCGAGAAGATACTTAAAATAACCCAAATTATTTCATGTATATAGGTATGTACTATATATATATATATATATATATATATAGAGAGAGAGAGAGAGAGAGAGAGAGAGAAAGAGAGAGTAGAGCTGGGAATATATATATATATATATATATATATATATATATATATATATATATATATATTTCCAGCTCTACTCTGAAACAACTTGACTTTCATAGTATAAAGTTGAATGTATCGAGCACTCTATGAAATAAATCCACCACATATCAGACGTTGCTTTATATTATTATTATATCATTATATTATGCTATACTGCTAACATGATCTGTACTATATATATATATATATATTAATTATTGTGTCTTCCACAGACAGCTGTTTCGATGTATTACATCTCTTCCGTGTGGCTATAGACTTTATCCCATCCAGTACCGCGAGGTAGAATTGAACGGACCCGGAGGCCGATATCCTACCTCTGGACTACGGAACTGGGTGGTCAGTAAGGCTGAATTCAAGCGATATATTGATTTTACGCAGAATCTCCTCATCCACCAGAGTGCTATATATATATATATATATATATATATATATATATATATATTGCAACGGATGCATTGACTTCTGGTGATGAATGTTGTCGAGGTAAATAATGTCGTTTTAAAATTTTTTTTAATTTTAAAAATAAACGATATTACTGTGGATTACTCAATCCTATCTAGAATCCTTTTTAGCAGCAAGTCCCCATCAATAACATAAAACACCACTAGTACTATTATTATAATCGTTGGACTTTGAAATACTTGTTGAAAATAAGCTAAGGCGCTCGAAGAGCAATGTTATTCGCAGACAAAAAATGTTTTTCGAGTTGAATCGACAATGATTTTTCGTCATGTTTAATGAAACTTATCCGAAAGAAAAACTGTTGACCAAATAAACATAATTCAAAATATGTGTAGATATACATTTCTTATATGACCTCCTGACATTTGTTTATACTGTTTCTATACATAATATGCATATGCACATCATACACACACATTTATCCAAAATATACATTGAAATTATAGAGGAAAAAGAGCCCATAAGTACAGCTTTTCCCTTTGTTTTTTGGTTGACTCTTGAGGCCAATGGTCTCTTTCCATTCAAATTTTATGGGGTCATCAATGGGATCTTGTCTAATCTCTAGATTGACTCTTGAGTTACCTTTCTGTGCGTTTTGGTGTCTCTTACTTTCGGACTCTTACTTACTGAGTTTTATACCAAAGAACAGGTGGGGACATTATGCAAATGCGATAAATAGTGCAGTCGCCAAGCCAGGAGAAATTATCTCCCATACACCAGGCATTTTATATTTATGAAATAGAACACACGAAAATAAAAGACAGTTGTGTTTTGAAATAGCATAGTGTGTAATAACGAAGACTTGCTATTTCTGTCTCTTATGCAGCCCTTCTCTTTCCTCACTGTTCATGGAAATAACTTCATTTATTCTGAATAATACTACTAATTGGTTATTTCGACCCTGTAAATGTTTTTCATCGACAACCATCATTTTATTTAAATAAGTATTGATCTATTCATTGTACAATCATTGCATACATTTGTAAATCCTCTGTCCATGGTTAAAGGTTTTGCCATCAGAGTGTTATGCTGACACATTTTAAATTGTTTCTATTCTAAATCTATTTAAATATGTATTCAATCACTGTCGATATTCATAATACACTTCAGTACTAATTTTTTGCGTGATATTGGTTTTGTTCGAAATTCTTTTTGTCGTTTCCTACGGGAAAACTTTACAAATAAAGGGAGGCAACTTTTAACGAAAAGAAATTGCTAATCTCAAAGCTGATATTGTTTTCAGATGTTTAAGCATCAATTGCCGTCACTGACTGACATACCGAAATGGGAGTAACGCTCATTGCTCAACGTCTTACTGAATTATCAGTTACGTCCCTTGCTCAGTGTTGCCAATTAAGATTTTTCATCTGAATCTAGATGTTTTTTTTAATATCTTTTTCAAGTAATATTTGTAAATAAATCAAGTATTTTTTTAAATAGAATAAATGTTGAAGATCAAAGTTACATTTACTTTTTTTTACTCAAATTTAGATGTAAACTTGAAAATAGAGTTGGCAACACTGACTTTGCCAGATCTTCATATAAGAAAGGAATTGGCGTTTCTACGGTCTGATTTACCGGCTTGTTTTCGTTTAATGGTGTTGTTGCTTTTATTATTGATGGATATCACACAAGTCATATATGGTAACTTCCACCGGAGACCAAGTGACTGCAAGTTTGTTTTTTTTCCCAAATATCCAACACTTTCCAAAGTAATACAATACAGTTGATTTTAGTGAAACTAGTTTAGCGTAGCTATATCTGTGCATTCCAAAAAGATGACATTCCCCAAGACATCTTTGTTGCTGCCCCATTCACGTTTTGATGTTATGTAACAGATATGATTATCATGGCTGTCCCACGGTTACATAACATCAGAACATTTTGCGGGATTTTGAAAAAAAAATTCAATTCCTTCCAGATATGTCCTGACATTACTACTTGTAAATCCATTTTTTTCCAATAGAATTTTGAATATTTTTTTATCATTCATGGTGAGTTGAATTTAAGTATACATATATATATATATATATATATATATATATATATATATATATATATATATATATATATATATATATATATATATATATATATATTACTTAATAATTGCATTATCCACTGACAGCTGTTTCCTTGCATTATAACTCTTCAGCGTGGCTATAGACTATCCAATATCCAATCCTATACCACGAGGTAGGAAACGTTCGCTTCAGACCCAGTTGCTGGCATTTTACCCCTGCCCAACGAAGAACTTGACGGTCAGGTGGACCGAATTTAAGCGATATATTTACTTACACACAATTCCCCATCTACTAGAATGCTCCATTCCAGAAGTTGAAGATCATTGCTTATAGCTTATAGTGGACGAGTTGCCCCACCGAAAGAGTGCTCATATATATATAAAAATAAGGGTATGGGGCGATCGCACCTGGTCCCTAATGGGGTGGGGAGACAAAGTCTTTATGACTAATATTTTTACTTAACGTCATACAAAACAAATCTCAGTAAATGTTGGAAGGTGGCCCTCAAAGAGCCAAGCCCCCAAACCTGGGCCCTCAAATCTCCAGTTACGATACAGTTCGGCCCACTGCCTTTAATAATTTTCGTTTACTATCGAATTGTCCACCGACCCCCTAATAATACCTTTGTGGGTCCTCATGGTCCCTGACTCCTAGGTTGGAAACCAATTCACTAAATACTGGATGGGGGGGGGGCTATTAAGGAACTACAACGCCCCTTCAGCCTTTAAAACTCCAGTTACTCACTTGGTAAAGGATAAATTTGAGTATTTCTGATCCATGCGTTTCTTTGCAATGACATCTTTCTTTCCGTCTTTCCCTAATGTAAGGGCAGATGACTCTAATAAACGTATACAATTGACGTCTTTTCGGGACGAAGGAGAATTCAAAGAAATTTTTTAGTCACTTCAGATTATTGTGTTCTTTTCTTTCCTGTTGTCAATCAAATTGTTATGGTTGCTTCTCTTGCAATTTCTTTATCCTTGGTAAATGAATTCTCTTTCCTTAATTTTTCCTCAGCTTCTTTCCTCCTTGTTAAAAAAATAACTTTTCATGGTAAGAAAATTTGTTTATTTTTCAAAATGTGAACTTGCCTGATTTGCGAAATTTACTTATTTTTTGTAAAAAAAAAAAAAAGTTGATTTCACTTTGATTGCATAAACTTTTAATCGCTAAAAATTGTTGTTTTATATTTTCGTTTCAGTTAAATAAACCGTATTTACTTATTTTTTGTAAAAAGAAGTTGTTTCGGGAAAAAAAAAGTTTCAAACTATTTTATCTTATTCAACTGAAAAGGATACGGTTTAGGGTTAGAATTCTGAGTTGGTAATACGAAGGGTTAATTACTTCCCTTGCATAATTTGCCAAAAAAACATACCTACTAACCTAATCGAAGATATAATCGAAAATAACGTTATCTGAACATCGATAAAAAATTTAGCAACTCTAAGCTATTTAAAAAAATTGCCTATTCAAAATTTTCTCAACTGTCGTAACAACCATAGCATCTCTGTCGATTATCACCCTTGCTAGATATTAGCATTTCGTTAAATCTTACTTAATCTAAATAATGGCTGTTATTTTTTTTATCTTTATTTTGATTTAATGTTTTTTTGATCAAATTAAACTATATATTTATTCATCTAGAAGGATCAAAATACTGATTTCACTTATCTGGGAAATAAGCATACCATCTGTAAAGGTGGGCACTACTTGTGTGGAAATAAACCCCATTTGTACCTTCCTCACCAATGAAGTACAAAAATTGATGAATAATTGCATATTTGATACGACATGTCCATTGGTGATACAAAATTTTGAAAAATTATTTCTTGTTTCTAGTTTCTTCTTCTTCTTCTTCTTCTTCTTCTTCTTCTTCTTCTTCTTCTTCTTCTTCTTCTTCTTCTTCTTCTTCTTCTTCTTCTTCTTTAAAAGGAAGTTATGAGACATTTCTTTCAAATCTTATTTTTATGAGGTAGGCGGGGTCGGTGAACCTTAAAGCAAAACTCAACGCTTTATTTTTTTTTTTCTTCTTCTAAACGGTATAAATCGCAAAAATTAAGAGTCTGGGTTATCTCTTCCGTGGCCATTGACTGTTGACATGCTAAAACAAGTTATCTCATCCATGGCAAAGATGAGGTTAAAGACCTGTCAGTGATAGAATCTTCAGGGGTAGGTTTTCTTGTAAAAACATGATGAAAGTAGAAAGTCTGTGATTTTATTTTCATGCAAATCAACTTATACGTACTTCAGACGATCTAATAAATGTAATATGTACACAAATAGAATAATATTCAGAATTCAGCACATGCATTTGGTCACCCAAACACTAATTCAACAAAGACTCCATAGAAAGAGTGCAAAGAAAAGCTACAAAGATGATCTGTTGCACCAAAAACCTGCCATATTCAGAAAGGCTAAGAGAGCTTGATCTGGAGACACCATTCAACAGAAGAATCCATGCTGATCTATTGGGAACGTATGGGATAACCTCAGGTCAACACACCATCAACCAAGATTGTATCTGTGACGTCTGTCCAGATAAGATTATCCTACTGCCATCCTTAAACAGCACGACCACAGATCACAACAAGAAGCTACAATCCAAACAGCCAGCAGTGTAAGAAAATGCT
>OY735242.1:22706478-22796478 GCA_963457665.1 Thysanoteuthis rhombus | reverse complement strand
CCCAGCATTGAATGATTGGAAAAATTCTCCCCATAATAGGGTTTCAGTGGATGTTCAATTTATAGTGTAATTTATGCTAAATTAGTTCCTTATTTCGTGTCTGATAGCATTCATGCTTTTTTGAAAAATTAAGACTTTTTTTTAGTGAGTTTTGTCCAACAAAAGGTGAGAGAAGTACCTTATTCAATGATCACACCTTTTTCTGGTTTTTTAATTGATCACCTTCAACACAGCATACTACCAAAAGATTTTGGTTACATAATAGTTCCTATTGAGTGATTAACCAGTCCTGTTTCTTATCTTTACAGACAAGCATTGCCCTTACACGGAACATGCAGAGTTGAAAAAGATTGAATTCCAGAAATCATACAACAGAAACCTTTAAAAAATCTAAAGCAATCTCAAAGTGAGAAAATGAAACACTTCTTTTCTTTTTCTTGCTTCCATTTGGTGTGATTTCAGGCAGATCTGCAAGTTGAGGTACACTTTGCACCAGAGTGTACAATGGCCAAAACAACCAAGATGAAGGCACTAATCAGAGTAAACCGACATTGCTTATTCTACAGTTGGTTTAAACTAAAAAAACTATCTTTGATATGCAGGAATCTTATTCTTTCTTTTTATCTTAGTGCCTTGAAATTGAACACAGTATATTTAGACTTACTTATAGCACGTAAGTATTGCTATGAAGTTCTTAACTTTAGCTCTCAACTTGAGAAAAAATACACTCTATATGAATCTATTATCGGTTGCATATCCCTCTTCCAAAAGTCTGAACCTGAAACTTTTTAAAAGCCGAAATGTTGTCATAAGTGGAACATTCTATATCTAACCTCACTATAGTATGATTTAAAGATGAGAGACAAGATTGATTTCCAAGGCATTTGACTCATTCTCAGTACAATAAAAGCTTGGTTATCTTTGTGTAACCTTTTAGAAACATTGTTTTTTTTCTGTTTAGGTGTTTCTGCTGGTTTTTGTTTGACTTTCTTTATCTAAGGGTAGTATATCTCATAATGTATATACATATACTCCAAAATACTATCCAAAATTTGGAACACTCCTGGTCCCAGCCATTTTGGATACTCAACCCTTATATAAAAGTGTGTGTACGTATTGTACGAGTTGTAGACCACAGCTAAGAAGCTGAAATTTGGTGACTGCACTTCTCCCCATCTTATTTAGTTTTATAAAATCCCTATGTCTGTCTAGGAATGTGCACAGGCCCTAACACACACCTTCCTTATTTGATTTGAGGAAATATCTATAGAATACTTCCTTTGTCTATCTTTTTTCCTTGTGTGTGCCATTTTTTTCATGTGTGTGCCATGTTTTCTTCTCCATGTGTGTGCCTTTTTTCTTCATGTGAGCCATTTTTTACTCCATGGGTCATTTTTGTTCCATCATTTTCTCACCTTGGTGTGTGCCATTTTTTTTTCCTTTGTATGTGTGCCATTTTTCCCTCTTCATGTGTATGTCTTTTTTGTCTGTACGCATTCCTTTTCTTCTTCTCTGGATGTGCACTTTTTTCCTCTGTGTATGCCATTTTTACCTTCTTATGTGTGTCTTTCTTCCTCGTGTGCATATCTTTTTTTCTTCTTTGCGATCATGTCTTTTTTTTTACTGGTAAGCGTGTCTTTTTTCTCCATTGCATGGGTATCCTCTTTCTTCTTGTCAAAATGGAACTTAGTCATAATATTGGAGATACCAGTATTTAGAACTTTTGCCCCTTTCTGAAAATCATGCATTATTTATTTTTCAGATGCATACAGATTTCTTTGTTTTGCTGATGGTGGACGATCCGAACTTGGAGGTTTTGACAATGTCAGCCAAACCCAGTGTAGAGATGGATGGTCACTTAGCTGTAAGTTATTTCTTTCATTTTCTTTATTTTGTAAGAGACAGAGATAAAAGGCTAGAGACAGTCTATGTAATGCTATTTTCATTTATTTTTTCAACATTTCGATTATTTCAAATATCATTTTAGATATGTAATGATTTTCTTTCTGAACTCCACTGTAATGTATTCTTTATTATTGTTTTTGAGCACTGTCCGACATTCAAGAGCTGTTCAACTCAACAAGACATCTCTCCAAACCCAAGCCTCACTTAATCAAGTGCTGAAAAATCATATATACAGGTTCAGTGGAAGAGGCAGACAAGCAACAACACAAGATGAATGGACAAAGAAGAATAACCAATACTTTACATGGACAATGAAATAAAACCTATCTATACCCAGGGATTGAACAAAGGTTTCTGTCTAAAATTCCTAGGTTACCAATTATGATACACCTGAAGAGGGCCGAAACGTTGTGGTGATTACAACCAAGATGAGGATACTAGTCTGAATAAGTCAGTGAATAATAAAATATCGATTGATACTGAACAACAGTAGCCATCAAAGACGGCAAAGGGTTCTATCTTTTTTGTCTTTATTTGCGTGTTCCAGCACTCTAACCATACAGACTTGTCTACAGCTTGAAAGTTGGCATCAGTGTTCGTTGACCCCTTCTAAAAATGTTTCATGGTATTTTTGGAAAAAAAAGTAATTTTTTTACCTTTTTGGGACCCCTATTCTGACAGATTGATAATAACATTTAGATTCTTAAGAATCTAGATGTTTTAAGATGGTTTTTTTTAATCTATTTTAGATGTTTTCCAGTGGAAACGCAAGCATTATGAATAGAATTTATTCTAGCAACATTTATTCTTTGCTGGAATTTTTTTCAACATGGTTTCAAATTTTGACCCTATAGTTGTTCAGCTTTTGACTGTAATGGCAACTATCTTTTGTAATTGTATGATATTTCTCTTTAACTGAGAAAAAATGGTAGGACAAAAATTTTGATCAGTTGTAACAGTTTTTTTCAAAACATTTTAAACGCTTGAAATAGTATCATTTGAACATGTAAAGCTATTTTGGTAACAAATCTTAATTTTTACAGAATGTATGGATTTGCATTCCCATTAGACTCAGTTTTTTTTAACATAAAGGGGAATAGAATAATATTACCTTAAGATAAATTTGAATTTTATGAAGATTAATTTTTCATCACTGGTTCCATTTAAGAAATTATAAAAAATATGATCTTTACTTCAAAATGAGAGAACAGTCAAAATTTCATGGCAAAGATTAATACCTTTTTTTATGATTTTTAGATTTGAGAATTTGACTCAATTCATTCTCTGAATGGATTTAGACAATATTTTAAAAATATTTTATTAAACCGACTGTTGAAGCATTTACATGGAAATAATGAGCAGATATGTTTTGAGCATTTCAATAAACTTTTCCTAGTTATGAATGTAAAAAAAATTAAAAAATACTGAAATATAAATACAAAACACTCTTCTTTCTTATTTTTATGCTAATGTGTAGTTCTTACTGGGTGTTCCTGTGAAAAGATTCATGGATATATTTGTATTTCTACAAGATGATTTTTTTTTCGAAAAGAAACCATTTAACTGAAACCGTAATTCATTTGGTAAAGATACTATGTTTTTATAGAATTCAAATGATTTCTTCACATTCTCTTACTTATTTCATGACTTAACAGTTCGCTACTTCAAAGCTGTTATGAAAGTGAATAAATGAGAATAAATTGAAAGAGTCAGCCCATATGCTAGGCAAGAAAAACTGCCTCAGTAATCCTAGCATTGAAATGGATACCATATGGGAAGCTCTAATAATGAAAGACAGGAAGCAGTAACATCAAATACCAAAAACTGCCACCTGAGGTTTAAGGCTCCTAAAAATTAGCACTGGTTGTCCACATGGACACATAGCGTAGTGGTTACAGAATCAGACAAAATTACTGCCAGTAATCTGATGGTTCTAGGTTCAATCCCAGTGTGAGACAATAATAATACTACTAATGCTAAGAGGGGAGTGTGGTCAATATACCCCTGTCGGTTAAATAAAGGGTTCGGTTTGTTCCCCACACCTACCAGATGAGGCCGTAGAGTACAACAGCCGAAACGTTGTATGAAAAACAACCAAGATGAGGATAGTCCAAATAATAATAGAAATAAATGTTTACATCTTCTCAATTTCATCTAAGGCTTTATTAAAAAAATGATTCAAGAGGAGTCCATTGTTTTAAATGGTGTGTAGATATGTTCATCAGTAAAGTTGTTACCTTTAAGTCCAGGTTTACGGACAGAGAAACAGAAAAAATCACACAGTTCGTTATGTAATTAGATCATACATCCATAACAACCGAGATGAGAACAACGGTTCAAATGAATCAATACAAAATGTCAATTTCTCATCTGACAATCCAAATAGAAATTATATTATGTGTACTTTGAGGATCAAAGTGCTATTGACTTGAACCATGGATTGATGAGGATTAAATAAGTAATGCAGAGACAAACATGCGATTGGTTATCTGCCGATGATCAAGTGTTAATTTCCATTAGTCTGTTGCCTAGTGACATCCGTTATCAATGGGAGTAGTTGTTTCCCATTATTTGCAGTTAATTGGAAACATTACAATAACGAATGTTGAATCACCTGACATTCAATTCAAAAGCTCCAAATTACACACTTATGTCCTTGGGGACAATGGTCAAGTGGATATTGAATGTTGGTTACCTGGAAGTTGTGAGTTAAATCCTATGGATCAGATAGGGAAATCCTGGTTCAGCAGGAAAGAACAAATAATGTCATTTAAAGGGCAAAACAACCAAGAATTAACTAATATAGTCATACCTGATCAAAGATTGTCAAAAATATAAACAAAATAGGCACTCAAAGTTGGCTAGAGCGTTCACAGCCAAAACATTATATCTATAACAACCCAAAAGAGGACAACATTTAAAATGAATATCTCTGAATTTTTGAGATGAGGTATTATTATTATTTCTATTATTATTCGGACTATCCTCATCTTGGTTGTTTTTCATACGACGTTTCAGCTGTTGTACTCTACGGCCTTCATCAGGCATCATCTGGTAGGTGGTAGTGTAGTGGTTACAGAATCAGACAAAATTACTGCAAGTAATCTGATGATTCTAGGTTCAATCCCAGTGTGAGACAATAATAATACTACTAATGCTAAGAGGGGAGTGCGGTCAATATACCCCTGTCGGTTAAATAAAGGGTTCAGTTCGTTACTTCCCCACACCAACCTGATGAAGGCCGTAGAGTACAGCGGCCGAAATGTTGTATGAAAGACAACCGAGATGAGGATAGTCCGAATAATAATAGAAATTTAAAATGTATGTGTATTTTTTTTTATTTATTCATTATTTTTCAGCATTTTCTTTCTTTTTTAGAATTTTACCAAACTTTGAGAATTGGAACTCCATAAATCTCATAAGTAACTTTTCTTTCTTTTTTTCTCCTCCCTTCTTCTTTACTTCTATGAAAAACTATCTTGATGCATCCAACTTGAATCTTTAAACATAAACTGTCTTCAGGTTTATGAAAAATCGAATGTCAAAGGGAAATAACTTCTGATTGAAATTATCTCCCCTTGACCATTTAGTGAATATTTTTCTATTTAGTTCACAGATGAATTCCATTATTTTTAATTCTATTCATTAAAGAGTTCTACTATCAAATACAAGCTGTCCATGAATTTAAGAGTTAATAGCTGTATATGTTTTTTCATTTTATCTTATTATCGAGGCAACAAATGAACACTCTTTACTTTTTGATTGCATGCTGTTAACTCTATGCCATAGAATGACGGCCGAAGTTGTGATAAAAAGTAACTAAAAATTAAAAAGGTAAAAACTAATCAGAATTAATGATAAAGATATTATCATAATTACTGTATTATTGTTGTTCCTTTAATGCATAGAAAGGTATTACATACTAAATTAGAGACAAAGATTTGACTACCTGACACTTATACGTGACTGTTCCAATTCATGAATAGACCTTGGAACAAAACTCGTTCATAACCCAGGGACTGCCTATATTTTAAAAAGTAGTCAAAAAGGGCAATAAAAACATGCCAAACTCAATTGGTAAATTGGAATCAGGTTTCTATTGAAAATTAGCCATTAATTTACTAGTGAGAATACCCTGTATTCACCTGTATCCATCTGTCTATCTTTCCACAATATCTCCAAAGGTTCACAATGAATTTCAATCAAATTTTGTGAAAAGATGGATCATGGACTGAGGAAAATGTGATTGAATTTTAGGGGCAGATCCAGGTATTACTACCTCCCTTCCTTCATAGCTGTATGATCATACCACATAATATCTTCAAAAAAATTCAATGAATTCAAGAAATTTTGTGAAAAGGTAGGCCGTGGGATAAGGGAAGAATTTTTTTTCCCTTCATCATAACTATATATGAACTGATTTTCATTCGCTTCTTAGTGACGATGGCATTGTGTGAGGTATGCGCTCTCTGAGTGCTTTATAATTTTAAATTTGTCAAATCAGATCATTTTGCACTTTTTACCTCTACCTAAGATTTTAGAACGCATATTATGCATTCACGCATGTCTGTCTACGCAATATCATCAAATTTTATGGAAGGTAGGGCCATGTGCTAAAGAACAATTGGTTAAATTTTGGTGCAGATTCAGAAAGTTTTTCCTGATTTTTTTAACATTGCAAAACTGGTGAATTCATCAGATTTTTTTGTACTTAATCTGGTTAGATCAAGTATAAGGGAGATAACTTCTTCATAACTACACAGGTATTGTGAACTTTTATTCAAAATGTTCTATTATTTTTTCAGTCCAACGTTCATGGGGCTTGTAAATAAAGATAATAATTGACTTCTCCCTGGGCTCAGCTTCATTGTCACAGAGATGTTCATTCGTAATGTTTGGATATAAAAGGCAAGATGTATGTCAGCTTACAAGCTAGGAGTTCTCAAACTTTTTCGTCCTACCCAGCAGTGCTGACGCAACCCCTGGGAAGAACAAGGGGCAAAATGTATGAATACTTTAGAAAAGACAATGAACATGTGATATTTGTTAGTAATTTCATTTGATTTAATGCTACGTTTCTAATAAAATGGATGAGCTTGGCTCTTTCTAACAAGTAACTCAATTCTGGACACAATTTCAGAGAGACTCACTGGCATTTCATTTTCTATTGACAATCTTGCTCTAAATTGGCTTTGTGTTATACACAATACTAAAAAACATTCTCCACATATTTTTTAGACACAGATAGGTAGGTCATCACCTTAGAACACCAAAATATTAAGAAAGAGGATTCAAATATATCTTTGGTCATGGAGTCATTTATAAATTTGACGAATTCATCTTGCAGATTGTTTGAAACTGATCCAAGAAAAATCCTAAAGGGATTTTGAATAAGTTGACAATCCAATTCACTAATATCAGGATAATAGAAATCTAACTAATCATGTAGCAGAACTAGGTGATGTCTTCTGCTTTCAAGAGTACTAGTAACTCTTGAATTCATGAACCTCCTGTAACTGCTTGTAATTCCCAGTGGAAATCTTCGGTGAATAGAAGTAAAAATTATTGAACTCTTCTAGAAATTGAATAGAAATTTTTTTATCAAATTCACCAAAATTATTTCCCTCAATATTGACATTAAATAGTTTTTATAGATTTGAGAGTTAATACTCTCACTCCTACTCTCAAAAACATTGTAACAACCCATCTTCAGTTTTACATCTCAAAACTCAAGTTTGATCCTGAATAATTTTTATTTCTCAATGAAGTCTATAATGGAGGCTAAATTGGCATAAAATGCTTTGTTGATGGCTTTGAATCATGAAAAATATTGGCTAGCTTTGCCCTCCATTTATTGTTTGAAAATTTATCTGCAAACTTGCTGTATCCCTCCAATTTCTCCAAAAGGTTGTCATGTGTTGATACAAAAAGAAAACAATATAAATAAAAAATTTCAAAAAATTCAATGTGTCTTCCTGAAGACACTGGATAGAGAGATGCTGTTGCGTGGACTGAATTGTAATCCTGAGAGGCTGTTTTTATTATAAGCATTGAGCGTCCTCAATATAAGTACTTTGAAAAAAACATGTTGCCAATTTTTTCTATGACCCAGTGTGTATAATTTTCAAGTTGGCATCAAAGATGGCAGTCAAATACTCACAATGCCCATTCTTCCAATGGATAAATAGCAGGGTAGACTGGACTCTCTTGCTCTGATTGGCAACCAGTCTAGGAGAAGGACAACTCTGATTCCAAATCAGCCTGGAGAGAGATGGGCTCTGTCTGGCTCGCCCTTGACACACAAATGATGAAATCAGCTGTAGTGCTGCAACAACCCTGCCATGGGTTACGGAATAGCCAAAATTTTAAAAAAAGATAACGGCTTGGGGCTATGCTTGTATAATCTAAAAATAAAAAGGTTTTCATGAGAGCACCTAGTATGGTCTAATGCTTAACCTACTGGCCTTGGATGCCATTGATAGTAAGTTCATATCTTTCTCCATACAACTATAGCTTTGCGCCATGCTCTCATACTTGAAAAATATTTGGGTGTATCAAAAGTGTCTTCGTTTTTTACATAAATTTACTCCAAAGCTTATTTCATGTACATATCTAAAGACTATGACTCCACCATATTATTGATATAATCATTATATACATTATATCATAATTGGTATGAATCAGCTGTACCTTTTGTTTCAGATGTTATAATGGCAAAAATATATATTGAAATTTCGGCTATTTTCAAACTGGGCCTCAAAGCTAGTGAAGCTGCTGGTAGAATTCAAGAAGTGAAAGGAAATTAAACAGTATCGGATCGTAGTGCCCAAAACTTGTTTAAGCATTTCAAGAGTGGTGACTTATCCCTTGAAATAAAGCTCAGAAGTGGACATCTATCAGTTGCCAATTATGATGGTTTAAAACCCAAAGTAAAGGAGAACCCGACCAACAACACTAGATCGATAGATAGGAATATAGATGTGAATAGATTGACAAAGGTGGATAGATAGATGTGAATCGAGATAGATGGATTGTTCGATAGATATGTAGTGCCCTCTATACTTTTAGTTAGGAATTAAGCACAAAACTCTTCTTTTAGCTAGATATCCAAATCGTCACTTCCGACGACGACCCCTATAAAATCCCTGGATGCATATGGTCCAATGCTCACTAGCTCCAGTAATCCTAGCTAGTTGTGCTTCTAGCCCTGGCCTTTACGGCCAGCCATTCTCTCTCTTTCCTTCTCCCTGGTCCAATGCTTATTGGTGCCAACATCCCTAGCTGGCCATGCCTCTGGCCCCATACAGAATGGGAAACGAAAAAAAAAGTTGTGTTGGATAAACAATTATTTGTAAACAAAGGAATATTTCTTCGTCCTCAGGGCAATGTAACATAAGAGAAAAGGGAGAAGCTAAATTTCAAATAAACCATTGTTTTTCTGGTTGAATTATATCTGACAACAGCCAATCAATACAAAATATTTTACCAAGTCAAAGGAGATAGATTATTTCCCTTGACTTCATAAAACATTTTGCACTTGAAATTTCAAGAGAATCCAAGTATAGATGTCAATAAGGATGATAAATTTCATATTGCCTAATAGTGAACCATCTCTCCAATGTTTTTTATCATTTGAAATAGTATTATTTCTAAAGAAAAGAAATATTTTGGCCTAAAATGGAAAAGGTAATGAATTTATGAAATGAATTTGTTACAAAGTTTCGACAGAGAGTAGTGAAATAACACGTCCTTTCGAAATGCAGGCCAGCCAAAATGATGAGGTGTGCTCAATTGTCCAACTTATAGGTTTCCGTAGCAGATAACAACAATGACAAAAAATTAAAATCAATTCTCCATTTCTTTGAGTCATAAAAAAATAACATGAGGGTTGTTTCCTTGGAAGTATTTTTTTCTAATTCAACAAATTCTGGTTGGACTCCTTGTACTGACTTTGCGGTTATTTCAATGCATCTGACTTTTCAAGGACACAAGAGACTCATTCTTTTTACCACCTTTGATATAATAAGCAGCAAATGGGGAAAATCTGAAGTTTACTGGATCCAAAATAATTTATCAGGTATATTTGCAAGGTTTTTCACTTATCCATACATAATAGCAAGGGCTTAAATCCAGTTTCCCTAAAGTCATCTTGTGTAGAATTGGTATTGTAGAATATTGTGCAGATTTCAGCAACATCCTTTTACCTGTTGTCAACCAATTCATGATCTTGCTTTCTCTTGGTTAAAGATTGTGGTCTTTAATGATATCGCAACCATTCAAGCATGAATGAACAGAGTATTCTTGACAATTCTTTCTATCCAGTCATTCTGCCATCTTCCTGATATTGAATCCTTCAGTTTGGGTTCTTTCTTTGGCTCAGAGCGCATTAACACATTCCCCAATTCCAGAAGTAGAGTAATAAAAGAAGTACATCTATGTCTTTGGCAACAAATGTTATTGGTTTCTTGTTACAAGCATATTCCAGAGTAAAGTCTACGATTGCAAAATCTACATCACCATGACCTTGATGAACTTTATGTCCAACTTCAGCATAGTTTGGGAGAGCGAACTGATTAGTTGCCGTTTGTCTTTATCGTCTGTCAGGAACAATGCTTCACATACTGAACGGCATTTACCTCCGTAAAGGCAACATCTCGACACTTTGGTCAGCTTTTGATCTTCATGAATGTTCATGATCTTTTGTACTTTGCTCTTTATTACCATTGAAGACAATCAAGCATACACAATATCTTAGAACATAAAACGGTACTATTTTATTGACCACATACGTTCATTCCTTCCCTGACACTCAATGCACTTCTCTCACGTACATAAGATGATTCTGAAGACACAATATTGAAGTAACCAAGTGGACATTTGTGATCAGTGTCCATATTTACAAATGATGCCTCATTTTTATCTTCTTTCAATACTACCATTTTTTCTAATAATAACTTTGCTACTAATAACCAGTGAATTGTCTTGATACCTCATGGAGCTGTCATTGGAGAGTGATGTAAGGACAGGTGTCAGTTCATAGCTGAAATATTTTCCATTTCTTTACGATTAATTAACACAATCAGATGAGAAGACAATATTGATAAATCAGTAGGAACAGACTTATTGTTGAGTTTAATTACCTGTTTAAAGTACTGCAATGATTGTACTTCTCGGGATTTTTGCCTTAGCTACAGTGACATTATATAAGGTTTCTTTGATGGTCAATTAAATGGTATTTGCTTCATCACAATTTATTCCATATCAATCCTGAGTAGCAAGCCCACTCACGAGAGACCCAAATCTTTTGTCATTGGTTTCAAATGAATTGAACTTCTCTAACCAAGCAGAAAGGTGGCTGAAATCCCCAGTGTCTACCTTGATCATATGATCACAAAGTCAGTTGTATAGTGAACTTGAGACATATCCATCTCGCTCAGTGGATTTGCCAGTTCTGATTTCAGGATCAACTGTATCATCCTCCTCAAGATCTTGGTCTCAAACCTTTGGGAACTTCACTTTCTCTGCAAGGAAAAATCATACACAAAAGCTTCATTCTAATTTGGTGACAAAAACACTTGCGAAAAGGAAAAGGTTGTTCTCATTGCCTAACGAATCAAAAAATGTTTAAACGTTGAAAGGAAAATATGATGAAGAAAACAAAATCTGACTTATTCAACAATAAGTGCTCTTCACATATCAATCCATGAAAATTTCCACTCAAAGCGGATTACTGTGAGCTTTCATAAAATTGTGCTTCTAACAGTACTAAAGTAACCTTTACACGTTGAACTCCATGGCCGACCCCTTTTTTTGCTAATTTTCATTGAAGGGTTATATTTGAGGATTCCTAATCCCCGCGCTTTCTTTAATGACCTCGATGTTGCCAACTTTCAAAATTTACATATAAAACTGAGTAAAGAAACATCTAAATTCTCTAAATATATATCTAAAATCTAGGAATCATTATTATCATATAAACAGTGACTTTATTCTGCAAAATTAATTTTATTCAAACATTATCTAATTTATCAAAAAATATCGCTCGTTTAATTAGTATGAATTAGAAAAAGACATTATTTATCTTATCAAAAATTATCGGAATAGCAATTTCTGATATCTAGGCATAACCAAAAACATCAGATTTAGATGAAAAACATCTAAATTGACAACACTGACCTCGCCCTGTCACGTTCGAAACTAAGGGCAGATTACTCTAATAAACATCGCAACATGAGGTTTTGACTGGAGATAATGTCAAATATTGAAGTAGATTTCTGTTTTCTCTTGACAGGTATATAGTTCTGGTTGTTTCTCTTTTGGTAAGAGAATTATTTTTTTTAACTCCATTCCAAGCTTCTTTCTTTTTTAAAATAACCTTTTTCCGCGGTAAGAAAATTGATTCATTTTTTTCAAAAATGTTTCGAATTGGTTTTTTGCTTTTTGTTTTTTTTAATCTGATATAAATTTTTAAAAAGTGATTTTTTTTTGTTTTGTTTTTCCTTTTCTGAATTTTACATTATGAACAAAAAGATACCGTAAAAAAGGGTGAGGTCTGAATTAATTAATTTGATATTATTCCTAACTAGAAAATAAAACTTCACGTGTCGGACGACAAAAGAAATGCGTAGCATTTGGGGTCCAAATTCGAATACACCTGCGTTTCGCGTCAAAATGTACTTTCTGATATGGACACCAATGCTACAATGCCTAAAAGAAAACTATTATAAATATTGTTATTCAAAAATTTCGTCATTAAAATACCAGAGTTTTAGCTTAATAATTAAAAGAATTTACTCTACTTCATTTATTAGAAGTAGAAAAAATGTTAAACTTCTTCAAAATAACGGAATTTTTAATTTCTCTTTTCAAATAATTTGAGAAAATTACTTGTTCTTTTAATGACAATGTTTAAAACATCAGTATGTAAAAAGGAGAATGAAAGTTATCTTTTTTGAATGGTGATAAATGAAGAAGATGAAATGAACAAGTAGTTACCGGTTGCAAAAGTTGTTTTTTTAAAGTCACAACTCCGGTTTCTTGCTAAAAAAAAAATCGAATATTTGACAAAAATAAATCTTTACCTAATCATTTTATAACTAAATTAAGATTTTACTCCTCATAACTCTTTTTTTAATAATAGATTTTATTACAATGAATGAAATCATCGAAGAAAATATTTTCCGATTACCTTTTTTCTCTGAATAAAAAACTAAAGTATTTCGGCACGTCCAAGTACTTATATTTTATTTCACTGATTTTTGAAGCAGTTATACTTTTTAATCCTGTCAAATTTTCAAATTGGTTAAATGATATTCTTCATTCGATCTATTAATTCGATGTATTAAAATCATTATCATTAATTTTTATGACTCCTTATTACCTTTCAGCTTTTTATTTTAGTTGCTTGTTTATTTTTTCAACCAACCTCCATAAAAGTTACGATAAGATCACTTCCCTCCCACCTTTGAAAAAGTAAATAAATCATTTATTTACTTTTTAGAATTTCTATTCACGTCTTCAGAAAATGTATGGTGTATAACTTGGATGTTGATGTAAGTAAACATAGAGTGACAATAAGAATTTTTTTATATGAAAACCGTTGTCACTTTTTTATTTGTTAGTCTCTATCCTGCTAAAGTGAATGAAACCCTTCCATGGTTCAAACGTCCAACCTGGAGGCAAGCAGGTTAGTAGCATGTGTGATAGACCAACATTATTATACTGCTTGAATTTTGGGTGAAATTAAGTTAGCAACGGACCAAGCAAGCGGTTGGTTTCATAGCCATAGTTTCATACAATGGACGGAATTTAAGGATCCAGTTCAGCATTATAATTACATTGTAAGTAAAACCCCACCTAAAAAAAAAACCTTTTTCTAATTTGATAATTTTCCGAGTAACAATGGTCTTATCGATCAATACCACATAAAATTGCTCGGGAGAAAAAATTTTGTCCAAGTTTAGAGTTGACTTTGTTTTTTTTCTTACCTTAACAACAAGAACTATCCTCATCCAATTTAGGGGAGTAAACGCTCTATTGTTGTCTCATTGAACCAAACCAATATGTAAAATTAACATTCCCTTTCTGTGATTTGAAATCATGACCAACTGATTTATAGTTGGCTCTCTTACTGACTCTGCTGAATTAATAAATCTTACATATCTAGGGAAATTTGTTAAAAATATGCAAGGGCTTATTTTATTCTAATGAATGCATTTGTTTCTACTATAAAAATATATATTTTTGTAATTTAAACAAAAATATATACTATGGATACAGAAGATGCAGTAATCCTCTTCAACCAGAATAGAAGTAGGCGTGGTGGGGCTTATTTAATACAATTTTTGCTGTTGAAGTGTTATCTGAATCTTGACCTCTCTGTCGATGAAATTTTTCCAAAAGAATTTAAAATTGTTAGAATAATTGTATATAGAAGACAGGAGTGTGTATGAGAGTTAAGTGTGTGTGTGTGTGTGTGTGAGAGAGAGAGAGAGAGCTGTCTCTGCACTTAATTCAGTGTTGAATATTGAACACATATATCAGTAGTTCTGAACCATTTTACCACCATTCACAAATTGGACATTGCCTTTATGCCTCCTTCAAATGATCAGTTCGAAATGAGTTCTGCAAATATATGAAAAAGAAAAACGTTATAATATATTATGCTTATTGCAATTTTTTTCGTTTACTTTTGGTCACCCTAAGCAGGCTTATTGTCCACTTTTCACATCAAAAAGTTAGTAAAAAAGGAGTTATTTATGCCACTGAATTAGGACCAGTAAAAACATTAAAAAAATTGTAAAGAAGAAGAATGCTGAGTACTGAAAGTAGGCGTATGCAGTCACTATAGAGCACTCAGTTGGCCATAAAAACCTTTGTTTCCTCTGGCTCAAACTTCAGATCATCATGATATCAAATTGTCGTCTCTCTTTCCCTCGTCATTCTGTCATGTAGTTTTCATTTTCTTTCTTGCAACAGATTTGCATATATTCTTCTAAAAGATGAGAAAAGTCTTCATACAGCTTTAACTCTGAATGGGACTACAAGAGACAAAAAGAAGCAAGCCACTTTGACTTTTAATAATCGGTAAAAAAATTTCAGCTTTTTGTCTTTTTAAAAAAATGTATTTATTAGGTGGTTATGTATGAAGTGTCATTTTTAAATAGTAAAATAAAAATGATATAAACATCAAAAGACAGTAAATACTTAATCAAAATATGACCCATTTCAAGCAATAACCTTTTTTCAAATGATCTTTGAATGATATATCATTTCAAGGACCCAAACTCATACCATCCAAAAGATTACCTTTTGGGTCTTCTTTGGTAGTGATTCATTCCATTACACAATCTTTGTCTTGATTAAAGTTTCCTAAATTTTCTTATATTATTTCTTCTCCTTATTATATAATTAAAGCAGTTTGAATTCAACATTTCATCCTTTTGTCAAAATTAAATTAGAATTAAGTGATAACAAATCCAGTAAAAGCATAAATCATAGCTTCCTTGTTATCAAGCCTTTAATTATGGATTTGAATTTCAAAATGCTTGAAAAGATGATTATCTCTAGGAGAAATATCAGGTGAATATGGAGGATGCTGCGAAACTTTAGGTCCCAATTCTCTAAGCTTAAAACAGACAGCTGAGGTATGTAGAATGTGGCACTCAGCTCTTAATGATTCTTTATCATAAAGAGCAGCTCTGGGCTTTCCTCAAGGCATAGAATTTGTATCCATTTTTCTTGACCCGCACTGTAGTAGTGTTCACTCCAAATGCTTTGTTGACATTATCAGCAGCTTGAGCAGCATTTTATCCTAACTTGAAATTGTACTTGAAAATTGCTACTTTTTGGGTAGACATCATTGTTGTTAACCCTTAGGTGACCTTCCCTTTAAAAATCATTCCTCCGTGAACTATGACAATGAAAAAAGATGCATTCAAAACAAAAAAGATTGTTATTTCTATTATTATTCAGACCATCCTCATCTTGGTTGTTTTTCATACAACGTTTCGGCCATTGTACTCTAGGGCCTTCATCAGGTATCATCCGGTAGGTGTGGGGAAGTAACAAACCGAACTCTTTATTTAACCAACGGGGGTATATTGACCGCACTACCCTCTTAGTATGAAAAACAACCCAGATGAGGATGGTCCGAATAATAATAATAAAAATAATAATAATAATACCTCATCTCAAAAATTCAGAGATTTACTAAAAAGATTGTGTTAGAATATTTGCCATACCATAGCTAATCAAATTTTGACAAAAAACTCTCCCTTCCTGTACCAGGAATTATATCAAAAATAAGGGAAACTAGGTGTGTCAAACATAAACTGTAGGTGTAACATAAACAATAGCCAAGGAAGTGTCTCATTGGATCATTGAAAAACAAAACACTCATTATTTTCTACATTTCATCTCAGCAGTCCAGGAGAATAACCCCAGTACAAAAATCGCTAAATCAATGCAGTATTTGGTTGTATTGTGCAATATGCAAATTGTAATTAAATGATATGATCTATAAATAAATATGCATAAATTGGACAGAAAATTGTGCAGTTAATTAGTTTATTTATTAAGCCTTATTGTGATATATAGCATGGTGGGTATATTTGAATCAACCTTGCATCAATTTACATTTGTTTGAAGAGGTAATAGTGAAAAGAGACAATTTTTGGTCAGTTCTGAAAAGGTCAAGGTCTTAAAAGACAGCAATAATAATGAATTATATTTCTATTAGTTGATGGCTGCAAGAAGATTCCTGGATCAATTTGAGTTTCTATGAAATGATTTTTTTTTTTTTTTTTTTTTTTTCTTGTGGGTACAAGATTTTCAACAGTAAGATTGTTTCCTTTACGTGAGAGAGTTCATTTTCTACAGAGAAGCAGAAAAAAATTACACAGTACATTATATAAGCAGACAATGAAAAAAATCCAAAACATTTCATCCTTAATGAGCTGAAAATTTGTTCAAAGAAATGTACTTTATTTCATTTATATTGGTTTTTAGACATGAGATTCTATTTTACCTCTATTCTTGCATCAAATGAAAGTCTTTTCAGAGAAAAGAGCTTTTAAAAGTGAAAGCTTTGAAGTGAAGTAGCTTTTAAAGGCGCTAAAGATCAAAATGTAGAATTCAAACCACTTTAACTACATAAAAAGAATACTGTAAAAAAATTTCACATCTATGGTCTGACTTTCAGACTTATTTTATTTCTAGAACTTGGTCTGCCACATGACTGAGATAGTTGCATATTTCCCCATTTTCAAATGTTGATTTTCATAGCAGACAAGTCAACCTTACTTTGAAGAATGGTGCTACACAATCTTCCTATTCTCATTTTCCCAAATTTGGCCTTGTACCAAACCGAGCCAAGTTTAGTATATATCTACTAGCCTTGGAAATTAATTTAAACACTAGCATAGTACTCGTCAAAAATGATAGGATTATTTACTTATGGATAGATTATACAAGTATATATTTCAGTATAAATGTATTTATTTGCGAACAAAACCATTTATTTTCTCACAAAATGTATTTTCTGTGATTTGGGATTTTTTTTTTTTTTACAACACTTTATATTTTTCTTTTTTTCTTTTTTTCCTGATAATTTTAAAACAATAAAACTATCGAATTGGGTAACAAAAATATTTTCAACTCGAGAACAACATCAATTTTATTCCTGAAAAATCAGATACCTATATGTGTTTTTCGACCCACTATGAAGGAAGTAGGAGCCACAGTAGTAGTGACGGAGATGCGAAGACTCAGATACATAGATAACTGTGTGCTTTATCTTACATGGACAGACGCAAGCTTTGCTTTACTCCTTCCTCTCTTTCTGTTTGCTTCAGCATGACAGAAATCATAGACAAAAAGTGGCATTGTCCTTTATATAATAAAATTGATGGAATGGTAATTTTACTGAGACTTGAAGGTGGGGGTCTTTTATGCTGTATAAACAGTTATACTGATCTTTAAAAAGTTATCATATTCTCTTGTCTGCCTGGCCATCATAAGTTCAATCCCTGGTTTGGGTAGTGCGAAAAAGTTTTATACCTTTGGTTCGAAGGAAGATGCAGACAAGCGACATCATAAGGGCAAATTAACTGAGAAAATATATCCCCAGATGCTTACTAATCACAATAGGCACCCGAAGAAAGCCATTGTGGCTACTACAACAACAAAGATGGGGATACTAGTCCAAGTAAATCAGTGATTAATAATGATAATTCCCCATCTCAGAAATTGAGACTTTGGAAAGTTGTGCTTTAACTCTCAAATTCATGGACCACTGAAAACTGCTTGGAATTGACTCTCCCATAAATTGAAAAAAAATAGTTGAAGTATTTTGTGAATAAAACAGAAAAAATAATTTTGATTTCCAAAAGTTCAAAGGGAAGTAACTTCAATCAAAAGTTATCTCCTTTGATGATGAAATCTGAAATTTTTATATGGATTTAAGAGTTAAAATATCTTTTCTCCTCTCTCAACAGAACACTCTACTTTGCCCCTCACTACTCAGAAATTGTAAGTACCCCTGTCTTTTTTTTTTCCCCCTTTAAAATCTGTTGTATACTGTTATTTACTAACTACGAGAATGTTACCTGTCACGTGAATGTGCTCTGATGTTGAGAATATACTTTTGCCATTGGGGGTAGCATAATGTTTTATCATTTTTCAACATTCATACTTCAGTTGTTCAGATAGATGCTTGTAAATTTAAGCAGGCTTTCACTTAATACCCACTTCACCTTTGAACTGAGTTGACTTTAAACAAGTGTATTTTTTTTTTTTGTTTTTTTTTACTACATTTTAAGTAAAAAGTAATTATTTTTTCAAAATGCACTTCAGATATCATTAAAATAACTGTTTTTCATTTTATCATATTCCTTTAACATTTACTTTATTTTTAGAAGATTTTTAGTCACAGTTTGAATTTTCACGGTGTAATCAGAATAATTTTGGATGACAGAAATTGACATCCAAAACAGTCTAGAGCCCGCTTTAAGTATGCAAAGATAATTTTTTATTTTTTGACAACCAACTTCATGCTATTTTTAAAATTAAAACTTAAGAGGAGAGATTTAGATTATTGCAATATATATTGAAATTTTCATGGAAAAAGTCCTCAGACATTGCAACAATTTTTTGATGTTTTTGGTACCTATCTATTCAAGATGAGTAACACATATTATATCATTTCATGGGGACATATTTGGGCTCTGTTTGCAAAATGTAAAAGGTTGTGATGAAAATCAACTAATTTTGAAAAGTTTGAAAACCAATTACTCGTTTGGAAAAGAGGAAACAAGGAAAAAGTCAGATGTGCTAATTCTTTTCTTGTATGAAGATCTAGAAAGAGCAGTGTTTCTGAGTCAACATCTAAAATTAAGTCAAAAATCATCTTGAAACAACTAGAATCTTCAGGTAGAAAATCTAGGGAATATTTCTTATTATTAATAAATTAAAGGCGACTTGTATTAATAATTGAGTTGAAAAGAAAAAGCAGTCATTAAATTATTGTATTTTTTTTTTCTTTATCCAAACCAAAGAATAAATCCGAAATCCTTGCAATGGCCACACCCACAGTTGAAGAAGATGACATCCAAGCAGCATCTCACTCTGAGTTGAACACTGACTCCAATTCCCCTGACACTGCTATTGTACAAGATGAGGACCCTCCTGACTGTACGAACTGTTCTGTGTTTATTCTCAACCAAGACTGTTTGTTGAAAATCTTCAGCTATTTATCAATGGAAAATCTCCTCTCTGTTGAAAAGGGTAAGTAGAAAAAATTGTTCAATACTTCTCTTCTCTTAGTATTTTGTTGTTCCTATAGAAAGTTGTTTTTTGTTCAGTTGAAGGAAGCATGATATAGATGACAAAAAACAATAAATTTTTAATCATAATTTGACCCATTTGAGGCAATGCCCTTTTTTCCAACGATCCTCAAATGATAATATACAATCTCTATAAGATACTCAAATGATGAAGTACAATCTATAAAGTACTTTTGATTTGGTGGTCACAAATTCATTTCTCATTATTGAATCTTTTGCAAATTCTGAGTTCAAAATGGTTGAAAAGATGATAATTAGTAAGTAAATGTGAAAAAAAAGTCTTTTTAGTTTTTGAGTTGGTCTTACTGGTTGTATGAATATCATGCATACAGGTTGCACTAATGGAGCTAGAGGGCTGAAAAATTCAACATATTCTAGGAAAGAGTTGAGTTTTTTTTTGGGGGGGGGTGTCTTTTGAAAATTCCCCCATAGTAGGTTTTTAGTGTGGGGTTCAATCTGCAATGTATGTTTATGCTAAATTGACCATATCCCAATTTTTCCATCAATCACCTGCAACATGAAATACTGCCAAAAGACATTGGTCACATAATGGATTTTGTTGAGTGACAAAGCAGACCTGTATCCTAATAATTTGAACTTAGATCTACACATAAGACCAACTTACATTCAGTACATTTGTATCTACTTGTTTTGCATTTTATAAACATACTTTACAATTTCTAGTAGGGTTTTGCTATTTTGCAAAAGAGTAACACATTATTTTAAGAAGAATCATCCTGTCCATGGCACTGGACTGATGACTGGCTAAAATGAGTTATCTTGTCCGTGGAAATGAGCAGGTTAAGATTATCGATGCAAAGATTTTCTTTTTAATGGTAGAGACTAGCCTTGTTTGAACCAGATCGTTGTCAAACTTTCAGAGTTGATTTTATTATCACAATTAGTCAGGTCTGGAATATCAGATAGGAATAACAGAAAGAGATTAGAAAAGAAAGAGTGATTCCATGATGTTATGTTGTGTCACCTTGTGTTCCCGAGTTCTCAGTATTCATTCATTTTTTTATTATTTTTTTTTTATCATTGAATTTCTGTTGAAAAATATTATTGAATAAAAATAATATTTTTCATAAAAGAAATTCAATGATTTAAAAATGTATTTTACTTACTTTTCTTTTCAGTGAAAATTACTTTGCTACTAACGATGTCATTAAAACACTTAATATAATAATAGAACCATTAAACAATATAAAAACAATTTAAAAAAGGTAGATATTCGTATGTGATTTTGAGGTATTCATCTGACTATGTTTTTTATAATTACAAATAAATTACAATTTTCAGTAGTGTTTCTGTGATGTAGTGGTCAAGGGTGTTCGGCCAGACATCAGATTTTAGGATCGATTCCAACTGGGAGCAAAACATTTTTTTTTTTTTTTTTCAATTTTTTCCTTTCTTTTGAGGTCAGTGGCAGATTAACCATTAGGCTGAATAGGCTTTTCCTTTCTTTCTTTTGTCACCCTCTCACTATTAGGTTTTGACTTTTTTTTCATATGTAAACATGACAGATGACAATGACCAGTAGGAGAACGGATGACATGCTCAAATAACAGTTTCATACACAAAAGCTGATAATGAATTCACTCTCACTTCTAGAGTCAAACTATGGTCACTTGTATTAATGTCCTTTGGAAAGGCATGAAACTCCCAATTATAGGTAGATGGCAGGGCAGCTGGACTCTTCTAGCCCTTTAAAGGCTAAAAGAAGGTTACCGTAAAAAAAATAATATATAGCTTGGCAGTTACTGTAACTGGTCCTAAGCCCGGTGAGAGCTCTTACTACTGAAATAGCTGCAGAGTGGTTGTGGCCCTATGCTCTACAAGTTATTTCCAGTAATAAACAACAGCAAAAAAGATGTTTGCCTTATTTTAATCTATGGTCTATATCAAAGTTCACGAAGTTTAGACTGGCTCAGGGCCATAATAGTGGAGCATCCACTTCATCATTGATCAGAAATCATTTTAAAATGCTGGTTGATGAAATATTCCTGTATGATTTCTACAAGGATTCTTCAGTGGAAATAGTGACAACTGGTAAAACTTTGTCTTTGTTTTCTAGACTGTAAAATTCTTTGGTTTATTTTTTTCTAGCTTGCTTTGTGACCTCAGACAAATTTTATTTTTACTTGTCCACATTTCCCTGAGAAGTTCAATGAAAGGAAAATACTCTGCAAGGCACCCCAGCAATTTACTTGATCATAGGTTGAACTGGATGTGGTTTATTTGTACTCACCAAATCTTATGAATTATAAGAAATAATTTTTAAAAAAGACTATTTTTTTCCGTTTCTCCAGTCTGTCCCCAGTGGCAAACTACGGCAGAGTTATCATGGCGAAGATTTAATACGTTTGATTGTACAAAATGTAAGTAACTTGAAAATCTTTCTTTGACTATTTTATATGAGTAAATTTTGAGAAATCTGGGTTTGTATGTGTGTGTGTGTGTGTGTGTTTGCACCAAAATAACTTGATAACTGGCCTGTGTATGAAATTGATAATTGACTAATATGTTGGTCCGTGTACCTGACATTGCCGTGTTGGGCTTGGATTTACGGTTATATTTACTATAAAAATTCACTTTGAAATGAATATAGTTTTTTGCCTGAATATGTACATCATCAGCATTCATAAGCACAAGTTCAGAAATTTTAAATGTTTGGTGAGTATAGAGAGAGTGAGATAATATCAGAGTTTTCTTTTTTTATGTTGAACGAGATTAAATCAAATTTTAGATCACATACCAACATTTTTTAAAATTTCTGTTTTGATTATCATCATCATCATCATTATTATTATTATTATTATTATTATTATTTTTAACAATGATATTTCTGTTTTGATTGTTGCTCTCAATGACATCATAAATAAAGTTTAAAAAAACAGTGTTTCATTATTCCAAGTTGAAACTTCCCAAAGATTTTCATGAAACCAGATGCACTTTTTGAACAGGCATGACCTAATATATCTAATTTATAAATAAATAGATATATTTACTGCTGCTATTTAAAGTGTATTTTAATCTTGGTTTTATTTTTCATCCAATGGAATCCTAATCCTCAAGTGTAAGTGTAATGGTCCACTAGAAAAGTTTGAAATCCTAATCTCGGTCTCAAAGATGTATGCTGACATTATCTCAGCTATCATCATTGATGATGGTAGTGATGGGGGTGATGATAAAAATCATAGAATTACACACCTAATAGAAAAAAATATAATTTCCACAAATATATAATACATAGTTCTTGGGAATTCTCATTTGAATATAAACTTCAAATCATAGAAAATTCAGTTGACGGCCATGACTGGTATGAAAATTGTAATTGCAATAGAGTTGCATAAACTAACTTATTATTGTTGATCTCTGTCGAATCATATATTGTTTACGATGTAGAATTTGGAATTTAGAATTTCCCCAAAGTTCTCTCGTATCTCACGATTCGAGGTAAGATGTCGGGTCAGATGCTGGTGTCTACACCAGAACTATCTTCGCTGTGTAAATGGGGCTGGTCAAAGACATCTGAAGGATACAAGCTATGAAATTGTAAGAAGGGTTGTGATTGGTTGTGCAAAAAAACTGCGTTGGACTGCACAGCCCTCAGCTACTGTGACGGAAAATGCTGAATAGACTTTCCCACTATAGACCTTAGGTTTGGGTTGTTATTGCTATCATTTTTTCGAGTTTGGACTTTTGCCGTGGCCACCATCTTGAATTTTCAATGACTTGGGTGTATCATCCAAATAACAATTCTGAAAAATATGCATGATAAATAAATTCAACAATTTCTTTGATATCATATCACATATATTATAATCATCACTGATAAGAAAATTGATCTGAAAACTAATGCTGCTGGCAGCCATTTTGAAATGACTGCCACAGATAGTGTATCAAAAATTCATTATGGCTTAATATCCAATTTATTTTTGGATGCCTTTGGCTATTAGATCAAATTATAAGCTTTCTTCACAAAATGCACAATTATTTGACTAAGCTGCCCCATCAATTTTATGAATTTGTATTTAACGTTTCCAGGAACTATTTATTTTGCAGAAGTCTCTGATGTAAATATTTTGTTTTCAAATACTGAAATTTGATATACTTAGTAATGTATTGTTATTTTGTTGGTACTTCTTTTTTTCAATTAAAAAACATTAAAGAATGACTTTTTTTTATTTGTTCAAATTTCACTTAGTCTTCAAATAAAAGATGATGTTTGCCCCCCCCCCCCATCCTATCCCACATTTATTGCAACTTGGTTCTAATGCTGTTGGTTTTCTTGGACCCCAATACCCACGTTATAACAGGAGCTAGTGTGCAATAGATATTTTTTCCAGTATTAGAAAATGTCAATCAGAGCTGTCAACACGGGTTTCTTTAGTTTTTCAGTCAGTCTGGCTGCCCATGTATCAGGCATACTGGCCACATGAATGGAGCTAAAGGACTGAAAATTCATACATTTACTCATTATATCTAGAAAAATGTTGGGGGGGGGGCAGTAGAGTTGTTCAATTTACAATGTGAGTTTAATCTAAATTGACCCCTTAGTTTATCCCTTGCAGCATTTATGCTTGATATTTTTTATTTTTCTGTTGATCACCCCAACACGGCATGCTGCCAAAAGACATTGGTCATGTGACAGACTATTCACTGACTCTCCAGTCCTTCTTTTTTCCTTCTCTGAAGCATTTGCATATAATTCTCTTTCAGCATTCCACAGATATTCAGAGGATGCCTTGAAAAGGTGTTTGATTCACTGTGGACCTTACCTAAAGAAGATTTACTTCCCTCCTCTACTTAATGACGGTAAAGCAACAGAACTTTTAGGTATCACTGGTAAGTAATATATACGTATATAAGGTAATCCTTGCTTATTTGGTCCTAAAATACAATAGCATTATGATTATCAAAAGTTATCCCCCTTGATGACCGAAAATTGCTAGATGTTTTTTTTTCATTTCTAGGTAATTTTATATGTACGCATCCAAATTCATACAAAGGTTCCAAAATTAGGTTTAGGCTTTGAAGCATGCATAAAATTCTTGGCTACATAGCTGAAATGATGAATCTAGCCATTTTTAGCCATCAATGGTGATAACTTGGCAATCTTTACACTATCGTATTTTAGGACCAAATATCCAAGGATTACCTGAATACATATTGGGATTGATGTTACTTTTGATTTCTAAAAGTATTTATAAAAATTCTTATGTTGTGCAAATCCCCCTCCCGCTTTCCTGTGTCAAAAGTTATGTATTTGCTCGAATACTTAGCCATCTCAAATATAATGTGAACCCCACTTTTCATAACTAAAAATATATAATCTTTCTATGTATATGGAACAACCATAGCCATCAAAGATGGCAAAGGTTTCTATACTTTTTCATGTGTGCACATGTTTGTGTTCCAGCACTCCTGGCCATACTGTTTAGTCTTCAGACTTGAAAATTGGCATCACTACTCCACTAGACCCCTGCCAGAAATAAAATTCTTTTTTTGGAAAAAAAGCATTGGGGTGGGGGGGGGGTTCCTTATCCTGATAGGCTTATTAATAACATCTAGATTCTTCAGGCTCTATCTTTGATGTTTTTCTGGTCCTGGTTTCTGTTGCATGCATCAGCTTAGTGATGCTCGCAAGTCTCAAGTTTGGTAGAGACCAGGACTTTATTCTTACATGTTTTTATGACCACTCCTTGACTGAATGCAAGTCCACTGAATAGTGTATTCAATTAGCTGCTGAGTGCGTATGGAAATCTGTCCTAATAAATAGTTTTCCACACACTTCACTCATATGGAGAAATCAAACCCAGGACAATTTGTGTATGAAGCAGACTAAGAATCATGCTACCCACCCCAATTTTGAGCCAATTTTTTTTTTTTATCTCAGGTATCTCAAATTATATATGATTGAATACAGAATGTGCACACTGAATATGTGTACAAAAGTAAACTTGGGATTGTTTTTAGATAATTTTAGCCCAGCCCATCTCTCATGGCTGTAATGAATTGCACCATCAAAAAGTCAGGATAAAGATGAAGGGTGAAGATTTGGTTTTGTGTTGGTTGGAAAGGGAGCAAATCTGTTGACTTTAAGAAAGCCATATTTCCAATTATCATACAGAAACCAACGATAAGCATGGAATCAAGAAAAGGGTCAATTCAGAAACATATTAGCAAGTTTGCCGCGAGTGTTTATCATCAGTCAAATCATGAGTTACTCCTTTCTGCATTGTTTTTCACTCTGCCAATTTGTGTCTGATGTCTTCTAGCTGTTGCATTGGTTACCCTCAGCTTTGCTCCCAATGTTCAATTATTTCTTGCTGCCCTACATTCTTCATACTCAAGCGATGCTTTGTGACCGTAACCAAACTCATCTTGGAGATTCAGATCACAAAGGCAAATTTTTGGAACCATTGACGCACAGCCACTCCTAGAGCTAACTCCAGTCCTCAAGCTTTGTTAACGTGGGGGGGGGCTCCAGGAGATAAAGGTAAAAGTTGAAAAATTTAAACAGTGCCAGAAAGAGGAGACACAGCTCTTTAAAATGATCTGGCATGGTTTGGGGGCAAAAGCATCTTTACCACTAACCCAGGGTACCCCACAATACCATTAGACTTTATGGATTCTCTGTCACAATGCAGGAGCACCTGATCTATGTAGATGTAGTCAGTCTATGCTTGATTTTGGAACCTCCTGGTATATTCCTTTGTTGATGATAATCCGAGTCCAGTCATGTATTAATATTGTATTGTTATATAATGATGAATATGAATTTAGGCTATACTATTTATAAATGTATTATTATGTATATATTAGGCAATATGAATAATTCTTATTCTTGCAGCAAGGCATTGCCCTAATTTAGAATATGCAGTTTTAAAAAAGATTCAATTCACGAAAACATACATCAAAAATCTTACACAAATCTTGAGTCATCTTAAGGTAAGTGAATGAGACACTTGGTTTTTTCCATTTTTTGCCTTCACTTGGCTTGATAGCAGACAAATCTGTGCTACCAATTTTTACTGCAAAGAGAAATTGGTTCCTTATGTAAATACTTTACAAACAGGGTGTCCCAAAAATTTGTCCCTTTTTGTACCAACTGTGTCCAGTTGTAAATGGGAAGTAACTCTGTTTTTAACTTATTTTTCTGAAAAATAATCGTTCATCAATGGGGCAAAATTCATGAGGAAATTCAAGTGCAAGGTAAATTACTCCTTGACAGTTTATACATACATAATTGCCCTTACAACTAGAAAATTGGTACAAAAAAAAGACAAATTTATGGTACACCCTGTATATTATTCAACCCAAAGAGGTAGATTGTTCTCATTCTGCTGTCTCTGCCAGTTTATTCTTAGTTAATTCATCCTTGTCAGCCTGAACCAGAGTACAACTTGAATCATGACCCTCAGACAGGTTGTTACATGCACTTAACCAATGCTTTTGTCCAGTCAGCCATGAGTATTGAATCAAATGATCAGTTCAAAATTCTCAGAAGATTACTGAATATGAAAGATGTTTGAAGAAAGCCAGAAAGTAGAACAGACAAAACATTACGACTATAGTAATCAAGATGAGAACACTAGCCTGTGTAAATCAGTGTATAATACATTGTTTTATTCCTCCCCCCCTCTCATCCTTTCCAAAACCAAGGTATTAGCTTATGTGATCCCATTGGTTTTTCGAACCTGACACAAGTATGGTACATTTAGCAATTACACTGCAAATGTACAGAATAGATAATGGCCTAAAAAGGTTCAGGAGATCATTATGGCTATGTCTCTTATCGTCTCCTCTTTTTTCCATATTCATCAATCCTTTTCCGATTGATTTTTTTTCCACAAGTCTGTCAAATTAAATGTCTCCATTCTTGATAGTTGTCAACTTTTCTCCCCCCCCTGGTCTAGAGCACTACCACATTTTCAAGCATTTTTGCATGTGTCTATCACCTAAATTAGGGTGCCCAACAGGTCAGGTTCCGTTAGCCAATTTACCATACAGCAAGGCTTTTCTGGCCTGTCACTGTCTGTCCTGTAGGTGTGGCATTACTTCACCTGACTCTCATCTGCAATTCTCACTGCATTTATTTTAAAGTAAATTAAACAAACCCTTAAAAATTTGGATGAGATATATGCAGCCTTTAGGAAGGAAAAAAAATTAGGCTTGTCCTGTTTGAAAATATAGTCACTTTAAGATCTTTTCCAATGATTTTCAAAAGTTCAATAAAAATTTAACGAATTTAAAAATGTTTCAAAATCCTTACTCATAATTACCCAGTAATTTGAATTTTTCAATGATAAACAGATTTAATGTTTTCATTTTTCTAAAATTTGATTTTTCTTAAAACACAGTTTTAGCCAATCTTTATAAGAATTTCTTTCTTTAAGTATATTTTTTCTCAATTGTATTTTGCCCAATTCTGTAACACTTGACTCTTACTCGGGAGTGAAAACTTTGCTGATAAAAGTATCTCCTACCAACCTTTTGAAACTATGGACTCTTCAACTGGAATAGATTTGCTTTTATTTTCCCTTGGAAAATAGAGCCATAGTGATTTAATCTGTGAATTTTTCACAGGTATTGACAAGTTGATGAATAAAACTGTTACAGTTTGATGGATTTAAACTGATAGAAAATAGCTTTGATATGCAGGGAACTTTATCATTTTTTTATTATGATTCTTTCTTTTTATTTTAGTGCCTTGAAATTGAAGATGCTGAGTTTGAGCTTACTTACTTCATGTAAGTATTGCTATGAAGTTCTTGATTTTAGCTCTCCCCTCGAGAAAAATACACTCCATAGAAATCTATCCTATAAAAGTATATGTATGTATAAGGTGTCCAAATAGAAACCAAACTTATCAAAAACAAATTTATGGCCTCTCTTGACTTGTCTCCTTGAAAATTGTTCCCTCCTCTGTCATTACACCGTTCTCAGAAATTTTTCCAGTTCTGGAATTTTTTCCAAGAGGCATTTTGAGGGATAGTGTGCAGGTCACGTGATGCATTCCTTCTGTCTTTCATTGTCTGAAATCAACAACCTTTGAAGGTGGGTTTTAGCTTTGGGAACAAAAATAAAAGTCAGCATGGGGTTAAATCTGGAGAGTAGGGTGGCTTGAGAACAAGATTTGTCTTGTGCTTTACCAAAGATTTTGATCATCTGTCAGTAGACACGGTATTAGCACATATGATTCTATTCAGTACGTGATTGTTCCATTTTGTGCTTCCAGATTGAAACAACTCTTCAAGAAAGTATCTCAACTGGAATGTCTCACCTTTAAAGATTATTATTCGAAAAACCCTCTTTTCATCTCAAAGGTAAGTGAAATACTTTTTATTGATATTATATCATATCAAGTCTGACATAAGGTCACCTTTTTTTGGCACATGGTCATCAATAAAATAAATGAATTTCTGGTTGCATTCTGCTTTCCCCTTCAATAACAATTCACATTAAAGGACTATTTTTCTTTTTTTTTTTTTTTTTTTTTTTTTCAGGCTTTTCAATTTTTGCCCAAATCCATCACTGCAATTCATTTTGGGCACTTGAATTATGTAAGTAAACTTCTTTTCTTTCTGAGTGAATGCCTTTTCTTCCTTTCATTTTCTCAGTGAATGCCTTTTCTTCCCTTCATTTTCTGAGTGTGTGCCTTTTTTCCTCCTCCCTCATTTTCTGAGTGTGTGCCTTTTTTCCTCCTCTCTCATTTTCTGAGTGTGTGCTTTTTTCCCTTCATTTTCTGAGTGATTGCTTCCCCCCCCCTTCATTTTCTGAGTGATTGCTCCCCCCCCTTCATTTTCTGAGTGATTGCTTCCCCCCCCCTTCATTTTCTGAGTGATTGCTCCCCCCCCCCTTCATTTTCTGAGTGATTGCTTCCCCCCCCTTCATTTTCTGAGTGATTGCTCCCCCCCCTTCATTTTCTGAGTGATTGCTTCCCCCCCCCCCCCTTCATTTTCTGAGTGATTGCTTCCCCCCCTTCATTTTCTGAGTGATTGCTCCCCCTCCCCCTCCCTTCATTTTCTGAGTGTGTGCTTTTTTTTTCCCCCCCTTCATTTTGTTTGTTTATGTTCATGCCTCCTTTCTTCCGCTCGGTGTTTGCATTGATTATATGCATTGCTGAAAAACTTTGCTCATGTTGCACAGAATTTGCATATAGTTGGTTGTGATCCCTTCAAAATTCCAGTGTTTTTTCTATCGTAAGCCTTAGTCACCATTGATTTGTTGATTTAAACTACCTATGCAATATCGGTATCTCCCCAGTTAACGACTTACTTGTCTCTCAACCAACCGCATTTACAGCCATGACCAATCATACTGACAACTTTCACATATATAACATTTATATACTTAGCGGTGGGATTTTTTTTTTTTTTTAAATCGTTTTAAAAATGAATTAATCTTGCCTTTGAACAATGTTTTAGAAATAAAATATTCTAAAATCACAAATCCTTGGCAATAATTGAAAACACTCAGAGACATCAATTCAATTAATCAATGGGGAGAGAGTTCATGTAGTAGCAATATGCATGTCAAAGCAAATGTTATCTGCATTTTTGCTTTCTGAGGTTTCAGACACAATTGGGGTTACATTATAATCGAGAGTGCATTGTACTCAAGTAAATAAGGTAAGTACAGAAGTGAAAAATATTAGCTCCCTTCTAAAAGAAAACAGTGATTGATCCAAATCAGTTCTAATTGATGATCCATTTTGATGGCCCGGAAGCTTAAACTTAATTAAATAATCTTCTATTGTCACATAATAATTTTTATAGTATCATGGGCTGATCTAGGATTTTGAGCTGGGTTGGGTCCAAATGAAGAAATTTATTTTCACAAATAAACGTGAAGAAGAAAATAAATTTCAAACATCAAAAACAAGTAAGTGGTTTAAGTAATGCTAAAAAAAAAGGTATTAAACAAACCATTTGATCTTTTTGTTTCCATTGAAATATTGTACCGAAATATTTTTTAAATGAAAGTCATAAAAAAATGAAATAAGGTTGGATTTTTAAGCCCTTGAATAAGTTTTTCGTTGAACGACCTGCTTGTCAGAACAAAACCCAGTCGTTAACTGGGGAATACGTGAATTTAGATTTTTTTTTTTTTTCTTTCTAAAAATTATGTATGATTTTCTTTATTAAATTTGATTAGTCTTTATCTTCATCTTGATTTTTACTTTCTTTTTATTACAACTTTGACTCTCGTCATTCTAACAGCCAAGTGTATACTGCACTACCTCTGCCTTGAGTGTGTGAGTTCAATTCTCACCTTGGGCTTAGTTTTTATTTTTTTATCATACCTTTTACTCGTAGCCCTGAAATGATGGCCTGCATCAGTGATGTAATGAAAAACAAGTGAAAATAAAGTTGAAGATAAAAACTAGTCAAATTCAATAATACAAATATTATGTCATAATACTTCATAAAATAACAAGAATAAACTGATCTGGTTAGTCACTCAATAGAAACTGTCCTGTGGCAACATCTTTTCGCAGCATGCCATGTTGGGGTCATCATTGGAAAAAAGAGTGATCAGTGAATAAGTAACTTCTCTCATCTTTTGATGGGCTGTGATCACTGGAAAAGTTCAAATTTTCAAAAAACTAATATGAATACTACAGGGCACAAAAGGGAAGTTTTTAGCATAAATTTACATTATGAATTGAACCCCACAACTTATTTGGTGGGGAGGATTTTCAGAAAATAATAAAGTTTTTTTATCTAAACATAACAAGGAGTAAATGCTTGAATTCTCAGCCATTTAACTCCATTAGTGCAGCCTGTATGTGTAACATATACATAGATAGATAGTCAGCCAGACCTTCTTAAAAACTGATGAAACCTATGTTGACTATGTTTCTAATTATGTACTTTCTTTTTTCCAGCCAGATGTAGATTTCTTTGCTCTGCTGCTGAAATATTGTCCGAACTTGGAGGTCTTGACAATGTCAGCTGAACCCTGTTCAAACACTGGTCCTGGGATTGCTGTGAGTTATTTCCCTTGTTTTTGGGGTTTTTTTTTTTTTCATTTTTGTAAGATGAAGCCAGAAACCAAGGTTGGTATAATTTTTGACCTAAAATATACCAGAAAATGGCAAAAGACCATGACTTTTTATAAATTGTTATAATATTGTTGTACTCACCAAAGATACGAATTTATTAAAAATTCTACTTCAACATACTTCAATCAATCTTATATCAATTTAGGACTTTGAAATATGAAGATGATAGTTTGTATAATTATCTAAAATACATTATATGAAATTATTTATAACAAAGTCAATTAGTTCAGGTCTGAATAATTGAAATCTGACTCCCCTGAAAATCCATGTACTTTTATAAGTTGTACTTTTAAATGTGGATAGGTAATTGTTATTGTAATTTTGAAGTGATCCAGTTATCCAGATTCTTTGCTATAAAAGATGGTTGGATCTTTCCAGTCACTCAAATTTTGTTCATTTCCTCTGAAATCCGGCTTAACAGGGATCTGTTTTAATGTGTGTTCACTGTATGTGTATTAACTCATGTCTATCCATCTATCTGTTTGTCTACACAATATCTCCAAAAGTTCTCATTGAATTTCAATTAAATTCGATAGAAGGGTCGGCATTAGACTACAGAATGATTTGACTTTGCGGATGGACTCAATTAGTTTTTACAGTCACCTCCCCAGCATCGTAGCTACATTAGAAGTGATTTTCATTCAGTTTTCTGTGGCAGTGATGGAGGTATATGCTCTACAAGTGCTTTGTAGTTATAAACATGTGATTCTTCACTCTCTAAACTCTTTATTGAGGGAATTGTTAAAAGTGTGTCTAAGTATTTTTGGTAGAGAGAAGTGTATGTACAGTTACCAACTGGGACTGAAAAGAATTTTCATACAAGTATCTGTCATACGTTTGTTGATGTTTGTGACTAGGTCTCTTGACCTTGCTGTGGAAGGAAGACGTTTTAAAGATTTAAATTAAGATCTCCACGTATAATGAAATGCAATGTGTATTTTTATTTACTTGCATAATACCAGTGACTTGTTTTCATTATAATTTGAAATAAAGACAGGCTTCTAATTTCATTATTGTGTTAATTTCTGATGAATATATTGTTTGATTATACTTTTTATTAAAAACAATTTTCTTATACCCTCTTTATAAGTTTTTGGGCGTCAGTATCCAAACACTGCCTTGGGTTTATGTACAACAAACCTAAGATCACCAAATACATAAACCAAAACGAGAACAAAATAAAACTGAATAAGAACTGAACAATGATCAGATGAATAGTCTAACTTTTTGAGAAGACCAATTATCATTCCAACTTTTCTTGCTTTCTAAGTTGATGGTAGCAACATGAAAAAAAAAACAACACCTGAACACTGTAAATAAATAGTTTTATAGTTTTTCCTGCGAACCATATATTATCAAATTGAAGTACATAGAAGTAAATAGATTCACTGAAATAATTCAACTCAAAAAAAATGATTTACATTCTTGTATCTAAATAGATTGTTTTAATTCCATACTTAATTTTGGTTGGTCCTTCTTGTGCTGAGAATGCACTCAGTTGTCCCTGTGCTAAGCGGTCATGCATGGAAAAGTCACCGTTCAGATGTTGGCACCAAGTGAATGTGCGAGGAGATATTGGGTCACGGTATGATATATATATATGTATATGTATATAGTTTGACACTTTTGCTATCTATACATACACGTACACAAAATAAAATGTGAAGATCGATAATTTACCCATCATTTTGTATTGGACTCCTCTCTTTTTTAATATCCTTACTTAATTCTGCCTTTATTGGTACTATGGTTATACATGGGTCCAGATATGCATAAAAGACTATAACTTATTCCTTTACCTTTTTAATCATTGTTTTAATAATATTCCAACTTATGTCAAAGTGGACCATCAGATTTAAATGATGCCTACGTTTTAATTGGGGTTACGGCTTTTGCTTAAAGAAAAATATTCTATTGCAGGATTAGGCTCAGATTCCTTTTTAAAAATACTACCTAACTTGCGTATGCCCTGAAAGATAAATCTTCTGCAATGAGCAGAAAGTAAAGGACCAGTTCAGCATTATGGTTATATTGTTAATAAAACTACCATCCCTGAAACCTTAAAATAATAAATTTCTCATAATTGAATTTCCAGAAGGTTTGGAGGTCCAATAAAATGGAACAAGATTTTTTTTTTTTTTTTTTCTTTAATTTTTCACTTGAGTTTGAACTCAGTTAGCCAATTCTATTTTCCATTCTTTTAATCACTGAGCTATTGGTGCTTCCACTGTTTTGTCTAGAACCAAATACATAATTTCTTATTGATTTATTACTTTGCTTTTTGCTTTTTCAGAAATTTACGAAACTTAGACAATTGGAGTTGTATTACTGTGGTAAGAAACTTTTCCTCTTTTTTTTTCAATTCTTCAAAAAACTATCTTCATGCATTTAACTTGAATATTCAAATATAGAACATCTTTGAAAACTGATGTTATATTCATATTTTCATGGTGAAATCACTTAAATATCAATCTTGATTAAATTTGGATATAATAAGTAGGGGAGGTTGAATCCTAGTTTCTATGTGTATAAAGGAAATAACTCCTGTCAGCCTTAAAATGAAGTGAAAAGTATCTCCAAGTAATTTTTTATTATACATACTTTTTCAACAACAGTGGGGAAAAAAACATCATTTCCATACAAAACTTGGACCATATAGGTATTAGGCACCCTAGAAATGACCAAATTGAAATGGACACATGTTGCCTCATCACTGGATGATGTCAGCTCAAACGTCAGCAGTTTTACCAACATAAACAAATAACACATTGTCTTACTGCTTTCGATCCAACTATATCAAAAAGGTTGAATATTCAAAAGAAAAATAGAAGGAAAGCTTTTTTTAAACTAACAAATTCAACTAAAAAAAGTAATTTTTCATGCTTTTAATTCTACATCATCAAAAGTTGAATAAAACAAATCTTCACCTGACATTTAGATCAATAATATCAAAGTAGCCTAGATAACAATCTTCACAAGGAAAAACCAAATACTTCGAAGCTGTATTTTCATATGTCGCTTGGTAGAAAGTAACTGAAATATATGAGAAGTTATAACTTTTGTTCCTGGGTTGGAAAAAAGTCATTCAGAAAAATTAAATAATTATCTCTTTGAGATAAAATATACAACACCTTTTTTTTTTTTTTTTTTTTTTTTTTTTTTTTTTCTTGAAATTAGTGTAGTTAACATATCAGACTGTCAGTTGCATTGGTACAGGTTCAAACCACACCAAATCTTGTCTTTTTTTTTTTTTTTTTTCTGTCTCTGAATTTTCAGTTTCCTTTTTTACAGAAATGAAACTTGAAAATATGAAGCATTTTCTCTCCCTTAATCTGCTGGTAAGTTGATTTTTTTTTTTCTGCCTCAAAATGGATCACATTTCAAATTACACTCTAACCTTTGTTGATTTGAATTCAGTTTGACTCCTCAGATTCGCTTTATCTCCTTTGGCTTGGTCAACAAGGCTGGGAGAGGTATACAGGGTATTAGCTAAGAACTTGATCCCCCCCCTCTTTTTTTTTTTTTTTTTTTTTTTTTTTCTTTTTTAGGATTGGGGAGGTTTTTGGGGTCCACATTTTTTTCTCCCTCGATTTATCCCACTAGCTTCATTCACCCCCACTCCCAGTTTTCATTCGCCTTTCATTCACCCCTCTAATTTCGTCTACCCCCAAAATGATTTTGTTCACCCCCTTTAAGATATTTTATCAAAATTTCAAACCAATGTTAGTGTAAATCAAACCAGTGTAAAATCAGGACAGCCTATATACAAGGCACGTCCAAAAGGAAATCAAACTTTTTCAAAAACAAATTTATTGCTCTACCTACAACCTTATGAGACCTGTCTCCTCCAAAATAGTCCCCCTCCACTGTTAATACATTGTCCCCTGCATTTTTCCACTTCTGGACCTTGTTCTGAGGGATAATGTGCAGGTCTTGTCTCACATTTTCTCCTATCCCCCTATCAACTGAAATTGGCGACTTCCCAATGTGAATTTCAACTTCTAAAGATAGGCATTAGCCTAAATCGGGAGAGTTTTGCCACTGAGATAGGAGAATTGTCTCCTGCTTTATCCAAAAATTTGTTCATCTGTCAGCAGACGAAGCACTAATTTTGTTGCAACACGATGCTAAGTCAGTTCAGTGCAGGATTCCACGGATCACAGCCTGCACTTTTTGTGTCTATTATCTGTTGACGTAAAAAGTCGTCTAGATATGGCATCATTTTTGGTGGATGTACTCCCTGATTTGTAACATACCATTAAATTCCCTGCAAAGGTCAATTTGAGCCATACGAAAATGTTGACAGAAATTGGTACTAACATTGAAACAGGCAAATTCTACCATCATATGGCCAAAAGTAAAGCTAATTTGACTACAATCGACCAATAGATATTAAAGTTATTACCAGTTTCTTATTGTAAGTTCTTTTCGACCTACATTGTATGTGTATAAATATATACACTCACTCACTCACTCTCTCTTTCCCTCCCTCTTATTAACTTTGCTTATCTTTATCTCAAATGTTTTCAAGATCTTTCCCATGTTTTGCTTGGCCCTTTTTTTAAATCTATTTACCTTTCCATTTTTTAAACCCTTCCTTAGCTGATTCTACCATATTTGCCTGTTTCATGCCTTTCCTGTTCTTTTTGAACTAGGAAAAACTTGTCTTGTCGTGTCCATCGGTAATGAATGATGATTTTCTTGAGAAAGTTGCCGAATCGATGCCACTTTTACAGTAAGTAAACCTTTATCTATTTTCTTCACTTGGTAGTCCCAAAAAGACAGTCCAGTGCACATCCGACACCACTTACCCTTAGCCAATATAATTCCCTCTGAGCTGTCTGCATTTGAGAAAACACAGACATTTTGCAAACAGTGCACAAAGGAAATCAATATGCACACAAAAGATTAGTTTGAATGAGCTTTGATTTAACCATATCCAGCAAAATTTGAATTAATGGATGGTATCATTATAAATTTATTTACTACATTGCATCACATTAAAATAAGAAATATTTGTTGTTGATTTATTTAATTGAACAACAAACTGAACAGAGGTGTTCAAATTATAGAATAAAATCTCAACTAATGCAATCATACTTGTATTATATTGAAAGATGCCAATACGGTTTTATTAGCAGTGTGAGATTGACTGTGCCAAAATTATCTTGAAACAGTTTACATTTGCAGGAGTATTCAGTGCAAACATACTTTAGTCACAGGGGAAAAATTTTCACAACAAAATATTTCTGCACACATATTGACTATTAAAAATTAGAGGAACATTGTTTTTTGTCAAACGTCTTATAGATGTTGAGATATTGATTTTACAAAATCCAGAAAATATCAAAATTCCAGTGTCGGAATCAGGTAAGTCTATTGTGCTGGACTTACCTGTCTTTGTGGTTGGAAGTTTGAATTATAGACCCACCTTACAACATAAATTGTCATAACTTGATTAATCAAAGCATGTATAGTTATTAATAGCTACCAGAAATATAATTTTGCCTTTTTTCTCGGTTTCGCATTCTTACCTGCTTTTGTTGTTGGATGGTAGGGTTTCTCTTGTTTTGTTTATTTTTGTTGATTCCTTGTGGAGCATAACATTTGTTTTTTTCTAAATAACTTGACCTCCAGTTGAGTTAGAGGGAATATTAACACATCCATAAATAATATCTCAGCCCATCTAAAAATATCGAAATATTTAAAAAATTATCTAAAATACCCTACATGTTATTAAGCCATCATTCACTGCATACTATCTAAAAATATAACGAATAACATTGAAAAGAAAAATATTCGAATGATTATATTAAATTCATATATAAAATGAATTTTCCATTGAGATACAGTTATGCCATCTTGGAAATTTTGAGCCTCATTAAAAAATATCTAAACTTGTCCAGTATCTAAAATATATCTAAAAACAAATTCTCATATCTAAACGTAACAGAAAATATCTAAATTTAGATATGAAATATCTAAGTTGGCAATGCTGACTATGATGACTTTGATCTATTTTGTTTGTCCGCATTGGATGAAAACCTTTCAAGGTCAGTCGAACAAACTTTGCAAAGAAAAAAGGTTACATACAAGTATACATTAACGTTGTCACCTTTTAAGTTCATACAACCATCTATGTGGATATTTATTTCCATTGAGTCCACCTCCTGATAATGATTCAGTTGAATATTTTGAAAAATTGAAAAAAATATAAAAATGTCCTAGGCCAATCTAAACCATACTGCCATACCATTTTTTGAGTGATGCTGCTGCAGTTTCAGTTACAAGTACGCTTTACAGGATTGAGTTACTAGTCCTATGCCAAAGCCTTTGCCCAGGCTTGGGACCGGTGACCAGTTTGAATCCAGAGTTGTCCATTGTTTAAACTGGTAGCAAAGCGAGGCTCAAGAGGCTATTCTTACCCATAGCCAGGTAAAGAAGTGGTGGATTCATACCTTGCCAAATGCAGCCAGAGTTTTGAACTTGGTTTGCCAAATCTATTTTTTCTCTGATGTTAACCATAAGGCCACTTGCACTGGCTTCTCTAAGAACTTTAATTTATTCTCATCTTCAATCCTTTGTTAAAAGCAGCTGTGTCAGACTTATTAATCACCTTTTGTTAGTTATATGGAATTTTGTAGCTGTGACAGAATCTGCAAGTTGCCAAGGCTATACTGTTCCTTTTGCACTAATATACTTGGAGGCATGAATTGACTTCTCCTTGTGCTGGAATCCATTACCAGACATCCTGATAAAATCTCCTCACTGGCATGCCACGATGACAGACACTAACCAAATTTACTGCTTGAAACAATGTTGCAGAGAAAATCGATCTGTGTGAACTTGTCTTTAAAAAAAGGGATGCAATACAGGTCTCCCACTCTCACCTGCTATCCAAGATTAGAGGGTTCCTACAGAACCTCTTGTGAGTCAAAATGGCATAAAGCAAAGATGCAATTATCTTTAATATGGTAAAAAATTTTCAGTGTTCCTGGACCCCAAAAATAACTTTGCATCAGTTTCCACAACAAATGTCAGTGCTGCAGTGTTTGCAGAAAAGTTTGGCCTTTTTTGGTTCAAGGCAGGTTTTGCAGGATGTTTTAAGTGCCTACAAAGGACTGCATGATAGGAAAATGTGAGAGACTAATCAAAGTCATATTTCAAGATTTTCATGTATGTACGCTCCCTTATTCAGGGTTGAGCACTCTTTAAGTGAGGTAACTCGTTCATTATAAGTTTACACAATGCTCTTCCAACATAGGAATAGAGCTCTCTGATGGATGGGGAATATATGCATGAATAAATAAATAAATTCAACCTTACTGACCGTCCAGTTCCATGGGGCAAAGATAAGATGCCAGCCTCTGGGTCTGAAGCAAAGGTTTTGATCCTATCTCGTACTGGATTGGATAATGGATAGTCTATAGCCACACTGAAGAGTTGTAATACAACAAAACAGCTGTCTGTAGATGACACAATGATATATATGTGTGTGTGTATGTTAATGTTAATTACTTCTCAGCTTTACGCCATTTTGGATGAAGTTGGCCTGTACTGATGTAAACCTTTTTATAAAAGCAAACTTTTGAAAAGCAACTGATACCCGTACTGGATTTTTGAGCATCTATACGATGTCACACATGTTCAGAAATGTTGACATTCAGTGATTTCAACAGACCATTCTCTTGCATTTTTATAGACTAAGTTTAGCACAAGGCCACAGTAAAGCATTCTGTCTCTAGCCCATGAGACTGCCTAATGAAAGTAGCTCTTTATGCTTTTCATGGATGAATGGCAGTTCCCATCAAGCTTGGTGGGGTTGGGGGCAGGGCAAGCCCAAGCATTTATGGGGCCCTAAGCAGAATTTGATTTGGGGGTCCCCAACGCCTCTTAGAACCCAAGCAGCCTAGTTTGCTTATGCTTTTGGGAAGGGCAGGTAATGTCTTCATTGACAGGGGAGTGGTTCATTGTCATATTTGGATATAAGAAGTAAGGTGTACCAGTTTGAAAGAAAATTTTATTTCCTGGCGTTGAAGAAAAAGACTCCCCCTGTGTCTCACAGGACCAGAGGTTACTCCTTTCATAAAATTTTGCAATTCGAAATTGAGGTTTGTGGTCGAGGCCGAAGTGGCCTTGACACCAGGAAATATGGTAATTCCACCTAAAAAGCACAAAGTATATTAACTTGATTGACTTTGTTTCGTTATAACTTTAAGAAGAAAAAAAAAAAGATATAGCTAGACAATAAAATATTATTGATAGAATTGCAAATAACCTGACTTTTCTGACTCATTGTAAGATAGTCCCAAACTTTTCAGTACAACAGTGAATTGAATAACTCTTATTTATATAATTGTATCTATCGTGAAATTGATTTCACTTAATGTTAAAGTCATTGTTTTCAGAAACTCAACCCCAACATTATTTGAAGAGTTCCTGTGTAGAGATTTATTATGAAGTAGAGAGGAAAGGATCCTCTATACTAAGAAATAGATTGATTGTCTAATAATTTGTATGCTTTTTATTAGAAAGTGTCAACATAGATTTCTTCAGTTTTTAAGTGAATGTGGCTGGCTATGTATTTGACACGGATACAGGCTGCACCTATGGAGCTTAAAGGCTGAAAATATTAACATTTGCTCCATTTTGGTTTTTGGAAAAAGAAAAAAAAAGAACTCAAATAGGTTTTTAGTGGCGGGGGTCAATTTACTATGTAAATTTATGCTAAATTCCTTTAATTTGTGTGTTTTTTGGGGGGGGTTGAGGTGTTTTTTTTGTTGTTTTTTTTTTTCAAAGTAATTTATTCATTGATCATTCTTTTCCAAATTTTCTCATTGATCACCTTCATTATAGCATGCCGCCTGACGGTTTCTATTGAGTGATTAACCAGACTTTTTTTTTCTCTCCACACCAGACATTTGGACATTAATGCTGCTTCTGAAAGCGATGTTACTGACAAAGGAGTTGAAAAATTAGCAAAACTGAAAAATTTGGAATATCTAAATCTCTCGTATTACAACTCGGTAAGTAATGTATTTCTCTCATGTTCAAAGTTACATAAGTCTTGTTTTGCCATGAAATCGAGGAATTTCTTTATTCCTGTGAACACATTATGCAGCATAGGGTTCCAACCACACCATACAAGCAAACTTGGCTCTGGGTAATTCCCTATGGCTGGGTCCTTATCAGCCCAGAAGCCTTTGCCTCACTTTCAACATCATCTCAAGGCCTCTTTTTGCCTCTAAACTCGCCCTGTGGATTGTAGTCCAACACTTAAGCTAATTTCCCACTCTCGGACAAGGTTCCGATGTCCCAGGTCCCTCTCCTGGTTTTTCTGTAGGCTTTCACCAGCATGAGCATAGTTTCCTGTAAGCTGTACATGTGTACATACAGTTGTACTTCTTGTTTACACAAAAGATTATTTGCCTAAAACAGTGTAATTATCAGGATAATAAGCAAGTAATTTGTTATTTTTTTTTTTGTTTTTCTTTAGAGAGAGAGGGGATACGAAAACGGTTCCACCAGCACAGTGACTCTAACCAACCCCATTTTTTTTTTTTTTCTTTCTTTTCTTTAGAGTGGGAATACAAAAATGGTTGCAGGTGTAAGTCCCCCCCCCCTTTCCACCAGCACAGTGACTCTAACCCATGTGAAATTTGGAGAGGGAATAGGCGAGCACCCTCACCTTCATCGTCATGGCAATTCCCAACCCACCCAATGTAAAAAGTGAGGAAGGAATAGACAAAAATCGCTTGGTTAAAAATCTAAAGAGAAAGGTGATCTTTCGTTTTACGTCCCCAGAAATAGTAGATCACTTCGGCTTCGGAAAAATATTTGTGCAATAGAATATTTTTGCCCCCACTGACGGCTAAACATTAGGGGAAAACATTGGTCACTAGTCGTTCTGAAGTAGAACGTTCCTGATCAGGCTCTTGCAGGGGCAATCACATAGATGATGCTGCTACGATTTCAGTAGCAAGTAGGATCAAGTTGCTAACCCTAATATGCTCAACCCTCTCCCCTTATCCCGAGCTTGGGACTGACTGAGTTGAACTTCAGAAAAGGACCATCAGGGAGTACTTGCAAAATAGTGAGTAACGTGTTAGATTAAAAAAAGATATTTGCTCAAAAGTTGATTTAATCAGAACAAGGAGATATTTATACTAATACTGAGTTTTTTGTTTATTTGTTTCTGCTTCTACAACTACAAAGCCAATTGACATTATATTTAGCATGGAGAATCACTGAGAATCGACTTCCCACATAGGCTAACGTCTGAGGTCAACAAAGTTCATCCTCTAACCAATATTCAGTTCCAAAGTTTAGGTTAGGTGCACGTATTAGTGTGTTACTGAGAAAAATTGTATGTTCGTGAATGCATTTACAGTGCAGATTTATCAACACACACACACACACAACTTCCACTCCATCTATTCCCACACAATAGACTCACACACACAAACACACACGCAACCTTGCCTGTGCCACACCCCAATAACCAAGGATTAATTGCCAACACGGGGAAAGCCTTTTTGCCTTTATAGATAGTCTACAGCCAGACCCCAACCTTGCATCATGACCCCAGCCCGTTCATTCGATGTCTGAACTGGTATTTTCATTCATTTTCTCATCATATCTTTTGATAATTGATTAGTCTAAAACCATTGCAGCATGTCATGTTGATAAAAAATTAATTTTCAAAAATGGACTCCACTATTGTCTACCAAACTACCATATATATGTTTACATAATTTATTTACGTATTCCATTTCGATAACATGTTGTTCGATAGAGTTATTCCACGATACCTTTTTGAATTTTTCGTGGTAAGCAAAGATAAAGACAATGCAAGAAAAATGTATATTTTCTCAATTTATTTTGACACTTACACATTAATACACATAACATAAAATGATTAATGAACCATAACAATATGGAATCATTATGGTTCACTGATTACTGTTAATAATCAATCAAATAGATTATTTAGTTTGCTAGGTAAGTTTATGCTAAATTGATCTCTGTTTGTGTCTGGCAGCATTTATACGTTTTTTTGAAAATTTGGACTTTTTTAGTGATCACTGCCCAACGAAAGGCGAGAGAAGTAACTTATTCATTGATCACCCGTTCTTTCCAATTTTTCAATTCATCATCCCAACACAGCATGCTGCCAAAAGATGTTGGTTGTGTGATGGTTTCTACTGATGGACTAACCAGATTATATATTTTTTTTTCCCTTTTCTTCCCAGATTACCCATAAAGGAATTGGTGCTGTAGCATCCAATGGAAAACTCAAAGAATTGATTCTGATTTCAACAATGGTTACAGACAGTGGTAAGCTTTATGCTTCTCTGGAAGTTCAGTTCAAATGATTAATGGCACAGAAACTGGAATTGGCAGGCAGAGTTCTAACTCCAACTGAGACTGTTTATGTTCATTTTGGCACTAATGCCCTTTGGAAAGGCATGAATCCATCTCTTTTCCCATAAGCTATGAGTAAATAGTGAGGCAGACTGGGCTCTCTAGCCATGATAGGAGACTAGTAGATCAGTGATTTTGGAACTGGGGTCCTGAACCACTGGGGGCAAATAATGCTTTGGGGTCCGCAGCTGTGTTCCCTCTAAACCTGACATTGCAAATCTTATGTCAGAGAAATGACATTGTTATTGTACACAAACCAATCTGCACCCTATGTTAGAATTCAAATAAATGTAATCTATATAGAACACATTATTTTTAAAAAATCAAAAATTTTCCATTATTGTAATTCATAAAAAGATCTACCAGAATACTTCCTTTTAAAGATGGGTCCTTAAGTTTTCAAAGTTTCAAAACCACTGTAGTAAACGATAACTCTGGTACCTAATCAGACCTTGACACACCTACGTTGAAAATCATCCATGGTACTACAAGAATGCTGTGAAGGACTTCCATTTTCAGCTCAGGCAGTAAAGGGGTTTTTTTGTTCTTTAATTATCTAAATGTGAAAGTGAAATATCTAGATAAAAATGGAAACTTTTGAGAGTTGTCAAATGAAATATTTAGAAGAATTTCACTAATTTACTGGGAAAATTATGCAGAATATATATTTGATAATCCCAAAATTGCCAAGAAACATAATATCAATAACTCGGTTGAAAAACTAGTGTATTAATCATTATTGGACTGTGTTTTGTTTTTTGTTCAAGCATTTTTTAATGCTATATATCCACAAAGTTTAATTTTCACAACCTAAATGCCTTCAAATAAATTATGGTCAGTTGAGATGCCCGTATATTGAGCATAATTTTATTTGTTAATTAGAAACCATTAAGCAAAGATGTCGACATTAGTTTCTTCAGTTTTTAAGTTGGTCTTTACTGACTGGTTAAGTATCAATTAATTCGTCTCACTTGTCTGCTTCCTCGATTGAACATGAGTGTATGACATTTTAACACTACTTTACGCAAGGATTGAAATCAAGAGTGCCTAGGCTGATTGATAGATATGCTCAACCAAGGCTTTTATCCACTCGGCCATGTGTCTCGGATAATCTAGAATGAGAACAATCTACCCCTGAGGACTGGATAAACGGTTTGGTTCAAAATTCCCAGAAGGTTACCGACTATGACAGACACCTGAAGGATGCAATAGCCAAATGTTATGACTATAACAACCAAGATGAGGACACTAGTTTAAATAAATCAGTGTATGATGTGCTCGTGGTGTCATTGCAAGGGTCACCTAATGCAAGAGAGTCATATAGTCAGGTTCGGTGCAAGATGCTGACAAGTAAAATCTCAAAGTCAAATTAACAAGGAATAATCAAAGAAAACAAGATATCCTCTGGTATGGACAGTGGAACAAGAATTATCTACCCTTGTGGATTGTATGACTGGTTTGGTTTAAAATTCTCATTCGGTCACCAACTATGACTGATACCTTTTTTAAGAAGGTTGTAGAGTGCAACAACCGAAACGTGACTAACAATCAACATGAAAACACTGATCTAAGTAAGTAAATCAGGATATGTTACGAATAAGAGTTGCATATATAACATTTTCACATACCACGTTTATTACTTCCTTACAATAAATGAATTCTCTCTTCAGTGATTTCTGCCGTTCTTACCCCCTGTCATGAACTGAAATTCCTGGATTTGTCTGCCTGCTATGGAATCACGGAAGAAAGTGTGAACACTTTATTAGAAATTTTTACCCCAACAAATAAGCGTGCAAAACTGACAGTTGTTGTCGGAGGTAATTTTTTATCTTTTTTTTTTAACTCTTGAATTAATTTTTTCTATCGAGGAAAATCCCCCTCACCATTTTTCAACCCTATTCATTGAAGAGTTTCACTGTCAATATGAACAGACCCTGAATTTAGGAGTTAATCGCAGCTACCCACAACAGACAGGTTTAAATACCGTTGTTGGGTTTAGGTTATTCATGTGTTCAAACATATATATGTATCTATGTATCTGGACTTCATCCCAGCCCTAACCATTCCTTGTGGAAATTTGAAATTCTTTACATCCACTCTTCTCGATGAATAAGGAAAAAGATTTTTTCTTGTTTTGGGGGAATTCCCATCTGAAACAAGTTTTCAGGGTAGAGATTTAATTTATCATGCAATTTTATGCCAAATTTAGTATTTAGGCTTGTTTTTTTTGTTGTTGTTGTTTTTTTAATTCAGATGTTCTAGTGATGTAACAGAAGTTGAGAGAAGTGAGTTATTTAACAATTCCCTCCCTTTATTTGAATTTATTTCATATTTATGGTATTTTTGATCACCTTCTAACAGTGATCTGACCATTGCAACACTTATTATTGGATTGTACATAAGTCATTCTCACCAAGCTGAAATAGACTTTTTACTTAAACAATGATGTACCTATAAACTGGAATATAATATCTTATTATTATCCTTGGTGGAATTCTTAGTTCAGTAGGAGTGTCATAAACCCAACAAACTGAATGGATGGTGGGGATTCATAATTTCTCTTTTTTTTTTTTCTTTTTTTTTTCATGAATTATACTAAATACTGAATATCAGTGAGAAAATTTAATAAGATCTGCACATGAGAATTTTGTTCTCTGATTTCAGGCACGTGGTACGTGAAATCTGAACTGATAAAGGACGAGGAAGAAGCTGCCGACCTCAAAGATTTATATGTAAGAAACCTGACCATCCTCAAAAACTATAACTTCGTTGACTCTAAGTTACGTAGGCGTTGTGGAGGTAAGTGTCTTTTGAGTTTGTAAGAAGGTAATAAAATTAGAGTTTAGGGGGGGGGTTCTAATGATTCTTTTTTTTCTTCTTTTTTTCTGTGTCAGGAGTTCAATTGTTGAGTGAAACAGTGCAGCAATGAATATCTCTCTTTTTTTTCTCTTCTCATTTTTTCCTCTTTTCTCTCTCTCTCTCTCTCTCTCTCTCTCTCTCTCTCTCTCTCTCTTTTCTTCTCTCTCTCTCCCTCTCTCTTCTCTCTCTCTCTCTTTTCTTCTCTCTCTCTCTCTCTTATCTTCTCTCTCTCTCTCTCTCTTTTCTTCTCTCTCTCCCTCTCTCTTCTCTCTCTTTTCTTCTCTCTCTCTCTCTCTCTCTTTTCTTCTCTCTCTCTCTCTCTCTTTTCTTCTCTCTCTCCCTCTCTCTTCTCTCTCTTTTCTTCTCTCTCTCTCTCTCTTTTCTTCTCTCTCTTCTCTCTCTTTTCTTCTCTCTCTCTCTTTTCTTCTCTCTCTCTCTCTTTTCTTCTCTCTCTCTCTCTTTTCTTCTCTCTCTCTCTCTCTCTCTCTCTCTCTCTCTTTTCTTCTCCTCTCTCTCTCTCTTTTCTTCTCTCTCTCTCTCTCTTTTCTTCTCCTCTCTCTCTTTTCTTCTCCTCTCTCTTTTCTTCTCTCTCTCTCTCTCTCTCTTTTCTTCTCCTCTCTCTCTCTCTTTTCTTCTCCTCTCTCTCTCTCTTTTCTTCTCCTCTCTCTCTTTTCTTCTCCTCTCTCTTTTCTTCTTCTCCTCTCTCTTTTCTTCTTCTCCTCTCTCTTTTCTTCTTCTCCTCTCTCTTTTCTTCTTCTCCTCTCTCTTTTCTTCTTCTCCTCTCTCTTTTCTTCTTCTCCTCTCTCTTTTCTTCTTCTCCTCTCTCTCTCTCTTTTCTCCCCTCTCTCGCTCTTTTATCCTCTCTCTCTTTCTCCTTTCTCTCTTTCTCCTCTCTCTCTCTCTTTTCTCCTCTCTCTTCTCCTTTCTCCTCTCTCTCTCTCTTCTCCTTTCTCCTCTCTCTCTCTCTTTTCTCCTTTCTCCTCTCTCTCTCTCTTTACTCCTCTCTCTCTCTCTTTACTCCTTTCTCCTCTCTCTCTCTCTCTTTACTCCTTTCTCCTCTCTCTCTCTTTACTCCCGTCTCCTCTCTCTCTCTCTCTCTCTACTCCTTTCTCCTCTCTCTCTCTCTCTACTCCTTTCTCCTCTCTCTCTCTCTCTACTCCTTTCTCCTCTCTCTCTCTCTTTACTCCTTTCTCCTCTCTCTCTTTACTCCTTTCTCCTCTCTCTCTTTACTCCTTTCTCCTCTCTCTCTTTACTCCTTTCTCCTCTCTCTCTTTACTCCTTTCTCCTCTCTCTCTTTACTCCTTTCTCCTCTCTCTCTCTCTCTCTCTTTACTCCTTTCTCCTCTCTCTCTCTCTCTTTACTCCTTTCTCCTCTCTCTCTCTCTCTTTACTCCTTTCTCCTCTCTCTCTCTTTACTCCTTTCTCCTCTCTCTCTCTCTCTTTACTCCTTTCTCCTCTCTCTCTCTTTACTCCTTTCTCCTCTCTCTTTACTCCTTTCTCCTCTCTCTTTACTCCTTTCTCCTCTCTCTCTCTCTCTCTCTTTACTCCTTTCTCCTCTCTCTTTACTCCTTTCTCCTCTCTCTCTCTCTTTTCTCCTCTACTTTCTCTTTGTCCTCCTTTCTCTTTTTTTTCTACTTTTTAAAAATTCCTTTCTGTGTACTATTCTTTTTTTTTTTCTTGTTTCTTCTTTGTTATTGCCACAACCCCCACCCAGTCTGGTCTAAAAATATCTCTGAAACCGATCAGTCTAAAGCATTTCGTAACTGAGAATGAAAAATTAAAAGCCTATCACTCTAATACACAAGCTCCTACATTTTGCAATGCTCTTGACATGAAAAAAAATACAAAACAGAAGTTGGTGGCTGGTGGCTAAATACTGGTTGTGATAAATATATTTCAACCATGTCATACATGGTCTATTTATGTAGAACTAATCAGCCATATTGTCATATCATTCCACATTGTAATCAATATTGCTCCTCTTTTAGTATAAGCAACATTTTGTGCAAGTCAGTCAATTGAGAATGGTATATGGATGTGCCTCTCTGGAACTGCGCTGAGATTTCTCATTTGAAATTTAATTAAACTAGCTCAGATACCCCCTGCAACAGGCAATTGTTGTAAAAAAAAAAAAAAAAAAAGTATTCTTGTGGATAAGCAGCATTAAATGACAAGTTCTGCTTGAACAGCTTCAATTTTTTATATATACATTAATTCTCCAGCACTAATTGGCATTTTTTGTTAGAAAAACATAATATAATTTTGATTGAAATTATCTCCTTTTTGTTCATATTTTACATTTCATGTTAATAGACTGACCAACCTAGTTGAGTGTAAAGTTTCACACCCTCACCCACTAAAATAAATCTAATTATTTAATCTATTCAAAGCAATAATAACATAATTTAAATGTTTTTATTTCCTTCTATTATTCTTCCATTTATTTTATTTTATTTGCACCCCAATTAACATTGAGTGAAGGGGTGTGGTTTATTGCAACTTAAATCATAAACTATCACGGAACAAATGAGTCAGTTGGAAATTCCATTTGTAACATTTATTTTTGTAAATGTGGTGTAGTTCCAGCCCTATGCTCCACAAAAAGTCTACAGGAATAAATGAACAAAAGGAGTTTAAAGGGCATTTCAAATAAAATAAATCCTTGATTTTTTTGAGATTAATATTGAAATTCTGTTTTTTTTTTGTCATCTAGGGATACTTAATCCATCTGATGATGAATTTGACGAATATGATGAATATGATGACTGGTATGATTTCAGTGACGATGAATACGAAGTGTATGAGGAAGAAATCGGTCTGTATATTTTGTTCTTCTTGTTGCCTTTTTCTCTTGACAAAATCATGTACTTACCAAAGGGCCAACAATTTATCTTCTTCATATAATGTATCCAGCACGTTTTGGCACCTTTACCAGTGAGACATCAAATATCTATGTAACATCCCATTTTATATATATATATATAATATATATATATATATATATATAAAATGGGATGTTACATAGATATTTGATATATATATATATATATATGTATATAATGGGATGTTACATAGATATTTGAGATATATATATATATATATAAAATGGGATGTTACATAGATATTTGAGATATATATATATATATATAAAATGGGATGTTACATAGATATTTGAGATATATATATATATATATATATAAATTGTACCTTGTCTTCATTTTGTCCTCCGTACACTGCTGTGACTAACACCTACTTTTTCCAGCAATGTTGTTTAAAGAGGAGGGTTACAATAAGTTGATAGAGAAAGATCCATTTGTTTATCCACACCCTCCACCAAAGTACTTAACCTATCACACACTTTCCTTATTACCCTTTGCATTGACAAGGAAGGAGATTATAGTTGAAAAATAAGTATTAGTTGTTCAAAATAAATCCTTTTGTACGTCATGAGGCTATGGAGTTATTGATAAATCTACCAGGCTGTATTGATAAGTCCATAGCCTAACACAGTTATTCATTGAATTTTGATCAGAAATTTTTCATTGTATCATGTTCAATACATGTGATAAATATTAAGCTCTTAATGAGTTGCACTGACAAGGGGATATTGAAAAATAAATATTTTTGTGTAAAATAAATGCCTTTTTAATCATGAGGCTATGGACTTATTGAATTACCTACATATATAAACTTATAAAGTAAATTCCTTGTGTTAATGTCATTTTCTTTTCTTCTCTTATTCAGACGGTGTGATATTCGATCTTGATTAACGTAAGTATTTTTCTCTCTATCAATGTACCTTTGATATAAAGCAGGTGTTTATGGACCCCAAAACGATTTTGAGTAATGAAGTTACATGTAGTAACATTATGGAAGTGTAGGGAATGAAGTTCTTTTGGGAAAACAATCTCTGTGTTTAGCAGTTGCGACCCATGAATGTTATCCAAAAAGAGTCAGCTATCACTTTTATCACACTCCCTTGAATACAACCCATACCCATCCTGCACCCACTTTTTCTGGCCTGTTCTTCAGGATCAAAGTGTGGTATCTGTTCCCCGGCATAGACCAAGGAGTCGGTACTGACACTTGCCTGTCGAATGGGCCAGAGAGGGAGTGTGTGTCAAAGACCGCACTGGTGCAAGCGTTAGCCAATAAGGTTTTACTGAGGCTACAGGCATTGGAGGCCTTTGAACTTGTCCATAGGCTTTCCTATTATTACTCGGCCCAGCTGCAGGGTATCCGTTACCCCGGGGCAGCACTTAGGAGCAGGTCCCCCCATGGACGCTTTCATGGCGGAGATTGTCTAGCTTCTACGGAGGGCTTGGCAATCATAGCCGCGTCAGCTGGAGCCATTTTTGGAAGGGTATCTCCTATTTTCCCCACGTTAAGCCCGATCTTGTGTCAAATTCTGCTGTGGTGGGACAGTAGATAAATAGAATCCATACCCATCCTGCAGTTATTACACCTCAATTATAAAGTGGTTGGCTTCCTTGAACACCAACTTGTATGTTATGATGTGGGAGACTTGTGGTATTTTTATATTTAATATGAAATCTATCGCAGGAGTATCTAGCCATTTTGAATATCTCAAGAACTGGTCATACAACCCTGATGTAATTTGGCTACCGATCAGAGGGAACCTCACTGCACATGTGTTAACAGACACTCTCCTGTGGTGTTACTCAGTTGGCAGTGAGACTCCATTGAATGAGCTTATGTAGTGAATGACCATTGTATACAATAACCAAGTCTGCTGTTGTAAGGTTTGTTTGCAAAACATTGCACCACCCAAATCTTTTATCCACCTACCCCCTCCATATTGGGCTTCTTGTTACTTCTGGCTATTCACCATTGAAAGGAAGGAAGGAGATTTCAGACTATATACAAATTTTTTTTCTCCAACAATACATAGATATATTGGTGGAAAAAATTTCAAACTTTTTCCCTCCAATATTTGTATAAAATATTTTCCCCCCATTATTTTAAAATTCTATATCCTAATACAAACATATGTCACAATCGGTCAGGCTAGAGTTAATTTCCTGAATTAATTCTACAAAGACACAACAGTCAAAATATGCAGCAATTGGCCAAGTCTATGAAAACACTTCAGGCTAGAAAGTTAATGAATTCTGTTTTTTGTTTTGGAATATCAACAGTTCTGTTTTTTGTTTTGGAATATCAACAGAACTTTTAGTTGATAGAATTGCGTTGGGGTTATACTAATTTTTCAGACTGGACGTTATCCTTTCTACAACTTCCCCCTATTTGAAAGTCCCTAATAAATAGTCCTGAAAATTGGCAGTTAACAAGTTCACTGGTAAACGGCAACCTGATCTGACACAATGTGCATATGTTCTCTCTATGCACCTCTTCTGCAACGCAGATTCCAGCTCAAAGTTGACCAATTCCTAGACACCTGAAACTGAAATCGAAAACCCTGACATGACATTGGTGACCAAAATCCTTAGGTAGCTTTCCCTGTCTTACACCAGCCTATAGAGCATAGATTTGCTGAAATCACCTGACCAATTATGGTTTCAAGTTAACAGGAAGGGTCATCTTGAATCCGTGACCCTGTCATCAATAGATCCTATTTGTTTACTCTGAGGTGGCTGTAATCTCATCATTTGAAATGTTTTTGGTTCTTTTGTTGGTAACCAGCACCCTTGCACTGTGAAGACATTTCAATCAAAACCTTCATGGATCTTCAAATCACAGTGTAGGCACAAAGGTCAGGGGACAAGGGGAAGTGACTAAACCTTGGGGTCGTGACAGGATATACAGAAATCGAATATAAAATGTGAAGATGATTATAATTAATGTTTTTAGAAAAATTATTTTTTTTAATTGGATTGCTCTTTCTTGAGCAGACTCCAATATTTTTAGTCATTCACCCAGGTTAGCTTAGTCAGGTAAAAAGGCCACAGAATTGGAGCCTCCGTCAGGACCAAACCCATTGAATTAGCTTCTTTGTTTTTTTTGCAGCTCCAAAATTTGGCTTTCTAAATTAACATTTTTCTTTCTCTTTTCTTCTTGCCAGCTCATTTTAATAATTTGTACAAAAACGATTCGCATGATAGCACCGAGGATGAGGAGGAATGGAACTAAACATAAACTGAAGAAGGGACAGGAAAGTTCCCACTTATTTTTTTTTTCTTAACCCCAAAGGATTTTTTAGATGACTGAGAAAGAATTTTTTTTTTTCCTCACTTTCTAGTGGAGAGAGAGAGAGAGATATCTCCTGACTATAATCTATGCTTTATATTTTATTTTTATAATAAAAGTCCAACTATTTACTTCTCCTAGTCTTTAGACTTTTATTCCTACGAGTCAAATTTTCTTTCAGGCTAAATATCCATGTGTGTGTGAGAGAGAGAGAGCCAAGTTCACTTTCCTTTCTGACCAAATTGAAAAAAAAGGTTGAAACTACCCATAGAGGGAGACAGGTCTATGAGAGCCAAATCCACATCCTTTCAGACCAAATTGAAAAAAAAAGGTTGAAACTACCCATAGAGGGAGACAGGTCTATGAGAGCCAAATCCACATCCTTTCAGACCAAATTGAAAAAAAAGGTTGAAACTGCCCATAGAGGGAGACAGGTCTATGAGAGCCAAATCCACATCCTTTCAGACCAAATTGAAAAAAAAGGTTGAAACTGCCCATAGAGGGAGACAGGTCTATGAGAGCCAAATCCACATCCTTTCAGACCAAATTGAAAAAAAGGTTAGAAGCATCCATAGAGAGGGTAGGCAAAAGAGAGAGAGAGATATTGGTGGGGTGAGTGCTGCTTATGAAGCAAACAGGAAACTCATTAGGTCCAAGAGCTAATTTAATTTCTGTCATTCTCTCAAATTTGATAATTTTGTTGAAATTTTGTATTTCTGACGATGTCGCAGGGTTAGAACAAAGTATGTACTTTTAATCTCTATAAAGATATAAAATTCTTTCTGTTCATAACTTCTAATCAGCATTATAACTTTCAGGGATCACAGGAGCAAAATACAAGAATTTTTTTCTCTCATTGGGAATTTTGAAATACATACACATGCACACACACAACTCTTGAGGGTCAACTAAAACAAGACAAAAAACAACAAAAAAATCACTTGGTGTACATTTGATGACCCAAAGGTGAAGAAATGGCTAAAAATACAACCAAAGTGATCACCTGTACAAAAATGTGGAAAAGTAAAGAAGACTTACATCCCTTAACAAGGACCCCCTGGTGACATTGCGACTGAGCATATCCAGTCTCATCTATGGGTGTTCATAATGAGCTGTGTAGTCTATAATTATGTTGATGTCTGCTGCTCCTAATAATGTGAAGTGAGAAATGGATGTTAGACTTTATTGGTTCCCTTTGGACACAGTAATTGTGCCAAAAACACTTGGAAAATTATGTGAGTGTCACTTCACAATGGCCCCAAAAGCAACTAAATGAGTGGGATTTTGCAAAATTGCATTGGAGAAACGTGCTGTTCCTTCAATATTTGTCCATACACAATTGAAATCTCTCATGAAACAGAAACAAACTTAGGACTAGGAACCTGGGCCTCCAGTGAAAAAAGAGAAAACATACAATACAAAATTCCTTTGAAAATATGTACTCATCATTTATTCTATCAAAATTTAAATCCAATGAATATTAGATTTTGAAATCCAAGTGCAAATCGTTTTCAAAATATCTCCTTTTTCAGGCTGGATACAGAATTTTTTCCTCTCATTCTTCTTACTAATGCCACACACTCTTAGATGATCAAATTAAATTTTATACGATTTTTTTTCTTTCTTCCATAAGGTGTCTATTTTTGGTAAAATTTTCAACCGAATCCAAGCCTGCATAGTAACTTATCAACTCATGTCTTTAAGAAACATGCGAGTCTGAAACAGGATCTCCATCTTGCTCTGTGCCTATCTTTGCAATCAGTCTCGTACATGTAAGGTTGAACTATCATTTTGAAAAAAAATCAACTTCAGGAATGTTGTCGTCTGAATCACTTTAAAAAAAGGCTGCTATATTGTGATCCCTTCTGATGTCATACACAGAAATGATTAGTACAGAACAATACTCCACAGATCAGTAGGCAATAAAATAATTATAGGTTCAAGATAAGGTCTTTAGGTAAGTAAGAATAAATACTGAAATTTGTTTCAGCAAACCTTCAAGGTGTTTACTAGAGAATCTTGTGACCAGAATGAACCAGTGTTGCTAATTGAGATTTTTTTCTTTCTTTCTTTGTCAATTTTTTGAAAATAGAAATCGACCCAAGTTTGAAAAAACAATTAAATTGGTAGCACTGGAATGATTGAATTTGAAAATTTAAAATAAAATAAAAAAATCTATTGATTGTCAAGAAAATGACTATTTAATTCACTATGATTTAGCCAGGCACAAATAAGCCAGATTTTCTTTTCTTTCTTCAACACATTCTTCAAGTCAACATTTTTTGGGTTAATTCATTACATCTATTTACAAAGCACCATTTTAGTAAATTTGAGGTTACTAACTGAGAAAGAGGACTATCCTCATCTTGGTTGTTTTTCATGAAAAACAACCAAGATGAGGATAGTCCAAATAATAATAGAAATAAAAATTCAGAGAAACACTGAGAAAGAGGAGTTTTTAGTATGATGTTCTGGGAGACTTGGGGGAGGGGGAGAAAACTATTGGAAATTTTTTCTGATTTGCTCACTAATCCTAGTGAAAAAAATTCAGATACAAAAGTAACAATCTCTAATGGAGATTTATTCTCACCCTCCCAGTACATAACCATAACACTACCACATTCTTCAATGTTACAAAGCTAGCAATGGTTTGGGGTCTTGTTAGCATTACATATGGCATTCAGTAAGTGTACCAATCACTGAGTGCTCACTTCCAGTTCAGTAGGCCCTGGTTCAATTCACGACAGAATCATACTTAAAACTTTAGAATATGGTACTCAATGCCTCTGTTAAGCATCAGCACAAGGACTATAAATAAAGAACCTTTCTCTGAGGCCTTACAGCAAAATGACATGGGATACCCCAGTTCTTGTAAGTTGAGCAACACCAAGCCTGGTCAGTAACTAGATGGGTGACCATTAGTGAATTACAGGTGCTGTAAGCAGAACAGTTTCAACAGAAGTTGGTCTTCCTAACAATTATCTGTGTACCTGAATCCGTGACATCCTCAATGAAGGTATAAGCAGAGATGACAGCTCCACTTCTTGATGCAGTGACTGCACATGTGCAAAAATACTATTGCTCTTATATGTATTCTATTTAGTTCTGGGAGACAATTTACTTCCAAAGCAAAAAAAGTGCTAACAAAATTTGTTTTTACACCCATAATTCTTTGCACATCTCTTCTATGTGTTTTATTTGTAGTCTTCAACATTTTAAAAAATTTTGCTGACAGGTCATCCTCTGATAAGGGATCGGGTTATAGAAATCTTTGTTACGTAATGAGATTCAAGTTTTTTGTTTTCTACGTTCAGTTACAGTTACTGCTACATTACAACTAAAGAAATTATAGTTCTTAGTACCTATCCCTTTTATAAGAGTGAGGGGGGTGGGGCACAAAAAAAAATTTGAGAAGCTCTTCCTTAGAATGCTGATATCCTCTTTTTTTGATTCAAAGAGGGGGCTAGGGCATTTTGGAGACTAGTCTAATGAATGTCACAAAGGAGAAAGTTATTTCATAATTATGATGAGAGGATAAATACAAAAAAACAAAAAAAAATTTTGAAAATTTCATTTTTCAAGAGAAGACTATTAGTAAACCCTTTCAACCCTGTGCTTCAGGGCACACCATGTCTGTGGCATCAGAACTCCACTAGACCCCTAGAAAATTGTTTCGAATTTTAAAGGGGGGGGAAAAAAAAAAAACTTTGACAGGTTTATTGTGTTTTCTCTCAACTCTATTTTGATGTCATAAATAGTATTTTGACATGGTTCAATTATTGACTGACGGCAAGTTTTTTTCTTTCAACTAGCATTCATCGAATTGAACAAAAACATTTCAGTAGTCAGGTTCTGAAACTTTTCTCACAGAATAATCTTTCCTCCTGTCAGGATGAGTTAGCATACTCCTTGTGGAGAATATAGTGTAAAATATGGATACCATAGACATGTATTATTTGTTTATTTGTGGTTAGATCTTCATTGAGATGGATGAGTAAGTAACTTGATTCCGGGCAGTGTCTCAGAGACACACCCAAATATTCTCATTTGACTATCTAGCACTAATTCAGTTTATTAAAGAGACATCATTCTTGAAGACAAGCAAAGCTATCAATTTTTTGCAATTATGCAAATTTCACAATTTTGCAGAATTAGATGAAATTTTCCATGACGAAAGCAAGATCAATATGGCTGTTTTGGCAAGTTACAATCGGCCAATTGAAAAGCAGATCTGGCTGTGTTCCCTGTACCATTGGGGGGGGGGGTGAACCCATTACATTTTGATTAATGGCATAGCTGCCAAATTTGGATAGGCGTAGACAGTTACATGATATTCTCCAATTCCATAAATACCTCCAAGATTCCAGACATCAGGAAGTTAGCAGAGGAAACTGCAGATCAGCAGTCAGGCCCATGCAGGTAGTTCCCCACCCCGACTAAAGACACATGAAGTTGCCCAGATGTAATCTATACTATGAAGAAAATGAACGTTTCTTATAGATTTTTTTAAATTGGCATCCGGTCTTCTCTTTCATGTTCTACTCTGTGCACCCTTGACCAACAACACGGCAAGTTTTCTCCACATTAAACAAGAAAAATCAATCACAACACTGGGTGGCAAAGGTGTCAGGTGTGTAGTGGAAGACAGGCCATAGTATCAAAGCCAGTAATATTGGGCTTACAGGTTGTAAGTGTTAAATGGGGTAAAGAAGTTCAACAGGCCATCACTACTGTAGTAATTTGATCCTTATCGCGGTGTCTCAACAATTAAGGCCTTGTGCCATACCAAGTTCTACACCGATGGGGGGGGAGGCTTTTGTGAGATTTGACACTTACCTGTCTAAGAGATCATGTTGAAAACCCCAAAAAGAAGTATTGAGGGAGATAAATCAGTGTAAAATAACTTTGTCATAATCATTTAAAAAAGGTCTTGTCACTGGTATGCTTCTTTTAATGATTCAATGTGAACCATTACCACCTGAATTTGGAGAAGAGATAGGTGCTGCCAATCTCTACAATTTTTTCCTGTCCCATATAAGCCAGTAGATGAACATTTCTTTCTTTTTTTTGTTATAAGTAACTGACCTTTGTTTCATAAACTCTATGAAAAAATTAAAGATTTATCCAGTATTATTTCTATATTATGCACAGCCTCAAAATTTTACTGTGCAGCACTCTCTTGCTGGTGCACAGCTTACTAGGAACACTACAGCTAGGTAACCTTTTGGTCTTCGAGATGCCATGTATGGCAACTCAATTTTTGTAGATCAGCCATTCCCAACAAGAGCCATATTGGGTCACCTGGCACATTGGAAAGGGCTATGAGCAGAAATAATAGATGAAATTCAGTCTGTGTTGTATCCCTGTTTGACAGGGCACCGGAACATTAAGGTGGGGGTGTAAGTCAAATGACCCATCAATATTACTAGATTTAAAAGATAAATTTTTTTTTTTAATGAATAAATAAATCCAAGTCATAAGGGATAAAAAATAAATAAATAAAGTAATCATCAAACAAAGACTTTCTTTCCTGAACTTTTCTTCAATAATCTATTTTCCAATCACATGTAAAAACTCCATAGTGCAGAGTAAAAGTAATCCTAATAGTTTGTAATGAATTGTTTTTTGCACTCACTGGACATGGCGTAGTTATTCTTGCACACAGATGTTGGGTCACAGTGTATAACATTTCAATGAGAGCACAGATTGCCATATTCTTGATCCTAGGCAGTGCATACTAAAGTAATTCTGTGGTTCTTGACAGGTATTATGCTTGTACATGTTGTCATGTTTGGATTACAACCATGTAAAAAAGGTTTTTGCAGAAATGGGGAGGGGGATTCTGTCTTCAGTCGCATAATCAATACAGGGTTTTCTCCCCTATACTGTGACATTGGGGCATCTATTTTCACGGGTTTGTGTAGGGCAAGATATAAAAGAGTTAATTCCAAAAGGCTGTGAGGCACTGAATACCATTAAAACAGAGGCAAGCACTCTACCAATTCGCTATGGTAATCTGCGTTCAAAAAACCAAATTGCTAATTTGAGTTAGCTGATAAAAAATATCTCCAACCCACCAAACAATGGACTCTTCCACTGATTTTTTTTATTATAAAAAGGAAAAAAAATGAAAATAAATTAATGAAAAGGAGGCAAAAAACAAAAATAGCTTTCAGTGTTACAGCAAGTCATTATAGGGACACTGCCCACCCTCTTCCTATCACTTCTACAACCCAGTTCCCTGTACCTCCAATGATTCAGCCTATCATACCATGCTAATCATGGGGCGGGGGGTCCTAGGGTGGCCAATTCAGATATAATTTTCCAATTTTGAAACACTCAAATTCAAGAAATCTATATTAAAAATTCTATAATCCAAATAGTGTCAACAAAAAAGCATCTAAATTGGCGACCCTGTTGGGATGCTCAAAAGGAATCCCACCCACCCCAAATTAAAAGGTAATCACTTCTTCCCTTTATACAAAAGACATTCAAAAGCCTTTTGAATGGCAGGGAAACATGTATTCCTGTATTATTTCACAGGGGTTAACTACTCAATATGATAAATAATCAGTATAAAGGGCTACACAGAGTTCATACAAAACAAGACAACCTGAATCTTCCTTACTCATTGAGGAAAGTGTGCATGCAAAATAGCCAGTTTCTACTATCTATGGTTACAGCTGTATAAGTGAGTGACACATCAACTGAATTAGTTATCTTAATACTTATTTCAGCTGCTAGGCTGAAATTTATGAAAAGAAAAAAGGATTTCGTAGAACTGAAAATGAACTCCAAAAATGCCAAGGAAAGGGACAATATAATAGTATCTAGATAATTTGAGATATAAACTGAAGGAAAAAGAAAAAGTGGCTTGTTGGGGAAGGATGAACCCAATTGTCAATTTGGAACTATTTTCATGAGGTTCAAATAAAAATGGCATGCCTAATTTTGTTGAAGATCACTGATATTGTTATTAACAGGAGCAAATGAAGTCAACTCAAGGGTAGGACTTTGACAATAGAGAAAAATGGTCATTTGAGCCAAAGGCTTTTAGTTGAAAACCAAGTAGTGGATAAACTTTTCAAGGAAGCATAAAGCATAAATTAAACCTTTTTTTTTCTTTTTATTTTGCAGGAGTGGTTTGCCAGATGTTTCTATTAACAATCACGGGGGGGGAGATATAAGAGTTAATGTCATTAAGAAAATTCACAAGTTCCAATTTCAGAGCTGTTTTTCTGACTTGAGTGGAAGCAGAAGAGTTAGGGTAGAAAATACTATCAGTTGAGAAAAAGAGGTCACTAAAATATCACATTTTCCTGTCCTCCCTAAGATTACATAGGTCAACAACAAACTTTCATCAGCATTTTTGACTTGTGCTAGAGTGAAGCAGACATTAAATTCATAATCTGCATTGAAAATTTATACTGTAATTATACACTGATTTTGTTGGCTGGTGTAATAACAAAACTAGTTAACCACTATGAGGGGGAGGGGTTGCAAATGTTTCAGAAGAAAATTCCATAGTATCAAAAAGGTGGGTAGCCGGTACTTTCATCAGAAAAATTGGTGTGTTCATAACACTGAACTCTTCCAGAGAAACGAAAATGTTATGCTCATTATACAGTATTAATAGAAAATGATGGGATCATTCAAGCATGGTAAGGTAAAAAGGAATTTACTTGAGAGATAAATCAATTGAAATAATATTCAGAAGGCTCAATATTTTCTCTAATAATTTGTCTATAATAAAATACAAAGATTGTATACATATATACAAAGAAAATCCCCCTAAAAATCTTGGCATGAAAAGAAAAAAAAAAAAAAAAAACCTGGTTTCTATTCTATAATCAAATCTTCAAGTAGAAATTTATCTCTTTTCTTTCAGAAAGACGGAGCACTGAAATTTGAACTTGTGTATTTTGTTTTCAATGACACATCAACTCTTATATTGCCCCCAACCAATTAATCTGTTCAGCTCAGTTACAATGAACCAAACAAATTTATTACATTAAAGATCTGGCATGATTCGAGCCCAATGGTGTAACATTTAACATATCTGACTAAGCTATCAGAATAAGTTGAATAAATTGTAATTTGCATGGTTCACATTCATTTTTTTCTTGCATTTGAATTCCTTTTTTGATATGAAAGTTCATTAAAGGACATTTTGAAGATTTAGAAATAAATAAGATTCATAAATTATTTCTTTCTAACACTATCGACTGTTAGCAAGATTAGCTAGCAGATCATTCCTAGGAGTCCTGATATTGTTTTACATATTATCTACTCATTAATCCCAGTGAAAGATTTACACTTTGATTTTTGAAGGGGGGGGTGCTGCAACTTTGATGAATCCACATAATTTAGAATAATGATTTGAATCAGATCAGCGAAATTCTCACTCTAGTGGGAGAGAGTCTAGTGTTACAGACTGGAAAAATCACAGGATTTGTAATTCTTACAAATCAGAAAGAGGAAAAAAAAAAAATATCTATTGTGGGTGGACTCGCTTAGTGGACTATCTTATGTAGAGGCCTTAAACTTTTAAAATGATGGAAACATGGTTTTTAATTGCAACAAAAGTTGACAGGTTTATGAATGCCAAAAACTCTCAGATCAAATTTGAATTCATGTCATTTGAACTTGTTTCCAGTTGAAGACACTCAATCGGTAAAGCAAGCTAGGCTAAATGGTGCTTCCCCTGGACACTCAGATGAGGGTTCAAATCCCACCAAAGGCTTGCTCTGATCAACACTATTTATTCATACTAATAAAATCAACTAATAAAATCAAGATGAAAGTAAAATATAGACAAAATATTAAAAATAAACTTATACAAAAAAAAGTATTAGAAAAAAAAGTATTAGAAAAAAATGGGATGCAAGAGGAAGCGTTCATCGTTGGAAAAAATAAAAATCATTATATATATATATATATATATATATAATTAAATCCTTCCTTTTCAACAACTCATTGTAAGTTTAGCTTACTGGGAACACAGATACTCTCTTCTGGGATACAAATTAAACTGTACCAAGGCTCAAAAAAGAAGGGGGAAAAAAAAAGCAGCAAGCAAGTGTTCTATTGCAGAGACTTTTTCAAATCAATTGAAAACAAAGTTTTAATACAGAAACAAATATTGCTAAATGTTGTCAAGAATAGTGAATACAATGTTGCAGGTTGAGTCTCATCAACTTTGCCCTGTTTAGAATAAGTGATGGTTATGCTGAACAACTTTCTGTCACTATAACAAAAAGCACCAGTCTGGTCACCGTAGTTGCTTTCATCTCAATTGCCATGGTTGGGATAGTGAACTCACCCCAAACAATATAACTTATCAATATTGCAAAATATATTTCTATTATGATAAATAACATAACTGCTTTATCCAAAATTATATCTCAAGTATTCAATAACCAAACAAAATACTCCCGCCATTTGCACAGGGTTGATAATCAATATAGCCCTATATCAACCCCACCAATTAGCAATGCTTCAGATTAAAATCAGGCAAAGTCACAAAGGTCCAAAGATTTGTTTTATACCATATATGCTGGTATATAGAATGGAAAATTTTATTCAAAAGAATAACTTATTACCATGGTATCCAATCCACTTAATTAGGACTAGAGAGCCAATTACCAAAGTTAGATATGGACAGTTATGGGGTTGGGATGAGGGTCAGTCCTCTAAATACCTATGTAAACCATTTGTCTTATAGTTCAGCATATATGGTAATTGAAAATTAACTACTTGCTAATAGTCAAGCTATTATCAGTATTTCTTTTCCCCACATTACAGAACAGGGCTGCCAGATGTCCTACCACACAAGACCAAATTAGTATGGTTTAGAGGCTAAATTAAGTAGCTTCAGTAACAGAATAATCAAATCACTTGAAAATCCATCATCAGACTGAACTGGTAGGAAGAAGAAGAAAAAAAAAAAAAAAAAAAAAAAAAAATGAAAATACATAAATAGATTTTTAAAAAAATATGTATATTTGTTGTATCATATCCTTTGTGTACATAGGATCTTGTAAGTTTTCCTTCAATACCAATTCAAATAGTTTCGTTCAGTACCAATTCTATTTTCAGATCTAAATTTTGGTCTTGAAAAGTATCAAATGGAAACCCTGTTGCACTGTGGGGCATGGAAAGATTTCATGCTTCATTAATAGAACAGAGTAGAAACTACAGAATGAGAAAATTAAAAGTAGAAAACCAGAATTAATTATAAAATGAAATTTTATTATGTGACTTCCTACAAAAAAAGAAAAAGTTGAAATACTGAAGTCATAGTCCTGTTCAGCAGAACAGGGCACAGTAAGAAAGAGGAAACTATTATTATTATTATTTTTTTTAAAATAAAAAGGAAAAAAAAAAGGATAAAAACAATTAGAAAATATTAGTAAGATCAAGAACAAATCACTTAACAAAAAACAATAGGAATCCTAGTGACAAAGTTATAAAATCAATCATTCAGAAAAAACACAATGCATCCACTCAACCAGCCACCACAATTACGACAAAAAGTAATCTGAGCAATTTCCATTACTTGAATTAATTAGACAAAGAAAAGAAACATGGTAATAACAGAAATATTATTAATAAGATTCATTTAAATTTTTGTTTCATAGGAAAAAAAAAAGAAATAAAAAAAAAGAAAATAACACAGCTCAAAGTTAAACTTTACTATGAACAAATTTAAGTCATAAGAAAAAAAAAAAAAAAAAAAAAGTTAAAAATTAGAAATTGAAAGTTAATTAAATGGAGAGGAAAAAAGTAGACTAATTACAATTACCGGTTTTTTATCCAGCGGAATCCTAGCGTTATCGATGAAGATGGCAGACAGACGAGTTTTCCCGGTCTCCAAGAAGAGTTAAAAAATATATCCGGGAGGTTCCGAGATCCTAATTCCTTAGACAATATCCCAATTTGGAGAGTTAAAGATATCCGGGAGGTTCCGAGAGAACGAGATCCTAAATCCTTAGACAATTTCCCAATTTGTTTTTGTATTCCTTCGATTTACTTTGGGTTCCGCTGCCATTTATGTGCCTCCTGACCAAAGCAAGGTTAAAAAAAGGGGGGGCATCCTTGTTCTCCTTTCCCCACGGGGGGCAGACCTCACCGTGCAGATCGCCTGCCGATACACACACCGAATTTCTCTTTGCATTAGGGATTCACAATTCCGATCCTTATTCCTTCTCCTCCTCCTATTTAGCCATTTTGGGGGAAAATTTTTGTGGTTTGTGATTTTTTATTCCTTTCCTCAATTTGATCCTTAATAAGACAGCTTTGAGAATGTTCCACACCGGCTCAGTTTCCCCCTATTTGCTTAGAATGAAGGGTGTGGCATGCAGGGGATTTAGCCTAGACAAATGCCCTGCGCAAATGTAAGTAAGTACTGAAGAAACATTCTTAATTCACCAAATACATGTGCTACATAAACAGAATTAACAAAAAGAACCATTAGCTTTAGTTTAATCCTTCAAGGTTTCTTGCAAGGCCCTCACCATCAATATCACAAAAACCTCAATTGGGTTCATTGCACTGAAATCTTCCTACCCCGACTAGGACTGACTTTCCCCATATTCAGATGTTCTCTGCTCATAGCAAAATTGAAAATTCCCGACAAGAGATTTGGGGACCCTACCCAAGGGATTTTAGAGGTACGCCATCAGGCAAACACCACCAGCCTGGCTATCAAGAAGATATACATACATACATACTAGAATTGAGAATTAGAGCACTAAAATCGCTAACTATTGAACTATCATATGCAATTCCCCTGCAAATAAAATTCAGTTAAGCCAACATTCAGGGTGGCATTTCTGGTCATTTTAGCAGGGCATTGAGTGAAAAAAATTCAATTTTTTTTTTCCTTTCCACAACTTTGATATTTGTTGCACACATTGAAAAATGTTGTAGAGCAAACACCAACAAGAGTAACTTCTGAATTCATAGTAAGGAAATAAAATGTTAGCTTCAAAGGAAATAACTGATTAAAATCATCTCCCTTTGACCAGTTGGTATATACGTTTTGTATTCAGTTAGTTTCAGTGTCAGTTACAAGCATTTATGAATTCAAGAGTTTGGAGAAAGGAAAAAAAAAAAAATTATCTGATAAGAAAAAAAAAGATGGGGAGGGAAGGTTCTTCTTAGCCCATTATTTCTCTGGGGGAAGGGACACTGAACTCCCAACCACCCACTGCAGCAGGTATGGAACTTTGATTCTTCTCAAAGAGTCTGTTAACTTACACCTGCCTGTCTTCCTAGGTCCTTCCTTTGAAAAGGGAAAACGAGTTAAAAAGAAAGCAAGGATCCATCCAATAGGGATTTGTATTTATAGGTTTTAAATCCTTTAAATCCATTAATCCAGGACGCAGGAAGAATCTCCGAAGAAAACAGTGTCACCTGTGGATTATCCTGTTCCTTAATAATTTTTGGCCAAAGAACTCCAGCGTTATCCTGAATATGGTAGTAGAAGTAGTAGTAGTAGTAGTAGTACAAGTAGAAGAAAGTAGCACCAAAGCTTTAAATCCACTTCAAATATTGTATCCTTTCTTGTTAAATTTTGGCTAAAAGAGGCCAGTTTGTTTTTTGTTTGTTTTTTTTCCTGATTTTCTTTTCCTTTGAAAAACCAACCAAAGATTTGCTAAGTGCATTTTGTTTCTCCCTCCACCCAGGTCCTAGGATCCTGTCCGCCAGAGACACTGGTTTCCTAGTTTTCCAATTCCATCCTTTAAGATTTTAACCTTTAGAAGTAAATGAAAAAAAGGAAAAAGAAGTTAGCAATCGTCAGCTGGTAGAGAGAGAGAGAGAGAAAGAGAAAGAGACAGACAGACAGTAGAGACAGACAGAGAGCATCGGTATTTACTGTTACTGACCAAAAATCACAAATCCATGGCAGATTTTTTTCTTAAACAATGGACATTTTCACAGACCTCAAATATTTGATATCATAACACAAGGGTGAGAAGGAAAGGCAGTGTTTGTAAAGAAAATCCAGGCTACATATACAAATCTACTATAATAATATGCCATGCGTATTTGTATAGATATATATATTTTTCTGTAACATCCCAAAGGAAAGGGAAAAAAGGGTGATAAGTACATATATCAGAATGGTGATATATAAAGTTTTGTTCATTGATTACTGGAATGTTTTTGACTATCACTTCATTTTTACAGTTGGACTTTCGAAGTAGGGACTTGAAATATCAATTTCAATATAGGCTGTCATTTTCAATGGCAGGGATACACTAGTATAAAAATAAGTACAATAAAACCTTTTTTCAATTCATGATGTATTTTCTCTTCAAGGCTAAATGGCATTGGAAAATGTACAAACAGCTTTGCTAATATATGAATGGTGTTGGATTCTAAGAACCAAACGCAGAGTCACTATATACAATGCCAGGTACAAAATGCAAGAGAGATTTTTCTTTTCTTACAACCTATCAGAAAAGAAAATAATGCCTAAGCACACAATAAGTAATGTGAAATTTCAATTAATCCACAATAGCACTGAGTCAAACTGGTGTAGAGAATGAAGTTTCAGTAAAATGAGCCTACTAGAATCTTCATAAGTTATCAATAGGAAACTATTTGGTTTGTTTTTCTGGGAAATTTGATAATACTGAATAATCATTTGGTAGATGAGCAGCATTGTCAGATGAAAAGGAAACATTAATTGTGAAGGTATAAGATAATCATTTTTCTTTTCTAAGGGAGGATAGTTGAAACAAAAGGCCCTGGTTGAATTCTGATTAACATTTTAGTTATCTAGTCCCTAGCGAATTTCATGCAAGAATCTGAATGTCAGAAAATGCCATGCAGAATTTGTCATTTGTGTTTGATCAAAAGAGAATGAACCTCTGATAATTGCAGGGACAAAACAACTGCAGATTTGGATTTTCTTCATTTTAAATAAGTGAGTATCCCAGATTTTTATTGTAAGTTATTTTCTTCTTAAAGAGCTTTAAAGTCAATGTTACAAGTGTGAAAATGCTCACTACTACATCCTAATTAGCTATATTTGAGCTATCTAAAACTGTCTTGAAAGTAGGTGTTCCAAGTGAAGGAAAAAAAAATTTCTACAACTAAAAATCTTAGACTTTTTGTAATGCAGGCATTTTACAAAAAGTCAATAACCAAACTTTTCACAGGCATTTTTTTTTTTATTTAAATCAGGTAATATTTCATACAGAAAAAAAAACAAAACTGAATTTAGCTATGATCAGACATTTAGGAGTGCATAGAAGATTTAAAAAGGAAAGGGGAGTGACAGTGGCAGAGAGAAATACCCTTCAATGTTTGTTGTACTAGTGCAATGAGCTTGGCAGAATGTGGAGGTCAGTGGAATTTGGTGGGAACAAGGTTGTTCTTGTGCCATGGGAAGCAATAGTAGAAGAAAGGAATGGCCAGAAGTTGTGCAGGAGAAAGGTTATGGTGCTACCAACATTCTTAGCTGGGAGAAAAGTCTTCAAATACAACTAAAAGATAAAAACTTTCGGTAATTGCAGTGAAGCACAATAACCAATTGGGCCAAAAATAAAAAAATTAAAAAAAGACTATTTCACTTGATATCAAAAAGGTGACAACCACAGATCTTAAAGTCAAGTATTAATTGATTTTCAAAGGAGTTTCTTAGCAAAAACATAAAAGATTCAAACTGAGAGATAAAAAATTTGCCTGCATTAAAGATTGAAAAAAAAAAAATAAATAAATAAAAATAAAAAAGATTTTCCAAATAACATCAATTAAATCATACAAACATAGGCTTTTTTTTCTGTTGGTTCAGGTTAAAGAGCCAAACACAGGGACTGGCCTACAAAACTGAAATGCAACTATAAAAATGGATTTTAGAAATCAAGGATGAACCATACTTGTATGCATAAAGGAGTCAGCTTTTTGTAAAAGACATGCTGACATATGATGCCCAACTGGGGATTGGAGAGGTCGCAAAATTTTTATAAGAAGTGGATGTGTGTGTGTGTATATATATATATATATATATATATATATATATATATATATATATAAAGCAAAACATTGTGGAATTCTAAGATTGAGTAAGAGAGCTTGCAGTCAGAAAGATAGATAAAACAGAGCCATGTGATTGAAGCAGAAAAGAGGAAATGCTGTGAAACAAAAACAAAATTACTACAATTTATACAATTGCTTATTATACAATTTGAAAAGAAAAGAAAAAAAAAAGGTAATATTCCTTGGGTTTCTCTAAAACCAAGAGTTTAAACAACCCATCAACATCTAAATCATCTGAAACTTGTGCAGATATATGAAGGGTTAAAATCAATAACACCAACAGATGATTGGAGAAAAACTCTGACACAAATAAGAAATAATAATACCAGCTCCCATTTGATGCATTTCTACAAGAATAGGAAAGCAGCATTTATCAATGTAGGGCACACCATACACACAAGAAAAATACATTAACTTTTATGAGGAACATGAATTTCAGTCCACTTGAACTTAGATAAGGAAAACAATGGCAATAATGTAAATCAAATTTTTATGGGTGCCAAAATAAGATCAGTTGCCAATAGTATATATATTGTTTGCTTGGCTTTGAAATAAATCTAGAAGTAGAAAATACAAGACATTTTAGTTTTTATATTTACTACCTGTTGGTTTCTCCCCCTCATCCATTCACATGGCAGTTTGGGGGGCAAAGGGCAATAGATTCAAGACATACAAGAAAAACGCCTGCAGAGAAGGGTGAGGTGGGTCTTGAAAGAGAATACTGGGTGCTAAAAATCTTCATATTTTGAGGAGTTGGTAGGGGTGCAGAATGGCCATTATAATCAGCTTATTCTCCAATCATCTTCAGATTACATTAAATTTCTTTGAGGAAGTAAGGAACTAGTTATGGCTAAAAATGAAAAAGGAGGAGAGGGGAGAAGGCAATTAAAAGCAGAGTGAATATAGCTGGAGAGAAAAAAAAAAAAAAAAAAAAAAAGGAAAGAAAGAAAGAAAAAAAGGGGGGGGGCAAGAATGTTGTTAGTGGGCTCCTCTCCTCTCCCCACTAGGTACTTCGGTGGAGGTGCTAATTCAGAGGACAACCAAGCCAACATCATTTGAAACATCATCCAGCCAGATGGCCAAACACAAAAATCTGTTATTTAATATATATAAAATTGATGTTTTAAAACTTAATTTTAAGATAAACAAAATTATGCCATCTTCAAAAAATCCAGTACTGTATATACTCTTGGTATGTTAGACCTTCTGAGACCAACTTTCAAACCTATAATAATGGGGGTCAAACATAACACAAAGCATGCTTTGGAAAAGGTAAAAATATGAAGCCTTGTCTAGGCCTGCAGACTCAGGATGTGTTCAACTGAACTATAGGTTAAAAAATTAGTCTCAAAAAGTCTAACAGAATATACAGTGAAAAATGAAATAAATTTATAAATCAATACATAAAATTTGCATGGTTGGTTCTTACTCCGAGATGGGATTTTTTTTCTATTCTGGCTTTTAATTGAGATTTATACTTATGATTTTTTTTAATGAGATTTACTTATCTATATATGATAATTTCTAGAGAGCAGTAATATTGCTTTGTTCCCAGTAATCTTAATGAATATTCGAATCTTGTAAAGGACTACAGATGCATACCAGGTTGTGTTTGCAATCCTCAGACCGTGTTAACACAGCAGTAATGATGTTGTCCTTGCTCATTGAACTAGAAGATGAAGTTCTGTGTGTGTTTTGCAAATACTGTCCCTTCGCAGCTCCACAGTAATTGTGAACCACAGGATCTAGGAAAAAGGAGCACAAGGGCATACATTAAAGCAGTCGAGCCAATAACACAGACAAACAAAGAGAGACGGACAAAGAGACAGCCGGCAGGTTTAAGCCTGATATGGAGCAGGCTCTCACTCAGACACACATGCATTAAGATTTCTTTTTCCTTTTCATCAAACTGAGGGGGATTTATTTAAGAGAAGACAAATTTACAGGGATTAAAAATGCTCAATGAATGAAAAAACATTTACCGACATTAAGAAGAGGGGACAAAAAAAAAAACAAAAAAAAAAAAAAAATTAATTTTGAACTATAAAACATTTTTCTTCAATAAATTTTTTTTGAAGAGAAAAAAAAAAAAACTAAAATAAAACTTAATGAAATTAAAAACAGAAATCATAAATATATAAAGAAACAAGTTTTTAAAAAAATAATGGCTACAAAGACTGACTTGTTCTCAATTGCTTTTTTTTTTTTTCATTTCTAAATTTGCTTTTTTTTCTCAAAATGAAGATGAAATAATGTAGCAGGAAAATAGGAGATGATCAGTAGGGAGATCTGGATCGAGAATAGGATCTGGAGAATGATCTGGAGTGAGATGGGGAACGTGACCGCAGCCTCATCGGAGTGTATCTGGGGGAGTCCCTGGTGCGACGCGGAGAGTAGCTGCGACTTCGGGAACGGGATGGTCCTCGGTAATCTTGCTTCACACGCACATACGATTGCTCTCCCTGAAAGGAGGAAAACACAGAGAGGAAGAAAAAAAAAAAAAAGGGGGGAAAAAGGAAAAAGAAAAAGCGAGACATTTAAACAAGTTGCTTTTACTGATTGAGAAAAGACATTCAACAGGTTCAATATGGCTATCTTTCCTTTTACAATATTTCAAGTCACTCTCAATATACATACACACAAACATTTAGTAATATGGGGTTGAAAATAAAAAAGTTAATACAAGTGACAACATCTAGACAGATTGTTAAGAACATTTTTACTTGAGATTAACCTGAAGCTAGCACGTGACCAAATTATTCACAATTTTATTGCACAATAGACAATTTTCTGGTTTACAAAATGAACTTTGAAAAACATTAATGCCCACCATAGAGTTCATCACAGTAAACAAATAGGTTCCCTCATCTTGATAATAATAGTCACAATATTTCAACTGATTTACTCCTGCTTTATTCAGATATGTCAGAGTTAGTAACCTTTTGGGAATTTTAAACCCTAACTTTTCAATCCACGAGCGTAAATTGTTCTCATTTTGCTGTCCATACAAGAGGAGAGTAAATCAGTGCATAACAATGAGAATTTATCATTTTAGAAATTCAGACAAATAGATTTCCACATCAAAAGACCTAAAACCAAAGTCCATTTCACTCCTGAGGGCAGGGATAGCATGTTCAATCTTCACTGGATGCTCTGAACATAAGGTATTGAGTTAAATCTATCAATTTCCAAGTGTCTAAACATCCCCCCCCCCCCCAAAAAAAATTAGTCTTGAAAATTTACCCTGTCCCCTCCTGGCTGAGAGTTAGTCCCCACCCGATAAGACCAGAGGAAGGTGTTCTATACTAGACACTTATCTGAATTCCTGTATACATCTCGAATGGAATGTACTAATCATTCAGTACAAAATAAATGAAAAAATGTACATAATCACAAAAATCTATTTTCACATTGGTGATCCAGGTTAAACGAGCTAATGGACTATAGTAATTCAGATTAAAGGGAATATCAAAGTGACAATAGAAGTAAGACTTCAGCAATTATTTGATCATTTTCCGGGCGCAACCTTGAGGCTGGAGCATCAGCATATACAGTAGTTTCTACTCAAGTCATATCAGAGTATTATCTATCAAGTAGATGCAAAAGTAATTGTGGTTTTTCACTATTAACTTTATGGCAGTACAGCACAGCTGAGAATAGTTGACAATCGAAATAAGAACAATCAGAATCTATGGCTAAAAAAAAGAATTCTCACATATTTGAACCAATGAATTCTGAAGAGGTTTGCTGTAAACCTACCCTTGCAGGATGTGGTTGAAATGCCTTAAAAAGTGGTAGTCAGTTGAAGGAAGGTCTGGCTTTAGTAAGCTGGGTGAGCTAGAGTTTCGTAGCCTAGTTCGTTCAATTTCTGCAGGTTCATTCACATAAGATGCAGTTGGGCATTATCATGGAGAAGAGTTAGTCCTTTTTGATTGACCAACGGTGCAGTTCTCGGTACATATTGCCAATTCCTGGCAATACCTCTTTGCTGTTACGGTTTCGCCAAAATTCAAATTGTAGAGGATGATTTTATTTGGCAACCACCCAAGAGAGACCTTTTGATGCATGTTTGATTTATTTCAGTGCTTCACCCCTGTCTAACCACTGCAATGAATGCTGTCAATTGTTGTACAGAATCAATTTTGTGCCACATGTTACAATGCTATCAAGAAATGGACCGTTTCTGTTGCTCAAGAGAAACGCAGGGCAAAGTTCGTAACTGCAATAACTAGAGTTGATTTGCCCATGGGTCTAAGTCAATTATAGCCCTCAATGGAATATCATCAATTACAAAATGAAGACCACAACTTTCATCTTTGAAGCTCTCATCTCAGTTTGGGAAGCAATTTTGAGCTGTACATTCATCAACAGTCCCCCGATCAAATACTCAGTTGATATAAAGTTTTTTTTTTCTGCCTAATGTCTCATTTTGGACTCTTACAACATTATTGCTCGAATTTGCCTATTTTTCAATCCTTGATTTGACAGTCTCAAATATATCAGAATAGTGAAAAGAAAACTTTCAGCTTAAATAAATTAGATCCACACTTTGAAAAGGTATATTCCATGAACTTCATTTATTCCAAAGAGAAAAAAAGGCATACAAGTTTCAAGTAACAAAAACCACAATTATATTTGCACCAACCTAATAAGACTTTAACTTATAGCGCAAAACTTCAGACATTATTTTTTAATGAATTCCCTTGATAGAATTACTCCAGTTAAGCAAATCAAATTTAAGGAGTTTCCTTTCAATAATGAAGGATTTTGTGTACCAGCGTTACAAGCCCACCGAATACAAGACTCATTCTTCTTGGTGGCACTAATTTTTCCATTATCATTTCCATTCATTTTGAATAACAGATTTAAGAGCAGTAGCTATTATCCAACTACCCACAAGAGCAGAATGTGACCCAGTGGTGGTTAAACAGTGGAGCCAACATACATACGTAAAGGTAAAAACAAATATTTCCTAGTCTCTGCAAACTGTCACAAAGGCAACAGGTCAACCCATAACCCCCTCCCCTTTTACTGTAATGGGGGGGGGGCTGCTGCCATGACTGGACATAGTATAAATTCTTTTTTTAGGATACAAGGCAAATTATGGGCTAGGGAAGTACAGGTTTTATATTAGTAAACCATCGGACATTTCAAGTAAACTGATATTGTCAAAGCTCTGGAGTTCTAATACTAACTACAGAATTTACAAACAATAAAATGATCAGCAGATAAAGAGAGATATGAAAAAGACATTGCGTACCTCATGAGATCTGAATTTGGAGTCATTCAAATACTTGACTGCATATCGCATGTCTTCATATCTGAGGAATTCAACCATTCCAGAACCATCATTGAAAACATCAGCATAACACACATCCCCAGCTTCACGCATGTGGTCCTTTAAATCTTGCCAGCTGCCGGATTTCGGTAAACCTGTTCAAAGAAACAAAACATTAGTATTCAAAATAATATACAATATCATCATAACCAATTTTAGTGCTACTATTCAACATCATCCTTAGTTGTTGCAGCTTTTTATTGCAATTATACTCTGACTCCCTTTTCTTAACCCTGACTCCCTCAAGCATAGAGGGACGCAAGTTAGAAACTTACTAGGAGCTTATTTATTCCATTCCATGCTGTTCATTTATTTACACACTGCCATAGGGAAGCCAGCTTGAGTAGGGTTGTGATTTAGAGGAAAAAAAAAAATGCATTATATGAAGGTAAATAGAAGCATAAAAAAATAAAGTTCAAAATATTCCAAATAAAAAAAATAGTTAGAAATTGGGCCTTCTAGATGAGAATTGACTTTTTTATGTGTGTGTGTGTGGGGGGGGGTCCTTTGTAATGGAAGACGGTATGAGGTTCAGGACAAATATATTTAGAAGATACACTTAAACCAGACGGGACACTCAAAAAAGTAATTCCTGTTTTAAAGCATTTTTTAATCGCAGAGTTACTTCCCCTTGATAACGCAAAGAAACTAATTTGCATACAGTATCTGGTAAAGAATTTGGAAACCCCATCCAAAAATCATGAAAATAAGATATTTTTTTTATTGCCTTTTGTGAGTGCAAAGAATTACTAGAAAAGGAATATATATCAACCCAAGTTTAACAAAAAGAACAGATTTTGATTAAAAACATCTAAAAACATGAAAAAATCAAAAATGGAATAGAATCCAATGGCAAGAGAGGAAAAAGGAAAAAAAGTCCATCTCTCCTTATGAAAAAGACTTGAAAATTGGTGTGAAGTGAAATTTTTCCATTCTAAAAACTAACCTTTTATCACAGTTAGAAATTAGTATTAACAAGAATAAGTATGTGCTTTTGATCACCGACTAAGCCATTGATGTCACAAGCTGTTGCACAGGTCATTGACTTCTTATGATCATTTTCATCTTTATTCTTTCATATGATCTACGGTGATCATTTTCATAACATTCCAGATTCCCTGTTAGATTGAGGTTGTGCAAGTTCGGCAGCCATTGCTTGTTATCACAATCCAAAGTACATTTTTTTTCCTTTTCAAACACATGCAAATGCATCAGAGATTGCTAATTAAGCAAAATCACAACATAGATAAAAGAGATCAGACAGATATTACATTTATACATGAAAGCTACACTAACTTCATTTTAGAAGTTAGATTTTTCTCCTCGAAAGATGAAGGTGGCATTCACCAGGTGATTATCTTAGACTCGAAAGTAACTTTGGAAGGATTTGAACATTGGGATTAAGGAAGGATTATCTACAAAGGACAGAAATCAACCCAACAGATAAAATCTCAAGAGAGAAGTTAATTGGAGGTCATTCCAACGGTTAATCTTAAATCTAGATTAATAACCTCTTCAAATACAATGGGTTAAATGATCGCATTTTCTTTTCTCTTTTTTTTCCCCCCTAGTAGAGCAGCACACATATATAAGTAAGATAGTGAAACTTGTGATTTTGAATCCCTGAATATTTTAGAAATTTCATGGAATCCCTAGTTTCACAATCTGTGTAGTAATGGTTCATAAACTGACCATTACTACTTTAATGAATTTGATCCTCACTGGGTGCTGTATATCAACTATAATGCTGAAGCTTAGCTTAATTTAGTTTGACATGAAGCCACATTAGTGAGAATAGATTCGTTACAGTTAACATCACAAGCTTGTTAACCATTACTATATTGATTATGAAACTAATGATTTCATGAAAATACTGGAACAATCTTGATTTCACAAAATCACTAGTTTCACAATCTAACTATAACACACAGACACAATTTTGTAAAGGAAAAATAAAAAGTGTATTCGAAATTCACTTATATACACAAAAAACAAAACAAAAAAAATAAACAACACCTCAATGAAAGCTGAAATGATTTATTGCCCTACCTGAGACAAAAACCCTATACTGAGATCTTCGTGAAGGAGGTCCTCCCTTGCCACGTCCTCGTCCACGCCCTCCTGGACCAGTGCCACGGGGGAACTCTACTCGCAGCTTGTAGTTATCATAATTGTAGCCATTCCTCTCCCTCACTGCATCTTCTGCATCTCTAGCGAAACAAAAGATTCAACATTTAAGGATGACATACAAAAATTCTTGGCAATAGAATTCTCAAGGAACAAATGCCAACAACAGAACACTAAAAATGAAATCAAGGTTCAAGAATATTTTACTATCATTTGAATTTCAACAGAGTAATCATTCAAGCATTTAATACATTCTGACTTATAGAAAAAGTTCTTGTTTTTACCTACTTAATTAAAACGCAACAAAAGCCTTTAACAGCATTATGTCCCAAAGGATGGATTGTCTTTTAGTTAATCCTTCAAAGATTAACCTATTAAGGAGCTTAACAACTGAAGTAAAATCTCCCAGTAGACTTTTAGAAGAGATCTATATGACATATGTTGCTTCAGTCATAGTAACATCAGATATATGTCCCAGAAATCTTGAAAGGATTGAATGAGACTTCAGATATGGTCATATTTGACAGCTTTTGAAGAGAAAACAAATCAAACTGGTCACAGAGTATCTGGGTTTCTCTTTTCTCTCCATGTCATTCAGTAGACAATTCACAATTAAATTCTCAACCATTATGAATTTTTGACTCGTATTTCTCTCATCTTCATTTCATTTGTTTCTCATCGCAACTCTTCAGAAAGTCTACAGGCATCAGTTGAAAGCAGGGACTGGAAATGAAGAATAGGCTCGGGGCAAGATTCAGATTCACATCCACTTTTAACTCAGGAACCCTGTTTTTGTACACCAACTGCTCAACTGAGTGAACTACTTTTATGGTTAACAGAAGATCATATCTAGTCTTCAAACACTTCCTATTTTTCCCCTCTGATCTCTCATATGTTATTCATTACATACATACAGGGTTATATCAGCAATAGTAATTTTTATTTTTCCAAGCTAAATGAAAATCAATTTTTGTGACTCAAATTTCTTCCGTCTCAATTTCAGTTGCTTTCATTGCAATTGTGAAAAAGGGAATAACACTTTGGGCAAGACAAAAAGGTAGGAGAAGTAACCTATTCATTGGTCATCCCTTTTTTCAAATATTTCAATTGATCATCCCCAACACAGCACACTACCAAAAGAACTTAGTCACGTGACAGTTCCTATTGAGTGGCTAACCAGGCCTGTTTTTCAAATTCATAGTTAAGTGAGGAGCCCCCCCCCCCCCATGAACTCGTGAAGCATATGGTTTCCTTCACTCTACTGCAGAGATGTAGCTAGCCTCACAATCAATCCTCCTCCTCCTTTACCCAGGCTTGGGACAAGCTATGACGACCAGCAAGCTGCAGGTTTTCTTGTCAGAATGATATTCTCTTAAATGGACTACCTTACAGAGATAAAAGGCTTCAACTGCTCCTTATCCACAACTGGGGAGAGAAATGGATTCATGCCTTCCCCAAAGACCCTATGAAGTGAACAGTCTTGAACCTGGTCCATTGATTCAATTTTCCACACTAGTAACCTTTCCATACCTCCAAAATGATGAATGGAGACATGAAATTGAAAAGGTAGACATGGTTAGTTAACCAAAATTCCTTCCACAATCAGAGCCCTTGGCAATTATCCTAAGTAAAGATATAATCCGATTATAAATTCTCACAAGCTGCCAACCATAACAAGGGTTAAAAATATTTACATATATGCTCCTCCCACCAACCCTTTCACAACCAAGAGAAAAGAGGAAGCAGCCACTAACAAAACAGCAGTAGGTGTAATAAAGAGATGCATACAAAAGATAGGAGAGATGATAAGATGACCAGGGAAGAGAAAAATTAGATCACAATCAACACACAGAAACAGAGCAGTAGTGGGTACAGGAGGAAAAAAATGTACACTAAACTGTATAACATTTTTCTTATGTAGTGTGCATGATAAGTTTTCAACAATTTTACAATGCAGAAAATTCAATGTATACAAATTATCACTAACATCACCAGAGCATTTGTATATTTTTTATAGGCGCAATGTCCAGCATAGGACAAGACAATACTATAAAGTCTTCACATTTCATCAACTATGATATTTAGATATGCATATGTACAATATAAAGGTTTTAGGTATATATGTCATGGTATTTCATATTTTATAATATATATATTTCATTTCATCTTATAACAATCAACTTACACCCAGGTCCAGCTTTGCCTTCATTTCCAGAATGTAACTTGGATGCATAGCCATATTGAAAAAGACTAGGAATACAAGTATTTGGAAAGAATCTGCTATACCATTTCTATAGGCATAGATAAAGTTCATATGTTTTACTATGACTAATATCTCCATCTTGGTTGTAAGAGGCTTTAAGTTTTGGCGGTTGTACTTGCCAGCCCTCAAGTATCAAAGAGTAAGCTCCAGTGAATTTCAGCAACAGTAACTGCTGAAGGCCAGAAGGTACAATGGGCAAAACATAGTGACTAGAACAACTATGATGACCCTAGTCATAGTGAATCATTATATAATGATAATTCTTTTTCATACTTCATCTATCCGATTATTTTTGTATCTAAAAGAAAAGCAAGATAGATGTAAAGTCAAATGTTCATGGTTCCAGGACAGCTATACAACAGATATATTTCGCATTTCAATGGTTCATTCATAAATCTGATAGTTCTTACCTTGGATCCTCAAATTCCACAAAGGCAAAAGGAGGACCTCTTCGAGTTTTCAGATCCACAAAAGTAATCCTGCCAAATTTATAGAAAAGGTCTTCGATATCACGGGCACGGATGTCAGGAGGAAGGTTTCCAACATAGATACGATTCTCTCCACCTCTATAAGACATAGCAGAGTTGCCTCCGAATCCAGAATCTTGCTGTAGGAAAGATAAAAAAATTTTTCACTGATTAATTTTCATCAGTATAAAGTGATTTCCAAGAAGAAATTTTTCAGACTTTCGGAGCCAAATTGAATCAGTTGCAATAGATAACTCAAACAAATGAAATTTCTTCAAGCGGTATAATGAAAATGAACACAAGTAATTTTAATCAAGGTAAACCTTCAATCAACTCATTTTTGATTCAGGCTTTTTCATAAAATTTAAATAGATCTCAAAAAAATAAAAAATGAAAATAACTGTATCTGAACCCAACAGACACCAAAGCAGAATTCTAGTTCGAATGAAATTCCACATTAGCTCAGATACTACACTAATCCTAAGCAAGTACCCAACTAATGATATTCTTTTTGACAAGTACTGTGCTAGTATAAAATATGAAGAAGATTTGATGAAAAGGAAACTATTTATTCTGATAAATTGATGAAGTAGGAAAACAAGTTTCCTCATAACATGCAAGTCAGTGACTAAAAATATCCCCAGCCATTTTTTTTTTTGTTACAAAAGGTGTGCAGTTTCAGACTCAAGAATAAATGATGAAAATGACATTGAGAATATATACTTTGCCACACATGATTTAAAAATAGGCTGTTAAGCACCCACCCACAGGAATTAAGCAGCCCCCCCCCCTCATCCCTAGTGGCAAGGCCATTTGTCACAGATCCTATCTGAAGAAATAGCAGGCACAGGAAATCTAAAACCAGAAAGTTCTTTGATACTAAGATGATTAGAGGAGAAATGCGGTTGATAATAAAGTTCATTTCTAATAATATAACAAGATAACCGAGGAACTAATTGTGAAACAAATGAGAGAATTGAGATTTGATAAATATCATTTTAGTCCATAAAACATACAGGATATGTTGACATTATCAATGGATATTTTTGTTTTCATGAAAATAGGTTGGAGTAAAAATCAATAAATGAAATCATTCTGTCTAAACTAAATGTCATGAGATTCTTCAGACTCAACCCTTGAGGGTGATTCACATCTCATATTACATAATCCTAAACCGTCAATTCCCCATCCAAAACTCCCAAGGGGTAAACCTTTTTTCCAAGTTTTCCCCAGCCACTGTATTCTTTTGTCAATAACAGAAGTGAAAACCATTTCCCGAGTTGATTCATTTTTTTTCCCCAGCACTGTTCAATATGTCAAAAGGAATGTATACAGATTTTCCCCACTACCAGAAAGTAGAGCCTTCCTATAAAACCTCTCCCAAGAAAAAATAGCTTTAAGCAAAGAAGTAATTACCATCATTTATACAGGAAACTTTTTTTAGCATTCTTTGACCAAAATAACTATATATCTGCCAGTTTAAAACCATGAGAAACCCCCAGCAACACCCTCTGCTTTTCTGATACCTTACAACACATCTTACTAACAGATACACAAAAGATAAAGCACTGATGATTAGACAGTACAAAGTCATGGCAAGTGGAGATCTTTCATAAGAGCAAAATGTCATAAATCATTCTTTTGTGAAGTGAAAGACCCTTGCACTACGCTTGAAAAATATGAGGAGTTTTAGCTCAAATTGTCAGAAACTTTAACCAAGATGACTAAATATAAATGAAACTCCATGAAGATTACAAGAGAGAATGGATCGAAGGAATCCCAAGGTCCATTGTCTAATCCATAGGGATCAACTTTCTTCTGAAATCCTTTGAAAAGAGAATCATAAAATCTACCCTTTAGACAGGATTAGGATTAAATAAGCCCTTGATGGATTTCAACTTTATTTTTGGCAGGGATTGATTTGATGGATCTAAATAAGAGGCAGACATAGGTAGAAATGAAAAAGATTGACAATCGTATCAACAGCAAAATAATCAGTAACTAATGCAGTGCCCATTCCGGACTAAAGAGATAAAACAGCCAAAACATGTTTACAAGTATTTACATGATCATCTAAAACAAAATCTTGGATGTTCATATCTGCATATGTTGATATCCCAGGATCAACAACACATGATATCTTCTAGTTTTTATCCTTTTATTTTTAGAGTAGGTCTTCATATGTTCTCTTGTGGCTTCTCTGACATCTCAGCAGTCCATCAATCATATCCCAAACAGCTAATGATTGGCCGAGACAGTGGTTTCCATTACCTGCCTCTAGTCCGTATTTGTTGTTTCAAAGGTTTTTCCAAGAGTTGATTAATGGTTTGTTGCCAAGTAATCCAGTTTTCAGTTTCCTTTCACTAGGTTTTGCAATCTATTTTAGTTGAATAGAGAAAAACCAGCATGAGAAAATGCTGAGGAGATGGATTTGAATGAAGAGAATCACTAATGACCCAAACACAATGATTCCAGGAGATTAGCAAAATCCAACTGTAGGCCAATCATTCAGGCATAGTCCACACCCATGTTTCTAAGTATTGAGATGCAGTGATTCCCTTCATAGTCAAAACCCTTACTTCTGACATTATTGCCATTGGTAACCCAATGGAGATTTTGCAGAATGGGGGGGGAGGGTCACTCATTAAGAGAAATCCACTTTTAGATTAAATAATAATCAGAAATTCTTATAGATGTTAAAATTATATCTATGATAAAATGGTTTGTCATTAGTAAGCCTCAGTTGCATTTTAAAGGGTCATGATTACAATTTTAGGCAATTTTTAATTATCAAAAATATTGATGTAAAAAGTGAACTATTAGAAACAATTTAGATTGATTGTTAGACTTTCATCAGTTGAGAGTAATAGAGAAGAACTACAATGGTAATAGCAGGATTTAAAACTGAAATATCTAATACATTTCCATAAAAGTCACTAATTTCTTGGAACTTAGTAAATGATGTCTATTCCTTTGTCACTGTTCAATCTCCCATATGTAAATATCTTATTATATAAAAGTAAACAATTTTTTGTCAGTTGGTTTGTCAGGCTAAAGCAAATGGCTGTGTATGTGTGTCCACATCACTATGACTGCAGTCATAGTACTACTATTACATAAAGTACAAGAATCTTTGATTTTCTAAGAATAAAACTGACGTTTTTCACAAAAAAAAAATTGAATAAAATTTTCTTTTTCTCTCCACCCAATTCCATCACCTGACTGTTTTGGAATTAGGGAAAGAAAATAAAGACAGAATTTTAGAAAAAAAAAAAAAAAATTTCATTCAAAAAGGTATGCAGTTTAGTTTTTAGCCAATTGATATACTTACGTAATTTATCCATACATAAATAAGCCAGTCATTTCACAGGAATTTTGAGGTTCATGTCCTAAGCTATCTTTAAGAAACAAAACATTCACTTGAAAGTCGGAGAAAATCTTGTAATTATCATTTTGATATAAAGCTCTCGTCAGTATTTCGACAGATTCTATAAAGTTGGTTATTTTTAATGAATTCTTTTGAATTCTGAGTATTTCCGCATTCTAACAGCACTTTTTTCACAACAGTCCTTTATCACAGAAGGGGCTCAATCGAATACAAATTGAACCTTATTCGTGATACACTAAGTGAGGAGAGGCATAGCATTTTCTGGCACATGTGACAGAATCAGTGAACTAAGTTCAAGTTTGGGCTGAAGATCATGTTCACTTTGCACTAATGCACAGGGGAAAGGCATAAATCCACTTCCCCTACCCTTAGTTATGGATAAATAGCAAGTCAGTAGGAGCTCTTTAGCCCAGTAAGGTAGTTCATCAAAGAGAAGAATACTCAGATTGAAAAAATTATCTTGGGCATGGAGCTAGGAAATCCACACTGTAAAAACCTACTAGCTACATAGACTGCAGTAACATCACTCTAGTAATTGTCCGCTGTCATAGTTTTGTTATGACCCTATAGTCTACATAGGGTCTACAGGAATATGCATACGATATACAAATGAGTAATGCAAAAGCCCCACAGAATCTAATTTTGTTCTTGATCAGAATAAAGATGTAAATTCATTTACTCTGAGATAGTTATGCAGTTGAATAGAGAGCCACAAATAAGTGATCAAAGACAAAAGAGAAAAAAAAAAAAATTACTATTTCAAGAGAGAAGATATAGAATATCAATTTAGATTCATTTTCTCACAGAAGAAAAAAATCGTTTTGTTCAGTTCTTTTCTTAAAAAGAAGAAAAAAAAGACTAGTACAACTCAGCAGACAATAGGACACTCACTATGTTACCGCTATTAATCATACTAGATTTCACAATCTGATAGCACTCATTTCCTCTCCCAGACTTTGATATTCAACTCCTTAATATCCGGCAGCGGATCATTTGTTTCTCATTAATCCTTTTTTCTGGGCCATGTTCCCTCAGGACGTGGGCAATCATGGTTCTCCACAGCTTCCTTTCCCTTGCAGCTCTTAGCAACTCTGTTCTTCTACGCCTTCCGGTATTCTGCCATCTGCTCAAACCATCCAAGTAGGTGACTTGCTGCCTACCTTTGATCCCCTAGTCTTCTATGCGCTCAGTCAGCATTAAATCCACCAAACCTTCCCTCTTCATTACGTGTCGAAAAAACTTCAACAATATTACTTGAGCCTATGTAGAAAACATAGGTGCAAATGTGATAACCCGTTGAGGCAGGCAAACTTGGAAGAAGCAAACTCAGATGAGAGTGAAAAAGTCAAGTGTGTAAGTTTTTAGCAGAATAAATATAAGCACAACCAATTGTGTTGATAGGCTTTCAAATTGTCCTATATTTTTCCCGACCCAGTAATTAGTTGAGAAGGTTGGTTTCAAAGATTCCACAGCACTTACTTCGTAGATACAATCATCCTGTTGGTGGCCAATTCAAATCAGATGATAGCTAATTAGGAGATTTATAATCAGGACTAAATTTAAAGACTGAAAATAACTTCTCTAATGAAACCCTTTTAATAACATCGAATAAACCAACAACTTCCCAAGTGAGATAGCCGCTAATTTTTTTCTGGGTCATCCTATAAAAGATATTTGTCTGTCAGCCAATGATTTGCTGAAATGTTATCATGGAAATCTCAGGAGTAATGCTACGACCAAATCATTTGGATACACCACTTTTCATACGATTACCCAAATCAAGCAACATCAAGCCTGGTCAGTACCTAGATGGGCGATCAACTGGGTATTACAGGAGCTGAAAATGGAGATCATGTACATTTTTCTTGGAGACAAGTCTTGACACCAAGCTCAATAATGCAAACCAAAGGTTCCCTGTCCCCCATCTAAACTCTCTGAACATGCTGAGCATCAATGCAGGGTAAGACTTGCATTCACAAGACATGCTAAGATAGTTGCACCAGGGTTAGTATCTAAACACAACTTGAAGTGAAAAAAAATAAAAATAAAGATTTCAAATGCTTGTGCCGGATGAAATTAAGCTTAGTATATATCTCATTTACACACACTGAATTTATAAAGCTTAGTTCCAAACTTGAAATTCCCACATATGATTCAAATAAAATAAATCCTTAGTCAGATCAAAATTGACAGTTTGGAGTTCAAATACCAACATGAAAATATGTACGTGAAATACTATTTCTTTCAGGCAAAATACAGCTAGCATTTTATCAAGCATTAGGTCTCGTTTTTCTATTTCAACTTCGGGTCCCAAATTATCATGATTGTAGGGCACTCGGTCTGTTGCAACAACATACTAACTATTCAGATCAAATCTAATTTTTGTCATTTTTTTTGGCAGTACCAACTCTTTTAATGTTATTTCTATTTCCATTCATACAATTTTTTTTAACAAATAGAACAAAAAAAACATCAGCTTACATTACCCCCCAAAAAAGGAAAAAAAAATTGTACTCCCTCTGGTAAATAAATACACCCATAATTAAAATAGTCGATGAAGTGTGTAGTTGTATTTTTACCACGGGCTTTTTTTCATTTTTTATAATGGTGTCTTCATTAACTTGGATTCCCAATATTATTTAGTTATAACTGACCCCTCACAATAGCATCCGGGATAATTTGGGACACTTAACCAAAAGTACAATTTAATTTAAAACTGGTTTCATGCTAACGATCAATTGTAGGGATTTTTTTTAAAAGCGAGGAAAAAAAAAGGAGGTGGCCGCTAAACTGATGTGAGAAAGAAAGAGCTCAATCAAGCACTTCGTGACACGTTGACATTTTATCATTTTTGAAGTAAAGTACGTAGCTATATATATATATATATATATATATATATATATATAACACAAAACAAAACCCTAGATAAATTCATGAACTCAACTTGTAATACAAGATGTTGAGAATAGGCGTCAATAACTATTTTCGATTCCCACCTTCGATAAGGAAGATACTTCATTCACGCAGCAAATAAACTTAGAATTAAATACCTTTAATGACTCCTTGCACTCAGCCAAAAGTATAATTTCTGAGGAAACCCATTATCTTTTTTTTACCATTACGAGAGAAGGGAAGAAAACAATACGAAAGATGTTTTAGTTATCTTCAACAAACCGCCATTTTTGGCCGCACGACAGTATGCATTATATTTCATAACATCTTTTTTATCAATTTTGTATTATAGAAAATCATTTATCTATTTTATATTATTGAAAATCATTTATCTATTTTATATTATTGAAAATCAAACTCCAGCCATGGATCAAAGGGTTATTTACCGATTTTTTTCATAGGTAAAATGTTTCAACTTACACCTGTGATAGGGCTAAAAAGCATCTAGATCACAGTAAAAAATGTTTTCTTTGACGTGTGGAATTTTACCAAATATAATTTCATTGAAGTGTAAAAATCAGTTTTTGTTTTGTTTTTGTTTTTTCTGTTTCATCAAATCAGATTTTATTTTTTCACTATAAAGATAGCTTGGGGAGAAAAAAAAATCAACTTATTTCCAAGTTCGATCTTCCATAGATAAAATACCGAACTTGGAAATAAACATTTTTTTTTGTTTAAAAGGCGGAGTTTATGTTGAAGGGGAAGAGAACACACATACAAATAAGTGTGTGAGAGAAAAATGAGGATAAATAAATAAGGAAAAGAGAAAGACTTTCTGCACTGTTCTCACTAGATTTTTTTTCCAGAAAGAAAATTAAATTTCCTATCAAATTAAATAAAAAATATTCATGGGAATCTTATTATAGGGACATTTTTTAACCCTCTTCAAATCAATTCAAAAGCGCTGAGTTTAGTGTAAATATCTTTTTATTTCAAATAATCCAAATGAAATGATATCATAGAAGATTGAATTGGTCTCCTGTTTTTCCAGCATAATTTTAAAATATAATGCAACTAAATTTTTCATAATAAATAACTTGAATCTGGTTTTTATGTATAGAAAAAAAAGAAAGACGCCTTTGAAAAGAGCCAAAATTTCCATTAGATTTAAGATCAATTATACTTTATTGAAAGAGTAATTAAATATTAATATCTATATTTATTCCGAATTTCAATTGAGAAATTAAGAAATTAAACAAAAAAAAATCTATTCAAAATGAAAGTTGATAATTTTAAAAACAGGAAGACAAGAGAATTTTCCAAATAGTAAAAACAGATTTTTGGTGAAGATTCAGTTTAGCAAACGTACGTAGAAAATTAGGATAAAGGATTTTTCTAATCTAATATGATCTGATTCGACTGATTCTGACCTTTGTTTCTTCTGAAAATCTTTCGTTTTTGAGTAAAGTAACTTTTATAATGGAAGCAAATTAAATGGCTCTATAATGGGTGATCGATTTTCAATATATAAATGATATGAAACTGGACCCTGACTTTGTGTCCCTTTGCGACACTAGATGTTCCTTTTACAATCCAAATCTTGGCTAAGATTTTAATATGATTGAATACCTTTAAAATTAAGGGTAATGGATAGAAATTATACCGGAGAAATAAAATGAAATTTTTTTTAAAAACTACCGATATTTTTTGAATAAAATCAAATTACAAAAAAAATAAAAGTTTCTAAGTTTTAGATCAGATAATATCCGACAAAGAAAGAAGTCTTTCTTAGAGAGTTGTAGAAATTCACCTTTTTCGAACAAACAATTTGAACCTATTTCGTCCGGTTTTCTTTATTTCATTTCCCTTTAAAAACCTATCACTACATAAAATTGAAAAAAAATTAGATGAAAATTCAGACAGGATAAAGTTTCACCCATTTTTTTTATCAACTTTCAGTTTTTCCTTTTCATGTAATGGACCGTTGAAACGAAAACAATGACTTCAGTAATTGGGTAAGTTTTTATTTGGATTTTCACCCACTTTACAGCCGTATTAATAAGTCTAGAAACTTTATAATACAATTCTTATTAAAAAACAGAAAATGATGACTTAAATGATACTTACATAATTCATTTTCTAGGTACAATTCAGCGACGAGACTAAAACAACAAATCCTTGATTCCGTGCCACAAAAATCTTTTACCAAATGCAAATGGCCGCTACACTATCAAACAGTAGTAGGGGGGAGCAGCGAATCTTAGTCATGGTAGAAGTAGAAGATTCGAGGCAGTGGGAGGGGGACGTGATATTTTTAGAGACGGAGAGCTGGGGGATCGTTTGAGTAGAAGGCAGAGTATGAATTAAATAAGAAGCGAAAAGAGAGAAATTGGGAAAAGTGAGAGGTATGGAACAATAGTTCTAAAAATGAAGTTTCAAGATTTAGCATAGTATGGTACAGGGCCACAGTAATGGGTCCACCAGTGCAGCTCAAACTCTCTAAAGTAGCGAATTGTTCGTTCTCTGCGAAGAGCATGCTAGCCAATTAAAAGTGAAATATTCCAAACGACTAATTTTGTTTGAAAATGTATTTTCCTATGTAAATGAACTATTTTCTTCTAGAATTTTTCAAGTTTCAAGAAAAATTATTTTTTAAATATTTTGTGGGTTGGTCTGTTTAGAATGTAACTATAATGCTGAAATGGAATCTTACTTTCTGACCATCAGACAAACCCCGGGCTGTGAATTTCTCATTCTCTCAGTGCTTATGCCAGAATAGCCATATTTTTCTTGTGTATTTCAATGTTTCTCAAAAGCTATCCCACTTTCAGGGGGGGGGGGTACTATTAACTTTAAGAATAATCAAATTTTAGTTTTATGCCTAAATGCAGTTATTCAAAAAAATGAAATACAAAATAATGATAAAAATATGATTGATTTAATTCAATCTTATACCAAAGCTGTGCATAACCCTAAACACTAGTCATAAAGCAATAAAAAAAATACAGATTAGAAATGATACCAATATTTAATCTTGAAAAAAATTATTTGCTCGAACGGTTAAATTCACTTAAACCTTGACACAAATTCTTTATTCTTTGAATTCCTCAACATACAATGCAATATAAACACATTCACAATATGAAATACAATACTAATTACAATGTTAAATAGAAATTTAAAAAAGCTTACAAAAAGAACTGGATAGTTTGAGTTGTAAGGAGGGGAATTATTTAGAGAAGGAGCAGATGGGATAAACTAACAGGAATTGGATTTTCTAAGACAATAAAAGATGTTAGTCATTGGGAAAAAGTTGCACTCTGTACCACACTTGAGACAAAATACAGCCTATGGAAGCACTGAATGTTGTACAAAAGCAACAACTGCCATATCATCATCTTTGTAGAATATTTTGATTAAATCAAAAAAGATCAAATAACAAACTTCACAAATGGTAGACTAGACTCCATATTTGCAATTAACAAAGTAACCAAATACTTCAAAGTCACAGTTTTGCATGACAGACAGAAAGTATGAGTCAACTCCCTGAAACCTTGAAAATTTAATTTTTCTCAAAACTGAGAAAATTCCGGATGATACAGTGTCTTATTTATTGAAAGTACATCAATTTTCTCTAAGAGAATGGTGATGTAAACAAAACCAAATCTTGATGTATTTTCTCAGACATACCCTTCCACTAGATCTTGAAATATTAATCCAGAAAGAATTTCTAAATTCTTCTAAATCCTACAGCTGCTTCACAAGCTTACATAGATTCAAAGTATGTGTCAGGGGGTGGTAGGATGTCTTGGGGGATGTTCACAAATGGAAACCCTCCTTACATACCTCTATTTTTTTGTTAATACAGGTTGAGTACCTCTTATCCAAAACTCTGAAAACCAAAATGTTCCAAGATCTAAAACTTTTGAAAGCCAATATGACGTCACAAGCAGAAAATTCCATACCTAACCTGACTGTACAATGATTCAAAAACAAGAGACGAGGCTGATTTCCAAGTTATTTAACTCATTCTGACTACAATAAAAGCTTGGTTATCTTTCTTTAACTCTTAGGAAATATAAAACTATATTTACCTCACAAGTGGAGAAAGACAGAACAAGTCCTAATCAAAACAAATTATCATCACAACCAGATGTATATGCATTAATCACAATAATTCCTTGCTTATGCTCTCATTTGTAAGAAGATATTTTTGAAAATGTGAAAAAAGGCTGCACGAATCCATATGGGTAACTGAGATAAGAAAAAGAGAGAATTTAAATTCAAAGAGTTTTTAGGACAACTGAACTCCTTCTTGTTGTTCGTGTTGTTAACATGACGTTTTGGACGATCCATTTTAAGTTTTTTTCTCAGGTGTACTATCCATTCGTGATGGTGGTGAACAGAATTTTTCTCCAATTATAACGTACAATTCAAGTGTTTTCTTTCCCTTTCCTTGTTCAGCCTTGTCTAGATAGTATGCTAACAAAGTCTTCTTTGAATGTTAATGACCCTTCTCAAAACTATGGACAAAAAGCATTTATATTTCACTTATTTATGTAAATGCAAATGTTCTGAAATCTGAAAAAATTCTGCTCCCAGGCATTTTGGATAAAGGGGTACACAACTTGTATTAATTAGCTGGATACTTTCCAGACACATCTCATATATCTATGGTTTGTTTGATGGCTGATGTAGTTGTGCATTTCCCTCAAATGGTGTTCAGGCCTACATAAAAGCCACAATTTTGAATGCTGATTTCCAAGGCAGATGAACAGATCCTCTAAATTTGGAAGATTATGCCTCACTAAGCTTAGCCTTATAAGTAAACCCCGGGTGGGACGTATATGAGAAGGGAAGCGTACAGGGACTCTTTCTTTAAGGAAGGGGGCGCAAAAAGGCTTGATTTGTCTGAAATTTGACACAGTTGTACCTGAATTTCTTGGGGGGAGGGGGCTCTTATGCGTATGGGGAAACACCCTCTGAGCAAGATTTGACATTTCAGAACATCAGAGGCAATACAGGTAAAATATTATGATGAAACAAAAAGTCATAGAAATTAACTGTATAAGATACAAACCTATATAAAAGATATCTGGCTGGAAATTATTCAGCAATTTCTATATTAATGAAAAAATAACCTACCCAGGTCAATAGCGCTTTAGTTCCACCCAGAGTACTTCCCTTGGGATTCCATACACTTATACAAGCAATTATACCTTTCACTTTTCAAAACAGTTTGCAAAGTCCTCTTTTATCATCACCATCAGCTACTTCATCAGGTTCTCTTTAATCTCGCCCTCAGTCAGAAATTGATTTTTGGAAAAATGAATATGGCAGTCACACAATACACAAGGTCAGTCGATGGTGTCTCACTGCCAACTGAATAACCCCACAGGGGAGTGTCTGTTAAGGCATGGACAGTAAGGTCCTTTCTGATTGGATGCTAAAAATAAGAATATTGATGATTTATTTGAGCCTAAAACCAATCCTGCAACAACCTGTAACCTAAAACATTTCAATTGAATTTTTAAAAAACTTGAATAACAACCTTCACCATGATAGTAATAAAGAAAGTAAGTAAGTGAATACTTCACATTTGCAGTTTCAAAAGATGGATAGAATGTTGGAGTCCAGTTTAACATTATAGTTACACCTAAAAGCATGAAAATTAGTTTTTCTCAAAACTGACAAATTTCAGAAGAAACAGGGGTTTTATTGATTGAAATAAAATGAATTTACATAGGACGAATACATTTTCATGATTAATTAGTCTTTCGGTATTTCCTGGATTTTAACCCCCCAAACTAAGCATATGCAAGCTAATTGCAGCTGAATAAATATATATATATATCTATACTAAAATATATATTTATGCAATTTATCCTTACATAACAAAAATAATCCAGTCATTTTTTATGAGGACTATGCTAGCATATATATATATATATATATATATATATATATATATATATATATATATATATATATATATATATATATATATATATATGTATAAATGTATGTTGGTAATAACACTAATAACTTTGTAACCCACAGTTTGAAAAAGTATTTATATTTCATGACAAATATCTATTCCAGACCTTGAAAAGAAATCTTTCTCAATTTCATTTGATTATCCTAGTTCCTTTAGGACATTTTGAAATTTCAAGGTATATTTTATTAAATTTCTAGTCTTG
>OY735242.1:22606478-22701478 GCA_963457665.1 Thysanoteuthis rhombus | reverse complement strand
AAATGATTTTGATGCAATAACGTTGTCAATGAAATTTCAAACATTGAAATTTTGAAATTTTATCCAGAAAAGGAATGCTGCATTGATGAAAACAAATGATAATCTGATGGCACTAAGTCCAGTGAATATTCAGCACGATAAAAAACTTCTCTATCTCAACTCAATTTTGTTTTTTTGTATAAATGAGCATTGTCTTGCAGCAGTGTGATTTTATTTCTGGCTTCACTCACCTTTAAATAGCCTTTTTTCTTCTATTACAGTCAGTGCAGTATTAAACAAGAGGCACTCGAGGCACAGCGTAAGTCCTGAGGGCAGAATTAGGATGTCCCAAGTAAACCATGTCCTGAAAAAAAAAATTCTTCTTACATTAATCCTTTGGCTATGGTGGTCAGCTGTTTCATGTACTTTTCATGAAAGTTTTTATTTCTTCTTGTATTTCACTTCTCTAACTTTAAGACCAAAATTTAAAGCCAAATTCTCGGTTTATGCACTGAGTTCGATGGTGAATAGAAACAATCACTTGTTTTTTACACATGAATACATACACACATACACATATGCCAGGTTTAGTCTCTTACCATAATCCCCAAAACCTCAAAGACATGATAGGTAGCAACATCATAATCAACAACTGAGTTATTCAAAACAGATCTATGTTAAAAACTATCAATCTTTATCAGCCTTGCAACAGGAAGAATTCATGCTGCAATTGCCTATTATTCACAGATACATTCACCAGTGTTATAACTCAGAAGACTTTTAAGATTTACCATAATTTGAGCCGCAAAAGCAAAAATGTCATCTACCTCATTGAATGCGCCCTTCGCAATATGCAATATGTAGAGAAGGCCGAATCATAGTTTAATATTAAACTTAACAATTATAGACATAGGATAAGTACATGAAACCATAATAAACTACAACTGGTTGAATAACACTTTCACTTAACAAGTCATAATTTCAATAAAGATGCTGAAAGTGAATTAAACCATCTGAACAATAACTAATACCATAATTAAAAGAATAATGCATTGAACTACTCCAAAAATCTACAAAGTGTGATAGGGGAGGCTGCAAAGGATGATAGGACAGGGACAAAATTAAATTCTGCTTATTGCTCAGTAAAGGTTTGGACCTACCTTAAAGCCTTTCATTTGTATCGGAAGACAATAGAACAGGCACCAATGATAAGGCTATGATTGAGCTGCAGTACCTGCCAGATTCTCACGTGACAAAGTCAGTTGCAGCTTCTGCAGGTGTAGTCTGCACCCTGTTCTGCAGGTACCGCCACTTTTATCTGTGCTCTCTCCCTTCTTCCAACCAGTTCTTTCATCTCTTTTCACTCGTCTCGATACCTGCCTTGATCCAGGTTTGATCAATTTATAATAAAGTACACCTTTCATTCCATTGTTGGCTTCCCTCTGTCTCAGAAAACATTTTCCATATCCCACCAATTACAGAGTAATCATTTTTCTCTTTCAAACAGGTTGCTAATGCTTCTGTAGTCTGTCAAGGATCCTCCAATGATTTTTTATGCTTTAGATTATTATAATGGACCCACTTTCCATCCCTGGTGACAATCCTTGCAAAAAACCTTTTTCTTTTCATTTCTGGCCTAAAAATGAAACATTGATAGTGAGGCACAATTTAATGCTTTGCTCTAATTATTTACCTGGAACCCATTTTGCTGCTTTTTCAATTTTCCCCATATTTTGCAAAAGTCTCACAACCGTTGATTGATCAAGTTTTTGGTCAAATCCAATGTTGATTATGGGGGGGGGGGGTCATCATAAGAAAAACTTGCAAGTCATCCCTTCCAAATCTTTGTGGTCGTGTGGTTTGTTCTCCAAATTAAATTGCTCTCCCTTGACCTTTACAAACCATTCCCAACATGTATTGCTTCCAAGAGAAACATCTTTGCTTCTGCAGCAGTTCAGTGTTGCATGCGTGTCTTATCCAGTGCCATGTATCTTCTTTAGATGTGTCCAACGCACCCCTATAAGACACTTTTCGGCTGGTCAGTCATCCGGTCCTTAATATGTTGAATATCAATTTTTCTCAGCTGTATCATGTTGGATTGGTATGATGCTGGGTCCAGCCCTTCAGGTGAACCATCTTCATCATCCTCTTCCTTCTCCCCTTCTTCCTCCTGCTGCTGAAATATCAACTAGTAATGCTAAATATCAATTTTCTCAGTTGAATCAAGTTGGATTGATATGAAAGTTGGCTCAGAATTTTGGTGAAACATCCTCATCTTCCTCTTTCTCCCTCCTGTCTTCTTCCTGCTACTAATACTATTAATTTTCCAAGCCATATCATGTTGGATTGATATAAAACTTGGTCCAGTTATTCAAATGAACCATCCTCATCTTTATCTTCCCTCTCCTCCTGCTATTGCTACCACAGCTGGTGGACGCATTGTTGAACTTATGGTTCTTGTTTTTTTCCTCAAAATAGGATAAATAAACACTGAATACTGATCACTTGACACTGCTTATCAACTCTTTATGCAGTTTCAGGTTTTTAAAAATGGAGTGCAGGGAACTTTTGCACGCACATGATATATGTGATCGAACCCTATCAAGGTTAACACAGAGGGGAACAGCTTCAAGCTACTCATGCCTGAATATATAAGGAAGTTATAGGAGTAAGTGTTCATTCACACACTCTCTTCTCTGTCAAGTTTCATAGCATGACAATTAGTTTTGTCACAATATCTGACAACAGAACAGAACTTGGGGAAAAGTAAATTAGTTTGCCAATACCGTTTTTTGCAATGCTACATTTCAGTTCTATTTAGTGTGAGATATTCTACTTTTATGACTTTGTGATTAGGGCTGTATTAACCATGAAACATTTGAAGCACTGACCTCAGGTCCTCAGACTCTAATAGGCTCCATGATAGATTTAAGGGGCCAAGAGTAGGCCATGGACTAAAATTTAAAAAAAAGATTTTCATTTGCCCTTTGGCTATGAATTTTACAGATCATCTATTCCATGTCTTTTTATAAGAGTTTGTATTTTTTTTTTACATTCGACTCCAAATGCTTCAGGACCAAAATTTGGAGCCAAATTCTCAGCTTATACAACAAGTTTTATGTTGAATAATAGCAATCAGTTCAGCTTTTTTGTTGTTCTTGCCATATATATATATATATATAATACTACTTTATACTTAATCATTACATGATGAAGAATGAATTTACCATGAAACTCATGTTGGGTAATTTTTCTCTGTAATTATATATATATATATATATATATATATATATATATATATATATATATATATAGTGGAAATACAAGAAAAACTTAGGAAAAAGACCATTATACAGTATTTCAATGTCTAAAACATCTTTTCAGGAGAACAAATTGATCTTACTCTGGTTTGAGTTCATTGGAAGAACAGTTTTAAGCACTCTTACTGAAGATTTTTATACTAAGTTATATAACTGTTTACCCCTTGAGACACACACTTCCAAGATCGAATGGTTATTTATTATCAAATATATGTTTATTGCGTTGACATAAAACAATCTGAAAGAATGGTATCAATGATTGACTGACCTAAACAGTCAGCTGGTAAGTTGGAAGTTTGTGTAACTGCTTTATACTCAAATCTTGTCTTGTTTATCCCCTGTCCATATCTGCTTTTATATTCCCCAATGCCGACAATTATATTGTAAAGAAATGGATATATAATCCAACAGAATAATTACAAATGCATTATTTTTATTAGAAACTCTATTTGAACCAACATCTCATTTTTACATGGTGAACATACTAGTTGGCCTAAATAAAGCATCAGTTGGAAAGACAGTTAAAGAAATCGGCTGCTGATGGTATTGAACATGCATCCAACAGGAGGCTGTCTTAAGATGATGCCACTCTTACTGCTGTTGGACGCGAGTTTGATTCCTGCAGCAGTCATTTCATTAATTGTTTATTCTATTTTCACTGTTCATTAAGAATCTATTAAAAATCTCAAATGGCCGTGGGCTGGCCATGTTGCAAGAATGGCAGACAACCGATGGACATCACGACTCACGACATGGATCCCCCGAGATAACATGCGTAACCGAGGCCGGCAGAATATTAGATGGAGAGACAAGCTAGACAAATTCAGGAAGTACTGGCTCCGCGACGCCCATGATAGAGAAGTGTGGCAAATCCTGGGGAAGGTCTATGTCTAACAACGGGCGTTAAAAGACTGATGATGATGATTTTCACTGTCTAGGCTGACTGGCATATTCACAAAGTAAAAATGGGACGTCAGCTAAAAAAAAGTTTTTAATAATACGTTTTTGGGGGTAACCAATATAAATAAACCCTGTTTCAAAAAAATTAGATGGGCAGTAAAGAACAACATCCATATATAAAATATTATTATAATACACTAAATAAGATAATAAACTATGTGTATGACACAAGCTATATATTAAAATCATAGCTAAATGGGAGGTAGTATTTGATGAACACAGCTGGGGTGCCATGTTAATTAAACTGTTTTGTTTTTGAATCCCTGAAACAGTTAAATAGTGAATGATTAATGATCCAAACACAAAAAATTTATATATAGTACCATATTATCAAAGTAAGTGTAAAACATGACAAACACTAAAGAAAATTACATGAATTACATAAACAAATGTTAAGAAATAAGTCACATTGAAATGATAAAAAATCTTTTTGAAAAAGTTCCTTTTTTATGTATTTAGTTTTTAAAGCTGTAAAGCTTTCTAGACCATATATATATCTTTTTTACAAAAATACACAAAAATACACCTAGAACAATTAAATTCTGCACACCTTGCAACATAAGAAACAGTCTATGTTGCAACCACCTCAAGTACACCAACACATTCACAAGCACCACCACAAAAGAGAGTTACAACATACATCACAATAGCAACTGCCACAGTAAGAACATTATATACCTTCTAGAGTGCAATAGATGTAAGTTACAGTACATTGGCAAGTCCAAGTGGCAATTTAATATTAGACTAAACAATTATAGACATAGGATTAAGTCAAAAATTAATCGTAGCCCAGTTCCTGTAGAACTACACTTTCGCACACCTGACCACAATTTTGCCACTGACGCTAGCTTCACCATCATAGGAAAAATAGAAAAAAACTACTCCAATTGACATAACTAAAGTTCTAGAGAAACACGAAGACATGTGGATCAACAAACTTAAAACCCTATATCCTAATGGATTAAATACTAAACTGAACAACCCTCACAACACAGAACACTAATATACACAACTCCTATCATTAATATCCTCACACCCACATCTAAGACACATTCAATAATGGAAGCTTCAAAGTCACCTAGACCCATAGGAAAAACTTCACCTTAGCCTGTTATAACCCCTGTCCAAATTATATATATATATATATATATATATATATATATATATATATATATATATATATATATATATATATATATATATATATACAAATAGCAGAATTAATGCCCTTGGCAAAACAAATGTCTCAAATTGAATATTATATACCAAGCTGGAATATCAACCCAAGAGAAACCCTTGAAATATTATATAGGAATATCGGAAATACTCTTTAAACTAAGATTAGCCAACCATATTCCATCTTTTACAAACAAAAAATATAAAAATAGTTCATCACTATCAACACATCATTAGAGACTGATTGATAACAAACTCAGACCTACAGTAAAATGGGAAATATTAAAACAAGCTTACTTATGCTAAAATATTGAAACCACTTATTACCTCTGCCTCAATGAGAAATTTGAAATCCTCACTTATATATAAATATATACGAATAGAATAAAAGATCCTACCAACTAGAAAAATAGACCCCCCCCCCATGTCCTAAATAGAAATCGACAATAAACTGAATCATTCACCTGAAGAAGCCCAAACAAGGCAGAAACATAAACATGTTTGTGTAGTGAATCCTTACTACATCATATATCTCTATATATCTCTATCTCTCTCTCTCTCTATATATATATACATACCTGTCTATCTATCTATCCATCCATCTATCTATCTATCTATATATATATATATGTATGTATAGATATATATATATATAGCTATGTATATATATATATATATATAGCTATATATATATATTCATATATATATATATATATATATATATATATATATATATATATACACATATATATATATTCATATATATATGTATAGCTATATGTATTCAGCTATATATATATAGCTATATATATATGTATATATATACATATATATATATATACATATATATATATATATGTATGTATAGATATATATATATATAGCTATGTATATATATATATATAGCTATATATATATATATTCATATATAGCTATATATATATATATATATATATATATACATATATATATATATATTCATATATATATGTATAGCTATATGTATTCAGCTATATATATATAGCTATATATATATATATATATATATATATATATATATATATATATATATATATATATATATTCTAGCAGGGAATCCCAGCATTGCCTGGGGATAATAACTGAACATCTTACAATAAAACACAACCTGGTGGGCAGAGTAGCTGGAGCTAAAAAATTGTGTGAGTCCATTGGGTGTAATAACTGCACAGACCCATGCACAATTCCAGACATAACTGTGAAGGCCCGCACACACCAGTGGACAGGCCAATGTAGACTGTGCAGCTTTTTGCGACAACGTTATTTGAATGATTGAAAGTGAAAGTTTAGGTTTGAGATTCTGATAATAAGAAATTTATAAAACGATTTCTTTCTATCCGAAATGATATTTTTTTCAAAGATAACAGTCAAGCATTATAGTTACGATGTAAATAAAAATCCCTCTCCTGAAATTTGAAAAAGATTGTCGTCTAATTTTTTTAATATATTGTTAACTGAAGCCAGAAACTAACCTTAGATAAATTTCTAATGAGCTGCTCTATTGACATCATAAATTTAAATCACAATTGCTCTGCCTGAATCATAACAGGAATAAGTGAAATATTGTTGATAATAAATGTCAACTTTAACATTGGAAATGGAAAAGTCCATAAAAATAGTTTTAGATCAAACTGAATCTCAGGTAAAACCCATTCATCAAAACTGCTATCATAGCATTTTATAAGATGAATTATAAAAAAATTAACCATATCTAGACTACTTTTTTTCTCTCACCTCATATCCATCAACCAGACCTCTTTTTTTTTTTTGTCTCCTTTCTCATTAAAGGACCTTTTTGCCCACTCACTTGGGACCATCAGCCAGGCCTGTCAAAGCTATCTATTTGGATCATTTGTGCATACAAACATACTTACAGACAACCAAATTTATATATAAAAGGATATATATAAATATATATATATATATATATATATATATATATATATATATATGATTATAAATTGCGTTATATTATACTGAAACTCTGAAATTTTTATATTATATTGAAACTTTTTGAAATGATATCCCGTTATAACACGATGAATGCATCATTTGGCCTAGACAATGTAAATAGAATAAATGATGAAAGAAAATGGTGAGCAAAAGAGTGGCAGTTAAAGAAATGAGCCCTGGGTGGGATTCGAACCCATATCTTTTTCCGTAAGAGCATCTATGTTGTGTTGACTAATTAAGCCACCAGGTCCCTGATAGTAGGCAGAGATCTGAATAACACCCTCAAGTTATTCCTTCCCTTCACGGTTCGCTGGCCATTTTTTATGTGTTAAGTTAGTCTCAGAATTACTTGTTGTATTTACGTAAATAATATATTATTGTTCAGCCCGCACATTTTCTGGCTTTTCACTTGGGATCAAAGTGTAGTATCTGTTCCACGGCATAGACCGAGGAGTCGGTACTGACACTTGCCTGTCGAATGGGCTGGAGATTGTGTGTGGGTTGACATCAAAGCCCAAGTGCGCAAGCGTTAGCCAATGAGGTTTTACTGATGCTGACTTGCTAAGTGCATCGGGGAGCCTTTGGACTCGTCCTTCGGCTCTCCCATTATTACTTGGCCCAGCTGCAGGGAATCCGTTACTCCGGGGCAACACTGCTCCATTGCAGCTAAAGGAGCAGGTCCCCTGGTGGACGCTTTCATGGCGGAGGTTGTCTTACCATTACAATCTGCTTTTCAACCGTAGCCGCATTGGCTGGAGCCATTTTTGGAAGGGTTGCTCCTATTTCTTCCCACGTTAAGCCCAACCTTGTGTCAAATATTGCTGTGGTGGGACAGTGATTAAATAGCGTATTATTGTAAATATATTTTTGTATTACAGTGTGTCAAGTAATGGATTTTAGTATTCAACTTATGAGGATAAGGAAAGATTGTTAAGGAACTAAATTTTGCCCAGACCAAATTATTTACAGTAGTGACCAAAACAGTACGTAGAGTTCTGAATGACCCTGTTAACTCATTCCTTCCCCCCAGACTTCTGCCTACTGGCTCAATCGGTCAGCACAGACATGGGCTAGATAAGTGCTCCCATAGAAAATGCTGTAGGTTCGATTCCTATCTGATGCTCATTATCAACATTGTTGCATATTAATATCCATTACTTATCAATTTCACATACATCAGTCGAGAAAACTATACACTAAATAGATAGAATTTTTTAAAAAATTTATGTCATTTCAGTCAATTATTTCTAGATATCTGTTAATGCAATTTATGTAAGCTTTACAATAGATTTTATGTTTTTATACAGAATTAAATATGGTATGATTAAGTATGAATTTTTCTTGTTGGGATCATCAATTAACTTCAAGGTTAGCGGGAAAGAATTGTCAAATTCTTTAGTTAAATATGTTGGTTGAGAATCAACTTGAAGAAGTTTTCTATGTAATTAGTATTCTTAAAGATGATATCATAAATTGGTTTGTATGCAGTCTGAGATTAAACCGAATCAGCGGATCTAATATTCACATGGGTGAACACTCCATAGAGGTGACACAAACAGCGAGTCACATTATACTTGCCATCGTTCCCTCACCGATAAATATGTTTTAGGGGTGACCTACATAAATAAGCCCAGTTTAAAAAATTTTTTTAAATCAAAAAAAGTCAAATAATGTTTAGTATAAAATAACATCTATGTACTTTACATTATGATAATACTCATATAAAATAGCGAACTACATGTATAACATAAACTATAAGCTATGTATCAAAATCATAGCTGAAAGGGAGGTGGTATTGGATCAACACGGCTTGTAATTAAAATCTCTGAAAGAATTACATGGTAAACAACTGATGTTCTCAAGAAAAGAAAATTTACACATTGTACCATAATAACAAAGTATGTAAAACATAGGGACCATTGAAGAAAATTACATAAATAACATTGACAGATATTTGGAAATAAGTGACTGAAGTGACACAAATATTTTTTTAATGTTCAGAATTTGAAGCTGTATAACGTTCTAGACTATATCTCTACCTTTAGGAAAGGGAGCCCCTAATTGTCCTATGCCACAGGCCCCTATCAAATTTAATCTTTCCCTGCTTATGATATGCTGTAAAAATTATTAGGTTTGTTTAGTTAACATTGTCCCCTGTGACGAGACGTATTGAACAAATATTTATGTCCGTTTTGAAAGATCCATAGCTGTTTGCTGCATGTTCCCCAGGTTTATTCAACTCTCTGCAGATCTTCATTGAATGTTGAGTGCAGGGTTTCTTGGTCTGCCTCTCTTTCTATTCCCATCTGATGGAATCCACCTCATTGCCTCGAAAGCACTGCGATTTTCTGGTGTGCGTAGGATGTGTCTAATTGGCTTCATGCATATCTCTGAGATGGTGTCAATGAACACTTTTCCTGAGTACTTCCTCCTTTGTAATTCTGTCTCTGTATGTGATTTCTAGAATTCTTCTGAGGCAATTTTGCTAGAAAGCATTTGTAGATGATATTCTGTCTGACATTGATTCTGGTTTGATGGTGTTTAATATGTCAGGGTAATCATCAAGATAGCTGAAATGAGTGTCTGAACAGAAGAGAAAAGAGCAGTGCAGGGGGTGGATCAGTCAATTTTGAATTCTCCCCAAGGGCCCCCAATGGAGGGGAACCCTTAAAAGCTCTACAAATAGTCGTTCACCTATTGCATTTGTACTAACATTATACAATAGAAAATCTCACTAAATGTTGGAAAGGGAAGCCCCTTAAGGGTCCAAGCCCCCTGCCTAGGTCTAGAATGAAAAGTAATTCCTATAATCTCTTAATAAAGGAAGAAGAAATCCTATTTGTTACAGATTTAAATAATGGCCAATCCCTTCCTAGCTAGACCCAGGGGAAATTCCATGGTGTATCTTTGTAAAAAAAAGGATAGAATAAAAAGCAATCCTTATAATGTCTTAATAGAGAAAAAAAGAAACCCTATTATTTACAGATTTAAATATTGGCTTATCCTTTCCTAGCTGGAACAGGGGAAATTCCATGGTGTATCTTTGAGAAAAGAAGAATAGAATAAAAAGTAATCCCTATAATCTCTTAATCAAGAAAGAAGAAATCCTATTTGTTACAGATTTAAATAACGGCCAATCCATTCCAAGTCGGACTCTGGTAAATCTCATGGTGCATCTTGGCAATTTAAGATTAGAGCACAAAATAGTTTCAATGATCCAAACATTAGTTTAGCCAAAGACAATAATACACAGATGGAAGTTTGAGTGGGCGAGCAGTTAACAGTCAAAGATTGGAATTGGCAAGCTGCGTTCAAACTCTGGCTGAGACACTTCGCACTAATACATTTTGGAAGGCATGTATCCATCTCTTCCCTACAGTCAACACATCACAGGTCAGAGTTAAGGCCCATACTCCCCTAATGTCTTCCACTTGCAGGAGGCTTGTCTTCAAAAACAGATCTGAAAAGGCTGATAAGAATAAAAAGACAAAAATAAAGAATAAAAATAGTGCTCAGAAAAGAGACTGTATTATAATTCAGTGGTGCTCACTTCACTGTGTCACCCGCAGTCCAGTCATGCATCTCCGTCAATGGTAAAGTTCACCATTTGATATCTGGATCATACAATGGGTCATTTATGCTTGGACTACAAATAACAGCTTGTTCAGCATATTCTCCATGGAATGAATACTGTGTAACAGGGTTGTGACTAAGATATATTCCGAACATACCCTTATGCCCCCACCAGAAATATATGCTTTTGCCCTCCATCCTCAGAAAAGTGGCAGTGGACGTCCATAACAGCAGGTGCAAACTTGGAGCTGAATTTTGAACTAAAAATATTGACGTCAATTTATACAGGAGGTGAACTTGTACACTGTAATTTACAGCAAATTTAATCTTATTTTATTTTCTGGAATGAAAGGTCATAACACACTGTATGAAGTATAAAATAATATGAGGTAAACCACCACCACCACCACCACCACTACTACTACTACTACTACTACTACTACTACTACTACTACTACTACTACTACTACTACTACTACTACTACTACTACTACTACTACTACTACTACTACTACTACTATTATTATTATTATTATTATTATTATTATTATTAGTAGTAGTAGTAGTAGTAGTAGTAGTAGTAGTATTTATTTTTGACAGGTATATTCTGTGATCTTATTTAAGTTGCTTTATATCTTGTAGTAATAGTAGTAATATGATCTTGTTTTAATTTTAGATTAGATGAAGGATTGCTATCCATTACTATTAATAATTTTTGACTAGTATTTCCTTTCATCTTTTCTTGCTTGCTTTTCTTTTTGTTGTTTATTATTATAATGTAGTTTACCTGAGCCGTCAAAAATGACAGCATATACAAAATATATGGCTATACACATTGCATTTCATTTTGTGCATAATAGAGATGATAGCATTCTGTTGACCACAAAAGAGTTTGTATCATTTTTTTTATCTTTGTTTTTGCTACTTTCTTGTTTTTCAATTTTTTCAATTTTCATTTTTTATCATTCTTTAAATCAAGTTTTTTTAATCTGTCACCATAAAATTCCATTTTCATGTATCAGTTGTCTCCCTTTGTATGACACAGTACAAACACACATTGCTTATTATTATGTGTAGATTTTTGAAAAGATTAGAATTGATTTTATTTTAGATCTTAGGTTCTGTCCTTTCTGCTGAGATGGTTCTCTCTTTTATTTAAGACACCTGTAATCATGGGTGCCAGGTTGTAGTAAATGGCCTAATTCTTCAATAGCTCATCCATCCCTTCCTTAAATTTGTCCACACTCTGTGCTGTTATGATATCTTCAGGAGTACTTTTCCACACTGACAATATGCACTGTATGAAGCTGTTTCTTCTCAGCTCTGTTTTATATCTATTCATCTTGAGTGATTTTTCGTTTCCCCTCGTCCTCGCTCGGTTTTGCACTCACTCCAGCTTTGGTACATTTGCTGTTTTGTACATTTTGCTTATGATTTGAAATGTTTCAATCATGTCCATCTCCTGGATGTGAGTGATGGTAAGTTTAGTGATCTATTTCTTTCTTCATATGTTTCCTTTTGATATCTAAGTAAAATCTTTTTGTCACTCTCTTCCATACCGATTGAATAACATTGATCACTCCAAGGACATAAAGGCTCCATTCTCTCACTCATGTTGCCAGACGAGGACAAACTAGTCCCTTATACAATAGCGGAAACATTTTCTCATCTTGACAGTCCTTCACTGAAATAGATAAAAACGATACAGCTGCTATCAACACTGAAAGCAATAACAAATATGGCATAGAGAGATTGTGGAAAAAAATGGAGGGTAAGTTTCAAGGTCAGATTTGGTCTCCTGTTGACCATAGGGTTTTTGTAGCTCAATTGGTAAGAGCAGCTGGTATGGATTACCGGGACTCCCTGTGATTGAGTCTCATTCATTTCCAAAATGAGCGGTTTACTCAGTGCCTTCAACTGATGGCCTGAATAATTTGCAATAAGAAGCAATTAAAAGACAGGTCTGGTTAGTTACTAGAAAGAAACTGTCACGTGACCACCACCATTTGGCAGCATGCCATGTTAGGGTTGATCAATTAAAAAATTTGAAAAAAGGGTGATCAATGAACGAATCACTTGTTTTGCCTTTTGTTGGGTAGTGATCACTAAAAAAGGTCCAAATTTTCCCCAAACAAGCATGAACGCTGTTGGACACAAACTAAGGGGACAAATTTAGCTCTCACAATGGAAATTAAATTCCCCACTGAAAACCTATTGGGGGAAATTTCCCAAAACAAAAAAAGTGTTGTTTTTTTTCTATGCATAATAAGGAGTAAATGCTCGATTTTTCGGCCTTCTAGCTCATTGGTGCTGTCTGTATGCATGACACATACTTAGATAAATAGCCAACCAGCCAGCCAGCCAGAACCACTTAGAACCTGAAGAAACCTGTGTTGACAGTTCTGGTTGATGGTTTGCGATAGTAATGAAAAGTTATCATAGATAAATTGCATTTATAATAAGAGCCTTGTCTGTCACATTAATAGTTTTAGAAGCAGCTGTCAGCCATTCTCCCTATCTAACCTTTTACTGAACTACCTGACTTTCTTTTCAGGACTCCCATTAAACAATCTTTTTTCTCCTCTCACCCTTCCTACCCTCTTATTAAACTACCTCACATTATTTACTCCCTTCCTACCATTTCTGTCAGGCATATAGTATCAGTAGCAGCCGTCAGCTAAGCCTGTTGTTGTACACTTATGATAACTGTCAGTGAAGTGACATTTGATGGATTGGTGGAAAAGTTGAAAATATTTTTTTAATATATTCTAGCTATAGATGAAGATGTACTATGGAGAAATAAATACATGTTTTATAAATTATTTTTTCATTAAAAAAATAATTATTTTATTATTTCATCATGAAGAAATCAATTCTTACTTATCAAGTTTTATTAATGATTTTTGAATAAAAAAAAATCATTATTATTTCTCGATTTTATTAAAATAAATACATCAGGCAATCGTTACCATAGCAACAAAATTTCATTTTTTTTAACGAGATTTTGTCCATTATTCTCTTTATTATTTTTACTATTTAATATTATATTATATCTTAATATGAAAATATTTATATCATATATCATTTTATTATATCTATTTATTGTTATTTTATTATTTTAAGTGATTTTTTTTGTTTTTCAAACTCCGCATGGGCGGACAACGGAAATGGAAATGCATTATGGGTTGATATAAGCCACTGCCGAATGCCCTAACAACAGCCAATCAGATTGCAGCAGCCGATCAATCAGAATGTTCCGTTGGGCGTCATGTCTTGTGTGCTGTTGTCAAGCGCTTCAAAAGTCAAAGCGCTTCCGATGAGACCACACTTCACACCCTCTTCGTTTCGCGAATAAAAAACACTGTGACACGCTTGTGACTTTAATTGTCAGAAGAAAAAGACCCCAAAAGACGTTTTATCTTATTTATATATATTTGTTTTTCAAAACGTATTGAAATCTTCTTAAAATCTGTTTTCTTCTTGAAAAAAAAAAAGATTTTGTAACAAAATTTCAAAGGATAAGAAGAAAAGAAAGAAAGCAAAAATTTCCCGAAATTATTACAGAGAGCGAAAAAAGGCGCCTTTATTTATTCATACAAAACTGAATTCTTCATTTGGTGTGAACCCTCGGTTTTAAGAAGGTAAGGAAATTGAACTTCATTTATATTTGATAATTTCAAAATAATCCGAGATTTTCTCTTTTATTCTCGTTTTTTGTATATTAAGGTTCCAATGTTTTCATTTCTATCCAAAAAATAGTAAGCTTCCTTCTTTCTTTGAAATCTCCTATGAAAATTTGAGATTTTCATCCAAAAAAAGAAATCTTGTTAAATCTAGAATTTATGAATATGTTTATTATCTAAAAATTGTGTTTATTTTAATTTTGATGTTTTTGAGAAAACATTTGAATATGAAATTACTGGGAGGAACAAATTTGATCTTTTCCTTAATTTCAATTTGAATTAATTCCATCTTCATCCGTCCTTGTGGGTAAAATTTCATATTTTATTTGAAAAATCCAATTCCAATCTATAAATTCTGTTTAATCTGCTTTTTATGTGTATCATACTTTTTGCAAGTTATTTTCATGTTTGAAGACAATTTTTGCTTAGAATTGAGCCTCTAGACTTTTCTGTCTGATAATTCCAGAATAAAGAAGGGTATGTTTGTGGCTCATCAGGTAAAAATGTTTTTTTTTCCTATGAAATTGGCACTAGGTCAAAAAGTTAAAAATATCTTTTTATGACATTCGGCCAGCTCATTGACTGAAGTGGTTATATATTTTCTCATGATGAGAACAGAGGTCGGTGTTCAAGCCCAGCTAAAAACCAGGATTTTAATTGCTGATTTTCAAGGCATGCAAGCAGTAGAGTGCCTTCCCAAATTGAAAGATCACCGCAACATAATTTTCCTATTCAACCTTTTTCTAGACTCATCAGTCATAGACTCTCGACAGTCACACCCTTATGCATATTGCGGTCAGTCACTTGCATATAAGATACATTCCAGAAAATATTTTCACACTTGGAAGGTTAATTCTGAAATTTTAGAACCTTGTAAAATCCCTTTCCTTTTTAAGATTATCTCATTCTTCAATCTTTCATGATTAATAAAAACAAAAAGACCATCTTTTACATCTATTTTGACAAAAAGACAATAGAATGGATTGGGGGGGGGTGAAAAAAGGAAACTAAAAGAAACGTGTTAATGAGATGAACTACCTCGTATAGTCCTGGGTCACCCTTGGACAAGATGTATATGTCACTTGTCAATCTTTGTCAGGCCAATTTTCAAATAATATGAAATATGTACACTTCTATCCTCCACCTGTAAAAAGAGAAAAAGGTTAGCTTTACTTTCTATTTTTATGCACATAACTCCCTATGGTGCATCTAGACTGATGGCTCTACATAGGGGCATGACAATGTCTCAGGTAAGATAGTTTTAGAATCTATTTTTAAAAAGCCTTGTCACTCTGTGGCCATTATCATACGCAAAAAGTGTCAATATGTATGTGTCATAAGACCCGAAGATTATTCTAGAAGAAAAGACCCTTTTGGGAATGAATGCATTAAAATGAACTCGGTGGTACCCGGAGGCGTAGCTGCAGATTTGAAGACCGGGGGGTGGGGGCTTGGTTATTTTAGGGGCCCTTCCAACATAGTGAGATTTTGCCAGTAGAAATGCAATGAACTTGACTATTTTTTATAAATCTTCTGGGGCCTCAGGGGACATCATCACATTGCCCTCAGCCCTTAGCTATGCTTTGTTGTTCCCATAAATGACCGAATGCAAAATGCTTCTTTTATTCGCTCAAGGAATTTTCAATTTGATTTCTCTTTTTTATTTAAATTCTGGTGGTCAGCCTTTGACATGTATGACAATAATTAATCCAAAATATGTTGTTGACCAATTTTTCTTTCTTTTTTTTTTGTTTTAATATAACGAAAAAAAACTTTTAAATAGTTTGAAATAGATTTTTTATTCAGAAATAGATCATCTCTCTCATCAGAATCTCATGATTTAATGGCATTGGAAAACTTGTCTGCGCCAAAACCATGTGACCGACCGACCGTCAGCAACAAACCTTGCTGAAATCAATCATTATTATTAATGAAGAGATCAATAATAAGTCTGTCTCTCCTGTCCATACGAGAATTCCCTCTCGCTTTCACTTGATTATTAAGAATCCTTATACTGCCTTTTTCTTCATCCTTCCTTCTTCAATTGTCAAAACCTTCACTTCTGCTGCTTTCTTCTTGAACCATCATAGATAAGAAAGAAAGAAAGAAAGAAAAGGTCTGCTGAGCGAATGACTTTCTACTTCTTTTATCTAGAAGGAAATAATAATAATAATAATAATAATAATAATCATTGGTACCTTAAAATGACATTTTCTGTGTTTAAAGGGAAAATGGTGTCAGTGGGAAGGGGGGATACATGAAAATGACCTCCCTCGTCTGACCCCCTGTGGGGCAAAAGCTTTATTGATCTATAAATGGTTATTCGCTGACTGCATTTTTACTGATAAATCTCAGTGCTGAAGCGGTCCTTCAAGTAGCCAAGCCCTCTGGGGACCGAATCCCGCCAAATCTTCAGCTACGCCTCAGAATGAAATGATCATTAATCATTTTTTTTCTCGATATTTGTTCTTCCCATCATCACTTTATTACTAGAATGTTTTTCGGGAAAAAAAAAACGTTGTTTTTTTTTTTGTTTTCAAGGTATAAATATTTGAAGTTTGATGACCTTAAAGGTCAATGTTTCCAGTGTCGATTCTCTGTTGCGAATTCCTGTATAACACATTTTAATGAAGTGTTTTTGAACGATGATGATGACGATCGGATGAAATAAACTTCCTTCATCTGATGAATGAAGGCTTTGTTGGCGGCACAGCTGTTGTTTTTTCTTTCCAACAGCAGCAGCAGCAGCATGTGAATGATGAAATTCTTCTCTTTAAAAATGTTGAATGACACAACAAAGATACTTTCTATTTGAAAAGAGGAAAATAAATTCCTTCTGATTTGTGGAATCGGGCATGACGACTTGTTAAAGGAGCAGGGACATGAAAAAAAAGGGATTTTTCCTTTGGGGTGGGGAGTTGAAATTTCCACCCCCGCCTCTTTCATTTTATGCTTTCTAATTCTGAGCAAGAGAAAAAATAGGGGCTGTGTGGAATGTCGACTGTAAAATTTCGCCCTCTCTACCCCTCCCCCAGGGACTCTATGATGACTAGACCATTTTCCTTTACGTACTCAATTATTTAATCCTGCAACTATCCTACCCATCTAAGTAAATTCTGACCCTTCCTCAGCCTGAAATGATAATTCTCTGTTAATGTGTCATTGCTGATGGTCGTATTTGGGATGATGAGTGCTTGTTTTAAGCCCCTGAAGGCATACACATCTGAGGGACAAGAGGGAGGCCGGTGTCTAATGAGCTGAGACAGAAGAGAGATTTACTCCTCTCTCTCTAGACGCATACAGAAGAAAGCGAGGCCAAAATAACAATTGTCATCTGTATCTCTCTTGAACCTGCTTGACAGGTACTGCTGCAACACGGCTTGTCTTACCACCTTCACAGTGTCATCTATGCCTCTAATAAATTCCATCATCTGTATTTAAAACAATTTAGCAGCACCACCCCAACCACACACTTCTTTCCTCATCACTAGGTCACCACCCATTCCACACACCTACCACCCCTTCTACAAACTTCTCTCCCCATCACAATTGTTATTTTTATTTAGATGTTATTACTCAGCCTATCTTGATTTTTCATCTCCTCCTCCCAGCACCTCTAGCCTGGTTTTATCACTCAACACACCCACTCGGATGATAAAATTCTTCAACTTAAACTTGGCCAGTTTTGCGACATGAAATGGAATGTTGAAGAACTGCCCATTCCTCTTGCCCCCCCCCCCCCATGTCAAAGCCATTAACGCCCAATTTATGACATTTTTTATATCTGATGTCTTCAACTTGAAAGAAATTAACCAATATACTAGACCAATCAGATGTATCAAGGGTATTCAGAGGACTACTGCTCATTGCAACTCATCCAAGTCCTGTAACTATTCATATCAAACTTTGGTAGACTGCCCTTACTTAAAACACCAGCCTATTGGATGCAGTGTAATATTTGTATAGTTTGATGAAAAAAAATGAAATGTCCATCTTATGTACTGGCATGTACAGTAAACCCCAAATCTGCCAACTAATGTTTTATTAAAGATTTGTAGGATTGATACTGAGAATTAATTGTGGTTCAGTTTCTTCCTTTTTCTGATCATGATCCTGAATACTTGGCTCTGTTGTGCAACATCTGTAATGTCTATTCAACTCTTAAATACATAAACTGCTTATAACTATCTTAATTGCCAGTGGAGCTTTTTGGTGGTGGAAACGAATTATTGCTTAATTTATTGTGTCAAATGTAATAAGGAAAATTTTTCAGTTGAAGGAGGTAACTTTGATCCTTGTTTATTCTCTTTGATATAAACATGTAAATTTTCTTATATGAATTTGAGAGTTATTTATTTTTTTCTTTGTTTCAGTGCTACAAAATGTCTGAAAGGAAAGCCGTGATCAAGAATGCTGATATGTCTGAAGACATGCAGTCAGATGCGATTGATTGTGCCACTCAGGCGTTGGAGAAGTTCAACATTGAAAAGGACATTGCCGCCTACATCAAGAAGGAGTTTGACAAAAAGTTCAACCCCACCTGGCATTGTATTGTAGGACGAAATTTTGGCAGTTATGTAACTCATGAGACCAAACACTTCATCTACTTCTACCTCGGCCAAGTGGCCATCTTGCTTTTTAAATCAGGATAGACTCTTCTACATTCGGGTGGGTGGGGGGCAACGCTCAGATATGCCGTAATTTTTTTTTTTTTTTTCCCTTTAAACGAAATAAAAAAAAAATAAGAAAAAAGGACAATGTTTTAAGAAAAACGAACTTTGGAGGGAGGAAAAAAATCAACATTAAAATGGCAACCATTTTTGGTTGTCATCTCCAAAATTGTGAGATGGAACCAAGCACCTCTTCCTCCTCCTCCTCCATTGTTGCAAGTAGCATTTACAGACTTTACATAACACTTTATACATATACACACGCAAACGCATATATATGATAAATGGACTTCTGATAAAGTCGCTAATTCCTTTTTTTTTTTTCATTTTGTTATACTTGCTGTCCTTGTTCATTGTATATTTATTTATCTAATAAAACCTTGATGTAACATCTTTTTTTGCCTTGTCTCTCTCTCTCTCTCTCTCTCTCTCTGTCTTTTCTCTCTTCCTTTCTCTCTCTCTCCTCAGATAATGCTGGCATTTCCTTTCAGCTGGGACCATCCAGAATATCTTTATGGCAGTAGGATGAATGCCATTATGTATAATTGGTTGAGAATAGTCAACAGCGTGGCCTAGGTGAGAGGATAGCTCATATTATAGAAATTAGTTGGTTATATATTGAGTTGGAAGGTTAATATGTGGTCAACTGATTTTTAGGTGGTGGTAATAAACAATGGAAACAACTTGAAGGAAATTGACTACTTATTTTTGATGATATTTTTTATGTTTCTCTAGGTAAAACTGAATGCAAGTTAAAGAATTGTTTTTCACGAGTTTGTATGCTTTTGGCATGAGTGCAGAATAAAATGAAAGAGTATTTGGAATGAATGCAAAGTGCAATCAAATGAGGTTACGTACATTTTTGTTCAACATGGTTAGAAAAAATTGGCTCCAGTTCAGGTCTTGGTAAAACGCAAGAAGCAGGGTAAATATATCATTTGTTATTGGTAAAAATTGCTCTAATCTGTTAACAACAGTAATCCTAAATGTACATCCAAATTATCAAATCAATCAGTGCAAACTTCTGCATAAAAGCTTTTTAAAATTACATTTTCTTTGCTTCCTGGATTGTATTGGGACCACTCTGGTTCCTTGGGTTTTGCCTTGAAAACAATGAGGTTTGGAATTTTCATCTGCTTAAAATAGTAATTAGAACTCTTGATTTTCTGTCCCCATATTGGAAATTGAAGAAGAGACTTGTTGATAACTTTAGCTTGAGTACTGGTGGGAAGATTGTTTTGCACCAGTTCTCCAAATGAGAGGGGCTCACAAGCTTTAAAAATCATCATTCAAAATCTTGGCTCATTACCTGGGCTTGGCAACCAACTTCTGGCAGCAGTGGGCTTATATGCAACTATCTCAGCCACTGGGCTGACCATGATAGGAAAATTTTCTGAAACCAATCTTCGCAGTAAAACAAATCTTTACAGTAAAGAATTCTACTCTCCCCTCCCCCCAAATATTCCCTTGGTGTGTTTTTACTCTTTGAATAAACTCGTTCATCATTACTCTTAACCTGCTCAAGCAATAAGTTGCTTTTCATTTTCAAAGGAAGCTGTAATCGTCTAGATCAGTGATTCTCAGTCTTATGTCACATTCCTCCTTTTCTAATTCCAGATTTCTCCCCCCTTATTGGAAATGTCATCTAGTAATATTTTCACCCTTATCCTTTCCATTATACATTCTTCCCCAACTGAAATTCCTCTCCCAGCAAAAATTTGATCCCTTCGGAAATTCGTTGCCTGAAAGTCAAGTGCCTCTAGTTTTAGAATCACCGATCAAGATGTTTTCAAATATTGTTCAATTCAAACACTCGACCAGTAGTCAGTAATCTTTTTTACTAGTGGTTCATTTATCAATTTCTTTCACTGATTCGAATCATTACGAAACATTGGTTTTGGCTCAACAATTTATCACCGCTAACATCCAGTGTAAATGTACAGACAGAAACTGATAGAGAAATGTACAAAAAAAGAGAACAAAATATCTTTCAATCGAGAACAAATTCCTGAATCCGCCCCAGAATTTAATCACATCTTCCTTTATACATGCCCCCGCCCTTCCACGGAATTTCAGTGAAATTAATTGAGAAAGTTTGGAGATATTGCGTGGTTTATCAGTAAGGTAACAACTAAAAATTCGATGGTCATATATTTTAGTTGTGTTTATCAATTTCCAAGTAGGAATTGAAATTTTCTCACTTGTTCAGTAAATTTTTCCAGTCATAGTTTGCCGACCCCCTTACTGAACTCAGTACGTGAAATCATCACAAGTCAAGATGTCATTGATGAATGTGTTAAAGGACTGAAAATAATTTGTCTGAAGCATAAACACACAATTTGATTTGTGTGGATCTCTCGCATTGAATTTAGTCCAAGCAAACTGGTTGGGGAAAATCAAATCTCAATTTTTCTCTCCACAGTGCATTTCGACACAGTCTTTAGAACACCTTACTAAAAGTCCCAAGAAATCTTAATTGAAAATCCAAGGTGGCTGCCAATTTGACATTGCTAAGTTGTTTGGGCCAGAAAACCCAATGTTTGTACCGATGACATAATATATCGCTGGAAAGAGAATTTTGTCAGTTCTCCAATGGTGTGTCCTTGTATCTGCTTCGCAAAAGACGTTATTCCAGTCCATGCCTAGCAAATTCTTGATATATACATATGTATATATACAAAACCCAATGTTTCCAACGGTATCTTGTCAGTTGGTATCTGTTGTGCAGAAGAAGTTATAGCCCAAAACGCCGAGGTAGGTATTCCAGTATACAGTTATTCGTCTATCAGAAAGTAGAAGTCATTATTTAGATAGGATTCGATTGAACCAAGTTAAATCATATCTATAAAAAATCAGATAAGGAAAATAATTTGTTGCCAATCTTTCAATGAACTCTAAGGGTGGCCATTTTGAAATTCAAAATTGACGACTATGAATGTATATTTCTTTGAATTATGACTGAGTCATTGTGCATGGATACATCCCTGAATTCAATAATTTATTTCATAGCCTCTTGCCCACCTTTCCACGTATTTAATAATCTGCTACAAAATTTGATCATATTTCTCGCCCTTCTCTTTCATGAAATTCAATGAAGATATCGTGTCGATAGACAGAACCGAATAGAGAATTGTACGAAAAAAAAAACAACAAAAAACACCAAAATATCTTTCAATCGAGAACAAATTCCTGGATCCGACCCCAAATTTAATTATTTTTCTTTGGACGTGCCCTGCCCTTCCATGGAATTTCAGCGAAATTAATTGAGAACTTTTGGAGATATTGCGTGGTCATACGGGCGAATGCAATGAACAAATTCCTGGATCCACCCCAGAATTTAATTTACCCAAATGAAATTTATTCAGAACTTTCAAGAATATCTTTAGGGTAGACTATAAAGTATAAAAACGGAAGATGTCTTTCAATCATAACGAACTCTTCGTTGTCGGAGAGAGGTCCAGAAAGTCTCCTGTGATGGCTTCGAAGTCCAACCCTTGAAATATTCTTTCAAACACAATGCATGAAATTGCTCAATAATGTTCAGATTGTTTATTTGTTTTGTTGTCACTACTTGCATGTTTCTCATTCGGCTTCTGCATCTGATGTACGTTAGGTCTCAAATTTCTTCATTCCATGATGGCAAATTCCTTTCAGTCTTTATCGGTTACTTGCAGATGTTTTACAATTGGACGGTTGAATGTCAAATTTCTGGATGGTAGCCCTGAGTTGATATATTACTATTCATAACATTCTTGTCATCAAATAGGACGTCGTTCATTTGCTAAGCTTAGCTTAGTGCGACACTAAGTCAAATGAAAATAGGTTGTTGTTGCAATAATCCTCCAAGAGAATAAGATTTATGTCTGATTTTTTAGATGAGGAATTGTCATTACTTACCTCTGCCAACAAACTTTGAAGAGGTATATATATATTAACTAATGTCTATTCGTCTCTTTGTCCACACGATATCTCCAAAAGTTTTCAATTAATTTCAATCAAATTTTGTGGAAAGGTGGAGCATATGCTACGTAAGAATCTTTTGGGCGGATTCAGACGATTGTTTTCGATTGAGATTTTTTTTTCATTGTTCTGCAAGAAAAGAAGTCGAGAACGAGCAGTCAATGAAAAAGAGTAAATTTAGATTCAACGGGAAGTAACTCAGTATTTGTAAATTTAAAATTCTCCCCTTTGCTTTTTAAAAAAAATCTTTTTATTCATATTCAGTTTTTAGTCAGTGGACGACGTGAACAGAGGCATGCGCTCTCTAAATGTTGACGAGTTATACATTGATTTATTTCGAACTATTATTCTCATCTTTGTTATTCCGCCCGTGATCTCCCTGGCCATTTTCAGGTGCCTATTCAAGATGTCCTTAGGGACGGTGACTTAATGAATACACACATTGAATAAGTCTCACAGTTACCTGTTGATTGTGATTCCAATCCCTTAATCGGGTGGTGAAAACCCATACTCTGGTTAAGCAGGGACGAGAGAAACAGCATCACAGTCGCAAAGCCACACAAGAATCGACTAAATTCATTTTGTACTTCGGAAAATATCTTGTCTACAGACGGAAAGACGCGACCGAATTCGTTGACAGAGGTAAATAATGATAAGATGAAACCATTATTTCGCCTATCAAAACGTATAATAAAAAGCAATGTGTATTTATCTATTTGTCTTCTGTCACACTTTTATGTCACACCGTCATGGCGTAGTAAAAAATATAATTTAATTCTATAATAAACTTGATTAATGAAACGCCATAATCATTCAATGGTGAATTGAACGTTTTTTATAGATTGGAGGGAGCAGACTATTTTTAGGTGAAAAATCGACAAACACACACACACACACACACACACACACATATATGCATATATATATATATATATATATATATACATACATATATATATATATATATATATATATATATATATATATATATATATATTGTTTGAGTAACACTTATCAATATTTATACACACATATAAAACAATATGACGATCGGCAATTCGCCCGTCTTTTTGTATAAGATAATTGCAATTTTTTCTGCATCTTTACTTAATTCTACCTTTAATTTGGTTTAATATTCAGGAAATATTAAATATAAACGAGAAAATGCAGACATACCTCTAGTATTTTGCCACTTTTTGATAATGTAATTACAAAGTTATTCAAATAATGCTGTTATGGGCAAGAAACTCTGTCAAATAAAGAGTTAAGTCCATAGCATCGTACGCAATCATTTACGTTATTTATGTAAAACATTTTACAGGAATATTCAATTTGAGACATTTACCCCTGGTCGATGAATTGAAGGAACGCAGTAGTAAACGTTGAAGTAGCAACGAGAATTTGAAATTTACTCAGACAGTACACCATGTGATGGTCTATATTTTCTGTTTGTAACATTTGTCATGGGAGGTAATTATAAAATGCTAATTATAAAAAATCTCCCTTGTTTATCCATTTTCCAAATGCGCAAAAAAGGGTTTATTTAGGCTCAACATAAACGAAAAATTCAGAGCAACATTGTTTTTGATTTTTTACATGAAGTGCAATTGCAAAATTATTTAAACACGTCAGTCGTTTTTTACGACACGGGTAAACAAATCCTTTTATTAATAACATTCCCTTTGCTTATTGTTGCTTCTTGTTGCTTCTCGTATCTCCCACTACCGCTCGAAAACCGACCACCAATCAAAAGTGAATGTAAAATAGTGCCCTCACGCCAGTTACGGCTTCAGCTGCCCTTTTCCAGGCTCCACTTTTCACAATTGTCTATCTCAGGCTATACTTCGAAGTCCTACGAGATTTTCGATACGTGAAATCAACTAAGGGCGACAAATACCCGAAGTGATGTCACTCACTCCATCTGCAATTTTACCCATACCTAGGGATGGGGTGGAGAGAAGTTATGGATTCATGTATTTCCCAAGGAGATGTACAAAGTGAACGCAGATTTCCGTCGGAGTTGGAACTCGGGTCACCGATTCTATTTTCCATACTCCTAAATGTCTGTCCCACGGCACATTCCCGACCTCTGGAGCTGATGTGGATTACACAACTGTCTCGGACACGGGGCTCACGGCGCTTTTCATTCCTCATTGGAGAATTTTAACGGAACAAGGTCAAATAGGAGTAAAAAGATTACGTTGCATGCTTTGAGAATCAGCATTTGAAATCCTGGCCTTTTATATGAGCGAAAACGCCAACGTTGGCACTGGTGCAAAAAACGTGAGTATCACAGCCACGGAGGACAACATGCAGACATAGCTTTGGCACTAATAGTGGGTCGGGAGGGGGAATTGAATGTGGGAAGATTGTGTTACACGACTCCTGCGATTGGGGAGGGACTACCTGCTTTCTGTGAAAATCAGCGCCCCAAATCCTGGCTTTTTACCTGGGTTTGAAAACTGACAACTCGAGCTGGTGAGAATTGTCTAACCTTCTCTATCATGGAAAACATGCCTTTTTATTTCTTGTGGGTGAATTTTAGCAAGTCGTTTGTTAGTTGACAAACATTAGCGCTGTTTATTTTTAATTCTAGAATATTAATTAATTCCTCGTAATGAGATGAAAAAACAAAAGATCAAACTTAACACGGCCGGGTAATAATCGACAAACAGAGACCGGCTTTAAGCGGATTTACAAATAATCTGATAAATCCGTGTTTGTTTCCCGTTTGCTTGCAATGAACTCTTATGCTAGGACACGAAGACCTAACCAACGACGGATTATCTACCACCCGGGCCCCTAGGCTGAGCTTTAGTAAGGCTCCCATTGACCTCCTAAAAGTATTACGTCTAAATGTTCAAATGCTTGAAGCCTAATTTATAAACAAAATAATATTTGTAGTATTCAAAATATGAAAAAGAAAAGTACATGCAAAAGTACTGAAATATGATTCAAAATACTCAAATGCACACTCAATTAAACCTTTTTTTTTCACTCAGGTATCGATTCGAGCAGGTAGACACCAAGATGGGAGAGGAGAAATAAAATTTACAGGACACATTAAAACAAATGAGAAATAAGTGTTATTCATGTGGGAAGTCACCGTACAAGAAATGGACAAATATTTCTGATAGTATTTTTAATGATATCAATGGAAAGCGTCAATACAATTTTTGCAAATATATTTTCATTGTTGAATTTTTTTATAGAAGAAATTGATGTGAGGTCAATTTGAATATGAACGATAAAAATAAAAGTTCATACACAAAAGGTAGAATATCTGTGACATAAATCAAAGGCTTATAGAAAAGTTCATTTTGAAGATATTGTTCATGAGTTTTGTGTAATGTTAACGTAAATTTGTTCTACTTTTCTTCACGGAATATGAGCGGTGTTGATTTTTGACAAAGGCTGGTCAGTTGGAGGCAGATTTTCGAAGTTCCACGTCGAAATTTTCTTGTCGTTTTTCTTGGCAGAAATTTGAATGGTGAAAGTATGCTCGTTGCACATTGAGTGACATAAAGGTTAAGACAAATAATAGAAAGTTTAGACGAATTGATGACATAGTATTCCTCTGTTTGCCAGCATATAGGTCTACTGCTGAGGTTTTTGTGAAGTTGCTTGTTGTGTGATGAAAATATTGGTTGGCAGAATTTCAGAAATCCGTCTTGGTGTTTATTTTTTGCTATTTGAATGACAACTTGTTGAATTCGTGTGTGCATGTGTTTTTCCCAAGATTTTATCAGCATTTATGCTTGAATTTTAAAAATTCAGACATTTTTAGTGATCACTGACCAACAAATGCAAGAAAAGTAAGTGATCATCCTTTTTTCAATTTATCAAATAGATAATCCCTAGCACGACAAACTATGCTTGGATTTGACCACACTAGTCGACATCCAAGCCAAACTATTAATCAATTTCATGACTAATATTGTGAGCCACAAGACCACGGTTGTCAGTAGACGTGCAGTCAACGTATGGTATTAGAAACTGTCAACGAAAACTGTCGACATCAACAAAGGTTTCTCCAGTTTTTAAGTTGGTGCATCTGGTTATTTAAGTATGTATCGCACCGATAGAACTAGACAGCTGAAATATATGTATATTCCTTTTTATCTCTAGAAAAAAGATTTTCTAAATAAGCTTTCAGAGGAGAGCAATCGGCAATGTAAGTTTATGCTAAATTGGTCCTTTAGTTACTACTCAGCAGGGTTCGTGTTTGTTTTTTTCAATGGTCACCACGACACAAAAGGTGAGAGAAGTTATTGATACATAGATCATTCCCCCCTCCCTTTCCACCTTTTGAATTGATCACCCTCGACACGGAAATCTGCCAAGAGATGTTGGTCACGTGATGGTTTCTATTAAGTGACTAACCATACCTGTTTGTGTACGAGTTAGGGTCGGGTGCTGGTGTATGTAAGGCCAGTCGCAGTATCGATCCAGATCTTTCTGTCCCCCTCTGGACAGACACGCTGTAATTTGCTTCTTACTCCAGAGAAATCACCATTCAACGTGTATGTATGTATGTATGTATGTATGTATGTATGTATGTATATGAGTGTGTGTGTCCGTACGTGCCTGCACATATACATATATATATATATATATATATATATACACACACATACACACACATATGTGTATATATAAATGTGTATATATATATATATATATACATATATATATATATATATATATATATATATATATATATATATATACATACATACATACATACATACATACATATATATATATATATATATATATATATATATATATATATATATATATATATATATATTATAGTCGATTTCTGAACAAAGGCCTTCCCCAGCTCCTATCCATGCTGACTATGATTATGCTTTTCTCTGTTATGTCTTATCGGCAAACCTCTCTATCTGATTTTTCCATCTTTTTCTGGTATTGTCTATCTTTGCTATGCCTTGGGCACCAGTTGACTATCATTTTGCACCATCTCCATTCTTGCTGTGTGTCCAACCGATCTCCATTTTTGTTGCTTAATTACTTCTATGACATTTTTTCATTTTAGTCTATTTTCAGGTCTATGTTGATCCTTTTCTGACTTATAATGCTCGATAAATGTGATTGACATTCACCCCAACTCAAATGCATTGACAAAGAGGGAGAATATGTTGAAAAATAATTTTTTCTTGTTTAAATTCAATACTTTTTATCATTATTAGGCTGATGTACCTTCGTTTGTGGGCGTATGTGTGGCCACTGATAGTATATACATTTACCATACCTAGCTTAGTCTGGTACTATGATCGAGGGGTAAAGGAAGATTGTGTTGTGTCAATCTCCCAAATGAGATAGCCCTGACAGCCTGAAAAATCAGAATTTCGGAATCCTGTTCGGATATTGGCCACTGGCGCCGTTGGGAAATACACAACGACTTCTGCCAACAAATAGGATCTTACGGACAGCATGAAAACAGTTTTAGTTACCTCAGTATTTGAAGCATTGCCAAATGGCGTGAGGAGATAACGATGTATGGGACAAGAGTTCAAATCTTGTCCGATATTCACGGAGTTTAATTTACCGACCAAGGAATTGATCGGTTAAAATGATGCGATAAAAAGCAACAAAAACCATTAAAGTAAATAGTCAAAAAACAATTTTGAATGATAAATGTGTCATAAAGAAAATATCATATTTTAGGATCTCAAACAATTTGAGAGTATTGAAATTATAGTTTGTATGATACTACGGTTACATTGTGTTACGATGACCTGAGATTGTCAGGAATCATACAGAAAGTCTCCCCGTGGCAATTCCTTTTAATCCATCTAGAACGAGATTAATCTCTACGCCACGATAAAGAGTGCAAGCTACTGGACCATACGGACCCATGATGACCTTCTGACCATCATCAAGAAGCGAAAGCTGAAGTTGTACAGGCAGGTCATCAGATCGGACGGGCTTGCAAAGACCATGCAGGACTATACCCGGGGGAAGGACGAAGGAAGGAATAGGGTTATAACACCAAAGAGGGGGCAGATCTCAACATCAGCGAATCTCAGAGCGCTACAAGAACTCGCTGATGACCTGCATGATGATCTTGCATATGTTATCAGTTTCCGTATTCACTAGAAGAGCTTCCATAGGATACACATGACTCTCACTCTTGCTCTTTACATATCCACCGGTTCTTTGCTTAAACCTTTCGAAACTTAGTATATCTCTGAATTTTTGAGATGAGGTATTATTATTATTTCTATTATTATTCGGACCATCCTCATCTTGGTTGTTTTTCATACAACGTTTCGGCCGTTGTACTTTACAGCCTTCATCAGGTATCATCTGGTAGATGTGAGGAAGTAACGAACCGAATCCTTTTTTTAACCGACAGGGGTATATTGACCGCACTCCCTTCTTAGCATTATTAGTATTATTATTGTCTCACACTGGGATTGGACCTAGAACCGTCGGTTAAATAAAGGGTTCGGTTCGTTCTTCCCCACACTTACCAGATGATACCTGGTGAAGGCCGTAGAGTACAACGGCCGAAACGTTGTATGAAAAACAACCAAGATGAGGATACTTTCGAAACTTAGTGTCGTAACACTTTGTAGTCTCAAGGCATGTTGCGAAATTGAAAAATTGTTGCCACCAAAGGTAGCGAAAGGTTCTATCCTTTTTTATGTATGTGCGTGTGTGTTCTAGCTCTTCTGGTCATACTGTTTTGTCTACGGACTTGAAATTGGCAGCAGTATTCTACTAAACCTCTTCTAAAATGTTTTTTTTTCAACTTTCGGGAAAAAGCCCCCTTTGAGCCTTTTTTGAGTCTTATCATGACAGGTTTATTTATAACATCTAGCTTCTCCAGAATCTAGATGCTTTTCTTACTCTATTTTGAATGTTTTAGATTGGAAATAAGTATATTCTTCAGAACCTAGATGTTTTTAGGCGTTTTTTTCATTCTTTTTTTTTCTTCAGATGTTTTCCGGTGGAAAACGCCTCTGATGTCATAAAGAGAATTTATTCTGACCATATTTATTCTTCAGTGGAATTTTTTTCATGACCTCAAATTTTAACGCTACGGTTATTCAATTATTGACTATGATGGTAAATCAAGTATAATTTTGTATATCTTTCAAAAGACACATTTCATGAGTCATTTAAACTGCAGAAAGGACATTATATGTTGGTCTTGCAAACAAAACCTTTATGGCACAAAAAACGTTTATTTAAAAAAGTGTTTCGCTAGTACAAAGTTTGGAAAGCCTAGTTCTAAATAGACGGCGTGAGGTAGCTTCCTCAGAAATTTAGTTTCAATCAGATGGAGTCGTGTTTCTGTCTCTGACAGCAGTGTCCATGATTCGCAACTATCCAGTAAGATGATGAGCGTCAGAGATTTAAAGAACCTGTACTAAGTCAATGTTGCTCTTCCACTCACCCTCAAGTCGGGCTATATCGCTGCAGTGGCTATGGTGATCCGGATGTGCTGGTGATCTGTGAAGCAAGGTAGAAATACTGGAATCATTGGCACGTTCGTTGGCACGAATTATGGATTAAGTGACAGTAGAATCAATACTTTTTTTTAACAGTAGAATGAAAGCTGAATCTTTCATATTTTTTAAAAGAAAATGATCTCCTGTGGGAACACTATACCGCTCAGCACCCTTAGGTAGGATCACTAATAGATCCATAGATAGTAACTGGTACGAAGTGTAACATGTATATCTTTGATGTTCAACAGAGAAATCCCTCCAACAAGAACTCTGAAATCGCTATACGCTCCATATATAAGTAGATAGCAACGAGTACAGAACCCGTAGAAATACTTTTTGGGGGGGTAAATATATACGGACCAAAATATTTCCTATGGAGAAAGTTCCTTTGTAGGACCAATGGAAATGTTTCTCACACCATAGATACGTAGGTAGAGACAAAGAATAACTGTTTGGTTAGTAATGTGATTTATTGTCGAAGAGACAATTTGTTTGGGAGGAATATAGGGACATGTATTCTTTAGTGTTATGTATTATTTTCTATAAAGAAAGCTCTCTTAATAGACTTATGAGATCACCCGGCATACCGTTGATACGTAGGTAACAATGTACAATGATCCCCTTGATAGTAATATCATTTATAAAGGTAAAATTTTTATTTAATTTGCTGTAGAAACATGAATATGTTATGATTGAGTACTGACAACCCCCGAAAGAATTGTGAAATTGCAAGGAACACTAAAGATGCGGAGGTTGCGACGGATTATCTTACACCTGGGCCCCTAAGCTGAGCATAAGTGAGACTCTCCATGAATGCGAACTCCTTTACACCATTCTCCGTTGAATAGAATAAAGTGACATTAATTTGCATTAAATAACTTTCATCGTTGTACAATTTATTATTTACTGCATGTAAAAGATCTCGAAGTTATACGAATCAATTACAGAATATAAAACGCTTGAGTACACTCAATTAAAACATTTTTTCAAACGGATCCTCAGCCTTCTGGGCCCCTAAGCTCGAGTTTACCCAGTCTGATGGTTAAACGGCCACTGTACATAGGTAGATTAGAAGAAGCGTGATAATATTAGATAATCGTGTCGTAATAGTAGCTGCAGTAGTACTGTGTCGTAACAGCAACTTCTCATAATTGAATAGAGTAGGAAAGAAGTCACGGTATATGGAGCCTTTACTTATAGCTCGGACGGATGTTGCTATTGTCAAAGACTTTTACTAGCTGGTGGCGGGCGGTGACGGTGGAGGGGATGGCGATAACGGGGGCGGGGGAGCGCGGCAGCGGTGGTGGTGGTGTTTTGCAAAAGCAGCCGAAATCGATGGCAGCACAGAAGTGAAAATGACGAAGGTGGATCAATATTTTTGTTAAGATGGCGACCATTGTCTTTTGAAAAGGCGGAAAAAAAAAGAGAAAAAAGAAAGAAAGGAGAGAAAGGAATAATGGATCGAAAAAGGGAAGGAAGGAAGGAAGAATGGGAGAACGAAGAAGCAACGAATGAATTAAAGAAAACGAGAGGGAATGAATGAATGAAAAAAGATGAAGAAAGAAAAGAAGAAAGGAGGGCCAGGGGACGGAAAGAAATAGAGCGAGAGGGAGAAATAAAATGGCGTTGTTGATTGTTGATGTAATAATACTCGACCATTTTCCCCCGAGTCCCGAATCTGGTCGAAAAAAAAACCGATTGGATATTATCACCAACCCCGGCCAGACCTCTACAGTAGACCCACCCCCACACTTGCTCCAACTTTGGTAGGATTTTCTTTCTTTCTTTCCTTCCTTTTTTTTTTTTTTTTTTTTGTAGCGGTGGTGCCGTGGGTGGGTGTTCCTTTCGCTCCAAATATGATTGGAGATGTTTACGGTTTGAAATATTTTTTAGCGCGACGGGTGACGTCAATGGCAAATTGTGGGAAAGAGAGGAGAGGGAAAACAAGGAAGATAGAGTAAGAAAGCCTTAGAGAGGAAGAAATGAGAACAGCAAAAAAAAAAAAAAGAAGATGAATAGTAAAGAAGTCTTGGAGAGAAAGAAACAGTGAAAGAGAGGTCACTCGAGAGTAAGAAGTATAAAGAGAAGAGGAGGAAAAGAGAAAAAAGGTCTTAAAGAGAAAGGAAAGGAAAGACGAGAGAGAGAGAGAAGGTAAAAAAGATGCAAAAGAGAAATAGTTCTTGAAGTGAGAGAAAGAACGAGAGATCATTTGACAAGAACTTTGAGCTGAAATTGATAGAGAGAGGAAAACGGAAAAAAAGAAAGACCAAGAAAAAAAAAAGAATCAGGAGAGAGATAAGCAGATTGTTGGGGAAGAAAGAAAGGAGAAAAAACAAGAGGGAAAAGGCTTAAAAGAGAGAGAATCGGAGATGGGGAGAGAGAAAGAAGAAAAAGAGAGCACGAATCAGAAAGATTAAGACGATCGTAAAAAGAATGGAAATTAAAGCTGATAGAGAGAGGGGGTATGAAGAGAGAGAGAGAGAGACAGACAGACAGACAGACAGAGCAAATGTGAGAGAGTGATACAGAGAAATTGAGAGAAAGGGACTGGTTAACAAACAGGAATAGATCCAAAATATAAAGACAAAAATGGGAGCATTAAGCACCAGAGAAGATTCATTGCGTCTCGAGCAATTCCACCATCAGCCAGAAGATGTGGTCAAGGTGTTTTCGAGAGATATTTCTGGTATCAGCCGTATAATACCTTTCTCCAGTGCGTAACTCGACCTGAAGGTATGCCGGCGTATTATAGGTGCAGAATGACCATCAGTCACTCTTTCGATAAGGAAGGAGAAGAAAACATAGAGAGAGAGAGAGAGAGAGAGAAGAAAGAAAGAGGACAGAGAGAGAAGAAAGAAAGAGGACTGAGAGAGAGAGATCAGAGAGAGTGAGAAAAAAAGAGCAGAGAGAGAGAGAGAGAAAGACAGCGGGGAGAGATCAGGGAGGAAGAGAACAAAGAGAGTGTGAGAGAGAGAGAGAGAGAGCGAGAGAGACAGAGAGAAAATAGAAAGGTAGAGTTTAGAGTGAACAGAGAAAAAAAGCATGAGATTTTTAGAGAGAGACAGAGACATCGGGATGAAGTATAGGGTATTGTAAACAAATCCGTCATCTCAGAAATCGATACTAGCAATTAATAAACTAGGGCATGCCCGTTCAAAAGGTGCATGTTTGGAACCGACCAGACGTTATGGTGCGTGAAGCAATCTGCCATAATTATCATATAAAATAATTTTGGGCCCTTCGTACGAAACAGCGGCTTCGAATTGCTATGGTTAATTACTTCCCAAATCAAATATTTGCCTTCAGTCATTGAAACATTTTATGGTCCTTTCTATACGCTTCGAAAGTATCAACTGAATGGGTATATCAATAAGGCGGTAGCTGTACACAGTTATTTGCTGTATCATAGATGTATATTAATGTACCTTATGTTCGATCCATGTGATTAATGGAAAACCACTGGGTTAAGTGCATTGACAAGGAAAGAGATTATGCTGAAAAATGAATATTTGTTGTCTAAAATGAATGCTTTTTATCATTAAGCTACGACCCGCTTTTCTGTGGTTTCAGTTACTTATGGTCAAGCCAAGAAATCAGTTCATAGGTTTTACTTACTAATGAACCCGAAGCGCAAGAGTAGTGATGATGGTGATTAGGATATGGCAAAGAGAAACTGTAAATTGCTTCCTTTAAGTGAAAAGCCAAAACCCAAGACATTTTTTATAAACTGATGCATACGAATGAATCGAGGTAAATGCTCACAATATGTGTATATATTACAAATTAGGTATAGTACAAGTCTTAAATTCATATTGTTATCTCTCTCAAATTTGAAGCCAATTTTTCTAACCTATTCATGCTGCAAAACAATAAAAGTATTTTCAATCAGTAAAAAAGAATCCTGGATTGGCCCCCAAATTTAATCAATTCTTCCGTAGACTCTGGCTCACACATTCAAAATATTCCATTGAAATTCATTGAGAACTTTTGGAGATATTGTGTCGACAGACGAACGGACGGATGCGAGTGAATGCGCGTACACTTTCCAACTTCGTTCGTAGAGGTAATCAAAATTCTTTGAGAACCCTTTGAGATATTGTGTGAAAAAACAGACGGATTTATAGACGTATTGCTTACAAAGACGGAAGGGGCAATTGAAATATTGTGTGGACAGACAGACAGACAGACAGACAAACAGATAGAGAGACGGACAGGAAGACTTACAGACATAAGTGAATACATGCACTCTTCCACGTTGGCAGAGGTAATCAAAATATTGTCTGGACAGATATACTGACAAATAGACGTATGGAGAGACGGTCGGACAAGAATGGATATATATACCTCTTCATTGGCGGAGGTAAAGTACGTGGGGTCAATATTCACTATATGCACTTTCTGTTTTCAGACTTGGCAATCTCGGAGAATTCCTCTGGCTAGCAATTTCTCAACCTACACAAGCCGTTTAAGAGAGAAAAGCAATGAATTAAAGGAATCAAAATAAACGTGCACCTGCGCTTCTCTCGATAAAATATCGTCGACACCTCTAAAATACTTTCTGTGTAAAACGATTTCAAAGCCTATCTTCCCCACTTTGAATATCCTCCAAGGTCGGCGTTCAAAAGAAACGATATCTTGGCATCGGAGCGGAACTCCTACCAGACGCCGCACGAAGAGGTTGAAGAAAAAAAAAAGCCAACCGGAGCCGGGGGCGAAGGAAACTCAACCCAAATTTGTTTATCTAGTAATATAAGGGGTTGGGGAAACTTGAACAATCGCTGATAACATTTCCATGATGAGGGTGTTCGGAAAGTGAAGTCGCATTTATGAAGACCAGTGTAAATGTATGAATCAGACCACCTGTATATGAATTATACTGAAATAAGCCGTTACAGTGGAAGGGTCCATTGTTCAAAATAGCAAGTAGGGGATATTTTCATCTGCAAGATTGTTACCTTCAAGGGGAAGAGTCCATGGTTATACAGGGTCGTAGATAAGATTTTCCATAAACTGACAGTGAATCATTTCTTTGCGATATACACCTAAGTGTGATGTGCATGTATAATGCTTATGATACATGGGCCGATATCTATCTACATCATAAGTTAATATCACACATACGCTCATACACACATACATGCACACAAATATGTATATTTATATAGAGATACCTGCAGACTGAGAAACATGCAACGCGCGCATGAGAGAATCATGCTCAACCTCACATAGATCACAAGACATCACAGTTTATCAGGAAGAAAACGGAAGTCCGTGACATCATGGAAACTATTAAAAAACTAAAATGGCAATGGGCAGGCCACGTTGCATGAATGACAGACAACCAATGGACATCGCGACTCACAAAATGGATCCTCAGAGATCACATGCGAAACCGAGGCCGACAAAATACAAGATAGGGAGATGAACTAGACAAATTTAGAAAATACTGGCTCTGCGATGCCCATGATAGGGAATTGTGGCGAATCTTAGGGAAGGTCTATGTCCAACGATGGATGTTAAAAGAATGATGATGAGATAGGTATGAGCAGAGTAAGATCGTTATGAAAGTAAAGTTGCATTTTTGGAGACAAGTCATTATAGCGAATCAAAGTCCTCCAATATTTTAAAAAAATAATCATACCCATGATACCAATGGTTACATAATTAACTAATATATATACTAACCTTAGTTTAGTCTAGCACAGGACCAAAAGGGGTCCATGACGTGGCAAGCTGTTTTCGCCTCAAAGATTAGTGGATAAAACTTTTCCTCGTATACCCAGCCCGATTTATTCCTGTGCCAGACTAAACTAAGCTTAGTAAATGTATAAAAACATATAGAGAAGAAGAGGTTACTAAGTCTTAGAGCTGGAACAGTCTCCATATAATAGCTTTGTGTTTATCAAGTGGAAGTTATAAGCTAATAAAAGAGGCATGAGAGACTATTTTTTCCGAGAAAATAGAAATTACAATAATCAAATTAAAGAATAAGGCAAGCAAATTAAAGACAGGCGAACTGAATCATGAATATGAGTGATTACATATTCACAGTTACGGCTACTGTTTCAGCAAATAATTATTTTTTCAAGTGAAATTAGTTGAAATTTTAAAAAAAATATATTTTGTTTAATCGCGACTTCATTTTTTTAGTTTTAACAAAGATATCATATATATTAGTTTTATAGATTTATTGAATTATTCTTATGCTGGCCAGTGCGACTCTAAAGAAGAAATAAATACACGTTACCTAAGTTAATACTGAAACTGTTTTTTCAATTTACTTGTTTTATTTTTTACTTTGCTTGCTTCACTTTTTAATTTGCTCGGGAAAAGATGTGGTAATATAGGTCTTAGAAAAAGTTAAAAGCTAAAATGACGCTTACGGAATTAGTTATTTGCCGTTGTCTTATTGAACAACTTATCTTTGGTAGAGTCAGTTTGTGTCAGGTTCATGGGTAGGTCGGCACTGACGATGTTAATAAGAGTTCACAGGTTGGTCAGTTCGACGTAAATAAGGTTAGTGTGAGTTCACTCGGAGATCAGTTCGACGTGGTTCACTCTTGGGTATGGTCTACCAGAACGACTCCACTCATTTATAGGTGTTAGTTGATTTGCATCACAACTACCCAGACCGCCAGGCTTCTGAGGTAGTTACTCAACCTCGATCCTTCTGGGTGAGGAATTCATCACACATGCATAGGAAGGAAAAAAAGTCATCCTCTTTAGGTTATCATTTCTGGCGCGGAATAAGATTGCTTTGACGATTTGAGATGCAATGAAAGATAACGATAAAACGTAGAAGTTAAAAATACAATTATTGATCGCAATAAAAAAAAATAGCACAAGTTTTTCGTTTTATTTATTGTTTTATTCATACACTTACAGTGATAAATAAAAACCCTCACGCGTGCCTTCGGGAAACATCCGGCGAAACGTTCAGCTTGTAAGATGCCTTCGAGTGAATTTTCTCAGCGAAAGAAAAAAAACAAACTAACCTCCAGCACCTCGTTATCAGTCAGTCATCATTTCTGTTTTCTGTCTGTCAATCTCTCTCTGTCTCTCTTTGTCTCTCTTCCTCTCTATCTCTCTGTCTCTGTCTCACCAATTCGTAGAATTAAATGGGCTTTCTCAGCAGCTGTTGTGTTGGCAGGAGATCAAATGGAGCCCTTAGAATCACCCATTATTTTACCCCGATCACTTGGCACCATATTAGTTTTTTTACGTACACTAGTTCTATAAGTAGTATTAGTGTTATTTTCAATCTTATTTTGTTTTATTAGATGAAGCATTGTCAAACATTATTAATCCTCTTGACTAGTATATCTTTCATCGTGATTTTGGTTTCTCTTTATCAGTCTTAATCCGCTAGTTAACAGCCTGAAATTAAGGATACACCCTTGGTGAGACTCAAACTCGCATTCGTTTTCCCCAGGGGTACTTTTTCATGAATACTAGCATCTCTGCTGCTTGAGCGACAAGAACATCTACGATTGGAAAAGAATCAAATCTAAAGATACAAAATCACTGTTGCCCCAAAGATTGCCTGCCCGACCAACCATCGGATTCTTCTCTCCTTAAGTGTCTGTGTCTATGTGCGTGTATGTGTGTGTCTCCGGGCGCTCTTGATCACATATTTGGGACTGCAACTTTGAAAATGAGTTCACCTGTAAACATCTTAAAAACAATTTTTTTTGTTGTCTCTAAGGTCATTCTGTGACCAACGAAGCCCAAATCTCGTGCTATTATTTTTTAAAGATAATTTTCGATGAAAGATCTATTTGATAAAAAAAAAATATGAATTAGGGTAATTTCGAGATAATTAGCTCTGGTACACATGCAGATTATGGTGATTCATTTATGCGAGGTACGAATACTGACTTTACCTTTCATTTCCCCCATCACTCGGCACCATATTTGTCATTGTTTTTATGTAAACTTATTACATCAGTAGTAATAATATCATCTTGATTTTTTTCATAATATGTTGTATTTTTTGACCAGTATTTTCATTCATCTTAATTTTAGTTGCTCTTCATAGCAACTCTCAGTCTTTTAGGGTCGCTTGTCACTTAGTCTCGACGCTTTCTCGATGGAGGTCAGTTAGACTTAGCCTACTTTAGCAGGGTTTGCTCATAGGTCTGGTTGACAAGTGCAACGTCAGTGAGAGTTCATTCATAGTTTTCAATGAGAGACCACAAGACAGCACAATACATCCAGGAAAAGACAAGAGTTGGGGACATCACAGAATCCATTAAAAATCTCAAATGGCAGTGGGCTGGCCGCGTTGCACGAATGGCAGACAACCGATGGACACAGTGACTCACGACATACGATCCCCCAAGATCACATGCGAAACTGAGGCTGGTAGAACATTGGACGGAGAGACGAGCTAGAAAGTACTGGCTCCGCGACGCCCATGATAGAGAAGTGTGGCGAATCCCGGGGAAGGTTTATGTCCAACGACAGACGTTGAAAGACTGATGATGATGATGATGATGATGATGATGATACTTGCTGATGATATTCTGTGGTCGAAACCCAGCCTAGATCCTTCTTGGAAAAGAATTTGGTAAACATGTATAGGAAGGAAAAGAAGTTGCTTTCCATAGGTTATCATTTCTGATGCGCTATTCATTTAATCTCCCACCAGAGCAAAATGTGACACAAGGTCGAGGCTTTACGTGGGGAAAATAGGAGACGCCCTGGAAAAAAATAGCTCCAACCGACGCGGCGGTTGGTATGCTAGACAAACCAAAGCAACCGCCGCCACGAAAGCGTCAGGCACGAGCTCAACCTGTTCCGTTAAGTGCAATGGAACAGTGCTGCCCCGGGGGGTGCCGTCTTCCCTGCGGCTCGGCCGAGTAATAGAAAGGGAGCCCGAAGGTTCCCAATGCACATAGTAATGCGCAGCCTCAGTATTACCTCATTGGCTAACGCAGCGGCGCACTCAGTCTTTGACACGCACTATCCCCGGCCCATTCGGCAGGCAAGTGTCAGTACATTATTATCCTTTATTTCGATTATTATTCGGACTATCCTCATCTTGGTTGTTTTTCATACAACGTTTCGGCCGTTGTACTCTACGGCCTTCATCAGGTATCATCATGTGGGGAAGTAACGAACCGAACCCTTTATCTAACCGAAGGGGGTATATAGATCGCACTCCCTTCTTAGCAGTAGTAGTATTTTCGAATTATCATTGTCTCGCACTGGGATTAAACCTAGAACCATTAGATTACTTGCAGTAATTCTGTCTGATTCTATAACTTCGTTACTTCCCCACTTGATGATACTCGATGAAGGCCGTAGAGTACAACGGCCGAAACGTTGTATGAAAAACAACCAAGATGAGGATAGTCCGAATAATAATCGAAATGATAATAATACCTCATCTCAAAAATTCAGAGAAACATTATTATCCTGTCGTAAAGGCCAGAGAAAGAGTATCATTTGTGGTGCAGAATGTGATTGCTCAGCCGATTTAAGATGAAATAAAATATGAAGATAAAAAGATGAGGTTACAAAATACAAGTATTGATCGGTATAAATGAATTGCATCCTTTTTTTAAAATTTATTGTTTCTTATTCTTACGCTTACGGTGATTAAAAAAAAAGCAGAAACAAAAAACTCCCACATGCTCTTATGAAATATCCAGTGAAACGGCAGTTTGTACGATGCCCCCTGGTTGATTTGCTCAGCGGAAGAAAAGAAAAAAAATAATTTACAGCGTCTTGTTATCAGTCAGTCACCGTTTCTACATACACACACTCTCTCTCTCTCCCCTCTCTATCTCTCTCCTCTCGCATTCTTTCTCCACCCCCCTCTACTCTCTCTTTGTCCTTCTCTGTTCTCTCTTCTCTCCCTATCTGCCCCGTGTCTTTGCTCTCTCTCCATGTTGTTGCTGATATTGTTGTTAATATGTGTGTGTGAGAGAGATAGATAGATAGATGGATAGATAGATAGATAGATAGATAGATAGATAGAGAGAGAGAGAGAGAGAGAGAGAGAGAGAGAGAGAGAGAGAGAGAGAGAGAGAGAGAGAGAAATTCTGTCTGTGTCACCAATTCCTGGAACTAGAAGGGGTTTCCTCTGTAGCTGTACACCATATGCCCCAGATTGCAGCAAAAACAACCCTACGGTTACAGAGTATAGGAAGCAGGCTCCGTGGAGTACCATCAGGAAGCCCCATTAGTACTAACATATCAGAACTCAATTGCTGTCAAATATGGGGTCTAATATTCTTCGTCATTTCATCTCTGCGTGGTGCCATCTTAAAGGCATCTGTTATTTCTTGGATTACACTGTTTCGCGTTGATTCCCAAATATCAAAACAACGACGGATGTCCTTATTACTGATAATTTGGCATTATACCGTACATCAGAAACTGTAACCAAATCTGTCAACATGGGTTTTATCAGTTTTTAAGTTGGTCTGGCGGGTTATATGTGTATGTATGTATGTATCGCATGTACAGGCCACACTAATGGAGCTAGTAGGCTGAAAATTTGACCATTTATTCATTATGTCTACGAAAAGGTTTTTTTTTTTCATTTCTCCCACCAAAAAGGGGCTTTTGTGGGGGCTCATTTTACGATCTAAGTTCATGCTAAACTGATCCCTTCTTTCGTGTCCAATTGAGTTCACGCTTGTTTTTTGAAAATTCGGACTTTTTAGTGATCCAACAAAAGAAAAGAGAAGTAACTCATTCATTGATCTTTCCTTTCTCCAGTTTTTTAGTTAATCACCTTCAACAGGGCATGCTGCTAGAAGACGTCGGTCAGGTGACGGTTTCTGTTGAATGAGTAACCAGACCTGTTTTTGTTATTTCCTGTGGAACAACCAAGCAATCAAATTGATTAAGTATAGAGTCGAAGCTAATCTTATAGATTTATATATTTTTTTAAGGATTTTCCTCAACGATTTATGTTTTCCTGGAAAAGGAAAGTACCATTATACAGGTATCTTGAATGGTGTGGTTAATTCGTCTAAAAATGTTCCGTACTGCTCAAAACCGATATGCTCCAGGTCTTATTATGATATCTTTCTCCAGCTTATACTTACATTAATTTGTTCAGCAATATTTTAACTGTTCCACATCAGAATCTGTATCAATAGAAACTGCATTATTCACGGTATTCCTATATTTTCTTTCATTATTTCCTCTTTGTTTTCTTATTTTCTGCTTTTATTTTATTCTTACCTTTTCTCTACGTGTTAAAACCTCGTCCAACCAAGTTATCCGTTATTATTAACACAGACAAACAAGATTTCAATTTATAATTTTCTGCCTATTTTAAAAGCTCTTTATATCTTTCTTTCTTTCTTTCTTTTCTACATCTTTTTATGCCTTTCTTTCTTTCTTTCCCTTTATTTCTGTTTCTGTTTCTTTTTCTTTCTTTGCTTTTTCTTTTTTTTCTATGCCTTTATTTTTCTTTATATCATAAATTCTTTTTTACTTCTTTTTCTCTCTTTATATATACTTTCTCATGTTTTCCTCACACTTTTTTCTTTTAATGCCTTTGTTTCTGCTATTTTCTCTCGTTCTTTCTTTCTTTTGCATAACTTCTTATGTTTTTTTTTGTCTCTTCTTCCTGTTCAACATTTATGTCATTCATTTTTCTTTTTACTTTCGACATCTTTTATTCCTTCTTTGTTCTGCACCTTTTTATATCTTTCGGCTTTTCTTTCTGTCTGTCTTTCTTTTCTGCACCTTTTCTTTCCTTCTTTGTGGGTATTTTCTCTTTCCTTGTTTTGTCTGCGTACGTATAGATACATTTTGTGCCTTTGCCATAGATCGATGGTAAGCACTGGGGGTCAATTAATTGCGACCTTATACCAGACTAACCAAAGCTAACCAAATATCCACATACATGTGAGTATTTATGCACGCGCATGCGCCCTCATTCAGAAGGAGAAAGAAAGATGGGTCCCCTCAGTTGTCTTTAAGGATTAATTGTCAATCGAATTAAATTCTTTTACTTTTTTTCAAGTCTCTTCAGTACGTGAGCGACCGTGTCTCTCCACAGTTTCCTTTCTTTTGTCGTTTTCAGCAATTCTTGCTCGTTTACTCTTTCTGGTACCTGTTCTCCTATCTGTACGCTGAAATTTGTCACTGCCTACCCCCATTTCACTCGCCTTCTATGCGCCCCAGTGAGTGTCAAGTTCTTCAAGTCTTCCTTCCTTGTCATTTGTCCTCCAAATTTCAACTGTCACTTTTTTATTGTTAGCAACTGTTTCCTTATGGTTCCTGCATCAAATTACCTGATTAAAAATGGATCAGGCGAACGTGAGATTACGTCAAGGCGAGAAATATGAACAGATATATCTCAATCGATAAAATAATTGGAGCAGACGACACTAAAAAGACAGATAAGAACTAAGAAACGACATAGTTATGCATGAACATACATAAATGAACAGACGGATGAACGTACAGCCGATAGATTGGAATAGTACCATATCCATTTGTGTATTGTGCAAGAGAAACACAGTGAATTTGGGTCAAATTGTCGGGAGTGAAATGGATTTGTTCTTTATTTCTTCAAAAATCCTATAGGAGTTGTCTGGTCATTTAGTGTAGTGAAAGTTGGAGTGGGGGACATGAGCATCCGCTGAGGGTGTCATTTGCCCCTACTTCCAGGTGAGGGAGTAAAGTCCAAGGTCAGAGATAGGGGTACAGACGTGTACAAAAATGTGATTCAACAAAAAGATTGCATTCAATTTGACTTTAACTTACCTTCATCTTGTTTTTTTTTAGTTCGTTTTTATCACAAACCAATTCGATCCATCAATACACGGCAGCAAGCAAACACCCGGAAACAAAGTGTAAGGTCCTGGTGAGATTCGAACTCACTTCCCTCTTGTTAACAAGAGCTCATTCCCCCCCCCCGATTCCAGGTCTTAGCCGTAGACTGATGGCTTGAGTTTGGCTATGATATGACTGCTAAGCAATGAAGGTCAAGAGTAGTAAAAATTAATGCAATGGGTTGCAAAACAAAATTGATAATGAAATAACAGATCACTCAATAGACACCGTCAGATGACCAACGTCTTTTGGCAGCACGCCATGTTGAGAATGATCAATTGAAAAAATCGAAAAAGGAGTGATCAGCGAATAAGTTACTTCTCCCATCTTTTTTGCAAAGTTACTTTCAAAAACAGAGAAAGGTTCTTGTAGAGATAACAAGGAGTAAATATTGAAATTTTCAGCCCTCTAGCTCCATGAGACATACATGGGTAGCCAGTCAGCCGGCTAAATCAACTTAAAAATTGAAAAAACTTACGGTGACGGTTTTGGGCGACAGTTTTGGTTGACGGTTTCTAATTAACAAAAACAACTTTTTAACTCACTAGTATAGCTATTTAGGGACGAACTGTGTCAGACCCACAGACGGATAGTTATGAAAACTACGAAGTACAGAGAAATCTCGATTATCCGAACGAAACGAGCATGGAGTATTTTGTTCGGATGAATGATTGTTTTAATAACTAATCTGATCATAAAAATAGAAGCCACACTGAAATGAAATAAAGGGCATTGAAATCTTGTTCGTATAATCCGAAGTACGGATAATCGAGGTTCCTCTGTAGTTTGGAAGAGGCAGCTTGAAAGTCAACAGGGTATGATAGATAACGTAAACACCAGCATAGAGATCGAACTGGCATTCATCGTTTTCCCGATTTTTAGACAAAAAAAATTAAAGTTTGTCTTATATCTGCTGTATAAGTCGACCCTCCAATTTACCAGAGTTGAATTAATTTTCTTTCATTTTCTTACAATCTACATCTATAAAACGCGTACCTAGTTATATATATTTTCTTTTTTTTCTCATTATCCTCAATCATAAAACACATCCTGTTATCTACAATTTTTAGGGTTTAATACTTTTCAATCAACCCACATATACTATATTCTAGTCCTTGGTGGAAGTGCCGGGAAGAGACACTTGGATTATAGTAAGAACACACAGATGCTCTGATCCTAGGCGGAAGTGCCGAATTATACGCGAATAGTTCTGTCAATTTTGACTAGCACTACGCTAGTCTCTAAATAATTGAGTAGTGTGCAAGAAATTTTAGCCGGACTATTTGCTTCTTTCTGTTCAGAAATTATTATTTGCTTCTTTCCGTTCTGCAATTATCATTTACTTCTTTCAGCTCTACGATAATTATTTGCTTGTTTCCCTTCTGTGATAATTATTAGCTTCTCACTGTTCTGGAATAATTACTTGCTTCTTTCCATTCTACAATAATTATTCGCTTCTTTCCGTTCTGTAATAATCATTTGCTTCCTTCCATTCTACGATAATCAATTGCTTTTCACCGTTCTACGATAATTATTTCCTTTTTTCTGTTCAACAATAACCATTTGGTTCTTTCCGTACTGCAATAATTATTTGCTTCTTTCCGTTCAGCAATAATCATTTACTTCCTTCCATTCTGCAATATCTAATTGCTTCTTTCTGTTCTTCAATAATTATTTACTTCTTTCTGTTCTACGATAATTATTTGCTTGTTTCCCTTCTGTGATAATTATCAGCTTCTCACCGTTCTGGAATAATTACTTGCTTCTTTCCATTCTGCGATAATTATTCGGTTCTTTCCGTTCTGTAATAATCATTTGCCTCCTTCCGTTCTGCAATAATCAATTGTTTTTTTCCCGTTCTACGATAATTATTTGCTTCTTTCCGTTCAACAATAAACATTTTTTTCTGTTCTGCGATAATTATTTGCTTCTCACCGTTCTGGAATAATTACTTGCTTCTCTCCGTTCTGCAATGATTATTCGCTTCTTTCCGTTCTGCAATGATTATTTGCTTTCTTCCATTTAGCAATAATTAATTGCTTTTTCTCGTTGTTCAATAATTACTTGCTTCTCTCTGTTCTGCTATAATTATTTGCTTCCTTCTGTTCTGACATAATTATTTGCCTTTTCCCATTTTTCAATAATTACTCGCTTCTTTCCTTATGCAACAATTTCAAGTGTTCTATGATTTTATACCCAGACTATGGACGGACCATTTTATTGTGCACTACAGTGGTTTTATCACTAACGTCAAAGCCCCCAAGTCAGCCAGGGGCCCCGGGCATTGGAGCAAAGACTATCAGGGATGCATTGCTAACCTCCCAGGTGCCAGGTAGGACAAGAAGTTTGAATCCATGCGAAAAATTATCATCGTATTTATACGAATAACAAGAAAACAAAGAGACTCTGTTCAAAACCTGCGACGTTGTTTACACAATTTTTGATAACATTTGACAACATTTGTTTCTGTAATAAATGTAATGTATCTATTTCCAATTGACGAGAAAAAGAATAACGTAAAACTGTTGTGAGATTGAAAAATATACTGTTTGAAAATGGACACTGACTGGTTCTCTCAAGCCTTGCTGGATTTTCGTTTGTATCCATGAAGTGTGTATCTATTAAGGTTCCCCATAGGTTATAGGTCATAACTCTATGCTTACGATATGAGATGCTGAAAATATTTTAGCTTCTGAAATAACAAACGATTTTATTAGACGTCACATTTTTTTTTCGAGAATTGATTTAAAAAAAGAATTGTGTGACGTAGAAAAGGAAAAAAAATCCTCTTTCTTTGCCAACTCTCTTCGCCCTCTTTTTTTTATTAAACGATATGAACTGATTCAAATTTGGTCTGAACGAAAAACCATTTGCCATCGCTAGAACTTTGGATTTCGGTCGCAATTAAAGATATAACATTTTGGAAGTGACAAATTTTAAAGTGGAATTGGGCTGCAACCATTACAGAAATTTGGAAATACGTTTCGACCCAGTCATTTTTTTTCAAATTTTCACAGAGGTGATTGGACGGTACTCCAGCAGCCCTGCGCCCCTGAAGGCTATGGTCTTCTAAAGACCCACCTGTTTGGTGAACTTTACCAAGGTAGTAACGCATAAGAGGTACAAAGACTCCTTAAAAGGACCTCTATCTCTTGCAGAATTTCATTTTTTCGCTATTACGAAATAAAAGGCGAAAAGCGAAAATACCATCCAACCTGTGTTCAGCCGCGAGCCATTATAGAGACATCGCTACCATCTTCCAGTCTCTTCTACACACAAGTCCCCGGTACCTTTCACCTCCCCAAACCTCCAAGAACTCGGTGTAACATACCATCATCACTATCTTAGGTCTGGGAATGATATCCCCATATGAATTGATGGTAACTGCTTATTCGCTTTTTACTATTTCTACAACTGGAATCTTTTCTTTTTTTTTTTTAAAGATATGCTTTACTTTCGGAGAGCAGGGAAACCTGTTGAATACGAGTTGTGAGCGATAAATAATGTGAAATATTGGAATCATGGCAATACAAATGAGGAATTCATTAAGATCGCTTCTTGACGAAAACCAGTCTGGCAAGAAAGATAAACTGAACCTTAAGGTTGTATGAGACGAAGGCGCATCAAAATGACACTTGTTTCTCAAAACCGAGTTTTCTTCATATCTGGAGGTTATACATTTGTAGAATTTGCGCATGCGTGAATTGACGAGTGAAGTTGTGTATGCCTATACGCGCAGGCGCAGTTGCGTAGCCGTATCTGTAGGTGCATCGTGCATGCTAGTGAGCGTGAATTCTACCCTGATATCATCAAAGAGTCGAGGAATCAAAGAGTTGAAGTAAAAACATGCAACATACATCAAAGCACTTCGATCAGTTCGTTTCATTTTATTGCATCCCAGCTTTTCGCTTCGTTGGTTGCCGGCGCATGCGCAGAGAAAGGACACCTACGCAAGACCGATTTGAAAAATGGAAAATTCGTTTTGCGGGCGGATTCCATACAACTGCACAAAGGACGAAACATTTTAGTTAATTAATTTTGGGGGAAAGGAAAGATAGAAAGAAAGGTGGAAAAAAGATTAGAGAGATTTCAAGAAAAAGAAAAAAAGGAAAGAGATGACAGTGAATTGAAAAGAAAGAAGGAACGCCAAGGAGGATATCGAAGAAAGAAAAAGAAACAATGAAAGTGAAGAAAGAATAAAAGAATAAAAGAAAGAAAGAAAGATTGAGTTTTAAGAAAGAACATAAAGGAGAAGGTTGAAGAATTGAAGAAAGGAGGTTTAGAAAGAGAAAATAAGTGTTAAAAAAGCACGTAAGAAAATACACTTGAGAATGAAAGAAAAACCAGTATTAAGAGAGGAAAAAGAAAGGAAAACAGCAAAGAAAAAGTTTTAAGAAAGGAGAAAAAACGTGAATGAGGACATTTAGCGAAGGAAGAAATAGCATGTAGAAGGACACCTAAAAAGAAAAGAAGAATGAAATAAAGAAAGATAATGTAAAACAGGACATTTAAGAAAGAAAGAGAGTAAGATTGGGTGTTGAGAATGAAAAAATAGAAAAAAAAAGCATGAACGAGAAAAGAAAGAAACATGGAGCAGCATCTAAGAAGGCAGAGGAAAAAAAGAAAGAAGGAAAGAAGTTAAAGATCAATGAATGAAAAATAGAAATCAATTAATAAAAATCAATAAACGGAAGAAAGGAAAAACAGAAAAAGTGAAAGACGAAAAGAAACGAAAAACGAAAGAAAGATGTAATTAACTGCGGAAACAACACTCATTACCCATTTCGGTTTTTATGCAAACATCTGAGCAACAAATTGCATTAAGACGTTAATAATAATTAGAGGATTTCAATCTAATTATTTTCTTTAATTCAAACAACAATAACGACAAAAATATAGAAAATAAATAGAATACAAAATGGAGACAGCATATTTTTTAAAACCTATTTTCGTATTGAATTAAATTTCACAACATTCCACAAGTCGTTCGGACTAATATTCGCATCATTATTGATGTGTTGTCGTTGTATTCTTCGGCCTTCCTCATTGTCGAAAATTCTGAGACGAGTCATAATTGTTGTTTCACGAATTGTTCAGATTAATATCCTTATCTTTGTTGGTTGATCGCTACGCTTTCTTCATCTACCAAAACGTAGCGATAAAACCAACAGAACAAGAATATTTGCCAAAAGAACAATGACTCATTTTGAAAATAAAAATAAAAGTAAGGCCGGAGAATACATCGACTGAAATGTAATGATTGAGACTGACAACGAAGAATACACAGAATAGTCACAAAGTCTCACTTCAGGATATTTTTCGCAAAGTCACGTTCACTTGTTTTTCTATTTGAAGTGAAAATAAATCCAGTCATAAAATGGAAAATTATACGTTTGTATAAGATAGATTTGCGTTAGATAAATAAAATCAGTGATGTGAAGTTTGTATTGAGCGTTATACAAAACCTGATCCTATCAGAAGAGCTTATCAGTTTGATAGTCATTAATACAATCAGGTTGTGGAAGGCCTAAGAGATTTTCTGTCCTTCCTAGTCGTAACAGTAGAAAATGACAAAACGACTCATTGTTATCTGGTTGATATCACTCGTTTAATTTGGACGGATTAAAAAAAAAGAGAGAGAAAAAGAGGTCGAATAAGAGAAAAGGTCCCATCATTTCAAATCGTCTGATCATTTCCAACTGGGTGGGTTTCACTGCTTCCTTCCCTGTCCCTAGAGCTACGTACTCGAAAAGCAGGGAAGAAGAATTTCTGCGCGAATGTTCCGTGAAAAATACTCCGTAGATGCATTACTGGTCGCATTTTTATATGCATTCTCTGATTAAATCCACATCAGCACTTGATAACGTGTACTCACTTGGTCTCGTGATTAGCAACGTGTTGTCTTCATTTAATTACATAATGTTATTGCTGATGAGGATATCTTTATTTAGCAATAATCCTAGAAAAGTGTTTCCCAACCTGGTATGCTAGCATTCCAAGGGATGCTAAAATAAATTTCAAGAGATGCTGGGAATGGTTCCAGGAAATTATCTCCTGCCTTTGAATACCACTATTGAAGATTTAAGGAGGGGTGCTGACCGATTCGACTTGTCACCAAAGGGGTGCTGGACTAATAAAATTTTGGGAAACACAGTCCCGAAACCTCCGCAGTTTGAGCTAATTATAGATGATGTCTATAATTCTTGCATTCCTCAGCTCGAGAAAATCCGGTTTGTCAAATACAAAAAACTAAACGAGATCTCGAATAGACATTGTTAGTTAGATTTGGTATATTTGAGACATAGTTTAGTATCTGTCATTTAACAAACGAACAACTACTCTAAGTGGTTTCAGGACAATCGAACTCATTCTTTTTGTTATTTATGTTGTTCACACAACGTTTGGGCCGATACATTCTACGACCTTCTTCTAACGTAGGTCTCAGCTGCTTTCATTCAATGCAATATAGCTTTCGCTGCTCGTCAAGGAAACAGTATGGAAGTCATTTCCCCACAAAACAATGAGTCAAAGATATCTGCAACCTACGTAACAACTGTTGATATATATATATATATATATATATATATATATATATATATATAGAGAGAGAGAGAGAGAGAGAGAGAGAGAGAGAGAAAGAGAGAGAGGGGGGAGGGAGAGAGAGAGAGAGAAACTTGAGCCGTCTTGTCCCTGGGGCAGACTCCTTGATTGGGGCCCTCTATGGATATACTTTTCGTAAAAAAAATTTTTCTCAACAAACTTTCGCTGAAGTAACTATAAGCAAAATGAAAAGGATAGAAATATTGTTGAAATTGAAAAAAAAACAAACTTATAAAATAATATTTGAGACCTGTTCAATTCAGGAACTGACATCTTTTTTCGTCACAATTAATAAAGAACTTTCGGAGGTATTGTATTGACAGGCAGGAGCAAACACAGAAATATATGAGAGAAGAAACAAAAAAACAAAAACAAAAACAAAAACAAAACAACAACAAAAAAACTGCAAAAATATCTCTCAATCAGTGAAAAAATCCCTGGATCAACTCCAAAACGAAAACACTTCTTTCTTACAACGAGGCCCACCCTTCCAAAATTTATTTATTTATTATTATTTATTGAGAGGTTCTGGAGCTATCGTGTAGATAGACACGGGTAAATATAGAAATGTACAAAATATGGAAAATATCTTTCAATAAAAAACGAATCTGAATCCGCCAAAATCTACTTACGTCTTTCTTGTCCCGTGCCACACAGAATTTCATTGAAATTCATAGGAAACTTTTGGAGATATCGTATGGATAGACAGAAGCCAAGGCAAGGATGAATTCAAGAATGCACAACTATCTCCCAATCAAAAACAAATGCCTGGATCTGCCCCAAATTACTTCTCTTTTATCTTGTGGCTCACCCTCCCACAAAATTACATTGGAATTCATAGAGAACTTTTAGAGATACCGTATGGAAAGAAATATATGAAATATTAAAAACTCCAAAGCGAATCTCTAGCTCAATCCCCAAATTTGATCACCTTTTCCTAACCCCCGTAGCCCATCTTTCCGCCTAGATTTCGAAGGTACTGCGTAGACAGACAGGGACGAGTATGAAAATAAATGCAAAATATCTCAATCAAAAACAAATTCATGAATCAACTTCTAAATTCAATCACCAATTTCTGTTCACACGAAATGTTCTTCATGAATTTTAATGAAATTATGTGGAGAGGTAGATAACGGAAGAAATGATTGTATTTTGGGTTGGATCCAGGAATTTCTTGATTTGATTGTGAGATATTTTTGCGTTCAAAATATATATTTCTATATTCACTCCTGTCTGTCCACACGATATCTCCAAATTTCTCAAAGAATTTCCATAATATCGGGTGGGAAGGTAAAAAAAAAAAAAAAAAAAAAGTGACAAGAAAGAAGTGATTAAATTTGTAGTCGGATCCGGGGAGTCGTTTCAGAGTGTCGGATATTTTCCATTTTAATTTTTTATTCATTTCTGTAGTCGCTCCAGTCTGTTGATACGATATCTCCAAAAGTTCTCATTTAATTTTATTGAAATTTTGCGGGAGCATAAACCACATTATATGAAAAAAATTGGGGTGGATCTGATGATTAGCTTTTGATTGAGAGGTATTTTCCTGTTTTTCTCTCATACGATGTGATTTTGACTCCTTGGATTTTTTTTCCCGTGAATAAAAAAAATGTAACCCTATTTTTTCCTCAACCTACTAGATAAGTTTCCCCAAAATTTGTTTATTTCAAGCTCTGGTTTGCTAAACCGAATTTTAAATGGTTAAAGTATTGTATTAACATTTAAAGGAGCAGTGAGTCTTGATAACAAAAAACAGACAACAATTTTACTGTAGTAAGAGAGAGAAGGAGAGAGAAAATGGTGGGGAGAGAGAGAAATAAAGACAAAAAGAAAAAGAAAGAAAGAAAGAAAGAAAGAGAAAGAGAAGTTTAGAAGATAAAATGGTATATAAGTAGGCTTTGGTTAAGTCTGAAGCAGTAATGAAATGTGAGGGTCCCGCACCTAATTGAAAGAAATAGAAAAAAATATTTGCGGCTAATTTTTTGTACCATCAATCTATGATCTTCTTGCACTCAGTGAATTTGTGAGTTTAAGAAAAAAGTTAATTCTTGAACTTCTACTTTTCGCCAATTGAGTAAGCAAGTTTTTAAAAATTACTCACGTGAAATTTTTAGAGTCAGACTTGGCTAAATTTAGCATCCATATCACTGAAATGACTTCTTTATTTTTTTCCCTAATAAATCATATCGCATTTCGGACGTCATTTCTAGTTCTAATTTCTGATTTAATGATCATTTTTGCTTCAGACGTTTTAACAGGGATTGAAGAGTTGTTTAATAAAATGAATTATACTGAAATTCGGGCGCTTTTTTTTGTCATGTTTTTGATGCAAGACTTTCAAAATCAAAAGGACCTAAATCCGACTTTGTCTTGTTTAACAAGTTGTCTCATTATTGGTCAGAAATGTTGAACTATATTACGACAATAAAATAATGTTTTTCGCTTATCTCAGTTCGAGAAATTTTGCTCTTTTCAACTGTTATTTTTTGGTCTTTTTCATAGTTTTTTCATTGCTGTGGTAGAACTATTCTATCAAACAAGTTCATAAAAAATGAATGCAAACTGTGGAATTACAAACGAATGCACATGTATGTATGCAAAAAAGTGACGTGTGTATACATACACTGACACTCACACACTGCCCATAAAAACACATACCACATACTCATATGTATACGCATGTCACTTTTTCACACACTCTCATCTACGTTTGTTTGTCGTCTCTTGCTGACAATGCCATTGACTGGCTACCATACACATGTTCATTTGCAATATATGTATCTAGAGTTATTAAAAAGTAACCCGCCAGTGAGGTGAAACGAATTAAAACAGTCTTTTTTATCTATGGTGAATTTAGTGATATTTTTGGTGAATTTCAAAAGACGATGTTCAATAATTCAATTTTCTAAATCCTATGCACGTAACAATGGCTTTATCATCAGTTAGAATCGCATTCCTGTAATTTTTACATATGATGTTCATCACATGGATTTATATAGATTTATTAACTAATAATGCTACCAACATGTTTGTAAATAAGATTAAAAATTCGGATAAGCATTGCCCCACCTATTCCACCGGTTGTTACGGCTCTGTATTTATCATATACCCAGTGGAGGGGGGGACACTAAGCTTCATGAATCGTTGTTCACGAACTGCATATCAACTAACATTATACAATAACAAATATCACTAAATGATTGAGGGAGCCCCGCAAATAAACAGCCCCCTGCCCTAGAATCTCTTGCTTTTGAAAGTCTGTCTTCTCAACAAGCTCACGGACACTAGGCTTTTGAAAGGTCTAGGAACAGACACCCCAGTAATACCTTTTTAGACTCTCGGGGGTCCATGTCCCTCCAGGTTAGGAAATACCGTACTAAATGTTGGAAGCCAAGCTCCGGGCCCCCAAATGTCCAGCTATATCCCCAGGGTAAGACCTAGCATACTTGAGATTTCGTTTGGTATGCACCATTTAATAGACCGATTTACCAAATGTTGATAAGACTAAACATAACCCAGCAATGTGTAATGTAATCGGATATCGAATGTAGAATTCGATATTGTTATTGAATACTGACATTCGATACAACCGAATTGGGTCATCAAGAAGGCCGGGTTGGAACGTTGGGGTGGATCAGAACACAATCTCTGAGTTAGTTTGTGCCTCAGATTTCAAATTGGCAGAAGCTCTTTCGTGATTTTTCATACTAGAAACTGTCAACTAAAACTGTCAACATGGATTTCTTCAGTTTTCTAGTGAGTCTGGCTGGCTGATTGGCTATGTATGTGTCACTGGTACAGGCCGCACTTTTAGAGCTAGAGGGCAAAAAAATGCAAGCATTTACTCCTTATTGGGTGTAAAAATATTAAAATGAAAATCCCCCTCCAAGTAGGATTTTAGTGGGATTCAATATGAAATGTAAGTCTATGTTGAATGGGTCCTTTATTTTCTGTCCGGTAGCATTCTCGCTTGTTTTTTCTTTTTTTTTTTTTTTGTTTATTTTTCATGTTTTCTTTTTTTAAAAAAAAATCCAAACTTTATCAGTGATCACTGATCAACGAAAGGCGAGAGATGTAATCTTATTAACTGATCATCCCTTTTACTCATTTTTTAATTGATCACCCAATACGACATGCTGCCGAAAGATGTTGGTCAGATGACAGTTTCTATTGAGAGACTGACTATTTTTATAATTTTATTTTACAGGATTTGAGATTTTCCCAACACTACACATATTTTCATTTATATGAAAACGACGCAGTTGTATTTAAAAGCAACTTTTAAATACAACTGCGTCATTCTCATAAAAAGCGACAGTCCGTTACTGGCTAACCAGACCCTTTTAGTTTTCTACTGTACTAACAACGCTTTGCTAATCATTATAAGCTCCTTCACCACTTTCTAAGACTACTTATCAACACTCTGCTAATCGCCACTGCTACTTCCATCTTTCCGCGTTTACTCTCAACGAAAATATGAAATATGGGATTTACAGAGATTGTGGGTATATAAACTGAATTAGCCTAAAGATATTTAGGCTAGAGGGATTTTGTTTTGTTTTTTTGGATATGTATTCATACCTTTCTTTGGGTGAATCATTAAGTAAAGAAAGCAAATTGAATAAAACGAACATAGCAAGTAAATTGAAAAATACAAGATGAGAAGCAAATTAGAAAATACAGCAAGCAAATTAAAAAATACGGCAAGCAAATTGTTATCTCCATAGCTGTCTTTAGAGTCAATTATGAGAAAAGGAAATATGTTTATTCAATTGAGTTTCCCCACATAAACCGAAGATTGCATTCAAATAACTCCTGTTGGGTTATTCGGTCACCAGTGAGACACCATCGAGTTAGTTTGTGTACTTCGTGACAGTCGCATTGACAATGACTAGACCAGTCCATTATTCAAGTCTCATGTAAGGGGTTTTCAGCACTCCAGAGTAAAATTTTGCCCCCCCCCCCGGCTTTCCTCAAAAAGATTCAAATCCGTGATTGAGATTAAAGAGAACGCAACGATGCAGCTGGTGGTGATTCCGAAAGAGGAATTTGCAGACAGTATTGCACAGTGGACGCTGGGATAAGTGTTTGAGGTATCAAGGGGAGTATTTTGAAGCGGACTAAAGCGACATCGTCCTAGGTTGATTTATTAATAATAGATGGCTGGATTATTGCTGGACAATCTTCGTACTAGGTGATTATTTTGTGAAACTGACTTATTAACCGACCCTCCACAATTAACATCTTTATTCATTAATATCATATTAGCTTGACACGAGGACATGTGGCAGTGGAGCTCCGAGCAAGGACTGAACTCACTGCACCAGCGAATAGTTCTGCGCAAAGAGCTTGCTGACTATTGCTTGACTGTAAAGATTCAATCTTTTATCAAAACATTTAAGAATAACATTGGCTCGGTTTTCCCTGACGCGGACAAAAAAAGCTCTCGCGCGCGTTGGTTTATATTTAGCATAAAGAGTTGAATTCTTAGCAAACCTTTGCGTTTCCGAAAGATACAGAATACTTGGACACATTCCTCGGGGCATTTCGTTTCTCTATGGGCGGACTTCCGACAAGCATGATTCTCCTGGTCAGCGAGTGTATTTCCGAACTTTGCATCTGGTGGATTGTCCGGTCGACTTTCCGAGGATCCTCAATTGTGTTCTTCCTTTTGCTCAAGAAGGGAAAATTTACGGTCGGAATTTGAACAAGACAAAACGGAAATCAGATGTCGGTAAACTAATACATAAATATTTGAAATTGTTGTGTGGCTGCCAGAAAATTCTGTTTTCTTGTAAGTGATAATGAAATAGAACTACCTTTTTTTTTTTTACAAAATCCTAAAATGTGCAGTTATTTGGGAATGCTAAAAAAACTGCCCGTAAGGTGGGTTTTCTGCTAGATTGGTAAGGGTGGGATTTTCAGCAGGCCAGATAGATAGATAGATAGATAGATAGATAATGATGATGATGATGATGATGATTATTATTATTATTATTATTATCACCATTATTATTATTATTATTATTATCACCATTATTATTATTATTATTATTATTATTATTATTATTATTATTATTATTATTATTATTATTATTATTCAAATCACCTGGAATATTTTCGCATCCTTTAAGCTTGCGAATTTTTAGGGATACTTTAACTCAATACATCTGGTTACAATGCTCTGTTTCGGTCCCACACAAATAAACACAATCAGACTTCCAGTACTACATAGATAGATGGAAATCAGATCATTGTTACCACATTGAGTGCGAACACAGACGTTACAATATTTCTATTTTCAGAAACTTACTTACTAAAAACATGCTTTGGGGTCCCATTTGTACACACAGAAAATTTTATGGGGATAGGTGGTGTGATTCCGGAGTTACGTAGCCATTTGCTGACAGACATTTGGTTGATTATAGTGAGCTATTTATTCAAACTATTTTTCAACTTAGTCGCAATAGTCACAACGTTTTGGCCGCTATACCCTACAGCCTTCTTCGGAGACGTGTCAAATTCTGCAGCGTTCTCAGAATTTCGAATTTACGCCTCTGTTCAATTCACGAGACTGTTATTATTCTGCGATTCATACTCAGGATTATCTCGTATTAGTTAATTCTCAAGTTATTTTGTCCTTTTTGTTAAACTCCAAAACTGGCATTGGACAACCGTAGCCACCAAAGGTGGCGAGGGTTTCTATACCTTTTTATATTAGTGTGTGCATGTATATTTTTATGATTCAGTAATCCTGGGTAGCTTTTTTTTACCTTTTAGTGAACTTCTTTTGACGGGTTTTATTAATAACTTCTACAGTCTCTTGAATCCAGATCCACCAGAATTTAGATGTTTCTAGATGTTTTTAAAAAACTCCAATTCAGGGGTTTCTAGAGGAAAATGCCAGTCACGAATAGAATTTATACTGACCGTATTCATTTTTCGATGGATTTTTTTTTTTACAGGACATCAAATTTTGACATTACGGTTGATCAATTATTGACTGTGATAACGAATTGATTTTTTTTCCGTAACAAGAGCGACAAAGACAACAAGAACAATCTTCATCAAAACGTAAATTTACCCACTACCGTAATTTGAAGTCACGAACAACTGATTGCTAGGAGGCTTTCTTACTTGCTGAGCTAAATTGATACGTTTTAGATACAACGAAAATTTATCTTAAAGATACGCACGAGTTTATTTGATTCCAATAAATATATACATTTATACGAAAGATATATATATATATATATATATATATATATATATATATATATATATATATATATATATATATATATATATATATTCAATACTAAAGTTGCCGAAATCATCTTCAGAATGAAAATTGGGGTTTAGTTTGTTCCTGCAGCAACCAGTCATGTTTGTTAATTTGTCCTTGTGATGCCGTTTCCACTGGATTCCATTGCCTGAACCAGGGACTGAATAAACGATCACCATGATGATGACAACAGTTCGAATAAATCAGTGTATAATATTGAGCTGCCTTATTAATTAAGTATGATTAGCTAATTTTATTAATCGACTTTATAAGGCAACAGGAAACCTGGTAGATGTAAGTGTTAACAGGCTTTTCAAGTGTAGAATGCTGCGTTCTCTTGACGTTTTACTCTATGCAAGAAATGTTTCTAGAAGAATGTCGGCTCGATAAAAAAAAACCCTTCTATCCTAATGTTTTAATGGCACGTGCTTAGTCAAATATTTTAATTCACTTCACTTTACTTTATATTTTATAACAAAACTCTGATATAGATATATAAATACTTATATAATTACTGTCGTTCTAGTGGAACGGTTTTAAACTAGACTTTCTACAACTTGCGTCGTCAGAAACGATTAATAATATCAGCAAAGGGCGTTATTTCCATATATATATATATATATATATATATATATATATATATATATATATATATATATATATATATATATTATTATTGTGTCATCCATAGACAGCACTGTTTCGTTGTATTACAACTCTTCAGTGTGGCTATAGACAATCCATTATCATATCCAGTACCAGGATTGAAACCTTCGCTTCAGACCCTGAGGCCGATATCCTACCTCTGTGTTAGGGAACTGGACGGTCAGTAAGGCTGAATTTAAGCAATATATTCATTTTTAGTTTAAATTCCCCATCCACCAGGGTGCTCTATTCCTATGGAAGAGCATTGCATATATATATATATATATGTATATATATATATATATAAATTATCATTAAATTAAGTATTTTCACCTTTGATGTTTTGATCTGTACGTTATGTTTTTCAACCTTCTGATCTTGTCTTAAGGTGTTACATGAAGTATTGTCGGTATTGCATGTAATATTCAAATCAAAATCTGCATCGTTTATTTGATCACTACATTCCGGCCGTCGTGTTCTTCAGCCATCTTGTATTGTCTAAAATTCTGAGATGAAGCGGTGTCATCGCAAGAGACCGCCCACTCAAACTACCAACATACGTTTCTTCTGTTTTTAAGTGAGTACTTCTGGCTTCGTCAGCATTTGTCGCACGTACAGGCTGCTCTAATGGGGCTATTGAATATTTACTCCTTATCATACCCATAAAGCCCAGTTATTTTGTTTTTGAAAATTCCCTGTAAAAACTGTCTTTAGCGGGAGGTCAATTTACAATATAAATGTATGCTAAATTGGTCCCTTAGTTTGAATCCGATTGCGTTCAAGGCCCAACGAAAGGCGAAAGAAGTAATTTAATCATTGATCACCTCTTTTTCCATTTTTTTTTGTAATTGTTCATCCCCAACACAGCTTGCCGCCAAAAGGCGTCGGTCGAAGGTTTCTATTGAGTGACTAACCAGACCTGTATTTATCAACTTCAGTATCATTTCGACCGTTGTGTTCTCCATCCATTTTGTACGGAAAATTCGTCTGAAATTCTTACATGGAGCCTTATCATTATTCCATGATTTATTTGAACGAATATCATCGTTTTTGTTGTCTCAGTTACTCCCTAGTTCATCCCATTGTATGAATTCTGATATTTCAAGAATTATTCTGACGAGTATCTTTATCTGTTGTTAACATCACCGCATATTGCTTGGTAGACTTTTTGTCTTCGTTCATGTGTGTGCTGCATCTAAAACAATCTTTCATCAAAACAGATATACAGAGAGAGGGAGTTATGTACGGCAGCGTTTCCTCTTGTTTTTTAAAACTTTTTTCGGACTTTTTTTCGAGATTACGACTGAACAAAAAACGATGAAAGTAATTTTTTCATTGATCACACCTTTCAACATTTTTTTTTCAATTCAATTGCGTCCTGCCAAAAAGATTTTTTTTCTATTGAGTTACTAACCAGACCTGTTTTAAGTATGTGTGTATTATATAAAGATTTATTTTATTCAATGCTTTTTTTCATCCTCTGCTAACGAAGTCTGTCAGTCTATTTGCATGCCGGTCAACGCAATTTTTCAATGAATTTTAATAACATTTTGTTGGAGGGTTGACTTTTGGAGCAGATCCAGGAATTTCTTTTTTTTTTTCGATTCAGAGATATTTTTTCATACAACAAGACGATAGTCCGGGACATGGAAACCGAAACTTACAGTTATCCCCTTTAATTGCAAATGTATATGAACTGATTTTCATTCAGTTTTTATTTAATGTATAGCGTTGGTAGAGGTATGCGCTCTCTGAGTGCTTTTTAGTTTCATTCGACGTTTCTTTTAATGGTGTGACTAGTAGAATTCTCGCACTAATTCTGAAAACGAGCACAAAAAAAAGAAGTACCGTCTTAGATTACTACTCTCCATAGTGTTGTTACATTCCTGGCGGGGATTTTACGCTTTCGTGTAGCCAGTTTCCTGGGTGGGTTCCTGATTTCTCAACACAATCACCAAAACTAGGTTGCTATGGTAACCGGACGGGTTATGCCGGTATCGATCTAGCAGAAATAATCAATGAATAATTTGCAACAGTTTGTGTTGAAAGTTCTGGCGAAATCAATACTTGAGTCTTGGGACTGATTACATCAAACACACTCACAAATGTACCAATGCATATCATTAGATGAATTTCAACGTATTTGTTTGGGAGAAAAATGACGTCATCAAAAGTATGCAAGCAATAACAGAAGTTCAAAATTATATATATATATATATATATATATATATATATATATATATACACACACTGAAAATTCATTGCTTCACAGTGATTTTGAGTCTATTCGTCAGATCATGATTGCACCAGCAAAACTCGGAGTCACCGTGGAGCACTGAATTTTCTGTGTATATCTATTTACATACGCTCTATCCTTAACATCAGCATTCTTCACTCATAGATAACTCAACCCTCAAATTATTTCCCCGACCATTATTGTTCCAGGGTGAAGAACCCAAAACAAAAGATTTCGGTCTGTTATAATCTATCCGTCGATTACATTTTCCTCTTTCTGATCTCTCTCGGTCTGTCGATATCTATCTATCTATCAATTTATCTATCTATATCTATATCTATATCTATATATCTATATATCTATCTATCTCTCTCTCTCTCTCTCTATATATATATATATATATATGTGTGTGTGTGTGTGTGTGTGTGTGTGTGTGTGTGTGTGTGTGTGTAGTTGTGTGTGTCAGTGTATAAGACACTGGCTCCATTTTCCCATGTTTCATGCGAAATCACAACTGCTCGAATATCCGCAAAAAACTTTCGGAAATCACAACAATCCTCGAAAGCGCACACAATTTTGAAACGACTTAGTATGGACGCAATTCCAGTAAAACCCAAACAACCACAAATAAATTTTCCTCAATTGTTTATTCTATTTAAGCTGTCTAGGCCGAATGATACATTCATTTCGTAACATCGGGCGATCATTTCCAATAGGGTTCCAGAATAATAAAACGCATTTATAACTATTTATTTCGGATTACGTATCTATTTCTTAATATATATATATATATATATATATATATATATATATATATATATATATATATATATATAAGCAGAAAAATTCAGTGCTTCATGGTGACTTTTAATTTCTATCTCAGCCAGGCCATACTATTCATTATCAAACTCCAGTCCAAATCAGAGTGACTTTGTTTTTCCATCGCAGCAACAAGAACAATAACAATCTTCACTTCATTTCGGGGGTAAATTCTTCACTATTTGTCCGTGCCGTCACGTTAAACCTAACCGTTGTATAAAATTGATATTTCTCTATCGTGATGACTCCAGTCAGATTATATCTATCTATGAATCTAGTAACTGTATCGTGTGTGTATGTGTGTGCATGTGTGTACATGTGTGTGAGAGTTGGAGAGAAACAGAGAGAGAGGGGGGGAGAGAGGGGGAGAGAGAAAGGGGAGGGGAAGATTTGTAGTTGATTAGATAGGCATGAATTCGGTCAGAATTTCTGATCAACCAGTCTATATTTACAAAACTCTTGTTCTACACACACACATACAGACACATACACGCGCGCGCACACACTGACCAAAATCTGGCTAGAGATAGTGATATGAGTGAAAAAACAAAAGACGGGTGTATTCCGTTTTACTGGACATTTAAAATCACCCGATAAACAATTCTTTTTTTTTTTTTTTTTTTCATGTCGACACAAATGATAGACAAAAGAGTTAAATGTCACAAGCAGACGACATTTGGTGCAGACGAAAAAGACAAAGTTGAAAAGGCTTTTGAAGGTGGAGAAAAGCAGGGAAAAAAAGAGGGGAATAAAAGTTTGGCTGGTGAAGAAAGAAAGACTTGGCTTTGGTAGGAACAAACAGAAAGATAAAAAGGATTTAGAAATAAAATCCGAAAATTTAATGTTTACGTGTCAAAAAAAAAAAAAAATAAATAAATAAATAAATAAATACCGTATTTGAAGGCGTAGGAGATTCCTTTTTTTATTTCAACAGAAGAGAAAAATTTCCTCTCATTTATCGGCCATTTTTTTCTGGCAAATGTAAAGTTAGACAGCGAAACTGATGTTTATCCTTTAAAACCATTTTTTTTTTTTTTCGAGAAAATATCAGGGTCTCATATACCACCCAATACAATAATCTGGATCCTATTTGGAGGCTGAATTAGGGATCAGAGTTCGAATTCAGGTAAAAGGCTAGGATTTCAAAAGCAGTCTGACCGGTGAATGATGTACTTTTAGCCGAACGAACGTTTAAGCAAACGGTCATTTCACCGACGAACGTTTGTCAGAATAGGCATTCCACCAAACGGATATTTCACCAACGGACATTTTCACCAAATAGAGATATAATTCCATGATCTTAAAAAAGAAAAAAAAATTTTTATCTAGTTTAGGAATCATCCCAACCCGAAGGGTGACATTTACTTACAAAATGACTTTTGATACCGAGGGAAAGTAATACTAATTGTTAACCACCACTAATGTTGAATTGAGGAGTGTTTTTTTCTTTAAGTGGGATGTGATTTTAATAAAGTTTTCCTATCTGAATAATGATGGGATAGGTCATGCCCAATCTCTGTTCGAAACCTCTCTATCATAAACTTTCCTAGTTTTTTTTTTAACATGTGTTAACAGTAACAAAAAATTGTGTCATTCGGCCCAGTGCTGGGTCAACTATGTGGGTAAAGTAGCAGAGCCCAGAATTTCAAGGACCCGGCACAAGTAATCAATTCCGATCCAATGATTTTGCAATTACTCTCTATCTATTGTATAATATTGCCCTCAACTTATTAACAACTGAGTGTTTAAGATTAGCGGCTCTTGTCAATTATCAGCTCTAATCGGAGTAATTATTTTAAGACAGTTATTAATTGAAATATGTTATCTATGTAATACATACGTGACACACAGATACGAAGATATTTGAAACTGACATAATAATCACTGAGCAACCATTAGAGCGGAAACGAATTATTACTATGACTGAAATGTCAGAAATATTTGTCATTATCTAGCTGTATGGCGAGCGGAAAAAAATTAATTTCTCTGCAAGTAAAAAATTATGTGTTACAATATTCATGTGTTTTGTCTGTCGGCTTAACATCTGTCAGCCATTTCAGATGCTGATTTTCGAGGCAAACTGGCCTTGACCGATTGGAAGATGGCTTTGATACAATTATCCTACCCCAATTTCTCCTCATTTGCCCGTGTGTGGTATTAACCCAAGCTGAAGCTATCAATAAAAAGAATTATATATATATATATATATATATATATATATATATATATATATATATATATATATATATATCAGCAGGGTTATCCAGCGTTGCCTGGGTTAAATAATAACTTCAAACTTTAAACACAGTGGAAAATATGTTCTTTGATAAATTTCTTTGTACACAATATAACATATGGGAAAACGATCATTCAAACCAAAAGTTTATTCTTTACTTCAGATCTGTGCTTTTTGCTCCATGTCGCAAATTGAAGACCTGGGTATAATAAAGGGACGTAATTGTCTCATCATTAGTATTATGAGATGTTTTTCGTATCAATAGCAACTTTTTTGTTTAATAGGAGTAATAATGTGGTTATATAACAAAAGTATCAGTTTAGGGAGGAGAAAATTTTTTTTATTGAAGAGGGAGTCTATTTACGTTGTTTCTATAATGCTGAACTGGACCCTTACTTTACGTCAGCTGTAAGAAAGTTTTTTTGATTATAATTTCTGACAGAACGGAGAGTGAGTTTTCAGTTCATTTTATAATTACATCGAGAGAAAAACACCCTTAAAATATTTTTTGACGATTGCTAATCTATAAAATGTAACGGAGATGTTATTGATAATTTTTTAACTGGAAAGAGGAATCATAATCCAAAAATCAACTAAAAAAAATAAGATGAGGGTAAATTGTAAATGAAAAATTATAAGAATGGTTTAGAATAGAACTTCTAAAACATTTTTCATTCGCGACCGATGAGACAAATACTTCGTGGCCTCTCTCCCTGAGTTATAAAAGCAATAGACACTTAAACTATTAGTCTTTAGTCGTAACTAACCATATAAACAAATTAAACACCACCCCCCTAAAAAACGACATATTTATAATCTATAATTAATTTTACAACGTTCACTGTTTATTTTGGAGAAATACAGTTTTAAAAAATGACTAAAAAATGACAAAAACAAAATTTGTATTCATAAAATCATTGAATAACATTGAGTAATTTTACGATAAGCACCTATTGGAGTAAATGTTTGTCTTGAAAAAATTTCAAGTAACACAATTTTTCTAACATCTCAGCAAATCCCAATGATCTCTACACAAACCCCGTGAGTTTGAAAAGCCCTGGTTGACAATGCTCCATCTGATAAAAATAGATTATAAAACAATTAAAAAAAAACAACCCTTGTTTTAAGTTTAGGGGAAGGGTTGTTAACATTAGATTTTGACGATTGTATGATGCTTCTCTTTATATTGTTGTAACTAAAGACGCATGTTACTCAATATAGACGAGAAAAAACCTGCAAAAATACATAACAATAATTTATTATCGTAAGAAACTTTGTATTATTAACAAGGAAAATGGTTGGGGGAACGTATTGATATAATACTATTTTTTCCAATAATTAGGACCTGATACTTGATGGAAATGATTTCTGTTGATCGCGAAAAACCTCTGAGGTCAACCTCACATTGTATATCTCAAGTTGACCTTTTGTGAGTCTACATGCCAGATATTAGATAAATAGGCCTTGTAGTCTTAGCGTGAAAGTGGTAAAGACTAACACACAAAAGGCTCAAATATCTGTATGTGTGAGTGTGTGTGTATGTGTATTGATGTTATGTGGTAAACGATGGGTAAAGTCTTAGATCTTAGGGGTTTCAATTGCAAAATACACTCAAAACTTCCTAACCCTGACTGAAAAAGATTTAACTGAGTGTTGGATTCTTCTTTTGAATATCTAAGGCTTCCGAGATCATAAGTCTTTGTTTTCATAGTTGTGTAGTATATTAATTTATATGACACCGTCGAAAAATGATACTATCACGCAGTCCCCATAACAACCTTGGACCTCATATATTTTAAGAAAATCATTCAAATCCGATCTGATGACACTATTGATTACAAAATGCGTTAAAGGAAATTTAAAAAAATGGATATGTAATCAGTTTGATAAATTACACACACACACACACACACGCACACGTATGTTTGTATTGTGGATGTGAAGTGCTCCGGCAGAATGTTGGTGGAAATCACAATTAGAAGATGGAGAGAAAAACTCAAGAGAAAGTAGGTGTTACTTCTCAATTTTTATTATTATTCTTTCGGCCTGTTTTAATGCATTTCAACGGATGTCAGTCATCTTTTTCAGAGATTATACTTGCAGCAGTTCACAGAAAATTTGCTGTTTACTAGTTTAGCAGAGGAAAGAAATGGGGATATTTCTGAGTTGTTTGTTTTGATAGGGGCAGGAGGTGAGGTGTTTGTGTCTGTGTATGATAAATTTAAATAAAAAACCCTTTCCAGTGAACTGACCATTTTAGCCCTTCAAACACCCTCTGACAGACCCTTCTCATTTCAAACCAAATTCTACTCTCACCTACACCGATACAAACATCCCCTCCTGCTCCAACTGAATAACCAAACAATCGACCATCGCTGTTGTTTTGTTCACTGTTGTATATAATTCGGTTTGAGCAAATTAAATTTTTTAAACTGTCTTTCCCCACTCACTCACACACACATACACATATATGGGATTTCGGGAGGGGAAGCAGGCGCCAAAATGTACTAAGGTTTTTGACCTCCAGTTCGACCTCCAGGGTCACAGAGCCAAGTCGGATTATCTATTTGGTGCGATTATCAGATGTCATGCAGGTTATGCAGTTAGATTACACAATAACAACTCAACACTATACGAAATACTTATTACACACTTTATATGTATTTCGATTAACGTGAACTGGTGAAAACTATAAAACAAAAGGTTTTCCTCAATATTTGGTCAGATTGGAAAAGGACAAACTGGAGAAGAAATGAAGAGTAGAAAAAAAAAAGAAACAGACAAAAAAGGCAGGAGGAAGGAAATGAATTAGAGTGGGGGGGGGGGGAGAATGAAGAATGAGAAAATTTCATTGAAATTCATCCAATTCTTTCGGGGATATCGTGTGGACAGACAAACCAACAGACAAACAAACAAACAAACAAACAAACAAAAACGAACGAAAGAATAAGCAAATAAATAACTGACAATGGTAACAAACTAACGAACGAATAAATAAACAAATCAACAGAAAAACAGACAGGTCTCTTTTCAATTTCGGTAGATGAGTAGGAGGGAAAGAATAGAAAGAGGAGGAGGAGGAGGAAAGGGAAAGAGGAGTAATTCAAGAATGAGGCGTGGAGGCGGGGATGAAGTTGAGTGGGGAGAAAAAAGAGAAGGAGGAGGAGGAGGAAGAAGGAGGAGGAGGAATTGAAGAAAGAGGCGAGGGTGCAAGGATAAAGATTAGTAGAGGGTAAAGAAGAGAAAGGGACGAAGGAAGAAAGGCAGAGAGGGAGAATAGGAGAATGAGGCGAGGGGGCAAAGATAAAGATTAGTTAGAGGAAAAGAAGAGAAAGAGGAGGAGGATTAAATGAATGAGAAGGAATAGGAAGAAGAGGGAGGGAGGGAGGAAGGAAGGAAGGAAAAGAAAGAAGTGTAGGAGGGGGGGAGCCGTGGGATGACAAGAAGTGAACCGGTGCAAAGGGAAATATCATTGACCTAATGACGAAATTTGTGCTTCAGCTTGAGTTTGAAATTGTTGAACTTTGTTGCATGTCAAACTGTCATTGAGATTCAACTTTGCCGGTTTGAATGTCTGATAATGACCTCTAACCTTCCCAAATCCCAAACAGAAGAAAGGATATTAGCCCCAAGGCCCCGTCGGACATATATACAGACATCCCCTGCTTTTTGAAAGTTCGCTACTAACCCATATAAATCAATGGTGATTCCTCCTTTGCTATACGTTATATTGGCTTCACTTGATTTCCTCCTCTTTCCAAGCGAAGAATCACTTTGGGATGGCAAGCCTTCGGCAGAGCAAGCTCAACTTTCAAGAACCAGATGATCCCAATAATCCTAAAAAGAAGAGTATACAATCAATGCATTCTACCGATAGTCACTTATGGACCTGAAACATGGAACCTAACCAAGAGACAGACCTGCAAACTGAGAGGTATGCAACGTGCGCATGAGAAAATCATGCTCAACCTTACATAGAGAGATCACAAGATAGCATAGTATATAAGGAAGAAAACGGGTGCCCATGACATCATAGAAACTATTAAAAAACTCAAATCGCAATGGGCAGGCCATGTTGCAAGAATGAAAGACAACCTATGGACATCACGTCTCACAGCATGGATCCCCAGAAATCACATAAGAAACCGAGGCCGACAGAACACAAGATGGAGAGATGAACTTGACAGATTCAGAAAATACTGGTTCTGCGATGTCCATGATAGAGAATTGTGGCGAATCCTGGGGAAGGTCTATGTCCAACGACGGACGATAAAAGGCTGATGATGATGATGATGATGATGATGATGATGATGATGATGACGATATTGGCTTCAAAAGTTTTTTTATAGGCCCCCTCAGGTTTCAGATAAAATCTGTAGACCCAAGTTTGTTCCTATCTATCTTTCCACCAACAGGTTTTCTCCACTGTCCAAAGATGAAATATTCATTAAAAAAACCTTTCGTAAGATAATGTTATGTTAGGGTCTGCAACAAACGTGGAAACCCCCTTTTAAATCATTGTTCATTACGCCAAGCCATGAGTTTAATCAGAAAAAAAGAAGTAATTAAGAATAATTCTATGTGCTATGCTTATTCATCCCAAGCGAAACAATGTTTCTTTCCACACCGACACTTAAAGACATTCCGGATATTGATCGAACTATGTGTGTATTTTCTTTCTGGCTATTTGGAATATGAAAAGACGGATTTCTGGTTCCTGTTTTAGTGGGCGGAATTCATTGTTGAAATAACGAAACTTATACTTGCTTCATTGTTGAAGAAGGTTTCACTTGTCTGCGTCCGGTCTGCTTATTTTTCGCGCTTTTTGTCTGAAGAGAGGTCGCCATGGACGCTTCGGGACATTCAACTTCGATTGTTAATGCAAATATAAACGAATCCCAGTGATGGGCGGGATACGAGTCTTGTAAAGGTCGACAAAATGAAAAGAAAAAAATAATGAAGCTTTTGAAAATGCAGCTAAAATGAATGAACAAAAGATTGTTATTTACTGTCTCTCTCAGATAGTTTGTACGTCTCTCTCTCTCCTGCATTTCTCATCCTGTTTTTTCTCTCAGCCTGAAAAAATTAAATAGTCCATATCTATCTATCTCTCTATCTATCTATCTATCTATCTCAGTCAGCACATACCTATACATTTCAGCCTGTTCAAATCTATCTATCAGTGTTGTTGATAGATAGATAGATAGATAGATAGATAGAAACATAAAAAAACAGACATCCATCTGTACAAATGGAGAAATGTCGGTTGACCTGAATAGACTAAGATCGAAGGAAAGGGATGGACACATAGACACGAAAAACGGCGATCATACAATGACCCAAATAATTAATGTGCTCAAATTCTACGTGGGAATTATAAAGAAGAACAATGATACTAACAAAGTCAATAATTGAAAAGGATGTGGAACATCAAAGTAAGGGTAGTACCAGTAATGATAAGTGCACTCAGAACTGTCTCAAAGACATTAAAGGTGAGATTGGAGGAGCTCGGGACGAAAGGAAGGATTGAGACTGTACAGACCATAGCACTGCTAGGAACTGCACAGATACTGAGGAAAGTACTAGAAATATAAGGTTTACGACCCTCAGTGTTAGCATTAGCCTAACAGAGGAAAAAAAAACAAAACAAAAAAAATACACAAAACATGCAAATGGTAGCGGAGGTGTGAACCACAGCACCAATGTGATAGGCAAGGGATAGATGAGATGTGGGCTGAAAACCTGAGGAGACTTGCTGTCATTCAGCCTTTAGCGATAACCACCGGGTAACTGGTGTGGAACTGTAAACCATAGTATTGCTGTGGACTATGAGAGTGTGGAGAGGAGGGCTGGAGACTTGAGGAGACTTGCTGTCACTCAACCTCCAACGGTAACCACCTGGCAACTGGTGTGAAATTGCCAACAATAATAATAATATTAATAATAATAATGATAATAATAATGATAATAACGATAATTTAGATCCCTGTTTATTTGTCCGTGTTTCTTTCACGCTAGCACCACAATGTCTATTGACCTGATAATTGCCATATAGACTCATGAAAGATCCTCTTGTAACATAGGATATACGAAGGTAACCCCAGAGGTCATTTAAGGTCACCAGAGGACATTTCTATTCAATTACTGGTTCTACAAATTGGAAAAATATCTTTTATAACAAAATATTCTCCAATCATTCTTCTTTCGTTTGGTACAAAGAATTTTTACTATTTTTTTTTTGTATACGTTTCTTATGTGTTTCTTTGTCATTTATTGTCGAAAAAAAAAGCGTCAATAAGACAATAATAGTCGTATGAACACATACACACATAGTCAACCTCTCTCCTATCTCTTTTCTTAACGTACCTACTGGATAAATAATAAGCCGGAAATTTTGTTTTTATCAAGTTTTTCGAAAGCTGATACTAATAATAGATATTCCCCAGCTTAGGCTTGCTAGACTTACGTTATTTTGTAGTTAAAATCATATTTTTGTTTTTAAATTGCAAATATCAAATTAACTGCAGTAAGCCATTTCATGCTATAAGTAAACACCCGGGGTGTTGCTGACTCAATAACTTTTTCGACCACAAATAATGTCAAAAAAAAAAATGTTGAAACGCGCTAAAAAAAACGCTGTTAGCTTTTTATGGCCATATTTAATAGTAAAAAATTGCTAGATTAATCTAAAATGGCTAGAAAATACATTGACTAAAGACAGATTGGCTAAAATCGCAGAAAAATAACGCTAAATGTAACAGTATTTGTTGAATTTTCGCGCTGCTAAAACATCATCGAGTTATTCCTTTGATGGTGTTTTCAGGGGCGGGCCGCCCCTCTGTCAGTACAATAACGTCTGCAACGCAATCAAGTTATGATTTTTTGAGTTACGATGTCATTTTTTGTCCCTACACGTATCTAACATCGGGGACTATATGGATTTATTATTTATTTTCTTATTTAAGCGTTGGAAACCCTTATAGTTAATTTTTTACCATTATTTACCTTCCTCTTTTAAAAAAAGTTTTTTAGACCTTTTAGCTCAAGATTCGTTTCAATGGTAAAAACAGGAAACCGTATCAATTTTCGGGAAATATTTTTGATATGGCTCTCTGCTTTTACTGGTGAAATAATCCTAACTTGGTGTCAGTCACATACCTTTAGAGACTATACTAATTTGGGGAAAGCATTATTTCTTCCCCTTCTCTCTCCAACTTTTTTTCACGACTTCAATCTACGACAGCGAGTGAACAGTACCGATTGGAAGTATAGGATAAGCTGTCAGGGTAAATACTCTTTTTTTTCCGAAATGCTGTGATCTGTTAGAAGAAATACATCAAAGATCATATTTTCCACTGTGTTGTCACACTGGGAGTAATCTCCCCAGGCAACGTCGGGTATCCCTGCCAGTAATAATTAAATAGGTCCTCCTATGCAGCAATGCTTATTGGGCCATGTTTGTCTCCACTTTGAACGATATGGGACTTGTTCATTGATGCTAATTCATTATTTCTATAGCAACTATAGGTGCTTACGGGGTCGGGGTACTGGTCCCGCCACTACCCTCTTGAATTTTTTTTAGATCTTTCTGTCAGTGTAACTTTCTCATACATGGACATCCGTACAACTGCTTTTCTATTCACGCATAGCTTGGGGAGAAGTGGATAAATACCTTTCCCAAATGGCCTAAGTGTGAAATGACCGTAAGCCTCCTCGACCGAAGCTCGAACTTGGTTGGACGATTCTGCTACCGCTACACCACTCTGCACCAACTCCTATACGGTCTATTAACTCGGAGATAAAAATGGAAACCTATCGTCAGTCAATGGGCTACTGAGCAGAAGTTGTTTGTTGGTTTGGTTCCCGACAAGCCGTTTGGGTTGGATTTGAATTGTGCAGACGATGTGCATTGAATGGGTTTCTGTTAGAGGTTGGGTGAGGGTTAGGGTTCTAGGAGAAGGTTAGGGTCAGGGTAGGGTGAAGGTGGAAGGTAGAGGGTATCAAGTTATCGAACCTTTATATTTAGTCCAGCTTGGTGTCAGTCGCATACATTTAGAGACTACAATGATTTGGGGCAAGCAGTATTCCCCCCTCTCTCACACTCTCTCTCACACACACGTGATTTATTTGTCTATATTTCTATTCAGCTATAACTCTCAAGATAGATAGATTTGAGATGACTGAAAATCATAGATATGTAACTTACTCGCGTCCTAACACACGCTCATACGCACATATAAACACAAAGGAGGAAATGGGACGATTGAAAGATAGGCACATAGATTTATTCATCAGATTGAGTGAGAAAGATGGGGAAAGAGAGCAGCAGAGGTGTTGATATAGAGACACGGAGAGAAAGAGAAGAAGGGATAAAGACAGATAAAAAGATGAACTGGGTTGGGCTGAGAAAAGAAAGAAGTCGATAGAATTATATCGGGTTGATGCTATCTCCTCATCAGCCGAATATAAAATGGTTATGTTTGATGTTAATGACTCCATTTACGTCGCGAATAACCGCTTTTGTGCAAAGAACTGCGAAAATGGAGCCAATATAATATAAAAAAAGAAAAAAAGGTTCAGAAATTTGAAATGATTATTTTAGAGCTGAAATTCTTCTAGCTTTGTTTTTATCGTCTGCTTGTTACAATTTATTATATTTTCCTCCTCCTCTCCGCCTTGCGCCTTCTTAGTTCGTTCCACGCCAATAAATGGCGATTTCTGGGCGAGCATTAACCCCTTCTCGTCCGATCATTAGCTAAACGACCCAGCCTCGCGCACTTTTTGGTTAATCCTGCGTGAAATATAACTACCAAGGTTTTCACAACTTATTCGAGCTGTTCTCCTCATCTTTTTTTTTTTATCACTTTTTACACGAGGCTCATACAAATCATGCAAGATCTGTGTGCATAACCCGTGACATCACGGGTGGAATTTATTAAGCAAAGACATCAAAGCTCTCATTCACACCAATGATTTCATAAACAAAGTCTGTTTGGAAAGTATCCAGCCATTTATTATTAATGAAAAAAGCTTACCTAGGGCAATAGTGCCTTAGTATCCCTTCAAAGTGCTCCCTTTTGGGCCTCAGGCACTTATCCCTGCACCCCTTCCACTTTTCAGAACAATCTGCAAAGTCCTCTTTCGGGATAATCATCAGCTGCCTTGACACGCTCTCCTTAATTTCTTCCACGGTCTCAATTTAAAAAAAAAAAGAGGCAGAAATCGCAGGGAATCAAATTTGGGCTGTGGGGGAAGGGCTGACTGACCTGGGTGATGCGATGTTTTGCCAAAATATGCTCGAGACGTGAAGAATGATTCGCTCAATCATTGTGAATGCTAAGGTCACAGTGCGCAACTCACTCAATGGCGTTTCCCAGCCAACGAGGTAAACCATGGGAGAGTGTCTATTCACGCATGCGCGGTAGGATCTCCTCTGATTGATTACGGAGCTACATCAACACCATGCAACTGTTTCTTGGGATATTCAAAATGGTGGAATACTTTCCAGACAAACCTCTATATCCGTATTATTAACAAATATTCACTCCTGCCTGCCTGTCTGTCTGTCTGAATATTGCAAAAAAATTTCTCATTGCATATCAATGACATTTTGTGGAAGAGTAGACCATTGGCTAAAGAAGTCTTTCTGCTAAAACTGTTCCCGCAAAAAGAATTGCATTATGCGAAACTAGTAAAATAGGATGGTGAGAAAAAAGAAAGACAGAGAAAGCAAAGGGAGAGAAAAAAGAGATATTGAGAGAAACCAATATAAGATAGAAATAAAGAGGGTGCAAGAGAGAGAGAGAGAGAGAGGGAGAGAGAGAAAGAGTGGAAGCGAGATATAGAGAGAAAGAAAGCGAAAAAAAAGAAAGATGTCAAGAATGAGAGAAAGGGAAAGAAAGAAGACCAGAGGGATAGAGAGACGGATATTTCTCTCTCAAAATGCCACATAAGAGAAGTAGAACGGAGAAAAAAGAAGAGAGAGAGAGAGAGAGCAAAGATATATATATATATATATATATATATATATATATATATATAGAGAGAGAGAGAGAGAGAGAGAGAGAGAGATTGAAAGAAGGTTATTTAGAAAGAGAAAGAAAGCAAGAGAGAGAGGGAGGGAAAGAAGTCAAGAAAGAGAGAGAAAAAAAGAAGACAAGAAGTGGCTTTATATTATTGATATATTATTATATTATGTTATACTGCTAGCCTGATTTGTACCACATATACTGTATATATATATATACATATATATATATATATATATATATATATATATATATATATATATATATATATATATATATATATATATAAAGAGAGAGAGAGAGAGAGGGGCTGATATTCTCTCACATTGTGCCAAACTAGTGAAGTAGAATGAGAAACGAAAAAAAAAAAAAGAAATAATAATGGCCGAGAAAAATGCCCAAGGTAATAAACGTCCAAACTCTGAAGGATAAAATATCGAACCGTCTAACAATCAAAGGAATCAAGCATTTGACAAATTATAGACCAAAAAGCCGATAACATCAAAGGGAAATGGTTTTTATTGATTTTCAGTCTGTTGGCGTTGATGGTAATCTCAAGGGTCAGAGGCAGCGTAAAAAAAAAATTGTTTTTTTTTCTTCGCATACATCTCTCTGAACATTTTCGCTTTTTAATATGCAAGGCCCAAGTTCCGATCGAACTCCCAAAGGAATCACTCTACAAAACAAAATCGCTATTGCCGCTGCTATTATTATTATTATTATTATTATTATTATTATTATTATTATTTTTTTTTTTTTTTTTTTTTTTTTTTTTTCTGATTTCTGTCATGTTCATATCTCTAACCGGGTCCCAGCCAAAAACCTGAGGCGAGAGCTGTAAAATTTAAGCTGGAATAACCCAAGTGATTTTTAAATATAAGATTAAGTAGAAAAGTAGAATCGTTGAAAATTATGTAGATAATATTCTGTACTAAAACTATTTCGGATTTTCCGAAAGCAGGGGTTTCCAGGTATTTTTTTTCCTAGGTTTATATCCATTTCCTTTCTTGATTAGTCCAAGAGCACTTTCTATCCCCTGGGATTGTTGTTGTCTTCAACTGCCATATTTTTCCAGTTTCCATTCCCGAGTCTTTATACATGGATAGCTTCTCGAACTCTTTGACTGACATATTACGATCTTTTGGTACTGCCATGTCTATAAATAGGAACGTCTTTTCTTCAAAGTCTATAAAAACAATGCCGGGTCGATTATCTTTTATTGTTATGTCTGTGTAGATAGTACAATCTCATAAAATAGTAGCATGACATATTTCTGTAACTGTAACCGGTAGGGGCTTGTACCAGTTTTTTTTATGTGTCTTCGCCATGGAATTGGCTGATTTTCCGGCAGAGGTATTGTCCCTCTTTATCATGTCTTTTCTTATAATTATTCGGGGTTAGAACAAAGCATCACGCAATTAAGTGGTCTATTGTCTCAGTTGGCTTATCATAAAATCTGCATTTCGGGTCAGTTCTATTCCTGTTTGTTTGATAGTTACGTGTAAAAAGTTGCGCTGAAGCCTGAGGCGAAAGATGGCGTTGTACCATTTCTCTAGAAGAGAGATGTGCAATTTGGACTGGAATAACCAAAGTGATTTTCAAGCCCTCTGTTTCGACTTCAAGACCGGAGCTTCGCTACCACTAATGAATTTCAGGTTCATCTGCTTGCTGCGAGTGGGACATTGACCATGCAGTGGTTTACTACGCCAACGATGCTTTATTTGTTCCATGGCCTCTTGATTCCTCTTAGCTGCTTTAATGGGCGATTCTGATAGTTCGGAATTGGTATTGATTTATTCTACTTGAAGTTCTTTTTATATGCTTGTTCCCTTTTTTTTATTATGGGGTACGTTCTCTCATTGCTTTCATGATTCTTAATAATCATCATCGCCCAAACATAAAATGTTTCCTATTATCGAAGATCGATGGTGGTAGTCTAATATGACAATTCTAGTTGGATAAGACCTCTATTATCATTATTATTATTATCATTATTATTATTATTATTATCATTATCATTATTATTATTATTATTATCAAAATTATTATTGTTGTTGTTGTTGTTACTGCTACGATAGTGATGATGATTATGATCTTTCTTTATTCAAATGCTTCGTTTTGAATCCAGTAGAGCCAGGTCCAAATAATGGTCCTGGGGCACAATAGGGGAGTTGTCACTCTACCGACAGTACATTGCGTAGTAAGTGGTCTATTCCGAGCAGGTCTATCTTTTGGACCGTGTGGATGTAGATCTTACCTAGGTTACGGTTGTTGTACTTTTCCGTTCCCTTCTTCACGAGTCATAGAACTCCAATGATCACTAGTGTTATTTCGGTCTTCATACCCCAAATTCTGGAGATGTAGATCCATAAGTTTTTGTATTTTCACAGTTTCTCTGTAACTCCCACAAAGTAGAGTACAACGGCCGAAACGTTGTATGAAAAACAACCAAGATGAGGATAGTCCGAATAATAATAGAAATAATAATAATACATCATCTCTAAAATTCAGAGATATATTAATTAATGGTCGAAACGTTGTATGAAAAACAACCAAGATGAGGATAGTCCGATTAATAATAGAAATAATAATAATACATCATCTCTAAAATTCAGAGATATATTAATTAACGGCCGAAACGTTGTATGAAAAACAACCAAGATGAGGATAGTCCGAATAATAATAGAAATAATGATAATACCTCATCTCAAAAATTCAGAGATACACTTCCACAAAGGTGTTTCTTACAGACGGTATTGCTATTTCAATGCACTTCTTATCTTTCGTGTTCCTCATAACAATGCTAGGTCTGTTCACTTTCATTACCCTGTGTGAACGGGCATGTCCTAGAGGAGGTGACATCGTTGTTTTCAGTGACAGTTTCTGGTTGGTGCTCATACTATCTCTCTGACGCTTTGATCTTGTCTTTCTTGCAGGTATATCTCTGCTTTGTTGAGCTTGTGGATATTCTCGATTTTTTGTCAGTTCCGGACAGCCTCGGACGCCGTATCTGTTTCCTCGTACTTTCCCCGGATCCTGCATAGGGGTTCTGTTCCATCTTTGATAATGTGATGGATATAGGACTTTGTTGCCAGACTTTGCTTTTTCTAAAGCGATGATTATACCTTCCGTCTCTGATCTCAGCCTGGTGCCTATCAGCCACTGGTGTGTCCTTCTGTTGGTCCACGTCTGCCTCTTTCACCCTTTTAGTGTATTTCTCATACACCTTGTCCTCCCAGGTTTTTTTCAGTTGCTGGCTATGTTGTTCTGTCTTTTGCATCATTCGTTTGGCGTAGATGGTGGTCGTCTCTATATATTCTTCTTCTCCTTAGTTTTTTCTTCAGTTTTCACACTGACAATGACTAGAGAGAAGCTTTCATTAGAGATCCATTGACAGCAAGTCTCTTTAATACTCCAGGCATTCTAATCTCAATAGTGTTGCTGTCTGGAGAGTCTCAGCTCTTCGCTGAATGCTTAGATTCCTCAAACATCATCATCAGTCTTTTATCGTCCGTCGTTGGACATAGACCTTCCCCAGGATCCACCACAATTCTCTATCATGGGCGTCACGGAGCAAGTATTTTCTGAATTTGTCTAGTTCATCTTTCTATCTTGTATTTTGTCGGCCTCGGTTTTGCATATCATCTCTGGAGATCCATGTTGTGAGTCGTGATGTCCACCGGTTGTCTGACATTCTTGCAACATGGCTCACCCATTGCCATTTGAGTTTTCTCAGAGATTCTTTGATGTCTCAGACTCCCGTTTTCTCCCTGATATGCTGTGCTGTTTTGTGATCTCTCCATGTGAGGTTGGGCACGAGTCTCTCATGCACGCATTGCATGATTCTCAGTTTGCAGGTCTGTTTCATGTTCCAGCCCCATAAGTGACTATCATGAGGATACATTGGTCGGATACTCTTCATTTAGGAATATTGGGATTGTCTGTTTTTTAAGGTTGAGCTTTCTCTGCAAAAGGCTTGCCATCCTAGGGTGATTCTTCGCTAAATTTCTTCTTTTGTAGGTTTCATAGAAATTCGTTGTCCTCGGTAGATGTAGTGGTCTACTTTTCCCAGTTTTGCATCTTCGATTTTGACAGTTATGTTCTTATTTTTTATGTAATGGCAGGCCATCCCACACACCACAAAGTCTGGTCCCTTCCAAATATGCACCTTGAGACGGATTAATGACTGATAATAAATAATGATAGATCAAAAGATAAAGACAAAAATTATTTCAAAGGTTCATCAATTTTAGTTTCTTTAAGATTGCTCTGAAATTTTCATGTGCTCTTGCACAACGATAGCCTTGCGAGAATATAGAAACAAACGTGCTGTTTGAACGCGTGTGTCATTAAATTTTGCCGTTGGAATTAGTGCCGTTACAACGAAAATTTACTGTATGCCATAATCCAGTCAAAGAAATCTATAGAGGTCGTTCACAGGACTTATGAATGGAAACCACTTCAGTAACATTTACTGTTAAAGAAGTAAAATTTAATAAACTCAACCAATGAATTTTGCAATTTTCCAACTAATTATTTTAGCAGGTTTCAGCATTCGATCTGTATATTGCGCATTAAAAATCGAGGATAAAAAGATTTTCGGTGCTCAGGAATTAACACCAGCGTTACTGAAAGAATAGGACTCATCTTTGAATGATGTAAATACATTGGTAGAGATTTTACTTAGGAAACCAGGAAGAAAGAGATTATCAGTGATCAGAAATCAATACAAGCGTTACTGACAGAAAAGGGGTATTATAAACTAAGGAGCGAAAAGTTCGCGTTATGCATCTTCGCCTTTACGAAAAAACTAAATTGAAAAACGCCCAAGGTCCCTAATGGTCGAGCTCCCTCAAAAGCTTTATAAATAGAAGTTTACCTATTGCTATCTCTACTGGCATTATATAATAACAAGGATATATTTGTACATACATGAATTGCATAAATAATAATTCTGCCTTCGGGGTTGTTTGTCACCAAATAAATTGTATTGCGTGTCTATTTATAGTAAACTTTCATTTTCCTTCAAGTATCACAAAATGTTGGTGGGGGCCTCTCAAGGAGCCAATTTCCCTGGGTCATTAGATCTCTAGGTATCTCAGCGACGCCATTGTTTCAAACCCTGCAACGGTTTTAGGAATGGGGACTCAAGTTGTTTTGATGACTTGATATTTAAGAATAAAATATTTCATCTTCGTACGGGATAACTCTTTTACATCTTTCAAGTTAGAGCTTCTTTGAAAACAAAGAAAATGAAAATATCGTATGTGATCTGAAAAAAAGAAAAATACGTGCTCATGTTGGCTTTTCGTTGGAATTACAGTGACGTCATTTTTTCCTTCTTCAAATCCCTCTTTTAAAGAAATGTGAGCAAAGTATATCCATTTTATTTATTTATTTACGTTACATCGTGTAAATGATTTTGTGCGAATTATAATTATGCTATCTTTGTACACACAAAAATATCTGAAAACGAAAGTTCGATGCTGGTAGTAATACCAAGTGTAGAATTGCAGGCCTTCGCCGCAACGGGATGACATCTACTGACATTGATAAGCTATTACAAGGAGAAAAATTCCCGTGTCACTGTCTACTAAGATAAAAATCGGTCTACGTTCCCAATAGACGTTTTCAATAGCAAGGAATAAGCAATCTGACAGGCCTCGAATTACCACAAGCAAAGACGACAAACGGCTAAAATATGCAGATCTTCATGACAAAAAGCTAAGTAGAATCTATCACAAAAGTTCAGGATTGCTATCAATAAGCTACTTTCCAGACGAACCATCACAAACGAAACGAAACGATGTACCACAAAGCCTAGGTTAATAAATGAGAACATAAAAAAAACGGACAGACTTGATAGTTCTCTACTTCCAAGATGTTAATAGTGTAAATAAGTGTTTACGTCTTACCAATTTCATCTAAGGAGGTTCTATTAAAAAGTGACTAAATTCGTTCAAATTGAAGAGTCCGTTGTTTCGAATGATGATTAGGGGATATATTAATCAGCAAAAATATAAAGTTTATCTTATTTTATTATTAGGTGTATACGTTCTATTTTACTCGTATATTGTGTATATTCGTTGAATTGAATGAAGAGATGTTAAGTCACGTTAAATAACTGAATCGTTGTGCTAATGTATAATGCACAACATGTGTAATATATAAGCAAAAGTACCGAAGTATCATAGCAAATTCTCACGTGTATGCTCAATTAAACTATTTTTATACACACAATTGAACCACTTTTACTTCTGGGCCCCAAGGCTTAAGCCTACACAGTCTAATGTTTAATCCGCCTCTACCAACGCCATATTATCATAGAGGCGACAGGGAGTATCGGATTGAAGGTCAAAACGATCAAGCAACATGGCGGTGAATAAAATCAATTTTCGTGACAATTTGATAACTACGTCATCTTTTAGGCAAGAATGTTTTTTTTTTTTCTTTCTGATTCAATTTTCCTTTTCCATCCGAATCTGATCTGACTGTTCAAAACGATCAAATAACTGCTTGGAGATATTTTGCGATATGCACTCTCCCCCTTCCCCTTCCCCCCATGCAAACCGGAGAATTCAATGGTATCAAAAGAACTCTGACCAATAACATGCAACAACAGACTTTCTGGATTCTGTGTAAAGATCGGATTTGGTTGTGTCAGATTTGTACAAAACATGTCTCTTCGAAAAATCTTTTTAGAAACTGTCAACCCAAACTGTCATAATAGGTTCCTTGAATTTTCAAGTTGATCTGGCTGGCTCTGTATGTACATTTATATATATATATATACATATATATATATATATATATATATATACATATATATATATAAAAGTCTGCACCATTGGAGCTAGAGGGCTGAAGGTTTACACATTTACTCCTTATCAAGTCTAGAAAAAACAGTTCTGTTTTTTTTTTAATGAACCCAATAGATTTTTAGTCATGGGTTCAATTTACAATGAAAGCTTATGCTAAATTGGTCCCTTAGCATTCACGCTTGTTTTCTGAATTTTGAATTTTTTTGTAGTGATTACTGTTCAACAAAAGCAAAAGAATAACGATTTTATTGATCATTCCTAACACAGTATGTTGCCAAAAGATGTTGGTGTTGTGACAGTTTCTATTGAGTGACTAACCAGACCTTTTCCCTCTAAAAGCAGGATAAGGGCTTTTGATATTATGGATAAACTACAGAGCAGTGACGAAATTATTCAATGCCGAGTAAAATTCACATTTTTATTCATTTTTGTCATCCTCATCATCATAATAGAGAGTGTCATAAATAGGTGTCACACCGTCTATTTTTCTGTCACACTACAGAAACCACCTAAACATGGTCACAGCTCTACCAAATTTGGCGGGCATACTTAGAGGACCATGTGTAATTTGGAATCTTAACTGTAATGGTGAACTGGAACCTTACTTTTCACTCCGCCTATAGGTTTATTTATAATTCAAAGGGTCAAGAGTTAAGGAGAACTTTTTTCATAAGTCTAAGAGCTTTAGTTCTTTTTTTACTTCTCAAATATTTCACCCAGTGTAGACGGGTAATTCAGCTAGTATATACATATATATATTGTGTGAAACAGTTTTCAATGAGCATACATATACTATACTCTGAAATTAGTGCCGGGAGCAAAACTTTGATCTGATGCAAAGCACTCAAATACTATACTCTGTTCCTATGCAGAGGGCTGGGAGCAACACTTTGATCCTCGGCAAAAGTGCCGACCCATAGATAAATAATCTCATCATTTTCATACTTATAATGCTGGTAATAATAATATAAATTTTCTAATAGTATCTGGTGGATCTCACCGAAGACCAAGTGTCACTTACTCTCCTCAGTATTCTCTACTCTATAAATTTTCCCATAATTAGTGTTGGGTGAGTTTTACCAGAGGTCAAGTGATAGCAAGTCCCCTCAATACCCTAGTACTCTATATTTTTAGATGAATTTCCCATTGCTAGTATCTGGTGGCTTTCACAGGGAATCAAGTGACATCAAGTCCCCCCCTGAAACTCCAGAACTCGCCTCAGTATTAGAGCCAATTTCAAGAATACTATTCTGAACTCGTCTTTACCAGCTTTCTACATCTTCAATTTTTTCTCAAAGCTTACCGAACTCGTTCTAAGCGCTCCAATAATTATAGGTAGAATATGCTTATGACTTAAATGTTTAAAGTCTTGACTACTGACACCAATGATTGAAGATGCAACCATCTCAGAAGTGAGCGTATTCAAGAGTCATGAATCTGACCAATACGGTTAACCCTTGCCATTCATGAATGTGAAAAATTGGTGAATAGTTTTTGATAGACACTTGAACCATTCCCAAATTGTAAATGTACAAATAAATAAATGAATACAAATGTAAAAAATTTAGAGCTAATTAACGAGAACTGCAAATTTCATAAGACTATATTGAATTAGGGAAAAAAAATTTGATGTCTTAAATACTGTTCGACTCCCCTTATGTCTATATGATAGACAAAGTACTGCATCCACTTCCAACAATTTCATTCATACAATGACTGTCAATGATGTATAAAGTTCAGAGCATCAATGATGATGATGGAACAAACACATCTAACACACATGCACACACACACTTCTTACTGTGCAGTTATGAAACTTGTACACATATATGTTTTTATATTTCTTATTTTACAATCAAGAGCCAATTTTAAAAAAGGAAACATTCCGCAGCATTGAATAAAATTTCAACAGATTTAATTTCTTTGGGGACTTATCTTTAAGAAAATATGTATATATAGTTAGGGATCCAAAAGATATTTTATTCAGATTTTATAAAAATTAAAATAGGGGGTTTGTTGACTTTAAAAAATATTTCCACAAGATTTTCCTACAAATTAGCCTTTTCATATCAAAAACTTTAATGACATCGGCCCATTAGAAAATATTTGATGAAATTTTAGAAGGTGTGTGTGAACTGGGCTAAATTTTCCATAATGCTAATCCTAATGGTTAACCGGTTTGCGAGTGTAAACAAATTTTCAACCACAACTATCTCTGGGTTTATATTGTCCACATAGATTATTTTCAGTTGATGATTTTCTACGATCTTTCTTCTTATTAATAACACAAAGATTATTATGTTAGAATTAATAGATAAAAAATTCCAGACATTTTTATCGACATGTTACTTTTTGTCAAAAGTCTATGGTATATGCAATATCATAATTTTATTCATTTATGATTTCCTAAAATTTTTGTTTTGTTTATACAGTACAGCATATTTTCAATGGCGTAGTTTTTTGCGGTATGCAGCAACCCTCCCTGCCCCATATTCCCATTAAATTATTCATTACCGAATGTGAATTATAGTAACCGCGAATGACAAGGGATAAGCGTAAAAGTAGAATTAACGCCCGGCAGTTTAAAGAGAAACTTATTGATTCCTGGTAAAGAGGAGGATACAAAAAAAAAAGGAGAAAACACATTTTTCTATACTTGAAACTATTTTATTTCTGTCTTCCTTCCATGACAACGTCTCGGGTGCCAATTGTCGGCCTCGGCTTCTTGCTTTTCCAGCTTTTCGAGAGAGAGAGGGATAGAATGGGGAGGAGAGAGAGACAATGGGAAGGACGGAAAGTCAAAGGGTGGGGGAGACAAGGAGATGGGGAGGGAGAGAGAGAGACAGAGAGACAGAGAGAGAGAGAGAGAGAGAGAGAGACTGCCATTTATAACTTGAAGGCAGAATGAATTGCAGCAATGCCAAAACTAATGTTTTCATGAGACACCATACGGAAACCGGCAGATCGGATCATTGTAGCAAAGTCTTCCTGCAAAACAGCAACAGAAAAAAATCATTATTTATTGTCTATAGATATAGATGTGTATATGAAAGAAAAGACAGAAATAGTTATAAGCATTCCAAGAGATAGATTATACACAAAAAATATGATATAAGAAATTTAATACAAAAAAATTTGGATCAAAATGGGTGGGTGCATTATACTAGAGTGTAAAAAAAATTGATAACATATCACTGACTTACCTAAAAAAGAGGAGGCTTATTATATTTGATATCCCATTGTACTTGAGTACATACAGTAGTATTATTATTGATTTTGAGTTTTTACCTTCATCCTAACTTTCAATTAATGTTACCATACACCATTCAATGATTCGAAAAATAAAACAAAAACAATATTGTTAGATACGGTAGTCTTTAAATTTCTTACATGAAGCATTGTCAGTTATCAACCAATGGAAATTCCATGTGTTGACAACTGAGATTATCCATTATCTCATTTCTCTACGTTCTCATTTTCTCCCTTATCCCTTCCAAACTTTGTTGCCTATGTACGTTTTTCATCTAAATGTTATGCAAACAAGGATAAGTTTCATGTGCAAAAAAGGAATAAGGAAAGCAGAAATATTTTACCACATCCCATCTTTTTCATTTCTTTTGCTCTATCTCTCCATAAAGAATATGACAGGTAATATTTCAGTAATGAAATATTACCTAATTTCAAGTTTATCTGTGTAATTTCATCTGTTTAGATATTTTCCCCGAAGTTGAAATTGAGAGATTTACTAATTGTTTCAAACAGTGACATGTAAAATTGAAGATTTTTTTTTGAGAAGGAAGGGTTTTTTTAATTTACCTGGTTTGGAAAACATCTGATGCTCTCCACAAGGTATTGGTAAGATTTCCAATCACCAGCCACAACTTTTCCAATCACTGGAATCACTTGAAATGAATATTGATCATAAAGGCTGCAATGAAAACAAAAATTAGGGAAAAATAAGTAAGATGTTTTATAATATATCTGTCACGGAAATGAATGCTGTGAGAAAAAAACCAATATCTATTCAGTGACCTTTGCATTACCGGTGTCTGTTCAGCTCAATGGTAAGAGCAATGCTACATGGAAGCGGCTACCCTATTGGTGGCAGGTTCGATTCCTGCAGCAGCCCCATTTTCTTCAATTGTTTATTCTATTGAAATTGTCTAGGCCAAATGATATATTATCCATATAATGATGGAAGATCATTTCAAATGAAAGTTTCAATATAATGTAATGCAATTCATAATCATTGTGTTGGATCATATATCCATTTCTTAGTATATATATATATATATATATATAATTCTGGGTAAAACATAAAACCAATTGAAAAACTTACATAAATCACATATATTCAGAAATAAATTGACTGAAATGACAAATTTGAAAGATATTTTTTCATATCTTTAGTGTTTAAAGCTGTAATACTTTCTAGAAAAAAAAATACACACACACACACATATATATATATATATATATATATATATATATATATATATATATATATATATATATATATATATATCTTAATCAATAACTCCCTTCTTAATTAGGCCTCTCATACAAACCCAAAGCCAAATTCTTTGAGAGACCTTCTGATAGTATGTCTAGAGAAACTTCTTCTTTTGAAAGCACAATCAGATATTCTCATTAGAACAATAGACATACAGCTTCTAAACAGATACATCCCCTCAGGGTGACAAGTTTCTATGACAACAGCAGAACACAGGAAATATCCCAAAGGTCATGATGATGGCAACAAAGTAGAAATCAGGTTTCCTGTGTGAAATATATCACCCACTGATCACAGGGAGATGATTTCCTCATGTCCCAGAGTAAAGTAATACCCCACTTAGCACTACCCCGTTTAACACTGAATCGCTATAGCACTCTTTGTAAAATATTTTTCGTAATCCATTGAACTATGCTGAATTTCTAAAATAATTAATAATGGAAGACAGTATCATGGACAATCTCCAAAATAACTGTACTCAGGACACTTTGGTTAATGCGCCCTGCGTATGAGAATAACCACATATGATAATTCATAATGTAGTGATATAGAGTAAAAGCTCCTATTTAGCACAGGATTTCACAAGAAAATGTCCAATCTGGGAGCTTTGTCCAATCTAGGAACAATTACAGGTGAAGTTCCTGCTTAATCTACTCCTTCTTTGGAATAGGAATAATTCAAAGTAGGAGTGCACAGTATATAAGGAAGAAAATGGAAGTCAGAGACATTGTAGAATCTATTAGAAAACTTAAATGGCAATGGGCTGGCCATGTTGCAAGAATGGCAGACAACCAATGGACATCATGACTCACAACATGGATCTCCAGAGATCACATGCGAAATCAAGGCTGACAGAATAAAAGATGGACAGATGAACTAGACAAATTTACAAAATACTGGCTTCGCGACGCCCATGAGAGAGCAGTGTGGCGAATCCTAGGGATGATCTATGTCCAATGACGGACGTTAAAAAACTGATGATGATGATGATGAAAGTGGGAGTGGATGAAATAGGAACTTCATCTGTACATAAATATCTATTTTCACCTACTCCAGAAGTACCCAACAGATAACATGCACAGTACTAATCCATTCCTTCTTGTAGAGGCTCAACAACATCATATATTCCAAAAGGATTTCTGGCACGATCTTTATTTATGCTATGACGTACTGATCATGTATGGCGCCATTTCATTCGGCACAGCATTTTTTAGGAATGTATATTGAGAACTAACCGCCGTATTACTGTACTCTCTTATCAATCTCCTTCCACTCATTGGCCTGGAATTGTCAATCTGTCAGTCCTGATTGGGTTAATCACAATACAGAAACTATTTGAAAGACATTAACAGAGAGAAGAAAAGCCCCAAAACATGGATCTATTGCTGTCTATCAATAAACACATATGGAGACACAATGTAAATGAATGGACACCTCTATTCTTAAACAAGAACTTTTATTTGATCATCTACACAGTCATAGTAAAAGTGAATGTATCCATACCTCACACAAATGAATCACTGTAGCCAGCAAGTGTATAAAAACTAATCTAAAATTATTTTTAGCAATACCAGCACAAGATTTGGGCATTGTTGATCCAAAATGACTATAAAGACCCAAAAATGCACTTTTTTGAAAAAACAAAAAGGTTTTTAAATGGTGCCTTCTGATGAACTCAGGCAAATTTTAAAGGTTATGGCCCCTAAAATGTGAGCAGGCGTACTCAGGGACACAACATTATTACCTGTTCTAGGTTAGTGCCTTCATCAACCTCTTCTAGAGTCTCATCCTCTATTCTAATGGCATTTGAGGGGGGGGGTGTCATTGGACATAACTTTTGTCTTTTTTCTTTTAATCTTCAACCCAACTTTCTTCCTTTACCTATTCAAGTCAGTAAACATGTTTTGTAATTCTTCCGATACTTCTGATTTCACGGAAATTTCATTATGAGATCTCAAGTGGTTTCTGCATCTAGGTTCATTCCCATTCCCTCCCGGTCACTTTACCTGGCTTCCTGGAAATAGTTCAGGTGATATTGTATCTCTTTGTCTTTTTCCTTCTGCTATCTTCATCTTGTCTGTATGCTTATGTAATCTAATTATTGCAATACCATTTTCCTAACGGAATAAGGGAATAAGGTGCTAAAGGTAATTACATACACACACACACACATATGCACATGTATTTAAGAAATTGACATATTTGGTCAGACAAGATGAACTATAGATTGCATTATATTATATAGAAACTCCTTTGAAATGATCTCCAATCATTACACAGTTAATATATCACTCAATTTAGACAATGTAAATATGTCATATATATCATATAAATATCATTTATATATATATATATATATATATATATATATATATATATATATATATATATATATAAAATTCATCTATATTATATATCATATACCTATTATATGTATATATCATATATCTATATCATGTGTATATATATATATATATATATACTGCATATAAATTATTTATATATAATACATGTATACATAGCTTGCAAGATTTTATTTTACAGGAAATTGGCTGAAAAGAAAATCAAAAATATTTACTGCATAACTATGACTCAATGAAATTCAATCAAGGTTTCTAGATTATAATTCACTAACATTAGATTCACTCTCTAAATCAATTTCAGATTCAGTCAGTGACTTATTTTCATCATTTTTTTAGAGTCTAATTTAGAGTCCGAAATACTCATGCAGAAAATATTGACTCATACCTAAAAGAAAGGGATACATTAACACTGTCATCTTTGAAGTTTGTACGAGAAATCTAGAAAGTGTTTATTTCTGCCCAGTCCATCCCTGATAATGATTGAGTTGAATATTTGAAAAAATATTAGAAAAAACATTTAAAAAATGTGGTAAGAGATATTTTTTCAACTTGACCAGCGATGAAGAAAGCTGAGAAACTTACATACCCAATAGAGAGTTGACTTGTTGAGTGGTTGAATCAAATCTTACAGGCTATATATATATATATATATATATATATATATATATATATATATATATATGAAAAAATACACACAGAGGATCCCTGTTGAATAGAACATTGGTTATAAGGAATAGCCACCTAGGTGAACCAACTGCGTATCTTTATTCAAATCTGTTCAAGAAAGGAAGAACCACTAATAGGGACCAAAATTCTTGACTCTCCTTGGAGTTTCTCAAGAGATAAGAAGCTGTAAAAGTCAGGTGATGATTTAGACAGATTTAGACAAAATACTGTTTCTTGATCATCATCTGTTGACTTCATAAGAAGAAAACATCAAACACTCAACACACATGTTCATTCTAATATGGGTAACTCAAATACTACCCCACATGGTGTAATATAGCATTTTCTTTAAAACCAAAGGTCAAAGTCACTGCTACACAACATGACTGATAGAAGCTGCATACATTAGCCATGCAGGAAAAAAATTATGGCATGTCAGAGCGAATTTCTATGCTTGGCTAAGAAAGGATTGGATAGCAATCCAGAACATAAACAAGGAAGCACTCGGAGAGCATATACCTCTGCCAATACCAATATCAGGGGAGGGGGAGTAATTGCACATAATTGCAAATATACCAAAAGATTTAATCACTTATTCCGTAGACCTTCAACAAAATCTAATTGAAATTCATTATGAACTTTTAGATATATTATATGGACAGACATGAACTTTTGGCAATATTATATGGTATGGACATATAACTATGACGAAGGGAAATAGTTTTGTATGGATCCGCCCTTAAATTCAGTCACTCATTCCACAGCCTATTGTCCTTCATCTCACAAGATTTAATTGAAATTTATTGAAAACTTCTGGAGATAATGCGATGATCAGAATGAGCATGTATATAGATTCATGGAAAAAAAAACAAAACCAGAAAAATATCTTCTAATCAAAAGAAAAATTCCTGGATCCTCAAATTTAACCATTTCTTCCTTGCCTCATTGCACACCCTTACACAAACTTCAATAGAAATTCATCAAGTACTTTTGGAGATATCATATAGATAGATAGAAAGACGTGACCAAATACATATACTTCCCTAACTTCATTGCCAGAGGTAAATATGTAGTTGCCCTGTGTCACATGACATACAGTGCAGTTTGAAATAATTTGCATATTTGCCACCATTTTTCTTTAGTTTTATGGTCTCGGTTGACACACCCTTTCCTAACTGTTCATTCACCGGTGGAAGGATGAAGAATTGATTAGTAGGCACGATTTGATAACAATAAAAAGAATGAAATCAATCACCCAAAATACTCTTAGACTGATAACTCAAAATTACAAAACTTATCTTGTTTTTTTTTGTTTTTTTTTCAGCCTCTTTCTCCCTCTTCCTAACAAGAATATCACAGTCAACCAAACCAGAGAACTGAGTGTTATTGTATACTGTTTAGGAGTGAGAATGGCCAAGAAAATCTGTCCACTGGTTGACCAAAAAAAATGTCTCAAGGCTTGCTTTACAAAAGAAAAAAAAAAACTGTCATGGCGTTGAGGATATTCCAGCCTCACGAATATACATCAATTTACACTTGCAAAATTTAAAAAGGACAGGTCTGGTTAGTCACTCAATAGAAACCATCACGAGACCAATGTCTTTTGACAGCATACTGTGTTGTGGGTGATTAATAAAAAAATTGGAAAAAGGAATGATCAGTTATTGCTCTTTTATTTTGTTGGGTAGTGATTACTAGACAGTCTGAATTTCAAAAAAACATGTGGGCACAAATTGAGGGATCAATTAGCGTAAACTAACTTAGCAAACTGAACAACCATCTAAAAGAAAAGTAAATAAGGAGGGAAATTTGGGAAAAAAAAAAAAAAATTCCTTCACATAATAAAGAGTAAATGTTGAAAAAATCAACCCTTTCGCTCCATTTGAGCAGCCTGTAAGCGTGATACACACGTAGCCAGCCAAACTAACTTGAAAACTGAAGAAACCTATGTTGACAGTCTCAGTAGACAGCTTCAGATAAACATACAATTATAGTCTTGGCACTTTCACTAATATTAGCCAGATGATTCGTGGGTGGCTTAGTGACCTGTAGATCTTTTTGACCATTATGGTCAGCATTTTTATGAACTGTCTATCAAAACTGTAACCATAATTGCCAACATAGGTTTCTACAGTTTTCAAGCGATGCCCCCTATTTTGTTCTTTAACCCCTTTTTTTAATATTAATCTATTTTTTAACGATAGTTCCTATTTTTACATTAGCCCCTCAATTTTAAGATTAATCTCTCTTTTTTCTAACATTAAATCAATTTTTTAAAAAATGATTAAATCCCATTTGATTTCCATCTATCTATCTATCTATCTTATGAATTCCTTTTTTGGAAAGCAATTCACTCAGCCCGTTAGGGCAGGTACTTAGTCTGGATAATTATACGTAATATGAAACATGGCACAAAATGTATCTTTAATATTTTCCCCCCAAAATAAAAAGATAGATAAATTTTGAAAAAAAAACAAAAACAAAAAAAAAAAAAAAAAAAAAAAGTTAAAACTGTGATTCACAAAAAAAGACTCTTTCTGAGAAATCCCCAAATGCTTATCTCATGCAGTGAGTTGGAACAGGTAATACGATCTAAGAAAAACCATGCAGAAATGATAAATAATTCTTAGCTGTAGCAGCAGCAACAGCTGTGATAGCAGTTGTATCCAAGGCTGCCAAAAGCTCTTACATAAAGGAAGTACAAAAATTACCACTGTAAGTACCAAATTCGGCAAGAAAAGTACCATTTATGATAAATACATACAACTATAACAAAACACTTCTAATTGACAGCAATAAATTCAATTCTTCAATGAATTTACAATTTATCTGATACAGGCTAAACTCCATATTTATGCCTAAGACCGCAATGAGACTTTAATCCAAAAATTATCACTGTTTTAAGATATTTTATTGCAAATTTGATGAGAAAATCATCATGTTTAAATATTTCTTTTGCGATTTCAAATTAGATTTGTAGAATTAAAAGAAAAGTATCAAATGAAAGCGTCAACAAAAACTACTTAATCGCAAGAAAAGAACCAAATTCAGCATGGAAGTACCAAATTGATAGAATTGGTTGTAGCTGTAGTAGTAGCAATTGTTGCAACAGATGAATCGTTCCTGGCTTTGGCACAGCCACTATCGACAAAAATCAATCCTTGTATCGACTGCAGTCAACAAGTAATTCTATAAAGACCAATGCTAAAGAGAGATGGAGGTTTGAATAACACCTCCAACTGAGAGCCGGAATTGCATCTCAGGCAAGGATCGGGCAGGAGGATATCCAGGGGATCTGGATCATCCCCCCCCCCGCTCGGACAAAGCACAAAAAAATTTTTTTTTTTCAAATATCTACGGAAAGAAATTTTAAAAATAAAAAAACCCTTAATAATCAAAAGTAATCATTAATTAACATCGAAAAGAACAATATATTATTTTTGCTGTCTTCAGTCTTATTCTTTATAAATTTTCTATTCATCATTTCATTGGTAAATTTGTTAGATTAATCTTCTTCACTTTATCTTTTGTCAATCCTGATGTGGTAAAAGCTACAAGTCAAGTGTAAGTGAAAAAGGCCGGATCACATGTTAATCAATTCAACCCACAACAGACTGGTTTACTCACTGTTGCTGGGTTATGGTTATTCATGTCATCTGACATTTATATGTATCTATCTAACTGGACTTTGTCAACCCTAACCATTCATGGTAGAAACTTGAAATTTTGCACACCTACTTCCCTCAATGAGTACGGGGAAAAAATTGGGTGTTTTTGAAAATTTCCCACCTCAATAGGTTTCTATTGGGGGGGGGGTTCAATTTACAATGAAAGTTTCTGCCAAATTGGTCCCTTAGTTTATGTCCATGTTTTGTCTTTATTTTAAATCATAAATTTATAATTAAAACCATACTAATAGTATTTTCACCAAAGCAACTTAATTTTACCACCACCACAGCTAAATTCACCAGATAAAAAGAAGCATGTGGGTGGCGGTGATTCATAATTTCCCTTGGAATGCAAGTTTTCTTTTTCTTGATATCTTAAATCCATTTTATTCTTTTATTAGAAATTGTCACCAAAACTGTCAACATGGGTTTCTATTAGGTTTGGTTGGCTCTGTATACATCACGCACACAGACGTGAAGGATCCCCCCATTATTGGTTTTTAGTGCAGGTTCAATTTACAATGGAAGTTTATGCTAAATTTGTTCCTTAGTTTGTGCCTGGCAGCATTCACGCTTGCTTTCTGGAAATTTAGATTTTTTTTTAGTGATCACTGCTCAACAAAAGGTGAGAGAAGTAACTTATTCATTGAGCAATCTTTTTCTCCAATTTTTTAATTGATCTCTCCCAACATGGCATACTGCAAAAAGATATTGGTTATGTAATGGTTCTATTGAATGACTAAACAGAACTGTTTTGTGCTTTTTTTTGTTAATGTACTCTTGATTGCGAAACTATAATTTTTCTCTTTTTCACCATTACAGGCGATATTGTTTTCTGATTTTTTAAGATATGTTAACAATATTTCGACTGAGAGACTATGGAGGGCAGTTGCCGGTTTTTACACAGATTTACATAATGTTTGATTTCAAGAAGAAAATTCAATACATTTTCATCATCAGAGAGATTAAAAAGATTTCAATTTTAAAAATTATAGAAAAATAGCTAACAGAGTGAGATAGTATTTCTATTAATATTCGGACCATCCTCATCTTGGTTGTTTTTCATACAACGTTTCGGCCGTTGTACTCTACGGCCTTCATCAGGTATCATCTGGTAGGTGTGGGGAAGTAACGAACCGAACCCTTTATTTTAACCGAGTTAGATAGATTTGGTTACTCTTTAGCTCTGTTAACAAGATCAAAAATATAGGTGCATGCATATACATATATGTTATATATACTCATTATTTACATGCACACAAACATACTTATTATCATTATTACTATTATTATTATTGAGAAATTGATATGTAACCTACACCTTTACTTTCAAAAATATATTAATCACAGAGGAATGAGTAGAAGAAGGGTTGGAAGTGTCACATTCAAGAGAGATATCCAGTGAGGTGGCTCAGGTATTCGTTTTACAGCTGAAAAATATGAACTGCCTGAATAGGTATCATGGCTTTTTAACAAATGACTTTTCATCAAAGAAAATGAAAAATACAGACATGCAACCCACACAAAGTCATATCCATACATGCACATACAAGCCGTATACGCATTCAACACGTTTATGCAAACATCACACATATACAGCGGCATATACATACCGCATATGTATGTGCGTGTATTTGTGGCGTGCATGCGTGTGTGTGTGTGTGTGTGTATATTTTGTATGTTCGATAAAAAGTTGTGTCACGGCCTAAATGATAACCTTGAAGAGCAGAGAGATACACTCCAAAAGTATCACATAGACAACCCGGATCAACTCACACCACTTCTGCGTCTATACAAATCAAGTAGCGTCTAAAACATATCAACCCTTTTCAAGTCAACTTTTGGGGTAGAGTCGGTGACTAATCGGTTAACAGTGTGGAAAATGGACAGGGCAAGTCAAGGTCAGACTAAGACCGAGACTGGTACTAAAGCCTTTTGAAAAGGCATGAAACTGCCTACTCTCCACAAGTTATGGGTAAAATAGCCTATGGTGAAGTGTGCAACACCACAAGTCACAAACTTTGAAATACTAGCTGAAACAGAGAAACTTGTAATATATGAAGCCCGGGCAGGGATGGCCAATGCCACAGATATTGTCAATAAGAACCCATCGATTGATTCCTATGGATAACACCGCAGACAATAGAGCTCTTTCTAACGTGCTTATGAGATACATCATAGAAATTTGATTTTGAAACTAGCATAGTACCCATCAAAAATGATGGGAATGAACCAGCATTAGGATCAGAGTAAATATGAATTCATACAACTATTGCTGCAAAAACAGCAACAGTGTCTCCAATAAAGTCCTCATCAGGTGATGACTTTGGGTTCAGGCAGAGTTTCTTGACCAGAGCATCATCACTGTTAACCCAAAACACCTCAGCAGTACTTAGCGATACCAAGTTCTGTTGGTTTTGTCACATTATGGGAGTAATCGGAGTTTAGTCAGGTATGTCAAGGCTGAGATGGCAATGACACCTCGGCATCTGACTACAAATGAATGCATACTAGTCTTACAGCTAGAGTTTTCTACATTTTAACGAACGAAACATGACCAGTTAATTGTTTAACATAATCAGCTGCTTAGTCTGAATAAATGGTGCATTGGGCATGATAAACAAAGCAAATTAGTGATAATTACAAATGTTTGAATCAGTTCTAACAAGATTGGTCCAATTGTGCAGCTGGTCCTAAAAACCAAACTGGATACATGTATATATGTATTTCTTTATAAGTGGAATGATATGTTTGATAATATATAGATCATATGATTTAACAAATTGGAAAAAGTAATTATTTCCATATATCTATTTCCAATAACATGTTTCGGAGACGTTGGTTTTTGATAGTCAACAAAACATGTTATTGGAAATAAATGTATGAAAATAATTACTTTTTCCAATTTGTCAACTTATATATATATATATATATACACACACACACATATATATATATATATATATATATATATATCATTCACATTGATAGAAGTAGTTCTTTTTAAGGAAGCCTCTTTGAAGTATTTCACAATTTGTGTCACCTTCCCCACACCTCTACAAAAATATCATCAAATGTCATCAGTTAACTGATACTCAGAGAAGAATCTCCCCAATCAATAGTTGCCGTTGATTACAATGAAAGTTAAGTCAGTGAAGGTAATTTGAAGATCTTGAATTTTTAAAAAATAATAAGGAAGGCAAAATGATTTCAAAAGTAAACAATAAATGTCAAGTGCTCTCAGTTAAATAAGAATATATATCCAGCCAGTGGTGAAGTGCTGTAGGAACTGGCACTCCCTTACTTTGTTTGGGAGAAGGAATGATGCTCCCTCACTAACTATATACTTATAAAGTCCTCATATTGTTTATTTGATTGTACCCTCAAAACAGCCAAAACAGTGCATTGTAGCTATTTAAACTGAATAATCAACATTGCCCGGTAATAATTCCATGCTGAACAATCCTTAATATAATCTAATCTTTTTACCCACATGAATACAAGAATTTTAGT
>OY735242.1:22588978-22593978 GCA_963457665.1 Thysanoteuthis rhombus | reverse complement strand
ACACATATATACATATATATTAACTTGCACACATATAAACATATATATATACTTGCACACATATAAACATATATATATACTTGCACACATATAGAAAAATATATACATGCTTGCACACATATATAAATATGTATATACTTGCACACATATATAAATATATACATACTTGCACACATATATAAATATATACATACTTGCACACATATATACATATATACATATATATACTTACACACATATATACATATATATACTTACACACATATATATATATATATATACTTACACACATATATACACTTACACACATATATACATATATATACTTACACACATATATACAGATACATATGTACATATACATATATATACTTACACACATATATACATATACATGTATATACTTACTCGCATATGTACATATACATATATATACTTACACAGATATGTACATATACATATATATACTTACACACATATATACATATACATATATATACTTACACAGATATGTACATATACATATATATACTCACACACATATGTACATATACATACATATACTTACACACATATGTACATATATACTCACACACACATACATACTTACATACACTTATACATATACATATATATGTATATATACTTACGCACACACATACAATATATATATATACTTACGCACACATATACATATATATATATACTTACGCACACATATACATATACATATATACTTACGCACACATATACATATATATATGTATATATTTATTTAAGCACATATATACATATATAAATATATACACACACACACATATACATATATAGATATATACTTACACACAGGTATATACGTATATATATATATATTCATTTATATATATAATTACACACATATGTCCGTATGTATATATGTATATATATACATATATATATATATATATATTTATATATATATATATATATATATATATACTCACACACGGATATATACGTTTATACATATTTGTACCCACAAACACATAATTATGTATGTATATATACTTACTCACACACATATATACGTATATATATACACTTAACACACATATATACATATATATATACTTAACACACATATATACATATATATATATATACTTAACACACATATATACATATATATATATATACTTAACACACATATATACATATATATATATATACTTAACACACATATATACATATATACTTATACTTAACACACATATATACATATATACTTATACTTAACACACATATATACATAAAACACATATATACTTATATACTTAACACACATATATACATATATACTTAACACACATATATACATATATACTTAACACACATATATACATAAATACTTAACACACATATATACATATATACTTAACACACATATATACATTTATATTTAACATACATATATACATATATACTTAACACACATATATACATATATATTTAACACACATATATACATATATATTTAACATACATATATACATATATACTTAACACACATATATACATATATATTTAACATACATATATACATATATACTTAACACACATATATACATATATACTTAACACACATATATACATATATATATATACTTAACACACACATATATACATATATACTTAACACACATATATACATATATATATATACTTAACACACACATATATATATATATACATATATATATTTACTTAACACACACATACATACATGTATACATGTATATATAATTATATTTACACACATACATACATATATATGTATATATATATATATGTATATATATATTTACACACATACATACATACATATATATGTATATATATATATATTTACACACATACATATATATATATATTTACACACATACATACATATATATATATATTTACACACATACAAACATATATATATATATATTTACACACATACATACATATATATGTATATTTACACACATACATACATATATATATATATTTACACACATACATACATATATATATATATTTACACACATACATACATATATATATATATTTACACACATACATACATATATATATATATTTACACACATACATACATATATATATATATTTACACACATACATACATATATATATATATTTACACACATACATACATATATATATATATTTACACACATACATACATATATATATATATTTACACGCATACATACATATATATATATATTTACACACATACATACATATATATATATATTTACACACATACATACATATATATATATATTTACACACATACATACATATATATATATATTTACACACATACATACATATATATATATATATTTACACACATACATACATATATATATATCTACACACATACATACATATATATATATCTACACACATACATACATATATATATATATTTTCACTCATACATACATATATATATATATTTACACACGTACATACATATATATATATTCACACACATGCATACATATATATATATATTCACACACATACATACATATATATATATATTCACACACATACATACATATATATATATATTCACACACATACATACATATATATATATATTCACACACATACATATATATATATATATTCACACACATACATACATATATATATATATTCACACACATACATACATATATATATATATTCACACACGTACATACATATATATATATATTCACACACATACATACATATATATATATATTCACACACATACATACATATATATATATATTCACACACATACATACATATATATATATATTCACACACATACATACATATATATATATATTCACACACATACATACATATATATATATATTCACACACATACATACATATATATATATATTCACACACATACATACATATATATATATATTCACACACATACATACATATATATATATATTCACACACATACATACATATATATATATATTTACACACATACATACATATATATATATATATTTACACACATACATACATATATATATATATTTACACACATACATACATATATATATATATTCACACACATACATACATATATATATATATTTACACACATACATACACATATATATATATTTACACACATACATACATATATATATATTTACACACATACATACATATATATATATATATTTACACACATACATATATATATATATTCACACACATACATACATATATATATATATTTACACACATACATACATATATATTTATTACACACATACATACATACATATATATATATATATTTACACACATACATATATATATATATTTACACACATACATACATATATATATATATTAACACACATACATACATATATATATATATTTACACACATACATACATATATATATATATTTACACACATACATACATATATATATATATTTACGCACATACATACATATATATATATATTTACACACATACATACATATATATATATATTTACGCACATACATACATATATATATATATTTACACATATACATACATATATATATATATTTACACACATACATACATATATATATATTTACACACATACATACATATATATATATATTTACACACATACATACATATATATATATATTTACACACATACATACATATATATATATATTTACACACATACATACATATATATATATATTTACACACATACATACATATATATATATATTTACACACATACATACATATATGTATATTTACACACATACATGCATATATGTATATTTACACACATACATACATATATATATATTTACACACATACATACATATATACATATATTCTCACTCATACATACATATATATATATATTTACACACGTACATACATATATATATATTCACACACATACATACATATATATATATATATTCACACGCATACATACATATATTTATATATTCACACATATACATACATATATATATATATTCACACACATACATACATATATATATATTCACATACATACATACATATATATATATATTCACACACATACATACATATATATATATATTTACACACATACATACATATATTATATATATTCACACACATACATACTTATATATATATATTTACACACATACATACATATATATATATATATTTACACACATACATACATATATATATATATTTACACACATACATACATATATATATTTACACACATACATACATATATATATATATTTACACACATACATACATATATATATATATTTACACACATACATACATATATATATATATATTTACACACATATATATATATATATTTACACACATATATATATATATATTTATACACATATATATATATATATTTATACACATACATATATATTTATATTTACACACATACATATATATATATTTACACACATACATATATATATATATATTTACACACATATATACATATATATATATTTACACACATACATATATATATATATATTTACACACATATATACATATATATATATATTTACACACATACATACATATATATATATATTTACACACATACATACATATATATATATATTTACACACATACATACATACATATATATATATTTACACACATACATACATATATATATATTTATACACATACATACATATATATATATTTACACACATACATATATATATATATATACACACATACATATATATATATATTTACACACATACATATATATATATATTTACACACATACATATATATATATATATATATTTACACACATACATATATATATATATTTACACACATACATATATATATATATTTACACACATACATATATATATATATTTACACACATACAT
>OY735242.1:22118978-22583978 GCA_963457665.1 Thysanoteuthis rhombus | reverse complement strand
TATACTTACACACACATATATACATATATATACTCACACACACACATATATACATATATATACTTACACACACATATATACATACGCATATTTTTACACACACATAAATATATATATATATGTATACACACATATGTACATATATGTACTTACACACACACATATGTACCTATATGTACTTACACACATATATATGTACATATATGTACTTACACACACGCACATATGTACATATATGTACTTACACACATATATATGTACATATATGTACTTACACACGCATATACGTACATATATATACTTATACACGCATATATGTACATACATGTACTTACACACGCATATATGTACATGTATGTATTTACACACGCATATATGTACATATATGTACTTACACACGCATATATGCACATATATGTACTTACACACGCATATATGTACATATAAGCGTATGCTCACACAGACATTTATATATATATATACATACATATATATGCTTACTCACATATATACATATATCCACACATATGCTTACACACACACACACATATATATATATATATATATGTACTTACATACACATATATGTACATTTATGCACATACTCCTACACACATATATATACATATACTCACTCACACATATATATACATAAACATATATACTCACAGAAAGATATATATACATTTACGTATATATACTTACACACACGTATATATACTTAAATATATATATATATAACCTACACGCACATATTTATACATATATCTACTTACACATACATATATATAGACTTATATACATATATATATATATATATATACTTACACACAAACATATATACAATTACACACACATATCTACAGCCACTCTGAATGCAAAAATCTCAAATAAGAATCTGGAGTGAAAATTGTTACTTGGGTCTTCAAATCATGTTTGTCTGTTTAGCTCTATGGTATGAGCAACACTACATTGAAACAGCTTCCATATTGGAGACAGATATGATTTCTGCAGCACCTTTTTTTTCTTCTTCAACTTTGTAGTCTATTTACGTTTTCTTGGCCAAGTTATTCATCAACTATTTACATCAGGAAATAACTTCAAATAAGAGTTTCTGGATAATATAACACAATTTATAATTTTTTTTACACCACGCAATATATATATATCTATATCTATATATCTATATCTATATATATATATATATATTTATATATATATATATATATATATATATATATACACACACACACATACATGGAAGCAGACACATATATATGTTAATCAAAAGTGCCAATTTTAAAACTAAAATGTGTAAATAACAAAATGTTGAATGTTTTCAGATGAAAATCATGCCCCCCTTCTCCCAATCAGGCCATCTCATAAAATAGGTGTTTGAAAGTTGGAATGTTATAGTCAATAAAGTATAATTGTTTTATGTAGACCCAACTTGATGTTCCCAAATGAAAAGTCTTTATCATTATTCAATAGTAACAGTTTTGTCCTTAATACATATTTTAAATATATCTACCCCTACAAAAAACCTCTTTGAAATATATTCCCCGCCAGAACCTCCTGGAATATATCCTTTACCGAAGATCTGGCAGCAGACGCCCATGATCAAATTCAAGCCTGCACCAAGATACAACTAAAAAAGACCATTTGATGTGCTGACTGTTGTAGCAAATGCTGTATGTATCAGCAATAAATTGGAGCAAAGTTTGTTTGACATCGGCTTCTCACCCCCTCCAAACACACACACGTGCACACCCAAATGGTGATGAGCACATAGCTATAAATCAAGCTTACAGGGTTCTTGTATGTCTTGTCAGCGTTGAAGGTACAAAATCTTTGCTATTCAAAACTATGATAGTTGAACAAAATAAGGTCAGAAATGAATCAGGATGTCACTGACTCAAATACTTGACAATCAACTCTCAAAAGACATAACAATGACTTGTGATTTAGATTTTACATTCTCCTGAAATAAATTTCCTTTCGTAGAAACACGACAACATTCAAACGCCAAAATGTCGGTCCAATTACCTTTGCCAACTTAGTTGGAATGAGGTATAGGAATTCTCTCATGTCTGTCTGTCCACACAGTATCTCAAAAAGTTCTCAATGAATTTCATTGACATTTTGTGGAAATATGGACCATTGACTAAAGAAGAATTGATCAAATTTGGGGGTGGATCCACAAATTTCTTCCAGTTATTTATATTCATTGAAATAATTCATGTTTATATTTGCACATCAGTGTGATCATATTGTATGAAAGCCTACATATTTACCCATAATGTATTTACACTAGTATAATGTAAGATATCTCATATAAAAAAATCAAGGTCAAAATTGAGGAGTAGCATTATACTTGAGTGTAAAAAAGATGATAACACATTGTCATATAATTACAGTGTACTCGAGTGAATATGGTCGGTGTGTTAATATTATGTACAAGTCAATATATTTGTCTGTATATATATATATATATATATATATATATATATATATTACAATGTTTTATGGAAAATCAGGCTATTACAATGATTGACCGTTGTTCCCCCATACAAGATTTTCATATAGACAATGTATTTCTGGTTACATTCCGCATTCATAAATAATGTATTGGTCTATGTAACCTTATATCATTGTCCAAAGTGTCAGGATAGGTAGGAGGGTTTGTAAAGTCTCAGGTAACAGAGAGATAAGAACTTACACAGAGAGAGTATTGTGAAAAAGATGAAGCATCTTGGCTATGGTAATTCATCTTTAGGCAGAGATAGCTATATATATATATATATATATATATCAGAGAGTTTCAGATATATACACAAATTATTTTACAGATAAAAACTGCTTATTTACAATAATTTACCTCTATCAACAAAGCTGAAAAGAAGAATAAGTTTTTTGGTTGAGTCGGTTCATCTGTTTGTTTATTCATCGGTTGGTTTGTCTGTCCAGGAATTTTTCCCGATTGAGAGATATATTTCTATTTTTTTTTTCCAATTTCATTTATGTATATGCTCATGACTGTCCACATAAGTACTAATCAAATTTTAGAGTGGATCCATGCACAATTATCTTCCTTAGGAGCAGTCATAGTAACATGTTCAAACCACACGATATCACAATTATTTCAGGTTTGTCCATATGCTATGTTTAAAAGTTCTCAATGAATCTCTATGATACTTTGGGTAACAGTGGACAATACGCTTCAAGAGAACCAATTAAACTTTTGAGCAGATCCATGCACTAATAACTCCCCTACATTTGTAGACAGTTATATGTCAAAATAACATAATATTGCCAACTTTTTTGTAGTCTGCAACATATTTCCAAAAGCTATCAACATTTTATGAAAGGGTAAACTGATTAAACTTTTGGAGTGGATCAATCCACGATTATATCCTCTATATCATAGTTATATATCCAAACCACATGATATCACCAAGTGTCATGTTTGTCTACACACTATGTCCAGAAGTTCTCGATGAATTCCGATAATATTTTGTGGAAAGGTGGACAAAAAAGATACAGAAGAACTGATTCAAATTATGGGTGGATCCATACACAATTACCCCTCTGACAATGGCACAGGTATGCATTGAGTGCTTTCTAGTTTTATATTTGTTGAATAAAGCTGTAGTAACTGAAGAAGTTTATATATATATTTGCATATAGCATATTGTGTGAGAGTCTATATACTTGCATAGGTGTATGCATATAGTATATATATATATATATATTATATGCATATTGTATTGTATGCATATAATATATATATATTATATGCATACAATATATATATATATATATATATTATATGCATACACCTATATGCAAGTGTATATATATATATATATATATATATATATATATATATATATATATATACACACTGAGATATGTATGCTTAGATAATATTTGTATATATCAATTTATGTACGAAAGATGAGAGGAAAATTCAAATTTTATTGCTGTAACATACTATGCTTTAGTTCTTGTGAAAAGCAATTGACTCTTCGCCTCCTTTACCCAATTTATGAGCCGTGAAACATCAAAAGGGGAAAGGAGAAATAGAAATCAAAAACATGTTAAAACGAATTGAATAAAAAAATTGGTGTGGCTCAAAGAAAACCAGAGAATAAATGAATGATAACCAAAAAAACAGACTTACATAGAAACACAAAGAACAATAAATAGATTTGACAATTTCAAGTTGAACAACAGGATTGTTTTTTTTAGAATAACACAATCAAGATGAAAAGGTAATTTGGTTTTAATATATTTGTGCATTTGACAGAGCAGATAGCGAGAAACTTGTTCAACCACTAATGACCTTTCAAAAGATCATATTTAAGCTAGATTCCTGAATTTTCCAAATCATTTATATTTACTGAATTAGTTTATATATATATTTGCATATAGGCGTATAATCATTTAAAGAGTCTATGTATTTGTTTAAAGGTGTGTTCATATTGTATGAGAGTCTATGTGATAGCATGTAGGTGAGTATGTATTGTGTGGGAGTGTACATGTTTGTGTACATATATATATATATATATATATATATATATATATATAGCTGTACATAGAAGACTCAGTTCTTCATGGTGACTGAGTTTGAAGCCTGTGGTGTAATTGTCAGACGGTTGCATGACATGAAACTCACCATGAAGAGCTTAATTTCCTAGAAACACCTATTTATATATGCTCTTTACCTGACATTGAGCACTCTTCATGCATGGATAACTCAACACTCTAAAAAAGTAAAAGCAATCAACCCTATTTTCTTCAATTGTTTATTCTATTTATGCTGTCTAGGCCAAGAGACTCATTCTCCGCGTAATAACAGGAGGATATTTCAAAAAGAGTTTCAAACAATATATTGCATTCAGAATTATTATGTTGGATTACATATCCATTTCTTATATATATATATATATATATATATATATATATATATATATATATATATATATATATGTCTTTAATAATGTACAAAAACAATAAGAAAGAACAAAAGGAAAAAAATTGCAGTACAGCAAGATACATTGAAAATAAAATAAAAGATACAAGTCTGGTTAGTCACTCAATAGAAACCATCATGTGAATTTTTGGCAGCATGCTGTGTTCGGGGTGATCAGATGACAAAATTTAGAAAAAGGGGGGATGAATGAATAGAGAAATCACTTCTCAACTGTTGTTGGGCAGTGATCATTAAAAAGGTCTAAATTTAAAAAAACAAAAAACAAGTGTGAATGCAGGTTAACACTAACAAAGGGACCAATTTAGCATAAACTTACATTCCGGATTTAACCCAGTTGCTAAAAACCTACACAGGGGAGGGGAATTTTCAAAAAACAAAATATTTTTCCTCGACACTAAGAATAAATGTTTAAATGTTAAGCCCATGAGTTCCATTGGTTCAGACTGTATACATAATACATACATTGCAAGCCAGCCAGACCTACTGAAAAACTGGAAAAACTTATGTCTACAGTTTTGGTTGACAATTTCCAACATGTGAAATATTTTTAGTCCTAAAAAAAAAACAAAAAACAAAAACAAAAAAAAAAGGAGGAAAAAGTAGGTTATCCATGGAGGGAGGCGGTGTGTTCCCACCCATCCCACAGGTATCCACTTATACAATATATACTTATGTGTACATTCAATATATCCAAAATTTCTCAATGAAATCCAACGTAATTTTCATCCACAGGTAGGACACGGAGTAAGGAAGAATTAGTTCAATTTTGGGGCGGATCCACAAATGTTTTTTCATTTTTCAAAGACTCGCAATATTTTGTGGGAGGGTCAAATATAGGCTGATGAAGAAATGGTTTAATTTTGGGACAGATTCAGAAATATTTTTTTCCAGAGACCTCCCCCGCATCATGGCTATATATGAACTGATTTTCATTCAGTTTTTAGTGACAATAGCAGTAGCAGAAGTGTGTGCTATCAGAGTGCTTTCTAGATATGCCATTACTAAGATGAGTATCCATATCATTGTTATTTTGATCACTAGATCTTGGCTGATGCATTCTCCAGCTTTCTTGTATTATCTGAAATTTTGAGAAGTATTGTCATCTATTATTCCATGAATTTTTCGTACTAGTATCCTTATCTTTGTTATTTTCATGACTAATTCTGGCCATTACATTATCAAGCCGTCTTGTCTTCAATATTGGAATGCAATATTGTACAGTTGAGGAACTTTAGCGAAGAATGAAAACTTACCTGCGTAATAAGGGATTTGGCACCTGACTAAATTCAAGACACATGAATCGACCTCCAGGACGCAGAACTCGATGAGCTTCAGAAAGAGCCTGAAAAAAATTATTTTTTCAAAATTAAAAAAATAAAAGTATATATTCATTTTTCACTGATTCACAAGATCATAATTTAATAAACATTCTAATGGAGTTGGAGGACTGAAAATTCAAACATTTATTCTGTATTATGTCTAGAGAGGAGTTCCTTTTGTGAAATCCCCATCAAAATCTGTTTTTAGTGAGGGGGGTTCAATTTGCAATGTAAACTCATCTTAAATTGATCCCTCACTTTTTTTTTTCAAATCTCACACTTTTTTTTTTTTAAATTCTGATTTTTTTAGTGATCACTGCTCACAAAAGGCAAGAGCAGTAAATTATTCATTGATAACCCTTTTCCAATTTTTTAATTGATCACCCCCAACAAAATAGGTTTTCAGATGGGGGGACAGTCAATTTAAAATTCAAGTGTATGCAGAATTAGTCCTTTAGTTTTTGCCCAAATGCGTTCAAGCTTGGTTTTTGAAAATTCAGACCTTGTGATCACTGCCAAACAAAATTTTTTAATTGATCACCGACATCATGGCATGCTGCCAAAAGATGTTGGTCATGTGATGGTTTCTATTGAGTGATTAAATACACCTGTTAACTCTCAATTTCAGATCAGAAAATTGAGATGTCAAAAATAAGAGAAATGACTACTGACCAAGTTACCGTCCTTCTTCATTATTCATTCCATCTGACAGAATCAGTTTAACAAATTCTGTTTTCTTCACTGAAGAGTTCCGCTGTCAATTGGGAGCAGTATCAAGCAGTTTAATCAATGCTTAACAATAATTACACTAATTTTTTTTCTTAATATTCCCTGCAAAAGTGGTGGGGATCGTATGCCATCAATTATGGAAAGCATCTAATAGATGGCATAAAGTGGGATATCCATTTGGTATAAAACCAAGTTATAAACTAATCCCAAATTTCTCAGCCATAGTATAGTCCACACTTTTCTGAAAACCAGAAAAATGATAAAAGGTGCCTTACTGTGGAGCAGTGGTTAGCAAATTAATCAATATAGAGAGTTATTACCAGACTTTATTAGAGACCATTGACCAAACTGTCATTAGAACTGTCAACATGGGTTTCTTCAGTTTTTTAACTAGTCTGGCTGGCTATGTATGCATGTATGTATTGCATATACAAGCCGCACCAAAAAACCTAAGGCTGAAATTTCAAACATTCACTCCTTATTATGTCAAGAAAAAAAAACAGTTTTTTTTTTCAAATCTCACTCTAAATAGGTTGTTGTTTATTTTGGTGTAAATTTATGCTAAAATGGTCGCATAATTTTATGTCCAGCAGCGTTCACACTTGTTTTATGAAAGTTTTGATTTTTAAGAGATCACTGCCCAACAAAAATGTGAGAGAAATAACTTGTTTATTGACTACCCCTCTTTCCAGTTTTTGAATTGATCGCCACCAACACAGCATGCTAAAAAGACATTGGTCATGTGACCGTTTCTAATGAATGACTAACTAGTATAATACATCTAACCTAGATATTGATACAGGTACCACTCACTTTTCAAACGTTTGTTTCACACCATTTTGCTTCAACAAAAGACCTACATTGGTACAGGTTCCCTGTGTCACTATCCCAAATGGTGTAAAGTGAAGAAACAACCCCCATTAATTTATACGGTGGAAATTTTTGCGCTTTTCCAGAGCCCCAAAATAACCTCCTTCTGTGTCTGCCTGGTTTGATGCTGACAGGTTCATTGTCCGCTGGCTTTCCTGCTTAAGCCTTGAGCATTTTTGTATCATCCAGTTCAGTTGAGACACTCAAAACATCCTACAAGCCTGCTCTTAACCTACAGTATTGTCCATAGATGTCCACACCCTAACCAATTCTATATTTTCTTCTGAACCAAACATACCAGGATTTTATTATTTCTAGTGGAGCATTATACAATCAAAATGGATATTATTAGGTATAATCTATTACCAAACTCGACAGTATTGAAACTCTGTAACCATAAATAAGTATAGAATATGTAACAGTCCAAAAACAAGTACACTCCTGTGAAAGAAGTTATTTAAAATCCATTTGTGGTGTGGCCACCTTTATTTTTGACTATTGTTTGTAGTCTTGATGACGCTGACCTCACTAGATTTGCTGTACATGCTAAAGTTCAAAATTAAAATCATACTTTTCTGCTATCATAGACAGTCAGTCACTTGATTGAAACCATCACATGATCAATGTCTTTCGGCAGCATACTGTGTTGGGGGTGATAAATTAAAAAATTGGAAAGAGGGGTGATCAATGAATATGTTACTTCTCTTATCTCATGTTGGGCAGTGATCACTAAAAAAGTTCAAATTTTTTAAAAAATTAAAGTGAATGCCGCCTGTCACAAACTAAGGGACCAATCTAGCATAAACTTATATTGCAAATTGAAGCCCATAACGAAAAACCTGTTGGGGGGGGGCGGGTAAAAAAACGTAAAGAGTAGATGCTTGAATATTCAGCCCTCTGCTTCCATTGGAGTGATAGATACATGGCCAGTTGCCCAGGCTAAGCCAGACCAACTTAAAAACTATATATATATATCTGCGTATATGTATATACATAAAATGCTACTCAATAGTTTGGGGGATTCCAACAACAAATGTAAATTGAATAAATTCCATTTTCAATGAGATTTTCAAGGCATTCCTTGACCTAATTTTCTTTGATTGGGATTCTTGCAAAAAAAAATTCCATTTTAAATTGTAAGTTACCGTTTTGTACAGAAACAAAAATGTCCATTGGGTAATAGTTGATGAGCTAGTATAGCAGGCCATTGCTACTATAGAGTGAATTCAATTTTCATTTGGTGTCCCACAATCATGGCCTTGTGCCAGACTAAGCTAAGCTAATTCTACTTTTAACCAAATATGGGACAGTCCTACTTGATATCAAATATGGGACAGTTCTACTTGATACCAAATATGGGACAGTTCTACTTGATACCAAATATGGGACAGTTCTACTTGATACCAAATATGGGACAGTTCTACTTGATACCAAATGTGGGACAGTTCTACTTGATACCAAATATGGGACAGTTCTACTTGATACCAAATGTGGGACAGTCCTACTTGGTACCAAATGTGGGACAGTCCTACTTGGTACCAAATGTGGGACGATCTTACTTGGTACCAAATGTGGGACAATCCTACTTGGTACCAAATATGGGACAATCCTACTTGGTACCAAAAATGTTCACATCAAGATTCACTCTTATATCAAATGTATCATAGCACTTTGTAGTAGTTCTTGTTTGGTGTCCACATTTTTACGATCCTTCTTCCTTGTACTCAATATGTCTATCTCTCATGTCAGAAAAAAATTTCAGAGTGAAGGGGGGATGGGGTAAAACCAGAAAAACATCTCACGACATGAGCAAGGAATGCAATAGAAATAAATAGACAAATAAGGAAAATAAACAAAAATCTATTTTTTCATTTCCTGATTGTGATAACTTGTTTTACTCTTTTCTATAAAAGATAAGGTGTGTCGGGTTACCCATGTACAGGGGTGAGGGATTTTTAAAAAAAGAAAAAATTATATATATATATATATATATATATATATATACATATATACTTAATTTGAACTATAGAGAGTGAGACAGACTCGGGAGTAAAGTGTATGGAAGTTAGGTTTATTCAACAGTAAATGTTTTCATCAATGGTTTAGACATGTTTCGGGAGGTATTCCCATCTTCAGTAGTGTGTGCTGTGTGTGTGTGTGTGTGCTGTGTGTGTGTGTGTGTGTGCGTGTACTTCTAGAGGTTATAAGTTTGACGTGGAACATGGGTCCACCATTGGCAGCTTTGCTTTGTGAGCAAAAAATGGTATCCCATCCGCTAGGGGCATCCTGCTGTGCGAGAGAAATTTCAGCCAGTGATGAAGTCTGTGATGTTAGCAGCAGCAGTAAGTCTTGGAGAGGATATATATATATATATATATATATATATATATATATATATATATATATATATGTTTAGTTACACACTTAATAGAAACAATCACACGAGCAATGTCATAACATTGACATTGGAAAAAAGAGTGAACAATGAAAAAGTTACTTCTCTCACCTTCTGTATCACAAAAGGAACGTGAATTTTGTCGGACACAAAATAAGGCACCAATTCAGCATAAACTCACATTATGAATTGAACCCCCTACTATAAACTTATTAGGGGAGGGGGAGATTCAAACATTTTTTTTTTTTTGTAAACATAATAAGGAGTATATTTTTAAATTTCCACCCTATAGCTTCATTGGGGTGGCCTGTATGAACTCTTGCTGAGATGGAAGAGTATCGGACTGAAAACCTAAAGGTCTTTGGGTTCTATCTCAGATTTCAATTGTCGTCATCATAATCAGCCTTTAAAGTCGGTTTTTGGACATAGGTCTTTCCCAAGGTCTGTCTCTGTCAGTGTCAGACATGGAGAGTGATGAGTCATGACGTGTTGGCAGAAGTGGGGTGATCGAGGCAATGTAGAACATATTTGGTATAGACCTAGACTTCTTCATTACATTTAAACTTTTTAATTATATTCATTAAAAAAAATACAAACATTCATTTAAAGCCTTGAAAATGATGTGCATATTTCTTGATTGTCAGACACCAAATATTGATATGAATTGTCCTCATATTCTTTCAATGGAAGGGATGCATTTGAATAAGGAAATGTAATTAACCCAGTAGCAGATAGCGACCAAAATAGCTCAGTTCAGAGAGTGAAGATTGAAAGATTCTTGGTTCAATCCTGAGTATCAGTGTCAACATCAAATAAAATTGCATGCCAATATTTCCACAAATAGTCAAGTTTCAAATATATTTTCTCACACAATTACCCAGTGTATCCACCATTTTCCTTGTTGCCTGTATGAAATCAGTTAAATCCTGGTCGGCTGATTGTAATCTTTAATCTGGCAAGCTAGGGACCTGGCCATTGCTGGACTACAGAAAATGCTGGATTACAAAAATTGATAATTAAGACCTTTTTTTTAAAAAACTTTAAAATTTGCTCTTTTTGTTCCTTCAAATCATACACAGAAGATGGTCTGATCTCATAGTACTCTTTTCAGAAGTTCTTTCATCTAATTTTTTGGTAACTCCAGTTCCATTGTTAATATTCTATGCTTATTAGCAGTAGCATAATCTTCTGTACCTCTTGGACAACACCCTGAAGAGTTAAAATACAGCTGAATATATGAAATTAACAGGTTTGTGTCACCAAAACACTCAGTAGCAGTGTAAACAAATCAGTGACCAAGCACTGCTAACAGTGCCGTCCTGGTGGCCGATACAAAACATGCAAGACCATAGGAGATATCGGACCACAGAATGCTAGATTGAGTGAGGTTCAACTTGTATATGTCTATTCTTTTGTTGTTCTCTGATTGCACAAAGTAACAAAGAACTTCTGGTTACTTGAACCTCAACTCCAGTTCACAGTGTCACACTTGAATGACAAGCATCTTCTCTCTTATTTTAGTACACAATGGTTCCAGAATCAGGCTCAATCATAATGCAAGTAAAAACTGAACAGCTGAGCTACTAGAAATATATAGGATAACTTCAGCTCTACATGCCATGAACCTAGACTGTAAGTGCACAGCATCTGTGCAGATAAAGTCATGCAACAGCCATCCCTAACACCAGAGGACACAGCAAAAAGCTACAAATTCAAACATCCACCAGGTTTTAAAAAAACACCTCAAGATAAATCTGATCCTACCAGGAACAAGCTATCAAATGCCAGAGTCTCGTCTGCAAACAAAAGTATTTAAATCAAATCTAAAAAAAGATCTCAGAGGCCAAATGTTTGAATTGAATATGAATTTTCGAACTAAATAGTAAAAAAAATCAAGCAGAACAAACACTCAAAACCACAGTAGGACTCCATTAGTCAACCTTACTAATCTAATATTGTCCTGCTCTAGATACTCATTGGAATACATAGAAATGAGACTCAAGGCAAGACATGGCTATCCGCCTAATAAGAAGTGGTAAGAGGTGACGTTATAGTAGTTGTAGGAGTAACAAACAAATTGTTACAACCCCAAGTTAATAAGCTCAAGTTACCAAGACTTATTTGTACGTAATCAATAAATGATTTATAATTTATTGTTTGAATTTATCAGACTGATCATACTTTTTCTGGCTACAGTAGATTCTATGCATTCCCCAAATCTAGAAAGGATAAAAATATCTTTGGAAAAAAAAACAAAAACAAAAACCTGAATGTAATCAGTATTTGATTACTAAGAAAATACTCTTGGACATAAAGTGAAGGATGCTAGTATTGGGGGTGATCAATTAAAAAATTTACAAAAGAGATGATCAATGAATAAGTTACTTCTCTCAGCTTTCATTGAGCAAAAAAAAAAAAAAAAAAAGCAAGAACAGTACCGGACGTAAACAATTGGACCAATTCAGCATAACATCCTTGCTTAAAATAATTTGGGGGGGAATTTTGAAAAAAAAAAAGGTTTTCTAGATATAATAAGGTGTGAATATTTAGACGAAAAACTGGAGAAACCTATGTTAAGACTTTTGGTGACATTTAGAAGATAGGTTTCTAATAAAGGTTAAAAATGGATACATAATACTAGTTAATAATTTTGGTCAACAATGCTTCCTCTTATAAAAATTCAAGGTGATAGGATGTAATTTATTGTGCATATATGTCAGCTGTTGTACAACCATTACAAGATTCTTAACGGCCTCAGTAAAACCAATTCTGAGATGAAGTATCATCATTGTTCCATGAATAATTCAGATCAGTGTCCTCATCTTTACTGCTTTGATCACTGCATTTCAGTCAATGCATTCTCCAGCCTTCTTGTATTGTCTGAAGTTTTGAGATGAAGTATTGTCACTATTCCATGAATTATTCAAACTAGTATCCTCAGCTTTGCTATTTAAATAACTTTATTTGAGTCGATGCATACTTCCTGTATAGGCCTTTATATGCTGTGTCATTGTGTAATTGTTTGACAGAATCAAAGTTTTGATCTATTTTTTTCATAAATACTACCCATGGTATCATGGTTCACATAAACCCTGTTTGTGATATCATGAGTTATATAAATCCAAACCATGTTACCATGGGTTACATAAAAATGTAGTAATTAAATAATGCCAATACTTTGTCACAGAAAGTTAGACCGTCAGGGCCTGTTCAGCTATGTTTGACTACCTGCACTATATGAAGCTGTACTTTTAACGAAAAGGTACAGTTGTCTCCCTTCATTAGCAGTCCCAGTTACCGGCAGTCATTCTCAGAGATTAATTCCTAAGTTATACTAAATAGTTATCTGAAAGCACAAGATGAAAAATATTCATAATCATACATAAAAATACTGATACTAGCCATTCGGATATGCCAAAGAGATGCTATAAAATGCTTAAGTGAAAAGGTAAAAATTCTTGACGGGAAGGAAAGAAAAAAAATGTCTGCTCTGGTTGCTAACATCAATGGTAAAAAAACGGATCTTCCATCTCAGTATATTTTTATGATTGTTCTTTTTTATCATTATTTCTTGTCATTACTCTCTTATGTATAATTTATAAATCAAACTTCATCACAGGAATGTATGGATGAGAACAAACATAATGTACCAATACCTTGATCAGTGGGGTTTTTTATATAGTACAGTTAAGGCATTGTACTGTAAAAATTAATGTAACCAAGTATAAACTGATAAAAAAAATTTTAATAAAGACCTTAACAGTGCGATTTTGAACGGTGTAGAAAAATGAATTAACAGCACTAACCTAGGTATAATTCTCTCTCTCTCTATATATATATAGAGAGATAGATAGATAGATAGATAGATAGATAGATAGATAGATAGATAGAGAGATAGATATACATAGAGAGAGAGATAGAGAGATAGATAGATGGATAGATAGAGAGAGAGATAAATAGAGAGAGATGGATAGATAGATAGAGAGAGATATACATAGAGAGAGAGTTAGAGAGATAGAGATAGATAGAGAGATAGATAGAGAGAGATGGATAGATAGAGAGATAGATAGAGAGAGATGGATAGATAGAGAGAGATGGATAGAGAGAGATGGATAGATAGAGAGATAGATAGAGAGAGATGGATAGATAGAGAGATAGATAGAGAGAGATGGATAGATAGAGAGATAGATAGAGAGAGATGGATAGATAGAGAGATAGATAGAGAGAGATGGATAGAGAGAGAGAGAGATAGAGAGAGATGGATAGAGAGAGAGAGAGATAGAGAGAGATGGATAGAGAGAGAGAGATAGAGAGAGATGGATAGAGAGAGAGAGAGATAGAGAGAGATGGATAGAGAGAGAGAGATAGAGAGATAGGATTGGTTTTAGGCACCTGCCAGTGGGGGTAGGAGGTGGAACTGGAAAATATCACCCATGCATAAGGGGGGACTACTGTATATTTTTTTATGGAAGCTTTTGGAAATAAAAATAAACATCAGATATAAAATAAGACACAAAGTTTTGGAATGTTAATAACTGAATTCATTTTTATTTATGAAAATAAAAAAGGTCAAGCCTGTGAATTTTATTAAAAGAACTCATGAAAAGTGAACAACATTCATCATATTTTCCTTCATTTTACTCATAAATTTTCACGATTACATTTTTTTTCATACTAAAGAAATGAAAATATGGTATTACAATTTCATGTTAGCCACAGAGAGAACAACTATAATGCGTCTGCAACACTCCTTACCCCAACCATCAGTCTACCAAGCATAAAAAAACAGGTCTACTTAGTCACTCAATAGAATCTGTCACATGACAAACGTCTTTTGGCAGCATGCCATGTTGGCGGTGATCAATAAATAAGTTACTCTCACTTTTTCCTTGGCAGTGATCACAAAGTCTGAATTTTAAAAAAAACGAACTTGAATGCTGCTGGGCATTAACTAAAGGACCAATTCTGCATACACTTGCATTTTGAATTGACTGCCCCCCATCTGAAAACCTATTTTGTTAGGGATGATCAATTAAAAAAATTTGGAAAAGGGGTGATCAATGAATGAGTTACTCTCACTTTTTCCTAGGCGGTGATTAGAAAGTCTAAATTTTCACAAAACAAGCTTGAATGCTGCTGGGCATAAACTAAAAGACCGATTCTACGTACACTTAAATTTTAAATTGACTGTTCTCCCCCCCCCCCATCTGAAAACCTATTTTGGGGGATAATTTAAAAAAAGAAAAAAAATTTCTTCTTGACAAATATTCAGTCTTCTAGCTCCATTTGTGCATCTTTACACATAATACATACATACATAACCAGCAAGGTAGAACAAATCAAAAACTGAAGAAACCTGTGTTGACAGTTTTGTTTGACTGTTTCTAAAAGAAAAAAAATGAAAAACACAATCTTACCTTATCAATGTGTGTAACATTCCGAATTCCAAATGCTATTGTGTAAGCATCGAAAGAATTATCGGGAAAGGAGAGAGATTCTGCGTTGCCTTGGACCCAAGTGATGGAATCTGCAAGAGTAAAAAGACAAAACTGACATTTTCTGATTATCATTGGTTCCTCTTCCTGTGTCTCCTCACAGCAATGAAAGTTTCATAACTCCTTTCCCCTTTTGATGTTTCACCGCCTACGAAATGGGTAAAGAAGGCCAGAAGTCAATTGTTGTTCATTAAAACTAAAGAATGAATCTTACAGCATAAAATTTAAATTCACTTCATATCTTTCACCATTTCTCTTTTTCCTCCATACCAACACTTGCAATCTATTTAACAAAGGTAAGAATGGAAAAAAGAACTTTTGTTTGAATGGGAGCAAAATGAAACTCCACCTTCACTAAGTGTCATTAATTGATTACTCCTCGCTCACAATTCTGGGGCCTAAAAATCAAGTTATCAACAATTACAATTTAGAAACCCATTGAAAGAAACAAAAAACAACTTAATTCCAGCACAGTTTAACCAATGCAAAAATTTATTGTACACCATTGTAATCATAATTATATAATAATTACTGTATAATAATAAGAAAATGCAAGGACCATAACTACCATGAATGACTCGAAAACCCTCCTAGGCTAGACAAGAAGAGAATTTACACTGATAGATCAACACACCAGGAAATTATACACTAATTCATTCATCTCGATTGTTATAGTCAGTACATTTTGGCTGTAGTATCCTCCAGCCTTTTTCAAGTAGTTATCATATTTGGTAACTACAACAAACCCTTCGTTCAATCCAGGGGGGGGGGGCGTTCTCATTCTGCTGATACAACAGGACCCTAAAGAAGGCTAGAGGGTTCAGCAGCCAAAATATTATGACCATAAATTAATGAGGATGACGATTCATATAAATCAGTGTATGATAATGATAATTCCTCATCTCAGAAATTCAGACAAAAAAGATCTGAAATTTAACAGGTCTGCTTAGTCACTCAATAAAAAAAATATCATATGACCAATGTCCATTGGCAGCAAGCCATATTGCGGGTGATCAATCAAAAAATTGGAAAAATAAGTTATTTCTCTCGACTATTTCTGGGGTAGTTATCACATCACTCAGAATTTAAAAAAAAAAAACAAGCAAGAATGTTACTGGACACAAATTGATTATCAGCTTAGCATAAACACTGCAAATTGAACCCCCAACAAAAAACCTATTTGGGGGAGGATTTTCTAAACATCATCATCATCATCATCATCATCAGTCTTTTAACGTCTGTCGTTGGACATAGACCTTCCCCAGGATTTGCCACACTTTTCTATCACGGGCATTGCGGAGCCAGTACTTCCTGAACATGTCTAGCTCGTCTCTCCATCTAATATTCTGCCGGCCTCGGTTGAGCATGTGATCTCGGGAGATCCATGTCATGAGTCATGCTGGGAGACAGACATGAAATATTTAGCAACAAAAGGTGAAAAATTCAAACTTTTTCGACTGCTAAAACGAAGTCCCCAGGACGACTATGCTGCTGCAAATTTGGATGAGTATTATTGAATTTTCTGAATTTATTTATTCATTTTCTCATTGTTTGTGATACTCTCCACCATATTCTTCAATGGCTTGCTCATTCATCCAACTCTGTATTGTTGATTGTAACGTCTCCTGCCCCCAAACTTCAGTCAAAATACAAACCAAAATGTAGCTCCAAAATCTCTGAATGTGAACTAATTTTGTATATTTCAATGAACCCCCAAATAGACCCCCCTCCAAAGAAAACTTTCTAAACATAATAAAGAGTAAATGTTTAAATTTCCTGCCCTCTAGCTCAATTGGTGCAACCGGTACGTGTAATATATACATAAGCCATCTAGCCAGCCAGACATAAAAATTGAGGAAACCTTAGGTTTACAATTTTGGTGACAGTTTTAGTTGATGATTTCTAATAACAATTCATTTAGTTGATCATCCCCAACGATAATACAGACTTAAAAAAGCCTCATGAGGAGGAGTTTTGTTTGCCCTTATCATTCATGCTCAAAACTAACAGATACGCAGATGTGTATATAGAGGGATATCAAAAGTAATTTCATTTTTTTAGAGACTTCCACTTTAAAGCTTATTTCATGTACACATCTAAAGATTATGATTCTACTGAATTGAATTAAAAGATGGTGAAGGTTTTTGTCCTTTTCTATATGTGCATGTATTTATGTTTGTGTGTTCTTATGCTCATGGGCGTATGTTTTGACTACAGACTTCAAAATTGGCATCAGTACTCCACTAGACTCCTAAAGCTTTCTGGGGCCTTATTCTGATGGGTTTATCAATTTTCAAAATAAAATGAAAAAAAAGAAGAATAAAGAAACATCTGAATTTTGGAGAATCTAGATGTTTCTCTAATCTATTTATTTTTTTCACTTTATTTTTAAAATTGGTATCAGTACTCCACTAAACCCCTTCTGAAGGTATTATTTTGAAATTTTGGAAAGAAGCTTTTTGGGGATCTTATTTTGATGGGTATAGTTTATTAATGACAAGTAGATTCTCCAGAATCTAGATGTTTTGGGGTTGTTTTTTACTCTATTTGAGAGGTTTCCCAATTGGAAAATGCCAGTGATGTCATATACAGAATTTATTCTGACCATATTTATTCTCAATGGAATTTTATATATGACTTCAAATTTTGATGCTACATTTGCTCAATTACTGACTGTGATGGCATGTTATTATTATCATCATATCATCATTAATACTAATCAGCTATACCTTCTGTTTCAGATGTTATAATGGCGTATACAAGTATTGAGATTCTGACACCTGACTGCATAGCCCAAAACTGATTTTGAAGGTGGTAACTCATCCCTTGAATTGAAGCCCACAAGTGTCAGTAATCAGTGGTCGATTATGGATTAAATAGCAAAGTGGAGGAGAACCCAAAAACAGGCACTTGATAACATTACATAAGCTTCAACAAGAAATGGAACAGATTCTGTTGAGAACCTGCAATGTTGTTTACCCAATTTTTGACAGCATTTGGCAACATTTGTTTCTGTAATAAAAATATTTCCAATCGATTTTTCAAGTTAATTCCTGTTAAAAAGTAAATAATCATTGAAGGAAAAAACAAAAGGAAATATTGCCCCCAAAATTATTCATTGGCAAAGGAAAAGTATATATATATATATATATATATATGAAGTGTATACATTAGTTATAAACACTGTTTAGTCTCTTTCTTTTATTTCTCCTTTCTTTTTTTTCTTGAATTCTATTTTTTATCTTGAGAATTGATTTGAAAAAAAAAACAAAAAAAAATGTGACATAGAAAAAAAATTATTTCTTTTCTATTTCTCATTATCCCACCTTCTTATTAAAAAGACAGGTTTGTTTTTCTGTTAGGAATGCTCTCTTTAACCACTCTCTCTTTGGGTCACTTAATTCCTCACAAACACGGTTAACCGATTCAAATCTGGTCTCGAACTGTCAATTTGCATCAGGGTTGAAAATATACAAATGATTGAAAAATGAAAATACTTTCAATACACCCCAAAACAAGGTCAAGGCTAAGGGTTTACCTGAACTGTATCCAAGTTTTGTTGCTCTTTCTTGTCCAGCATTCAGCATTGCTTGATTGATGTCACACACTGTGACATGGGCTTTGTTTCCTTCTGAAGTTTCTTCTTCTTCTTCTCTCATTATAGGCTCACCTGTTTCATCAATCAAAACAGGGTCCAAGTCTTCTTCAAGCTCTGGGGACGAACTTGCTTTAATATAGTCAACATATTTCAAAAATCGGAAAGCAATATCACCTGCAATGGACAAAAAAGAGAGAAGCTTTAGTTTCATAATTGAGAGTACATGAACAAAGAAGAAGAATACTCAATAGAAACCGTGACATAACCAACATCTTTTGGCAGCATGCCATGTTGGGCATGATCAATTAAAAATTGAAAAAAGGGGTGATCAATTTATAAGTTACTTCTCTTGCCTTTTGTAGGCAGTGATCATTAAAAAAAAGTTTGATTTTCAAAAAACAAGTGTGAACGCTACTGGGCAGAAACTAAGGGACAAATTTAGCATGAACTCACTTTGCAAATTGAACCTTCATTATTTAGCAGTAAATTAAAAAAAAAAAAAACGTTTTTGCTAGTCAAAATAAGGAGTGAATGTTTAAATTTTCAGCCTGTATGCATGATACATATACAGCCAGCCATCTAAACCAACTTAAAAACTGAAGAAACTTATGTTAACAATTTTGGTGGATAGTTTCTAAAAACAAGTATCCTTTTATGTATAAAGCAAACTCTTATTTCTGTACATAATAAGAAAACTCATCACACAACGCATTTTCCTGTACGTGAAGTCTGTCCAGAAAGTATCAAGCTATTCAATATTGATGAAAACTTAGTCCCTTTAGTTCTCTTCAAAGTACTCCCCTTGGGATCTCACATACTTATCTCTTCAACCCTTCTGTTTTCCAGAACAGTCTGCGAGGTCCTCTTTCAGAATCATAACCAGCTGCTTCGTTGCATTCTCCTTTTCAATGCCAAAAAGCAAGAAGTCATAAGGAACCAAATCTAGACTGGGGGGGGGAGGGGCAGACAGACCTAGAAGTTGTGGTTTTGCCAAAAAATCCAGTGCAAGAATGAGTTGGCTCTATCATTGTGGATGTGACAGTCACACAATACCCCAGTTCACTCAATGGCATCTCACTGCTGACTGAGTAAACCTACAAGAGAGCATCTGTTCATGCTTGCACGGTAAAGTCCCCTCTGATTGGTTGTAGAGTCACATCAAGGCTGGACAGACCTCATTCCTAACCCAGTAGTCCCTTACGAAATTGAAATTCTGAGGATAACTTTTGATCGCCCAAACTCACACACTTTGCTGTATAGTTACAAAACTTGCACAAAATCAGACAGTAACACAGGATAATGATCATTGAATCATTTATTTAATGGAGTGGAAAAAAATGGAAGTAGGAAATAACAAAAATTGAAACAAGAATTTTTTATTCAGTCTGTAATTTTTATTAATTAAATTTGAAAAAAAAAAAAAAAAGAATCAGCCAGATCTAGCCAAGAAATGGCTGATTTGGCGAACCAAATCCTTTAATCCCACGCAAAAAACAGTTTATATTTCTGCTACCCTAGATTTTAGTAACCAACCAACCCGACCCGGACTCTTCTGACAATGATACAATGTTACAGAGTAATAGATAGTGAGATCAAAAGACACCCATGTATCACAGATTGGAGTTGTCAATTTCATACGGGAATGGGATTACGGAACAAGTAAGACAAAAAAAGAAGTTGCACGGATGCCAATGTAGCTATATTTTAGAGCTAGATCTAGCTATTTTTCAGTACATTAACCTCTTAAATCTGTACCTAGCTCTCTGCTTCTTTTCAATCTATCAAGCTTTTCTTATAATATTTTCCTATTTATGAAATAATTAATGAATAAAGTCATTCATTCACTCAGTCAAAATTCAAAATTGAGTACATTTTCGGCTACTTTGTATTAAGCTTTTGCTACTTCTTGTTATTGTTCTTGCTAATTTCCATATCCTTCTTTAGCGGATTGTTTAAATCTGTTGGAGCTAGATCTAGCCATTTTTTGTACATTTTCCTCTCAAAGTCTGTATATAGCTCTTAGTTCCTTTCCAATTCATCAAACCCTCTTATTAACAGAGTGAGATATCTTACCTGTGTTAATTTGATTCATTTTTATTCTAATGAATAAATTTTTCGTATGTGATTTACAAACATATTTGGCTTCTGTCATCTAATCTTATTAGAACATTTCGTTTTACTAGATGTGAATTGTTATCAAAATCAACAATTTTTGTCGAAACATGTCACTTTTTATCTCAAATGTCTGTGAGAGCAGCTTCCCTTTATTGATGAAAAAACAAACAAACCCCAAAACCTGTAAATAAATAAATCAATGAATTTCAAGTCCCCGGAATAGGAACCACTATTGTAGTTCTGTTTTGTCTCCCTACGGAAAGTTTGAGAAGCTACGAAGACATTTTTTCAAAATCATGCCAACAAAATCAAAGGCTACAGATTTTAAAGGCAAATATGTACAAAGAAAAAAGATGGCTAAAAATCCGTGGTAATATCCCAATGACAAAAACTATCTTACCAGTTCCTCCAGCAACATCTAAGAGTTTTGTGTCAGTTGTTGGTGCCAACCGCATCATAAAATGGTCCTTCCATAATCTGTGAATCCCAATGCTCATAGCATCATTCATCTTGTCATAAGAACCAGCTACATTTTGAAACACTTCATGGACTACAAGAGAAATCAGTTTTATTAAACAAGGTCAGAAAAACACTGCAGAAAAAGAAAATACTTCTATGAGTAAACTTAAAATATCCTTTAAAAAAATCAATATGGTTATTTTTTTTCAAAAATCTGAATCGATTTCAGGATGAATTAAAGGGTTTTGCTTGATAATCAGGTATCATTAAATTTACTGTCCGAAATAATAAAATATTGAATTACCTCCCTTAGATTTCTTTACCCAGCTTCATATTCTATGGAAACATTGCAAAAAGAAAATAGTTAATCAAAGGGTTACTATCCAAGAATTATTTCCATCCAATATGAAGGAATACATGTGGAGAGGAAATGAAGTCTGAGCAATGTCATTCTTTCTTGCTTCTTTGAGATTATTGGCCTTGGATATCAGTCATAACAATTTTTTGTATTATCTTAAAAAAAAACCCCAAAAAACAAATCTTCTCATAGAAATTCAAACATATTTCGTGAATATTTCAAGGGGATCAATTACTTGTTATAATATAAATGAAATTATACTGCTTTTTTGACAATTATTCTTAGCAGCATTTCCAATGCAAAACACTTATAAATCCAAAAGAGTCAAGTCTGATCTTTTTTTATTCCAATTATTCATCTCTGTTTTATAAATTTCATTCTTTTTTATCTATGGAAAAAAAGTGTAAAATAGAATATGAGGCTAATCAAAGAAATCTAAGGGAGGTATTTAGGATTTGGAAATCGAAATTTGTTTTGGGTGTTAAATTTCACCATACCCAAATACTGAATTTCAAAGTCTGTTTACGAATATGGCAGACATGCGAGAAATATCTTGAGGATTACGGGGTCGGAAATGTTGTGATAAAAACAACCAAAATAAAGATGCAAGTCTGGAAGAACCCTTAACGTATCATCTCGAAAATTCAAGCATAAATCCTCTTTAACCCCTTTTCACCCCAGTTGATAAAATTTGCGCAACCAAACATGTCTGTTCGTTTACAACCGACTCTAGTGGCGTGTTTTGAAATAAACAATGTTAGAATTCAATGAATGAAAATACCTCTACCATATATAGCCTGAGAATAATTCTACCAAAATAAATATGGGTGAAACTTGCAGAGACATTTATAAAATGACTGCTGAAAAAATCCAAAAGAAGTTGCCTCCCTTGGTAGCTAAAATGGCTAGATGTTTCAATTTTTCATTTCCAGTTAACTTTATGGCTAAAAACGGCAAGTACGCTCGACCCCCTCCCCCCCAAAAAACAACACATGTTGTCTCCTGCAATCTTTCGATTTTTTTTATTTTTGTTTCAATAAATATAGATATTTTTTTTATATCAAGGACTTAAGCATGTATTGTTAGAGCCCTGATATGATTTTTCGAGTGTACTTGACATTGATTATTAGTATTACGCTTGAAAATTCATACAAAGGCTCCAATGAATGATGAAAATGAATGAAAGTATAATAGTTAGGATCTTTAAATAATATATCTTTCTATCAATAATTTGATTAAGATTGTTGGATTCATTGTGCAGAATCAATTAATTAAAAACAGATCGAAGTCATTTATTCTTGATAGCAGATATCAGATCAATGTTGTTTATCAAAAATAAAGGTTAAAAAACAAATAACTGGCTTTTATTTTCATTGTGTTGATATGATATATATATTTCTTATTGCACTATTTTTATTATTATTCTAATTCGTAATCAACATTGTTGAGTACGCCCGAAAAATCATTCGAAGGCTACAACAGTAATTGATGAATATTTAAATCTTAATAGAATGATATATCATTTAAAAATCAAAATGATTATATTTTCTATTCATTCTCATGATGCATGAATTTTTGAGCGAACAAATAATTGAAACATCCAATGATCTTACAAGCAACTGTATGATTTTTTGAGTGCATCAAACATTTTTTTCGGCTATAAAGTTAGCTGGCAATAAAAAATTAAAAAAATGGGAAAATCTAGACAGTTTCAGCCATCAAGGGAGGTAACTTCTTTTGGATCTTCATAGCGGTCATTTATGTAATACGAAAGGAAAACTTATATTTTCACTGTGTTGATGATATATACTTTATTTATTGCTTTATTTCAATCATTGATCAAATTTGTGATCAATTTATGTTGAGTACGCTAGAAAAATCATTCGAAGGCTACAATAATGATTACATTTTTGATAGAATAACATATCATTCAAAGACCATAATAATTATACAAACAAACTTGAATTTTAGGAGCGATCGTACGATTTTTCAAGCGTACTAAATATTTTTAGCCATAAAGTTGACTGGCAATGAAAAATGGAAAAATCTAGCCAAATTCAGCCACCAAGGGAGGTAACTTCATTTGGATCTTCACGACGGTCCAGAAGTTTAACCAAAATGTGTTATAGAGGGAAAACACGTGAAGATAATCCACAAATTGTTTTTAAAATTCAAATTGAAACTAGTCAGTGGTAAGATTTAGGAATATAGTCTAGAAAGGGTTAAACCCAACTCCTAGTTTTCCATACCACATCTGGATGATATCTCCGTTCTCATTTAATTTTAAACTAGTTATAATCAGAGAAAAAAAAACCTGAATGTTTTTGAATTTCTATGAGTAGTTTATTTAGAGAAAATTAAGTCTGTAATATTTGGTTGTAGTAAGTAATATACTCAAGAAATGTTACGTCTGATCAATTTCATTCGAGGTTTCTTTAAACAAGTGACTAACTCGTTCAAGTGGAACATACCATTGTTTCGTATATGGTGAATAAGAGATATTCTAATCAGCAAAATTGTCACCTTTAAGTGGAGGAGTCCATTGTTACGACAAAGAAGCAACATAAACAAACAGAAAAAAATCACGTTGTTCAATTTTGTTTTAAACCTGACCTTATACTGACCTTTTTTCTCTTTTTCATCTTCTGGGACGGTTTCGAACCCGAAATGAGTCTCTTGACTGGAAGCTGCTTCAGTGTAACTTCTTTTAGATGGATTCTGGTGCTGAATTCTCGAAGACAACCTCAAAAGACGACCACAAACAGATCTCACCTTGACGAAGCCGGCCATTTCGAATCAAGGTGTTGACGTGATCAAGGTAGATAACTCTAAACAACTTTATCATTACCTCCCTTAAAAGAACAACTCAGTGATATTTACATACTGAATACGGCACAAGATCAAACGTGAGTGTTGTTGGTGTAAGATTTTGCTCAGTGGTAGATTAATCTTCAGGATGAGTAGGCTTAATCCTTTCGGTTTAAGAGCAGAAAATAGTTTAATTGAGTGTACGAAAAATAGTTCAATTTAGTGCACACGCGAGTATTTTGAATTTATCACAATTACCTTTTTTATTTTGGTATAATTTTCATCTGGAATCCACACGTCATGGATTATTAATAGTACATCGATATAAGTTATTTAACATGACGATGTTACTTTATTTCATTTAATGAAAGGGTATGGAACCCGGATGGTAGATAATCTGCACCAATTTTCGGAAGGGACTTTCGACTTTCCCTAAAAATCCTGGTTTCTACGCCAATCCTATTATAAGGAGTTGTTTTCTGAGGTTCTGAACTTTTATTCGTTATTCCATTAATTTTTCGGGAAAATGTCTGGATAATACAAACTTAGCTGACTACGTAATACGGATAAATGGGAGGAGGAAGATTATGTTGCGCCAGTTTCCCCAGTTGAAAGGGCTTACCTGTCTTTAAAGTCAATATTCGAAGTTCTTGATTTTACCTGGGTTTGAACACCGACCTCTAGCATCAGTGGGAAATAGTGTCTTCGTTTTTGCTTTTAAGACAATGCTTCAGTCAATATACTTTTTAGGCTTCCATTATTGTCCAAAGTATTTTCATTTTTTCTTTATTTTTGGATTATTGTGTTCATTTTAATTGCAACGAACATACCCTATTATAATGCAATTTATATAATGCAGGTGGATGGTAGACCTCAAAATATTGATCTAGCTCCAAAACAGCTTGATAGAATAGCTAATTTTTGTTATTGCTGCTCAGCTATGCCGTGGCTACTTTTTTTCGGATCCCATCACCTACGTTATAAAAGGGAGATGCCTATACTACTATACCATTTCCATACTAGACGATTGAAATGTGTGTAAAATAACAAAGATGAGGATGATAATCCTATAATGACTATTTAAATATTACTATACCATTTGAAGTATTGGTTAGATCACTTTGAGAGATAGTAGTATGTAGTATGCAGTATGCAGCCTATTGAAATATGTTTGTTTAACCAACCTTAACATTCCTTCACTGAAAGAACTGAACAAATTCTGCTGATAATCTCCACTCTCAAACAAGATATCGCCTCACCTACATACTCTTTCAAAAGTGTCGATCAAAACTATCAACATAGTTTTCTTCAGTAATTGAGTTGGTCTGGCTGGATATGTATATATTACGTGTAGAGGCCGCACCAATCGAGCTAGATGAAAATTTAAACGATAGCTGTATTATGTCTAGAAATTTTTTGCTTTGTTTTAAAAACATCCCTCCTGAGTGTTTTTCTTTGGGGGAAGCATTTAATTTGCAGTGTAAGTTTTTGTTAACTTGATCTATTTTGTGTCCAGCAGCATTTACACTTTTTTTTTTAATTACAGACTTTTTTTAGTGAAATATGAGAGTAGTTACTTATTCATTGATCAAACCTTTTCCAATTTTCTAATTGGTCATCCCTAACATAGCATGTTGGCAAAAGATGTTGGTCAGATGACAATTTCTATGGAATGACTAACCAGACCTGTCAAGTCATTTGTTTATAACTCTTTCTTCTGCTAATACAAAAGAACTTTGTCATTCTTTGAACTCTATCAACAACTTATGTACATTACCTAATTGTGTGTTGTTTCATCTTTATTTTTACAGTTGACCTTCACTAATGTGACTACCTGTAATCTGGTTCCTTTCCTCATTTGGCACTGATTCTAGGCTACAGTAATTTCAAATTCCCCAGGTTACCACACCAACCTAAAGCACATTGTTTCGGTAAAACTGAATCTGTTAATCTTTTATAGCACCCAGTAAACACAAGCTAGTGATTCCTTGTATTGCTGCATTTAATAATGTTATTTGTACTTATCTAATCCAAGTTATAGCTCCAGCGGAGAAAAGCAGTACATCCCATGCTGTGAAGCAAAAAGATTCCACATCAGTGATTAAAGGTAAGTTTGAACTTTTGGAAAGACTGGAGTTGCATATTGGTGAAAAGCTTGTGTGAGACAGTTTATGATATAAAGAAACAGAAAGAAAAACTGCCACACTTTTTGCTGATTATGGCTCAAACCAATGGATGTGTTTGAGGAGAACAATGGAAGATGAAAAAAGTTGGAACAAGATGAAATGCTGATAAAGTGGTTTAAGCATTGTGTAAGTGAAGATGTTGATATATCTAGAGATATGTTGAAAGAACAAGCAAGAGTGTTTCATGAAAAATTCAGATTAGATTCAATGTTTTTGTTCCATTATTATGCAACTTGTACTGGTTTGTGGGTGTTTAGCTTGTCTTCGACACAGACAGGAAACAAACACCCCCTGACCCCGCCTCTCACAGACCCATCTCATTTCAAACTGAATTTTACTCTCATCTTCACAGATACAAACACCTCTCCTCCTGCGCCTACTAAACAACCAATCTCTTGTTCAGCACCAAACATGTGAACAGCAAATTTTTTTTCTGTGAACTGCTTCAAATATTTTTTTTCTCTGAAAAAGATTGCTGGCCCCCATCGAAATGCATTGAAATATGCCCATGAAATGAAAAAAGAAATTGAGATGTAAGACCTATCTCTTTAGTTTTTCTCTTCACCTTTCAATTGTCATTTTCATCTTCATTCTATCAGATCACTTCACGTCCACAATTCAAACATGTATATATATATATATATATATATATATATATATATATATATATATATATATATATATATTTACATATATATATATATATTTACATATATATGTGAGTATGATTATTTGTTGCATCATATTATGTAGAAACTGTCACTTGAAATGATCTCCCATCATTATATGGTTAATGTACCATTTGGCTCAGACAACGTGAATAGAATGAAACAATTAAAGCAGCTGCTCAACTCAATAGTAAGAGCAACACCACATTGGAGCGGCTACCCTATCAGTCACTGGTTTGATTCCTGCTGCAGCCCTATTTTATTTCATTGTTTATCCTATTCATACTGTCTGAGCCAAGAGGCACAATAACTTTGTAATGATATATATATATATATATATGTATATATATAGTTTAGTCAATTAGCAGTGTGATAGGGTAAAATTTTGTAAACTTTGAAAAAATGTTTTAATCTTTAATATAAATTACAAGCTGTCAGTCTTTCTGTGACATGATATATAGAGGGGTCTAATGTCAACAAACAAATACAAAATAGCTGTTCTGCTCTGTGTGTGTGTGCATTTAGCTGTTAATAACATAGCTACATCTACTGCCACTGTTGCTGCTGATGTATACATTTTTTTTTACCTAATTTCATTCATCATTATCAAATTTCTTTATTGGGTACAATAATCTTGCAAGGAAGTGAACTCTGTTTTATTTTGCAATATATCTTGTATTTGCTTCGAGGAGTTTTTTTTTGAAATTTTTGCCAACAATCAAGTGCAAACTGTTTACGGTCTGTGGAGATCACATAATTTACTCCCCAATCAGTCAATCAAAACATTTTAGACTCAGGAAATACAGTCAGGTACAACTGCAAATATTGGTCGGGTGTAATAGTGTACATTTATAGATAACTAACCAAACATACATGAAATAACAACCTAATATGGAATATGATACTTGATGGTAATCCATAACTGAGAAAAGATCAACTTCTTATCAGAGCCAATTAACTTTTGAAGGCATGCCACAAAGCAAGCTGAAACGTTAAAATGCCTTCTATTCACCCACACATATACCCCTCATCTATAAAAAAAAAACCAAACTAACACGATTTGATCATCGTTGCATTCCTTTTCAGCTACCTGACGGAATGAAGAATTGTGGGTTGCTCCAATATACACCTTTTCATACACATACTTCAATTCACATATGTACGTACACATATGTATACATTTTTGTATTTTATAAGTATGTATTTAGTCTCATACTTTCGTATTTAGTTTCGTAATATTTCTAGCTATATAAAAATGAATTGTTACACAGGTATTTATCAGTGTATTCAGAAATGGTGTGTACACAACAGATTAGTGGACTTTTTTTACAGAAGGGATATTGTTCGGTAGTAACCGTCCGAAGGCCGACCAAACAGTTTAGGGGTACGACTGTACCCGACGGAAATCTCTGTCTTTCAGATGGCCCTAAAATCGATCTCAGAGAAATAATGAATATTGTTGATGTCATATTAAACAAATAATTGATATTTGGTAGCAGCGTGCTTTGAGGCAAATTAGAAGTATTAAACAAAAGTCAGCGTTGCCAATTTAGATTTTTTCCATCTAAATCTTAATCTTTTTGGTTGTGTCTAGATGTAAGAAATTGCTATTTGGATGATTTTGAATAGAAGATACAATATCGTTTTTTAATTCATAGCAATAAAATAAGTAATATTTTTAATAAAATATGTATTATCTTAGTAAATTAAATGTTGATTAAAGTCATATTTACTTAATGAATCGTATGAATTTACCAGATTTCAGATATATATCTGGAGAGTCTAAATATTTCTAGATGTTTTTAGATCAATTTTAGATGCAAACTTGAAAATAAATTTGGCTAAACTGATATAAAACAAAATAATCATGGCGGCCGTCAGTGTCCATGCCGCACACGATCTTCTTTCTTCGACAGAAAGAAAGAAATTTCTCCACAATTATGAGAGAATTATGGACTTTTCCCTCCAAGACAAAGAACAAGGAAATCACAACGGAAGTATTAACCATTTTTTGGATGAGTTGAACTCACTTTCTTTGGATTATTCGAGCGATGTTATTCTCAAAGAGGTAATAAAACAAACACATATGGCTTCCATTTCAACTCCTTTTCTTGATTCGTGTTTTGTGAATTTGAATTAAGATTTGAAATGCATAATAGTTATTATATCACTTAAGTACTTTTAATATTGAGTTCAATGTAAACCAAGGTAAGAAGAAAACTTGATCCATCCCAAGAGAATCGAACACTTCCGAAATTAGGAGAAAATGCTAGAAAAGAATTTTTTCAAAGAGTTTTTCGGTGATCCAGCACTTTTTTGTCGGATAATACAACCCAAGAAAGGCCGTAGAATGGATCGGCCGAAACATTATGTCAGCGACAAAAATAATAGAGAATGAGTTCAGTTGTCCTAAAAACTTTTTGAATGTTAATGACTCTTCTCAAAATTATAGACAAGAGACTTTCAAATACTTGTGGCTCGAAGTCAGTCACTATTGGATTTTTTTTGTTCTTGTAATTGTTCTTTCCGGTACTTGAATAAAAACCTGGAGTCATTCCTTTTAATCCTAAAATTTTAAATGAGCAAATAGATCTTAGGTCAAATTTCAAATTATAATGATGTTTGAAAATTGATAAATTTATTCATATTATTTTTTTTATTGACATTGAGAGATAGTTCAAATGATGTTCTTTCAACTCGTGTAACAAAAGACATTTTAAGAGGGGAAAAGCTCAATAGTTCAAATCGTAGTTACTGGAAAAAAACCTTGTTTGTGCTTGTTCACCGGTGTAAGGGCGAATTTTGTGCCTTAAAACGTCCCGGTTTTATTTTTGAAAAAAAAAGATAAAATATTTGACAACTTTGATTTTTATTACCTATAAAAGTTATACTTTGATATAAAATTCATCCAAACCCGTAGCACTTAGAAAAAATCTTTTTTAACAGTTCCAAAAATATGTATTTGATTATCGAAGAAGTTTGTTCGGTTTAGGAAAAATTAAAAATAAGAGACAATTCATGTTTTCTCTTCATTAAACACCTGCCATATGTTGAAAGGTTAAAGAGCTTGATTTTGAAACATTATGGAAACCATGCTATAAGAAGTATACAGGATAACCTCAGGTCTACATGCCGTATCGATCCAGACTAAAAGTGCAACATCTCTGCGGATGAAATCATGTTACAGCTATCCCAGAGATCATCTTTTCCAAACCTGAACGTATTTAGATCAAATTTTGAAAAAGATCTCAGACACCAAATGTTAGAATATAAATTTTTGACCTGACCTGACCTTGGAGAAAAAAACTAAACAACAAATAAAAACAAAACAAAAAAAACAAAAACAATCAAAACCAAAACTAAAAAACCATGGTAGGACTCTCTACGTTGACCTCACTAACCTAATATTGACCTGCTTGAGATGCGCATTAATTTCATTGAACCACATTCCCAAATTCCTCATGTATAATCTGTTATGATAAATAATTCGCATTTTCTGATTGTATGTGTGTGCACGTACATTTTGAAAGAAAAATTCATCATCCCTTGAAGATGTTGTGAAAGAAATGTTAGACTGGAAAGAATCAAAGCCTCAACTTGACAAAATGCCAAAATTCAAATGAGCCAGCCGAAACTATCAATTTTTTTTACCAGATTTGATCACAAGATCTTTGAATGGATAACTGATTACCATTCTTAGGGCTTAGCCCCAAGTACTATCCAAATTTGTCTGAAAGCCAAACTGTTGGCTAAAGACCTGAAGATACCTGAATTTAGAACCTCTGCCGACTGGTGTTCTCATTTTATGGTTTACCATGATCTCTCCATTAGACGCGAGACCAACTTTAGCCAAAAGCTTCTCGCTGACTACCAGAATAAGCTGACTTCATTCCAGGAAAATAATCAAGCATATCCTTTAGCTACCATTAGCACTCATTGGGAATACTAATCAAATGCTACTTATCTTCAATTTTCCTGTGGACACCACGGTTGAATGAAAAAGCATTAATACAGTTTCAACTCCCTCAACTGACTGTGAAAAAAATTGTTTCACTTTTATCATGTTAGCTTGTACGGCAAAAGGGACAAATTTACTCCTTTATGTCATCTTCAAGTAGAAAACTTTGATGAAAGGCATCAGTTTGCAGGAATAAGGTTGGATAGAAGATTGATTGATGAAAGACTGTTTATCCCATGATCTCTTGCATGCCATATTATTGCAAAGTTTCTATCCTGACATGATTCGTTTGAAATTCAATGGTCAGTTGGTGTTTTCTGTTCAACTTATGTGGAAGTTACACATCAAAGCAACTAACATAACCAAGCTGATGTGATTGTTATCCAATACTTGATTTGGATATTTTGAGCATGTTAACATTCTCCCACCTTGTATAATGCCGATTGTTCTCAAATAATGTCTTGATTTGATTGCTTCAATCTTCTATTATCAATCAGTGAGAAATCTCTATCCCAAAACTTCACTTACCACTTTTGACATGTTTGATTATTTACAGTACCTTCTCTGTAAATTACACTAATGCTTTTTTTTTTTTTGCATTTGAGTCACATCGTTAGCTTTCTCAAAATAAAAAAATGCATAAGCTGAAAACTTTGCTAGCTCGAATAAAACAAAATCTGTCAACTTTGATATTTTTTTTTAATGCCCCACTGATATGCCAGCTGACACAGAACAATTGAAAGTGATCATTTTGAATGATGTCTATTGACACTAAACACTTCTAATGCCATCTAACAACAAAAACAGAAACATTTTGGTTAATTCAGTAGATCAGTCAATAGAAAACAGTCAATTTTTTTACATATCGAAGAAAGAATCAACTATGTAGTTACCCCTCCCCTTTTTTTTCTTAGAATCAAATATTTAAGATTTAAATTTTTATTTACATAAAAAAGATGAAACGGTTTGATTTTCTCAAACCATTTTTTAAAAAACTTTTTTGCTCAGTTTTTTAATACAGAGTAAGCCATTTATTGTCATCACTTTGGGACACTTCAGATTACAATTACCGGCTGATAACATTAGGCAAAGTATATAAAAATTTGATAAAATTTACATCCATTTTTATGCTATTAAATTCATCATTACAAACAACTTTACATTGTGAAAAATTAATATAAAATAATTTGATTAATTTTAAATCTAGTGATTGGGATGGGTTAATTATGATAACAATACCTGTTTAATAACATTATCTGTGATTATGATAAACGATTTCTTCTGTGTCTTCAGATTTCTAAATTTTGGGATCTTGTATTTTCAGGAAGGGAGCAAACTCCTGTATAAATTGTGTGGTATTGTTTCTTCTCAAGAAGAATTTCTCATTACGAAGTTTTGCCAGACCATTTTCAACATATTCACAAAAACTCAGGTAAGCTATCAGCGGCTGCCCATGATGTATTGGGGTCCCTGTTGGGTGGGGCAGAGGTGCTCAAGTATTGGTCACTCCACCTCTTTCTCCAAATGATTCTATACTGTTATCTCAAGATGATACACCCTAACTGCACTTTGGTATATCAACAAGTCTGTAGCTTAATGATGAAAAAAAAGCATTAATTTCAAACTACAAATATTCATTTTTCAACATAATCTCCTTCCCCTTGACAATCCAGTGGATAATATCATTCACATCGTTCGAACATTTCACAGAAAATTTCAGATAATAACTTTCAGTTGATGGATCTTTTGATTCGCCCTTGTACACATCTTGCACATGAGTTACCTCCCTTTGCTGTGTCTGCTCTATCATGTAGAGGCATGAATATCAGCCAAAAATCAACTCTTGTCTTTGTGGCTAAAAATCTACGTGATTTCCTTCCAGAGTTGTCCTGAAGAAAAATGCCTGGTGAGGGTGACAGAATTTTTGATACAGTGTTTGGACAGTTGCCCAAAGTGGACCTACCCTGACCTTCTAAGGGCACTCGCTGCTGTTTTGTATGAACGAGGAGGCAAAGTTAGACGTGTGAGTATTTTGAGAAAATTGTTTTCAAAGATTTTGTCATGAAACCAATAAGAAACAACCATTTTGATTGGCTTTCAAGGTGTGTGCTTCAAAGGCACAAAAATGAGGCTGTTATGTTTGAAGAAAGGTTAATAATGAATATGTGTTGTTGCTGCAGAATAAAGAAAAAAAGAAATCCTATTCTTTACTAGTTTAAATAAAGGCTTATCCCATTCATAGCAGGATCCAGGGAAATTCCATGGTACATTTTAGCCATTTGAAAAAAGAAGTAGTAATTTCTATAATCTTTTAAGGAGAAAAGATAAATTTCATTCCAACAAGATTCAAGTAATATACTGTTCATTTCCAGTAGGACTCTGAGAGTCTTTACAATTTAGGATAATGTATTATTGATACTGGTTTTTAACTAATGGTTTGATTTCTTTCATTAGGTACATGAATCTCTGTTAGGAGAGCCTGGAGGGGTGTTGGTTCAGTTGTGTGAAAGTACGGATGAAGATTTGTTGAAAGGGGTCCTTCACTGCCTGGAGAATATCACTATCAAGTAAGCATTTGTTTCTCTTTTGCCGATGGGAAAAAATTTCTAATTGATCATGGTTGCCATCCATGAATTATTTGCTCTAGTATCCCTGTCTTTGTTGTTTTGATCATTGTTTTTGCTAATGAGTTCTCTGGCCTTCTTGCATTGTCATGACTTCATCAATCATTTACATCGATTTGAAAAAAAATATCTCAAAATATTCACTAAAATGAACAAAATGTTGAAAACGGGTCTTTCCCAAATCTCAGATTACTGAAATTTTATAAGCTTTAATCCGATTGGCTGATTCAGAATTGTCAGCTGATCGAAGTGGAAACAATTCACAGACCTTTGTTCCATAATTAATCCTCTACAAAAACATGGCTGACTTTTTTTTTCTAAAATCAATGCCACCAAATGAAAACCATATTCTTGAATACTGATTACCTTTAGATTATATTACATATGAATTTTTTAACACACTTATGAGTTAACTGTACATATTTTTGTGAGTGTTCCTTAAGATGTGAAAGTCATTTAAAGGGTTCCTCCAGTCTAAAAAGTTTGAGATAGGCTGATAGAATGACAGTATTGATATAAACAATATGGGCAATATTTTGGCCATTGGCCATTGAAATATTTAAGCTTATTAAAGTGAGGTAATATGATTTAGAAAAGTGTATCCTACTCACTTGTCTTTTGAAGAGAGATTAGGTGTAGTTACAATACATGAAATGGATTGTGTCCAGCTTAGAGATTATGAGAAACTATCAACCTAGATTTCTTCAGTTTTCAAGTTTGGCTGGCTGGCTGGCTATGTATCTATGTATCACTCATACAAACCACATCAATGAAGCTAGAGGGCTGAAAGTTTCAACATTTATTCCTTATTATGTCTAGATAAAAGCTCTTTATTTTGGGTTTTTTTCTTTGAAACTCTCACTCCAAATAGATTTTTAGTAGGGTGTTCAATTTGCAATGTGATTTTATGCTAAATTGATCCTTTAATTATGATTGCTTTTTTTGAAAATTCAGATTTTTTAGTGATCACTTGCCAACAAAAGATGAGAGAAATAACTTGTTCATTTTTCCTCTCTTTTCCATTTTTTAATTGATCACCTCCAATACAGCATACTGCCAATATACATTGCTCATGATAGTTTCTATTGAGTGACCAACCAGACCTGTTTTATTAATATCTGGAAGATGGCATGGTTGTCTTTTTGCTTACATAATTCAGGGAAAAGGTTCTATATTTACTGTATTAAAAATGTTGTCTTTTACATTAACAACGTAGTACTGATGGAATCCAAGATTTATGGATTATTCTTATTTCATGAGAAAACAATCTAAACTTGTGTTTCTTAATAATCACCGCTTTGCACAACAGACCGGTTTGATCACTGTTGCTGTGTTTAGGTTATTCATGTCTTCTGACATTTATATGTATCTAACCGGACTTCACCCAGCTCTTTATGTTCATAGCAGAAATGTTTTGCACACACACACACACACACACACACACACACACACACACACATCTCAATGAGTAGGGAAAGTATGTTTTAAAAATTCCTATCCAAAATAGATTTTTTACAGAGGGGCTCAATATACAATGTAAGTTTATGTTAGATTGATTACTAGTTTTTGCCCACTTTTCAAAAATTCAGACCACTTTTAGTCATCACAGCCCAACAAATGCAAGAGAAGTAACATTCATTGATCACCCCCATCATATATGGGTGGTGGTGATTCATAATTTCCCTTGGACTGCTGGTTTGTGTATTATTTTTCAAACATAGAAGATGAAATACTTCTATGTCATACCCCCTCCCCCAGATCAAGACTCATTTTACCATTGTAAAATGTCATCCTCCCCTTGGGACAAGGGCTGCTGTGAGATCATCAATATTTTACATCTCAGTTTTATTGCTTCTCTCTGATAATAAACTTTGATTTCTTCTTCCCCCAGGACTGCCAATATGCCGTATCTTGAAGAGAAATACGTGCTGACCTGCCTGGAGATTTTCCACAAGATTCTTTATGACATTCCAAGCCTTTCAATGGATATGATGGCTAAATGCAGGGTACGTACACAATCCACCCTCTGGGTACAACACTGAAATCTCTCATCAGATGCATTTGTTAGGTTATTACATTTCAAATGATGTCTTTTATATCATAAAGAATAATGTTAGAACTGAAAGATTTACCAATGTAATTACTTTTTTAGTAGATTCAATGTAGGTAATATATAATTTGTTGTTAGTAGAGGTTTTTGAGCCCTCCTTAGCAATGGTGTCAATTTCCAAGTACGATTTCAAATTGGGACTTGAAGCTGCTCAAGCTGCTGATAATGTCCACAAAGAATTAGGAATGAACACTACTACAGTGCAAACTGTTCTGTGTTGGTTCAATGAGTTTAGTTCTGGTAATATGGATATCTAATTATTATAATACACCATATGTATTTATTTGTCCTGTCACTCTAAAGGATGCAACTCCATATTCTCAAGTAGGTTACCCCAATGACAAAAATAGTTTCATGTGATGACATTATAAAACAGTTGAATTCAAAGAATAAAAAAACATGATAAGTGATGACGACAAAAAATAATGAAAAATCCTAGCTGAATGCTATTCCCCAACCTCACTACAATTCAAATCTCTATTATCATAAAATGCTATGTGTATATCTAAATATTTAATACATACTGTCGTTTCTGACAGCATGTGTAAACTATTCAATAATTAACCTTGAGGGAGATCCAAACTTGTTCTTAATGATAAAATATTATCAACAGCTGTGGCTAACGACTCCTGAGCGACGATTGAAGTAGTTTCTGTAGACTTTAAGACTTCAACATCAATATCAAGGTAAACAAGTAGGTAAAATGGGTCCTACATGAACTGAATGAAATGCTCCTTGACAGTATCATACCCCTTACCTCTCAGCTGACTGTGTATGCTTTGGGATTTGAGATTTGAAGTCTTACAGCATCCTCCATATTCACCTGACATTTCTCCTACAGAATATCATCTTCCCAAGCATTTTGAACCGCAGATCTGTAACTGTAATAAAAGGTTCAATAATAGGGAAGCTATAATTCATACTTTTGTTTAATTTATGACCAGTTAACCTGAAGAATTTTATAGAGATGTCATATTATCGTTAGAGATTCATTATACAAAGGTTATTACTTCAAAAGTGACATGGACTTTTATGAGATACACAGACCAGTTTTGTCAAAGAAAAAGACATCTTATTTTTAAAAAAAAAAAAACTTTTGATTTACTTTTTTTTCCTTGCAGATTCTTTGTCATACGTTACGGGGTTTACATAATGTTGTCCTGGCAACGCGATTTGTGCCTACGGATAACCTCGGCCCTTTGCTTTCCGGTGTATGGGTAAGGAATATTATATCTTTGATAAATTTGCAAAATCTAAATTTTGGTCATGACTTGATATGTCAGCTGGCTGGTCTCATAATAAGTGGTAATCTATAATTTTTAGGCTGGCACACTCAGTGGTAAAGGTTCACTTTGCTTTTAGGCCTAACCTTAGTTTTTATACCTTGCTCTTAGTCTTCAGTTCAGTTATGCATTACTTAAAGTAGAGATGTTTTTCTGGTGTGTCATAAAAATGACCAGTTCAAAAATCAAGCAACACTTCTATCTTTTGGGCCACTTGAACACCCGTGACATGCATCCCCCCCCTTAAACTTCTGTTAGCATATGAAAAGTTTTGGTAGCTGATTTGTTTGATTTTTACCAATTGATGCTTTGCACAGAGTTTGAACTGACTATTTCTATGATATGTCAGGAAAATAAGCGAACTGAAGATGTGAGTCGATTGAAACTTTCAGGGGTTATTTATTCTTCCATTGGTCAATGTATACCACGTGGTTTTGTGCGTATGTAGTGGTTCAACTTACATAAAACAAATCTCATTACTTGATAGCCATACCTTGTGTACTTACAAGACTATTTATTCTAATGACTGAAATCTTACATATTACATTTCTTCACAGGCATACGTGTTCCATGGACTTCCAAATTATACATTGACCATTCCTGTGAGTCTGTATCCGATTCCGATGAACCAGTACAATCTGTCTCAAGCAAACACCCGGACAACGAAGAGCGAAAGTGGAACGGGTCAACAAAAGAAAAGAAAGAAAAAAGTCTTGACAAGAAAATCGGGACCAAATTACGATGATGATGACACTGAAACTGGAGCGGCCAAGGGTGATGACAATGCCTCTCTGGACGACCCTTTGCTTTGTAACCTTGTAAATAATCGAGTTAACGGGTCGGGTCGCAGGTTTCCGATCAGCAGCTCAGAATCAGAATTGTCTGACTGTGATGGTTCTTATCTCACTGGGAAACAGAGATCAGCATATACAAAAGTACGACAGGCTGCGTTAGGGTGTCTTTATGCCATTATTAAGGTAATTATTTTAAATGAATTTCACCTTCGTTTTGTGGAAGGGTGAGTCATGGACCAGAAGATCTGGTTAAATTTTTAGGCTGAGCCCAAATTTTATTTTTACTATTTCGTAGCTTGATATCCATCTGTCCACACAATTTCTTGGAAAGTTTCCTATGAAATTCTGTCGAAGGGTGAGCCATGGATTAAGGGAGAACTGATTAAATTTTGAAGTGGGTCCAAGAAGATTTTTCGGTAACTTCCTCAGCATCCTTGCAATAAATAAACTATTTTTCATTCTGACAATAGCATTGACAGAGGTATGCACTCTCTAGTGACTTCCTTTATTAGGTACAGATTACTTAGGTAATTTGATTCTTTTAGGGTTTAGCTTGATTGGTAGAACATCCAGTTAGGCATGAACTGACTAATCCTTGTTCTAAAGTAAGTGTTCAGGTACAGGTTTCCCACACTATCCAAAATGATGTAAAGTGAAGAAGCAATTTTTATCAATTTTTAGGGGAAAAATTTTCAGCAAACCCAAACCCCCAAAATAATCTGTGTCTGCTTGGTTCAATTTCAAAGGTCGAAGTGTGCTGTTGCTGATGTAGAAAGCTTGGAATACAACAGTATGCTTAGCTTCACTCATGTATTTTTTCTAACAGTTCTGTGTGGTCACTCAATGCATCAAACCTGCCCTGAACCCACAGGCCTTTTCAAAATTACAGTCATATTTTTCTGCAACCGCTGCAGCACTGTCAATTATATTGAAAATCTCATGCAAGACTATTTTCTTATTCTTGGAACACTGAAAAAAATGTTTCCATATTAATTAATAGTAATTACTTTGTCACCTCACATCATTATATCTTACACAAGATTTCATTGGAATGAGGGGATAACCTGTATTTGTTTTGATGTGTGGTTAAAATGGTTGAGCATTCAGTGGAATGAATGCGCTGTGCAGGGCTTGTAAAAATAGCACACTGAATATTGTTCTACAGAGCTTTGTCACTTTCAGCTTTGGAGAACAAACTCACCAACAACGGCTTGTGAGAATTGCATTATAACCATCATTATAAGAGATGCTCCTGCTCAGATAAAGTTTTAAATGTCCTCTCATGTGACAAGGCTTACTGGGCAATGTGTATTTTGACAATATTGGATTTCTTCAGGAGAGATTTATGCATTGTTTCTTTAGAAATTGTAGGGTTTTACTGGGCTGGCCCAATGCTCAACCCTCCTCATTTTTCAACCAGGCTAGGGAGCAGCCATGCCAACTGCCAAGTTTTAGGTTTTTTCTGTCTGAGTAATCTTCTCACACTTGTACTGCTGTACTGTAAATGGTATCCATTGCCCTGCTTTTTACTCCTAGCCGAGGTGAAAAGTGGATTCATGTCTTTTCCAAGGACATTAGTGCAAAGTGAATGTAAGCAGCTTTTGCCCCAAATCCTAACTCTATTTTAGTGTTGGTAACTGTTATGCCACTCTACACCTCCTCCAGGTAAAGCTTGACAATACATTTACAGTCTACATGTGTGTCTGTGTATATACATACATACACACACATATATCTATATCTATATATATAGGCAACTCATAGGACCTGCAGACTCTACACCTCCTGAGCGGGGTGGTCTAGGGACACAATATAGCTGAAAAACACTGAAAAATAATGTAAAGATTATCTAAAATTTAAAAATAAAAAATAAAAAAATGTGGTCTAGCGTGGCCATGACGTGTGTGTGTTGTTTTCAGGAATTTACTTATCAACATATCTTTTGTTTTTTAGTTCACAGATCGCAAAGTGATTTTTGGTTACTGGATGTCGTTTGTCCCAGATTTGCCAGTGGCAGGTAACACACAACAGGTCCGTTCCTTGTTGACCATAATCATTAGGGACCCTTCACCAAAGGTGAGAGCCAGATTTTTTTAGATTTAAGTTTAATTATTTTTAAATTGCATTGTATTTATTGGAAAGTTTGGAAAATACATGTATGAACTTTTATGATGAAATGTGGTATTTTTTTGTTCCTGTGTCCATAACAATGGACTCACCCACTTGAAGGTGACAATTTTACTGATGAAAATATTTCCTACTATTTGAAACAACGGATTCTTCCACTGAAATGAATTCAGTTGTTTCTTTTCTAAAAGAAAAAAAATCATATTGAAATCCAAACACATTGCGAATTTTTCATGGGTATCAATTACCATTCAGACAATTTCAGGATAAAGACAATCTTGGTCATTCTAAACTTGTAGGTAATTGCTTTTTTTTTTGTTCTGGTTTCCATGTTCTCATTTAAAATAAAAAACAAACAATTGATTACCTTTATTTAAATCTGCTGATGAAGATACAAAAAAGCACTGAAATATTTATCATCGAAAACCAATATAATGTTATTTACAAAATATGGTATGTCTGGTGTATGAAACTGAATGTTCATTTTTATGTAAATCTCTTTTAGTGTCGACTTGGAGCATTGGGAGCTTTATCTGCTCTGCTTGAAGGTACACGATCTTACTTGGCAGCTGCTGAATACAGGTGAGATGATTGTTCTGTATTCATTCATTTTTTAAAAAATCCCTACCCAAGTAAATATAGGAATAAATTCCCAGATATAGACCAAAATGAATGAAATATGTGAACTTGAAGACATAAACAAAAAAGAAATGGGACTGTCAAAATAGGTTTCTTTAGTTTTCAAATTGGTTTCGTATCATGCGTACAGGTCACACCAATAGAGTTAGAGGACCGAAAATTTCAACTTTCACAATCATGTCTACAAGAACCTTTTTTTTTTGTCTACCCCACCCCTATAAGTTATCAATGAGGAGTTCAATTTGCAATGTTAGTTCATGCTAAATTGATCCTAAGTTTATGTCTGTTTATTTTTTTTGGTGTTTCAAGCTATCTTTAGTAATCACTGCCCAACAGAGGGCGAGAGTAGTAACTTATTCAATTTCTATTAGTGAGTGACTAACCAGACGAATTTTGAAGAAAAAAAAAAATTTGTCTCTAACCGAACTGTTTTGATCCAATCTGCTTTTATACACTCGACATTCAGCGAAATAAAAAAGTAGTTGAAGGTGACATAGTGGTGAGTATAGTACCCGAAAGATACTTATTTTATATACCTTTCTATTAAATACACTTTTTCTTAAGTACTTCTCACTTCATGTGTATAGTCTAGCCTTTCCGGGGTCAACCTCCCATCCATAGTGCCAGCCCAGTGGACAGTGTAATGTTGGGATACTTTCTTTCAAAAAACTTTGAAAGGTACTGAAAGATATGTTGATGTTTGTTGTGAATAACTAAAATCACTCATTGTACTTTTTTCTTTCTTCTTGCTCAGTGACCAAGTGCGGACAGCATTCACTCCATTTTCCTTGGTCCTTGGCTCCACACTGAAGGAACTTCATCGCAGTCTACTCTTGGCTGTTGTCTCTGAGAATTATCCTCTCACATTAACGCAATTGGTAAAGGTAAGCCAAATTTTTCTTTTCTTTAAGCATTCTTTGTCTTGGACTCTTAATTCATCTATCATACTTACATAGTACCTCCAGATGCATATCTGGCGCAATATGAGTTTGGATAAAGCCCAATGAGGATTTTGAATCTGCAGTTTTATACGATTTATCAAAATTGAACATTTTCCATGGATTTCATGTTTCGAGTAAATAAAAGATTCAGGATAGACATGATATGAACTGAAATACTCACAACATTCTTAACATAACATTGATATCATCACTTCACACATCTAAAGAAGAAACTTACAAGGAAACCTTTTTTATTAGTTTTGACAAATTTGGGGGTCCAGGTGATCTATGAGTTAGTAGCATGAAAAATAGAATTGACAAATTGAGTTCTAACTCTGGCTGTGGTTGTTTGCATTTTTTTCACACTACTTCCCTTGGGAAAGATATGAATCTGTCGCTTCTCCCCCCAGCTGTGGCTGAATAGCAGGACTGGACTATTGAGGCTTAGTTGGCAACCAGTTTAATAGAAGGATAACTCTGAATTCAAAATCGGGAAAGACCAACCTCTCACTGGAAAACGCAGATTGCGCAAACAGTTGATTCAATGGGTAGAAAGTTGATGTTCAGCCGTGAGTTGTGAAGTTGGAAAGTACAGCATGATTCAATGAGTACCCTGGTTACCCCTTCAGGCTGTCTCCAGCTGTCCTGACTGTGTCTAGCCTCCGGACCCCAGGGATGAGTGGTTGACAATGTGAGCAACTCTCCCACACTTGAATCTTAGTCGTTCAAATCATGACTTCAGACCCAGCTCTGCTCAGAATTGAAGTCATAACCATCTTCAGTTTCAGAGGATGATGATGATCATATAACAAATTTTAACTGCAAGAATTAGAGCTGAAAGGTATCCGAAAGGAACATAACACATGAATATCTTGGTGATTTGCAATGCAAGTTTATGCTAAATTGGACCCTTAGTTTGTGTCCGGCTGCATTCACACTCATTTTTTTTAAATCTTAGATTTGGACTTTTTTTAATGATCACAGCCCAACAAAAGACGATAGAAGTAACTGATTCATTGATCAGTCTTTTTTCCAATTTTTTAATTGATCACCTTTGACATGGCATGTTGCCAAAAGACACTGATTGCATGATGGTTTCTATTGAGTGACTAACCAAGCTTGTTATCTTTTCTTTTTAGTGTCTTTCTACTCTGGTGGCCAACAGCCCTTACCATCGACTGAAACCAGGAATGCTCACGAGAGTTGTTAAACAGTTGAGACATCTTGTTACTCATCGTGGTAAGAAAATTAATACTTTATAGATAGAAAGTCTGAGAACAAAATGCTTATAAGTAGATTTATATACATTTTTATCATCCAGAAAGAAAGATGATAACTTTGAAAAAAAAAGTTCTATTATGTAATCAGTATTTGATTAACAAACAAGCTGTTTATGTTGTATCCCTCTTAAACCGGGTACCCTGGAATCTGAGGAGAGCTCTCAAGAGGGTACGTGAAAATTGATTGATTTCATTTTATATATCTTTTGATTACAGATCCAAACATCCGTGTTGCCTGCCTGACTTGTTTCGGTACGATCGTCAGTTTACAGCCGGCCTTGGCAGAAGTTTGTCACATCATCCAATCCTCGAAGCCACCTTCAAGTTCGAATTATTCTCTCTCAGAAAGTTTTGGAGACTTGAGTCTTGTTGATGGCTTCCAAAGAACCAGACTGAATTCAAATGAACCAGACACCTTTGGCCATTTTGGGGATAATCTCTCAACGAGTAAGTAAATGCAAAACTAGTAACTTTTATACACTGATTTACACAGACTAGTCTCCCCATCTTGGTTGTTATGGTCAAGACAGGACTATGGCTTAGTGGATAAAAGCATTGGTTTAGTATTGTGTTGATCGCGAGTTCAATTCTTTTGTCAGGTAGTGCAAGAAAATCATATACACGTAGGAAAATCAGTTGGTGTAATTTTGGAACTTATTAGACAATAGTCTAGTGGATATTAGTGTTGTAGTTTATGTGGTAGTCATGGGTTCAATCCTGGTGTTAGTCGGTGGAAATCCTGTTGAACACGCAGAAGTGGCATCACTATTTATCTCTTAGCAAAGACAGCTAAATGAGAATAGTTTAGCCCCGTGAAATAAAGGGTCGAGTTTGAAATTCCACAGAATACAGAATACAACAGGTACCGGAGGGAGGCTGGAGGGTACAACAGTGGGAACGTTGTGACTATAACAACCAAGATGAGCACACTTGTCCAAATAAATTTGTGTATGATAATGATTATTCCTAGTCTCTGACAAATACTTAAATCAACTACTATTAAAAAAAAAGTTGTTGTGTCTATGAGATAGGGGATCATGTTTTGTTTTTAACTATATCACTGATCTGTGAATGTTGAGACTTGATATCTATTCACTTGTCCAAAAAGCATTAGGAGTGTTTAGTTTTAACAAACTTTATTTGAAAGATTTGCTTCTGATGTGTTCTCTGACGAAGATCACTTTAATGTTTACACACTCTTTCCTTGGAAAAATTTACAAACCACCTTAATGCATGTCATAATAGGCTCTACCAGAGTTTTCAAAAACACCAACATATTTGTGTACAATATACATGAATAAATAAATTTTCTAATCTCCTTTTCCCTTCGTTTTTCAGCCAGTAACCAACCCAGTGAACCTCTGACTCCCGTGCGCACTCCATCCGGTTTACAGACCCCCATCATGTTTCTGGAGCAGACTGGTGGGCAAGTCCAGTTACGAGGGGAGACGTCTTGGTTGATAAAATTGTGTGTACGCAACATTCTCCCCCAGCCCTCTAACAGTGACTCCTCGGAGTCAACCACTGAGCCTGTACCAATACGTTTAGAGTCTCTGCAGATCTTGGCACATCTCACTAAGAACTACTTCCCGATGATCAGGTAACTGAAAAAGTTCACAGTACCTCCATAAAGTGATAGTTGGTATATAAGCTCCATGGAAGAGATTTAGATGGTATGGAAGGAGAGTACCAACAATCCTCAGGGGAGGGGGGGCACAGTGTAGGATCTTGGTTCAGATCAAGATTCAACATTCCCAAATACTGCAGACACTTAAGAAATACTGAAAAGTACTGTCACTAAATTGTGATAAATAAAAACCAAATCCAATAAAGATGGAGAAATTAGGGATCACTTCTGCACAATCATCCTCCTCCTCCTCCATAACTGTAGAGAGGATGTTCAATTGCCAAAACTAAAAAGGGATAACCCATGGCTGACAACACATTCCAAGCCGTCATTCTTCTTCTGCTTGTGGAAGACTTGTTGACAGCTATTTGCTGATTACCTGAAAACAGCCTTTTAAAAATTGAGGCCAAGTGTGATGCCATGAAACACTGAAATTAGAACTGATTCAGAATTTATACATTCATATGAGTGAATTATATCTTCTTTAATTTTGTCAATGAAATAAAGCATTTATTCCATTCAGACTGCTTTAGGGGGCAAAGATGTTTAATTGCCAAAACTGGGGGTAGGGTTGAAGTGTTCAAATAGCTAATTAGGGGAGGAGGTTATTTAAGTGATCTGAAGTTAGTCCAAATGAACCATTATATAATGGTCAGTGACTTTTTTTTTCTGATTTTTTGTAGAAAAAATGTTGGGCTGTTGCAAAGTCTGATTCAAACTTGTATGGAGGATCGAGAAACGGTTTTAAAACTTCATGCTGTCAAGGTAAACAACGTACTTCACTTTTGTTTGAATTAATCACTTCTTTTGCAAATATCTTTTGTCTCTCATGACCAATGATTGTTAAAAATGTTATTTTGATATTTGTAAAGAGAAAAAAGCAGTTAATCACCATATAAACCCAGTTCCTAGTGTCAAAGATGCTATTTTTTCCCCCTGAAACAAGTTATGAACTTTTTTCAGAGGCTTATCCTTACCCCAGAGGAAGGTAATCTATGCTAGACAATAAGATATCACTTTAAAAAAATGTCAAGAATAATCTAAGAAATATATCTGATCACACAAATTAATTCCTGTATTGGTAACCTATGTTAGGTGAGTCAACAGACTAGTAGCAGTTTATATATTGTACATCAATTATGTCCGCTATTTTCACTGACCTCAAATGACCTCGACTTTGAGGGTACATTATTGACAAAAAAATTACATTGGGATATGTGAAAACTATCATTTTTTATATTCAGCAGTAATTTTAATATCATCAAGCTTCCAAAAAATTAGAAATATCCTTAGTTGTATGTGAAAGTAGAAAGCAATTGGCCCATTAAAGCTTTGAAACTTCTTTTTCAGCTTCTTGATGAATTGACACAAGTTATTGGACAAGATTTGCAAAATGCTTCCAATCTGTCAGAACCAAATCCAGAAGTCCTTACTTCATCCCAGGTGAGATAGATTCATTTTTCGTTCTCTGGTCTATCGATTGGGGATGATGAGTTAGTTTGGGTTTTCCAACCATAATTAAAAATGGTTGATGAATTTAAAAAAAATATTTTGGAAGCTTTTCAAAACGTTTTTTTGATTAGGCTGGTTGAACTATTATTTAGTAATTCTTTGTGCATATGCATGTGTTGTTTTTTTAAATGTGAAATGTGTGTCTGCATATATAGGTGGGAAATTAATGGGTTTTTTTTTGGGGGGGGGGGTCTGATATATCATGTATTATGAACTTTTAACCTGTTTGTTGCCACAGATGAGATAATGTTAAAAAACATACTTGGCAGTGAACAGGTTAAACTCCTTGAATTTCTGAAGAAATTCTTTCTTTTTTTTTTTCAAGTGTTTGTGGGTTTGCAATTGGCAGTTTTATCAGTTATAAACAAACAATAACTGTGTGTTAAGGGTGAACTAAAATGTACAATAAATGTTGAAAATGAGTCAATTTCAAAACAAAATCTAAGTTTAGTTTCTTATAAAGGAAGAATGAATCAATGTCAAAGGTTAAATCACTCTTTTTTTTTAGGCGTTGGAATTCTGGGAATATCTTCTGACGGGTCCTTTGCTTTCAGCTCTACAAAGTGAAGGCAACAGTCCTGTATGTGCCTCAGCCTGTGATTGTCTTTCCAACATCGGGCCAGACATTTTCCCTTTGCTGCCTGTAAGTTATCCTTAAAGCTTAAGCTTTTCATCTCAACTTTATCTCTCTATGTATAATGAAGAGTGTGACCTTTTCTCTTTGTGTCCTTGTTTTTCCGTCTGTAATACAGAATAAAAAAGATAAAATTTATATTTTGCTGATAAAAATATCATCTATGTATCATTTGAAATGCTGGACTCTTCTATTTAAACAAGTTCTGTCACCTTTTAATAAAAAATCAGATGAAATTGATAAGACATGAACATTTAACTACATCATTGACAGCTTTGAAGTAGTGAACTGTCAAGTTTTAAAGTAAGAGAATGTGAAGAAACTGCTTGAACTCAACAAAAACATTGGTAATTATTTTTACTACACGGTTCACTGCCACCAATGTTTATAAATGTTTTGTTTAATTTCTAAAAAAAACATAATGTAAGGATACAGATATATCCTCAAATTTTTTTGTTAAACTCCATCCCAAATTGGAAGCTAGAGTTGACTTTGTTTTCCTACCATGTCAATAACGATAACAGTCCACACCCAATTTTGGAGAGTGAATGCTTCACTGTTTGTTGAACCAGACCAATAAATGAAGTTACCATTTCCCTTCTGCGATTAGAGATCATGACCAGACGATTGGTTGGTAGAACTCTTACTGAATAAGCTAATCTGACAGGTTTTGTATATCTATAAATTTATTCATTGAATATATACAATACAAAAGTGTCTGAACAGTTTAATCTCTGTTGATAGGCTTAGGTTATTAATGTGATCTGACATTTATATCTATCTATCCATCCACACTTTTTCAATCCCAAGTAGTAGCAACTTGAAATTTTGCATCCCCCCCCCTCTCAAAATGTTTTTTTATTTAACTTTTTGAAAAATCCTCCCTTGAATAGGTTTTTATAAGAGGGTTCAATTAACAATGAAAGTTTATCCCAAATAGGATCTTTTAGTTGTGTACATATTTTTTTTTAATCCTAAATCTATGATTCAAATATTGGTAGATTTCACCACCGCTTAATTCACGAGATTAAAAGGCAGCCTATATTGGTGGTAGTGATTCATAATTATTTGTTAAAACTGTTTTTGCTAATTTCCTGAATAATGAATTTATTTTTTCTGGTCAGCGTCCACTTCGAATTCTGTGTTTGACTTCTGTGCTCAGCCTCACTATGGGAGGAGACAAACTTGTCATGGCTTCTGCAGTACGGACAATTGGAGTCTATGTTTTACTTGCCTGCCTTCGTGAAGTAAGTTGATAAATTGAGAATTCTTTTCTTAAAAGCATAACATAATATCTGTGAGGACTCTCTTGAAAAGCAAAATAATCTGTATGGATTAAACCACTTATTGTGATCTCTCTGGTGCCAGGTCTTTTTGATAACAATAACCTGCAAAAGATATAAAAATTGAATCAACTTAAATTCATTGTTGTAAATTTACATTCATAGTTATGTTATTGAATTCATTATTGTGAACAACTTGATATTACATTCTGAAAAGATATCAATTTTTAATTTATTTCCAAAAAAGTGTTTGATAATAATCCCAATTTTATAACATCATCTGTGATTATAATAGAACAGCTTCCTCTGTATTGAATTCTGAGATGAAGTATATTACTTATTCATTTTTGGTTAATCTTCCCTTTTTCGTATTATTGCTTCTTATCGCAACTTCCTGTATTGAAAAATCTCCAACTGTTGAAGGAAGTTGAGTAAAGTAGGAATAGAGAACCATGGATTGGTATTTGACCTTGAAAGTTGTGATAAAAAGCAACAGTGAGTTAAAAAAAAAAAAAAAACTCGCCTAAAATTAATCAATATATTACAGGTACGCAATCTTTTATCAGGAAGCAGACAATTTCCAGATTTTTGGAATGGTTGTACAGGGTAGACAATTATGTTCATTTTTGCCCCCAGGGGAATCTGCTTAAAGATTTTCAGTCTTCAAAGTCGAAAAATAAACAAAATATATGTAAGAAGTAAAGGCACATTCGACTAATACGAGTAATGAGACTTAGCTGCAGGGTGTGGGTTGAGCCAAGGTCATCTCTAAATAACAATTTCGATATGCTCTAAAAGACCTGGTGGAGTGCAGTGTTAGTATACTTTGTGATGTGGGTCACTTCTAGTCATGTCTGATGCCAAATATAAACTTTGGTGTGTAGATTGTAATCCATGGAAAAAATATTTGGTTTGGGGGGATTTTTAGAATTTTGGATGAGAGATTGTGTGTCTATTACATGACAAAGACTCCTGTTCTAATCTTATTTTACAAGCATGAAATTAATATCAATGAGATGCTCCATCAAAACTGGAAAAATTTTTTTTTTTTTAATTCTGTGATAGTGTTTAGTTGAATTCGTGGAAATTTTGTACAAAATATGGTTGATATTGAGTTATTCAATCACTATAGCCCCACAAATTGCCTACCAACCGGCAAAATGGGCGACAGATTTTTCACTTGTGTGCGTGTCTCTCTCTAGGGGAACCTGGTCACATTTTTGGGTAACAACCTTGAAAATTTGCATATTAACACACACCTCTAGGCACCATCTAAAAACATTTTGGACCAACAGAGCTCATATCTTGTACTGGTATATTTTAGATAACATCAAATAAAAGATCTATTCTTAGATAAATAATTCTGGTACAAGATTCATTTGGGCTACAGTGATTCATTTATGCAAGTTATGTATATTCTATGATAATTTTGATTCATTCAATAATTTCACACTTGCAAAAGTAGCAACAGTTGATTCCTTCAGGTTTGACTCTAAATATACAGTGTCCCAAAAGTAATGCCTGATTTATCCAAATAGTGATGCCAGTTCTAAGGGAAGTAACTCTTCAATGATAATCTCCAGCAAACCAGTGCATCAAAATTACAATTGAAGATTTTAACTAATCAATTGAACGAGCAAGCTCCGAACAAAATGGGAATATTTTTTCCCCAACCCAATAAAGAAGCAAGAGTCTTCAATTTTACTTGTAATCTTAAATTTTTTCACATTCAATTTATTAGCATTACAGTGAATAGTTACTTTCTTTAGAACAGTTATTAATTTGGGGATAAATCTGGTGTTACTTTTGGGACACCCTATATATATATAAAAAAAAGAAGTTTGCCAAGTGTATTCTATAGCTATCAATTGAATGAATGCTGATGTCTAGTTTCTATTCTCCCGTTGATTTTTTTTTTTTCTCAGGATTTGACGTTTATGTCTGATGCTGCCCACACAATCCTCACTCTAATGACCGATCAGAGTACAACAGTCCGAATGAAAGCAGCCTGGGCTTTGGCCAATTTCTGTGATGCATTGGCACTCAACAGGTAAAGGATTTCCTCTTTATTCCCATTGTAGCCAACGAGTCTCTAGATCAAGGCAAAAATACAATAAACTTAGTCAGTTGAAAACACTCTCGCAGTTAGCCTATTAAGAGTTGATGATGAAAATTTCTGTCAAACTAACAAAATGAAATTTCTGTTTTACTCTGATTGATGGTAACAGTTCTACTTCATTATTTGCACACCTTTTTATTGTTAATACATCTATTTGCACCTGAGGCAGAACTCAAGAGAACTTCCATTATATACTTTTTATTAAGGGTGTCATTTTTTTCTTTTTTTAAGTCTTCAATTTTAAAAGAATACTCGAAGCAAAAAATTTTTTGTGGCTGTTTCAGATCTTTCTGTTTTTGTCTTTAATTAATTTTGTTTTGTTCTTTCCCCAGGGAAAACCAGGATGAACAGTTCATTGAAGACTTCTCGGATTCTCTCCTTCTGAAATTGTTTGAAACAGCAACCAACGCTTCCCAAGACAATGACAAAATCAGATCTAACGGAGTTCGGGCATTAGGGAATCTTTTACGTTATGTTTCCGACAAATCTTTAGGTAGGTATTTTGTTGCTGTATCTGGGCACAGTTGCCAATTACTACTGCCTTCTTTTTTTGTTTTTTTTTCTTTCTTTTGACTGTCCATAAAATTTACTGATATTCTTAAAGGCCAATTTATAATTACTTACTATTGTTTTTACCCACAATTAACTCTGGAGTAAGAATTGATATGGAGTTTGGTAATGGTTTGGACAATGGAATTGGCAACCTGAGTTCAAACTCTAGTCGGGGATGTTCATGTTCACTTTGCACTAATGCCCTTAGGCATGAATCTATCCCCCCCCCCTCCCAGCTATAGGAAAAATAGCAGGGTTGATTGGGGTCTCTAGCCTTGGGAAAGCAACTACCCTTGGTAGCTGATTCTAAACCAGGGTACAGAGTTCCCTCAAGTCAAATAGACACCCTTTCGACAGCTCCTGCAGCTAAGCTGATGCCAGTTGTATCACTCTCTGCTTTCCTCTGGACAACACGAGTGGGACCCAAGAGGAGGATTCTGATGACTGGGCGTTCCAGAATCTCTATAAGCTTCGCCTGGGCATGCAGGGAAGTTCCATTGTCTGTAGAGACTTGGTGTATTTTCTGAGTTTTTTTTTTTTTTTTTGTCTTTTTCAGCCAATCCTGAAATTCAGGCTTCGGTTCAAACTGCAGTGAAGTCTTTGGTTCAGAACACGACAGTTGGAATCATGAAAGTAAGTTAACTTCCAATTTTTGGTTTACATTGACTTGTATTCAAATTTTTTTATCCCCGGGCAATGCCAGTGTACATATTAATGCACATCTGAACTCACACACCAAAACACAAACATAAGAACATGCACTTAAGTGCACACACGCACATAAAAACATAATAAACTATAAAAGAGCATATACATATACACACACCAAAGCAAACCTATAAACACACATACACTTTGTGTGTGTGTGTGTGTGTGTGTGTGTGTGTGTGTATGTGTATATATATATATATATATATATATATATATATATATATATATATATATAGTAGATGTGTTTCTGTTTCCTATTTTTAAAATGAATGACTTTTTTTTCTAATCAAATAATGGTAATTCTTTATTATTCAAGGTGCGCTGGAATGCTTGTTATGCCTTAAGTAATTTACTCAAGAACACTTTTCTTCCTCATGGAGAGACAGATTGGAGTGTAAGTATACTTGGATTAAATCAGATATCACCATAGTTGGAATGGGAGGAAATTATTTTGTTTCACTTATTACACTTTAATAAATCAATTGATAGAATTAATATTTGATTTACATGCAGCTTTCTGACTTTCTATATTAGGGTATTGTTTTCATGAAATCCAATGAAAGTAGGATGTATCTGGCAATTGATAAATCAATTTTGTTAGAAAACCTTTTTACTTTCTTAGCAAAAGAAAAATAATAGGATGTGTAAAGTTGATGAATGAGATATTAACAAGATATTTAGAAAAATTCATCTTTTTCATCAAGTAAAATGTTATTTGATGCTTCACCTCTGCCAACGTGTCTGTCTACGCAATATTTCAAAAGTTCTCAATAAATTTCAATGACATTTTCTAGAAGGGTGGGTTAAGGAAGAAATTGATTGAACTTATTACAAATTTTTATAATGACTTTCCTTGCATCATAACTATATATAAACTGATTTTCATTCAGTTTTTAGTGGCAATGGTATTGGCAGAGATATCTGCTCTCTAGTTCTTTGTATCAATATGTTAATTGATCTTTTTCTGTTTAATCTGAAGACTTTTATTAATGTTTACAACGTTGAAGATTACATTGTGTGTGTCATACTATTTGACATTATCTGTCAGTAAAGTGTTCTTTTTTTTTTTCCCCTCGTCTAGGTGCAGGTCTACTCTTGTCTCTGCTCAGTTGTTGAAAGCTGCACTAATTTTAAGGTTCGGATCAATGCCGCCCTTGCTCTAGGGTCACCATCCCAGCGTGAACACTATGGAGTGGTTTCTCTGTTCCTTAAAGTCTGGAACAGTTTGGTCCTTGGACTGGTTAGCACAAATAAAGTGACCGACTTCTCAGAATTCAAACATCGAGACACATTAATTGGACAGGTGAGTCACAAAGGTTGCTTCACTTGGACAAAGAAATTCTGACGCTGCTCAGAAAATCAGCTGAAACAAAGAGGTCCATCATTTGAAAAGAGGTCCCACTAGAATGGTTGTATTGATATGTGAATGTGTATATTTAAATGAAATGAACAAGGGGAGATCATCAGGCCCACAAAAACCTGAGTGGTAGGATGTAGAAAAACTACAGCACTGACTCATGTAGTTGAGTTTTTGCTTTATTTGGATGGAGAATGGTGAAACTAAGCAATGGTTGACGTTTCCTTCGGGTGCTCAAGAAAGCTGGGACGAATGTTGCCCTTTCTCTACACCCTAGGCAACATCCATCCCAGGTTATTCTTTATCCCAATCCATGTTCATAATTTATTTACTAACTGTTGAAGGTAAACTGGCCCGAGTTTAGTTGCTATAAAAAAGCAACAACAATAAGATGAAGCTAAATAGTGGGCAAGAAATTAATAATCAAGTACATAGCTAATTGTAGTCATGACATGTACTCAAACCACATGCCACGATTACAGAGAATGTACATGAAGGAACCAGTAAAGGTAACACTAGATGAATAAAGGCCCGAGTGAATCAGAATAAAGAATAAGTTCCTGGTGAGGATCAAACTCACAACCCTTTATAACAATTAAGATGAAGGTAAATAGTAGCAAAAAATTAATGATGATTTCTGATACTTTATCTAACGAAATAAAAAATTGGATAAGCTATGTACTGTTTCATTCGATCATATGTTTCTTATTGAGGGACGTGTCCCTTGAACACACCATCCTGTGATCTCCTTTGATCAAGCCATATTGTTAATTGTATATATTTATGCATACACTTTATCAAATAAATACCTTATAGGCCAACTAAAGTATGAATTGCTGTTCACCACAACAAATCTCAACTTCGTAAAACATCATCTCCTGTTCATAATACCAGTGCTTCATAGGCAGCGTAATATTTAGATACTTTGCTGTTTATCTTTCAAAAAGTCTTCCTTAAGGACTGAAAAATATTTTATTTGGTTAAATTCCACCCTAAAAGCACATTTTGGGGTGCAGGTTTTTTTAATTTTTTTTTTCTAAGTTAAACCCCATTTCCAATTCCAGATCTGTTCAACCATTCTTCATCTGGCTTCAATGTTGGAAGCCAATGATTTGGAACATCTGAATTCTCATCTTCCAGAACAGTCTGAAACTATTTTGAATCATTTGGAAAGCTATAGACAGAACACTCCATTACAGCGGTCGCAGATTGGTAAGATGCAATTTTCAATTTTGCCCACAAAACTTATAGATTAATAACATTTCATCCAGGTATTTTATTCCTGATGATTTAGACACTGTTGTCTAAATTTTCAAGTATCTCATACTAATAATTTTCAATATTCTATGAAATATTTCAACAAATATTTTCATTCTTGTCCCAAGTCAGAGACCCTTTCTCCAAAAACAACCATAGATAAGTAATTCATATTCTATATAATGAACAGTGATTTTTGTTGTTGATAAAAATATCTTTTACCCACCATTTGAATCAATGGAATCTTCCATTTGATGAGTTTAGTCATCATTATTATTATGATTAAAATATATCAAGAGGCAAGTTCCAAATAATTTCACTCAGTAAAAAGTGATTACTCACGTTCTCAGATTAAGTTTGCTTGTCTTTTTAATTTGGTTTGCATATTTTTTCTATCAAATTCTTATCATGTCTAGAAAAAATGTTTTGCTTTTTAAAATTTCCTACAAAATAAGATTTTAGGAGTGTTCAATTTATTATGTAAATTTATGCTAGATTGGTCACCTCGTGACTAGCAGCTTTTATACTTGTTTTTGAAAATAGACTTTTCTTTAGTGATCACTGCCCAAAAGGTGAGGGAAGTAACATTCATTTTTGATCCCCCTTTTCCCAACTTTTTAATTAATCACCCCCTTTTAGATGGCATGCTGCCCAGAGGATATTGGTCTGATGATGGTTTCTGTATTGACTAACCAAACTTGTATGTTTTCATACTGAAGGTTATCTGACCAAGTCAACTTATAAAATGAGTAGATGAATATTTCTGGATTTTCTCTTCACAGAAGTTCAGCTGAAATTGGTGATTGCTCATCTAAACCAACTGAGCTGCAATGAGTCTTTATCAAAACCAGCAAAGGAGGCGGTGGAAATCCTTCAGGCTATTTTCCTCCTGACGGACCACTTGGGTAATTACTCTTTTTTTCCCCCCCATCTTTCATAAATAGCTTCCATATTAGACACTGTTAACCAAAACTGTCAACATGAAAAACTATTATTATTCCTTTTTTGAAAATTGCCCCCATAAATAGATTTTTAGTAGAAGTTCAATTTATTAAGTTTTTGTTAAATTGGTCCCTTAGTTTGTGTCCACTTGTTTTTTTTTTAATGATCACTACCTAGCAAAAGACAAGAGAAGTAACTTATTCATTGATCACCCCTTTTTCCTATTTTAATTGATCAAGGCCACATGGTCATGCTATGGTTTCTGTTCAGATCATTTTTTTCTCATGAAATATCTATAATTATCCCAAATCTATTATCCGCACGTATAAAACAATTGGTATCTTTTTATCTAGATACGCCTTGGAAAATCTTGAAAACTTGTTTACTGCTATATGATCAATTCATAGCAATTACTGTGATATGAATTGTTTTTGTTTTCTGTAATGAATCATTATCTAAGTTCAACTTGTTTTTCCTCATTTCAGATGACAGCAGTGAAGAGAAATTTTCCAAATCGGCTTTTAAGCAGGTGTACGACTGAATATTCATCTGCAGTTACTGATTCTCCTGAAAATCGTGATTGAAGATAACAGACACCAAAACTCTTCGGGCTCTACATGTACATAAAAAGATGTGGCTGTTGTGTGTGTGAGACGTAGGCACACACATTTATGGGTCTGTACGCCCAATAAATATAACATTCCCTTGGATGTATTGCCTTGTCTTTTAAAAAAAAGGAAGTGGGGCTTTGAGTAAGGGATATCTTGGTACCAACAGCCAGGACTAACAAGTCTTGCAATGAGGGTTCTGGAAGCAATGATTTGCTGCTGATATTTCCTAATGACTAAGTCACTATTCTATCAGGGTGAATCGAAACTATTTTTATTTAGTACAGACCTTTACTCCAAAGCTCATTTCATATACACATCTACAGGGACATGCATTTTCAGATACTTTTCTTCCATATCTCGTCAGGGTCTGAATAACTAACGTGTGAGATGAATACTGAATCCATTACCTTTTTTTACTCTATGGACTGAAAGATCAGAATTAATTTCATACTTCTGATAAACTTTTGAAATGCTGCTTTCTAACTTCTGTTTTATCTCAACGATGAAGTGCATGAAAACTATTTGGGTGTTTCAAAATCTGAAAGTATTTTAGTTTTTACAGACCTTTACTACAAAGTAAATTTCATGTGTACATCTGATGACTATCTATGACTCCACTATATTATTAGTGTTAAGATTTTGAGGGTTAGTGATCAGGTTGTCTGCCTTGCATCCAAACCCTCATAACCATCCATTTATCGGCATTAATTCAAGGGATAAATCACATCTTTTTCTTCTTGCTGAATTCTGCAGGCAGCCTCGAAGCCTAGTTTAAAATAAAACCTCAAAATTACCAGAACTTCATTATGCATTATTGTAACTTCTAAAACATAATGTACAGCTGATTAGTATTGATATGATAACAATAATACTATAGTTGAGTCGTAGTCTTTAGATGTGTGTACAAAAAGCTTTGGAGTGACGATCTGTAAAAAAAATAAAATACTTTCAATACACCTCAATAGTATCTTGAATGCATAAATAATATTTATAAAACTCATGTTAAAGAACATTGAAGATAGAACAGGATTTCTTGCTTTTCAAATGCCATCCTTTTCATATCTTTGGACAGTTCTCTGGGAATCTTATTCGGGAAAAAAAAGACAAGTTTTCCTAAAGATCATGTGCTTTCATCAGGATTAAAGTAAATTCTGTATTTGACAACATAAAATATGTACCCCTGACCAAATTTCATCGTTTGTATGCAGAAACAGTTAAAAACTAAGGTTAAAATGATTTATCCTCATATGTTGAACATACAGTAGACTCCAGTTATGGCACCCTCAAAGATTCAAAAGTTACCGTAACGCATTTCATACAAAGTGTATTAACAATTAGAAACCAAAGAGTACTGTCAAAAATTACTTTTTATTATTCTTTCACAGTCTAACGCCTTATATATAGTTTTTAGTTTTTAAAATGAGACAACAAAACCTGTGTGCTGTTACAAACATATCTCTGACAATAGTCTTGTGAGAATATAAAAACATACAGTTGTAATGGCACTCATTCTAACTGGTGTTTATATGTATGTTTTCTTTGTCTTCAAATATTTGCTCCTAATCAAATTAAAATTTCAAGTCAAATAGTTATATTCAGCACTAGTAAAACCTGTGGAAATCCCAGGTTTTTTTTTTTAACCAAAATATGCGGATGAAAAAGGTTTGTTTTTTTTTTTTTGAAAATTATAAAATTAAGTACTTCTTCAATAACGAATATAAAATGAGAAAAACCAGATGTATGAATATATAAGTGATTATTTTAATTTTTAATTATCTTTGGTAATATTTCATTTAATCAATTCTCTGTATCCTGACTGACCAATCAAGTGGGCTACGGATTCTTGTCTCTTTGCTTGTCTGTATGCATGCATCTCTGGGAATGCCTGGTCACATTTTTAGGGCTACAACCTTGACAATTTGACTGAGTACATCACTAAGTACCAGCTTAAAACGTTTTTTTTTGGGGGGGGGGTCAGATCAACAATGCCCAAATCTTGTGCTGGTATTTTTTATTTTATTTTTATTTTAGATAATTAGTTCTGATACATATGCAAGGTACGAATATCTTATATTATGTATTTTTCATCAATAATAGATAGCAGAAGTTACAAACATGATCATTCACTATTCATTATGTATTTATAGATAGATAAAATAACTGAAGGAGAGAAGGCTTATTGTTTTTTGACTAGTTTTCATCTCATCTTATTTCATTGTTTTTTTTATGCGATGCTCTGGTGGTTATGACAATCAGTAAGTGTTAAGGTAAACAGCATAGTTAGAAAATAAAGAGGTTCATCTCAACAGGATCTGTGCTGTTTAATTGATTGTTGTAGAACACAGAACAACCCGACAGTGGGGGTACTAGGTCTGACTGCAATCCCACACCAATTTTTGAAAGATTTATTTTGTAGATTTTCAATGATATTTTTCAGGATTCTCATATGTATCGTGCCTCCCCCCCGAGCTCTGGCATTCATCCTGCAGTTGTGGGGTCTGTAGGTCCCAAATGCTGCCTCTGAACCTTAGCATTGTGATAAAAAAGCAACAGAAATAAGATGGAAAAAGATTAGTACAAATAAATCATCTGAGATATTCTGAGAAGAGAAAGAGGTGGTGGTGGCCAAGTGGTTGTCAGCACAAAAAATAGAATAGGCAAGTTAAGTTCAAGCTCCAGCTGAGACAATCTGTATTCCCTCTGCACGAAGGTACTTGGAAAAGGCATGAATCCGTCTCTTCTCCATGCCACTAAGTAAACGGAAAGTAGCAAAACTAGAAAAGTCCAGTCCCATATTCACTGGAGAGAGATTTAGAGAATGTATTCCTCAAATGTATGGTTAACAGCACTATGGTGAAGCTTTGACAGGTCAAGTTGGAGGCAGATTATGATGAATGTTTACGTGAAATAACGTCACCTTTCTGGTACAAGCAGATTTATGATTTTTTTATCTTGAACACTATTCTCCAATCAATACATGTAATAGTTTTGGGCCCCAGAGGCCTTTGCAGCACAGTGTACCCCATGCAATGATAGAGGTAGACCCTCTAGCTATATGACTGGCCACACAATCTGGAGTATGCGAATAACAAGTGGTTAGGGTTAGACTGCAAAATATGTCTTCTGAAGCTATGAAAACGCAGAACTACGAAGGAGTTGAGTGTTTCATACATGAGGCTACCACTCTAGGGCAATTCCTATGAAGACCTCTGGCACAAAAGAAACAACAGATAGCCTATAAAAAAAGAACATGACGTGACCCATGATTAACTTGATACTCCTATTAGTCAGATGTGCCTTCGTTCCTTGCCAATATTTTTTGTTTTGTTTCATACATATTACTGTTACTGTGCTACCAACATAGAGACAGAAAACTGGGTTGTATAGTTTGTGGGAAAAGTCAGTATTGAGGCCCTTTGACAGACAAGCTAAGTTCGGAAGCTAGATAATCCTGTGACCTGTTGTATCACTCTTTGGGAGGGAAATAGTGCAATCTGATATGAACAGAATGGACAATTTAAAAGCTGATAGCACTTGGATTTTCCATTACACATTTGTGAATGAATAAAGGAGACTAGTTTATAGTTAGCATTTAATAGTTATCTTCATTGAGAAATCGATTTTTGTGGATGAATGCAGAAGGAGGCCCCACCCTATTATTAAGTTGCAAATCAACCAGATTTTTTATGCATTTTCCCCATTTAACACATTTTAGAGCTACCTTAATTCAATATATACAGTTACAATTCACTGTTTCAGCTAATAAGAGGTCAGAAATAGATTGAGAATTCTGGTATTATATGGATTTATAACACAATACTTTTAAAGCAGTGGTTTTAAAACTTTGAAAGCTCATGGACTCCTACTATGAAGGAAACGATCTCTTTTGAGCTTTTTAGATAATAATCAATGAATTATAATAGTGAACAATTTTTTTGCCTTTTAAAATCATATTTATTCTAAATGATTTTTATTATTTCATTTAAAATTCACAATGTCAGGTTCAGACAGAGCACTGCTGCTTCCCCAAGCATTATTTGTTGGACTTCCAAGAGTCCATGGACCACAGTTTTAAAACCACTGTCTTAAAGCATCAAATGATAAAGTAAGTGTGCCTCTTGGCTTAGTAATTATCCAAATGGATGGACAGACTAACACTGTTATATGCTGCTTTGCCCTTCTAGATATAAATATGGGTGTCAAGAGGAATAATTCTTCACTACCCAATCATTGTATATATTTTTTTTCTAAAAATTGAAGCAATTTTTCTATCTGTGATAAATATCATCAGTGACAAATAAAAGAAAAAAAAAGAAGAAAGCCACATTTTATCTTTTCCTGGCTGATCAATTCCGATGTTTGTTTTGTTTTTTTCCCCCTCCCCACTCTCTTCTCTGCAACTGAAGTTGTACCACTAGATGACACCTTATTCAAAACTCTGGAAAGTTCCAAAATCTGTAACTTTTCAAAAACAAACATGACATAACAATTGGAAATTTCCACACCTGACTTAACTGAAGCATGATTCAAAAACAAGAGATGAGGCGAATTTGAAAGGCTTCTTTTAACTCATTCTGACCACAGTAAAAGCTTAGTCCTCTTTGTGTAATTTCTCTACACATGCAAAACTATAATTACATCATGAACAGTGAAATAGGAAACGTGTTCCAATTAAAACAAATTATTTTCACCTCCAGATGTACAAGCATAAATCATTGTATTCCCAAATCCAAAAAGATCCAAAATCCGAAACACTTCTGGTCCTGGGCATTTTGGATAAGGTGTAATCAATCAGTATTTGCACATCTCACTATCCCTTTACTAATTCTCAGGGAGAAATAGTTTATGGGTTGCTTTTGTAGTTTTTTTAAAACAGTGCATGTGCACATTTTGCAACTAGCACACAAAAGGAAATTATTGTGCACACTAAAGGTTACTTACCTAAAATGAAGTAGTGATGAGTGAGTTTTGATTTAACCATTTCCAGCAACTAATAATACGTAAATCAAACGGGTGTTATTATCATTAATTTATTTTGTCATTGCATCAAGTAAAAATACTCATTAATATTTCATTTAATGAAACAATGAACAGAACAAAGTAGTTTAAAGTAAAGAATAAAATCTTGACCAATGCAATCATACTTATATTAAGACATACTCATTCAGTTTTATTAGTCATGGGAGATGGGCTTGGCCCAAATTATCTTGGAACAATTTGCATTTAGTGTGTAAATACTTTTGTCACAGGGGGAAAAAATTGCACAGCATAAGATTTTTGTGGCCATTGATTAAATTAGTGGGAACATTGGTAGCTTCTAAGAATACTCTGGGAGAATAAATAAGAATATACAAACTGATACTTAAAATGAGAGATTCGTTTAGTTCTATTAACCTGCTCACTGCAACAGATAAGATAACTTGGGATATTTTTTTTTCTTTCTTCCATATGTTTATGTTTATACAGTGGATTCTGCAGAATGGGATTGTTTTTTTGAGACCAGCTGTACGATGGGACCAATTTTGATAGAACTGATTCAAACATAAGTAATCAGTGCTAATTTGCTTTGTCTATTATGAACAATGTGCTTATTACTTGGACCATGCAGCAGTTCAACTGAATTAACATTTTTTTAAATAAAATCTGATGAAATGACTGAAAGTTCTCAAAACAACTTCCCTCCATGTTTTCATCTCATGTCTTGGATAAAATGTGAATTATCTTTTCATAGAAAACTATCCGCTTAGTTCAGTTAATCAGAGCAATCGGTCATTAGGTCCAGAATTGTTGGTCCCGATGTGGTCCAATTAACCAGAATCCACTGTATTGCATCCATTAGATGTTCTGTTGCACATGGCTTCATTTTCATACGAATTGATTATTTCAAACATGAAATGGAGACTTTCTGTTTTCATCAATTTTTTTTAACCAAACATGGCACAGTAATTGCGTTAAAACATAACCTCAACAGTGAACAGGTAAAAGCAAGCAACAGGGCAGAACCTTTGCCACAACCAGTATTTAGCCACAGACAACCCCACTGCACTACGAAATGTGATGGTTGCCATAAGAGAGAAGAACAGGATGGCAGAAAAGGAATTAAAGGAAATCGGTCATTATGAGAGAAATCGTAGAATGAACCAAATGAATTATATTTAAATAGAAGATTTTCCATATTTTCACACAGTGCAACTTCAATTTTTAAAAGAACATAAAAAAAGGGATTCCAATCCAAAGTGATAATACAAATGTAAGTTAAGAGTAAAGTAGATTGAGTGTGAGTACACATCACAGGTGAAGGGAGATAACTGGTCATTATGGGAGGTTTTGAACTATTTTGCTGCTCAAAAACCAATCTTGCAATTAAAAGCTTTTGTAACATCAAATGAAAAAACGGGGAAACCAACATGCCACTGACAACTTGAAACTTTATCAAAAGACAAAAATCTCTTACTTGAATAGATGGTTACAAAGTCAGGGTTCAGTATTTCATGATTCACTTAGTGTAAATCAATCACCCTCTTTATTCTACCAAGTTACTTTTTTCTCAAAATCTGAAATTCCCTTAAAAAAAAACTACCAGTTTCAGTCACACCGGTTTTAAACTAATTGGAGATCATCAGGGAGATATTTTTCATATCTACACGTCAGGATGACGATTGAATTAGGAGCAAGAATAGCTGAGAATTGATCAGTCAAAAAATGTGAATACAATGAAAATACCAGCTAAACTGGATCCTCCCAGCAATGCAAATATTGCTGCCTTTTTTTGTAGCTTTTAGCATCACCATTATCAAAATATTTTGAAGTGAAAGTTGTGGTCAAGATTTCTGAAAACTGATATGTTTTCAGGGGAAATAAAGGTAAAATGGATTAAAAGCACAAAAGAATATTGCAAAGCCTGAATCTTGATCTTTTTTTATTTGGGTGTGAAGAGTTCAGGGGGAGGGGGATCTTCTTAGCTTGTAAATATACTATAAAAATAGGTGACATTTGTGTAGGTGGACGCAAAGTAGGGGTCCGGTTTTACATGATTCGCAAATAGTAAACTAATCACCCACTTTGGCGTCAATTGACTCTTCAACTAAGTAGCATTCATCTAAAAGAAGAAAAACGGACACTTTCTTTAGCACAAGCCTCTCCGCACTAACTGTAAGATAGTAAGGTGGACACAAAGTAGGGGTCCAGTTTTACATAACTTATCACCTACTTGAAAGTCCATAGACTTTTCCATGAAGTACCATTTATGTAAAGAAAAAAAAAAAGGTCAGATTCAGACGTTGCAGACTCCACTAAGAGGGGACAAATAATTTACTACACTATAGAAGTAGTGTTAGCTAGAGGATCTGATATTGTTTTGATTTATCGGGGTGAGCGCGAACGCAGACCCCACACTTAGAAATAGCGCACCCGAGTCGCCCACATTTGGGGCGATCGCAAAGGTCAACCCAACCGGAGTGCAATGGAAGGGCCTCGCTCTGGGAGAACGGCCTAGCTGATCACCGTTTACTCCTGTGCCAGGTAAGTATGGCTATTTAATCACTGTCCCACCGCAGCAATATCTGACACAAGGTCGGGCTTAACGTGGGAAGAAACAGTACCTTACCGCCAAAAAATGGCTCCAGCCGACGCAGTTACCTGCGAAAGCTGGGCCGAGTAATGATGGGAGAGCCTAAGGACGAGTCCAAAGGCCTCCCGTTGCGCTTAGCAAACGCAGCCTCGGTATAACCTCATTGGCCAACGTTTGCACCGGCGCACTCGGTCTTTGATACCTCCCACACAATCTCTGGCCCAATCAACGGGCAAGTGTAAGTACCGACTCCTCGGTCTATGCCGTGGAACAGATACTACACTTAGATCCCGAAGACAAGGCCAGAAAAGGTGCCAGGTAAGTATATTATTTATTTCCTGAAAGGAAGAAAAAAAATTACAGGCTTCCCTCACAGGAAAATCGGACACGCGGTCCAATAGGGGAGTGGGGAAGGTTTTTGGTCATCACTATCTTAACTTTAAACTTAGCTAGTCTCATTTACTGACCCGTTCGTACAAACATTGTTCCTTTCACCATAACATCTCATTTATTCAAAAAAGAAAATCTTTCTTACTTCTATCACCAAAATCCCGCATGTTCTCTGTGTAATTTCTAACTAAAGGTTTTTATATACAATTTTATTGAGGGGAGGGCTGAGAATGTGAAAGTTGTACACTAAAAAGATTCTCAGATGAAAATGAACGTTAGTATGTCTGGATGACCCCCCTCAAATTCTAATATGGCAGACAAAGCGAGTTAACCAGTCGAAAAAGTGGATGTGGGAGGAAAAAGTGAAAAAAAAAAAAAAAAAAAAAAAAAAAAAACCCACGTCCGCCGGAGAACTCTGCTTTCTGTCATCTACCCGGGGGAGGGGAAGGGGAATGTTAAAAATAAAAAAAAGGGGGACTAAAAAAACAAAAACAGGCCGATGATCATTCGCTCTCTAGCTAAGTTAAACCAGCTTAACAAAAGAAAATGTGACTTATTCTACCTTAATCTGGGCTGGGTTGACACATTTTTTTCCGGTTCTCAAAATTCTTTTAACCAGTCACTTCTAAATGCCACTCAATTTTCGCATCTATTTCTCTACACAATCGCGCACAATTCACCCACCTTTCGTTGAACTCCGACGAGGAGAGCCGTAACCTCTCGGCCTTGATTTTCACTTTAAGCTGATGTTTAAAAAAAACAATCAGTTGGCCGGAGGAAAAGCGCTCGCCCCCGTGAAATTCCTTCTGTCTCGTCGTCCAAACCACGACTCTCATAATGCTAAGTAAGCACTTTAGAATATAAAATTCTATTTTTCCTAGCGACAGTATTACATTACTGCACACGGCGCTGGCATCCAAGGCAAAAAAAGGTTTGCGGAGGGCGCGAACCATGTAGTCTTCAATCAGTCCACACAACGGGCGTACGACACTGCAGTGAAAGAAGGCGTGCTCAAGAGACTCCTCCAAGTCACCGCAGCGAACGCATTCTGGCGAATCTACCAGTCCCGCTGCGAACAACCGCTTGCCGACCCAGAGCGCGTTCCGAATGACTAGCCAGGAGAGTGATGCCTCGTTGTTGTTGAGACATTTCATCCCGGGAGCCCAAGGCCACAGCGAGCGACCCTCTCCCTTCGACAGACCCAGCTCCCCGATCAGATCGTCTCGGACGGTCCCCCCGACTATTTCCTGATATAATATCTTCCTCGACAACGGTCGGGTTTCAGGTAGGCCTTCCTTTACCCGTGAGAAGACCCTCAGAGCTTGTCGACATTCGCGGTAGAAGGAGCATTCGTTTCGGGGTACACGGCGGGCCTCTCCCCTATCCGAACGCACGCTTCTCAAGGCCGGGAAGGCCTTCTTGGCGTCTTCTTTCCAGAAATCGCCGTTTCCTTCATTTGGTGTACACATCCGCTCTAGGAATTTTAACCGTAACGTATGTCGCCGAATCTTAACGTTTGGCATTCCTAGACCGCCTTCAGATGGATGGAGCTGGCAGATCTCGCGACGTACCGTGGGTTGTCTGTGACCCCAGAGGAGTCTGAACAGAGCAGCCTCTAGCTTAGCTAGCTGGGTAGACGGGAGAGGAAGTACAGAGAGTCGGTAAAGAATGAGGGGGTAAATATGCGAAGCGGACACCTCCGCCCTCCCCTTCAAGGAAAGATTCCTTCGACTCCACAGCTCAACTGTTTCGTCGACCTTCTCCTGCACCTCCGACCAATTTTTCACCAGCTGAAGGCCAGGACCGAACCAGACGCCGAGTATCTGGCAAGGCCCGTCCGTCCAGCTAAAGGGACCCGGCAGAGGACAACCTCTCCACGCGCCCAGCCGTAAGCCTTCAGACTTACTGCAGTTGGTTTTGGCCCCTGCCACTGTCTCATACTTTCTGATTTCTTTGCTGACTTCCATAATCTCGGCATTGCTCGCTACAAGCAAAGTTATGTCGTCAACATAAGCGGTGTATCTGGCTGAGATGTTGGCACCAGGTAAGCTTATTCCGCTTAGGACCGGGTTCGCCTTCAAATTGCGTAGGAACGGTTCCAACGCAAGAACATAAAGCATCGGCGAAAGTGGACAACCTTGACGGACTGATCTAGATAGACTGAAAGGCTTCGACTTGACTCCATTCACTTCCACTATAGCACTGGGAGACGCATACAGGATGTGTATCCAGGAGCGAAAGTCCTGGCCGAAGCCAGCCGCAGACAAGATGGACTCGAGAAAACGATGGTCAACCCTATCGAAAGCCTTGGACTGATCTAATTTGATCAGCGCGGCTCCATTGTCGACTTTCTCGACGATCGTGCGCACCAGATGCAGATTATCTTGGATAGTCCTCCCCTTAACAGAACATGTCTGTTCGGGGCCAATCAGACTAGCCAGCACAGTCTGCAAACGGTTCGACAGGATCTTGGCCAAAATCTTTAACTCTGTGTTCAACATAGTTAAGGGCCTAAAATTGTCTACCCCGTCCCCTCCATCTTTGTCCTTGCGCAGCAATTTCACCACACCCCTGCTAAAGCGTTGGGGAATGCTCCCCTGCTTTAACCAGTGGTTGAACATCACTGTTAGCAGATGGACGAAGATGGGCGACAGCCTCAAGTACAATTCGTATGGCAGACCGTCGATCCCCGGAGTCTTCTCTTTTCCGACGGTACTAAGCGCCACCTGGACCTCCACCTCTGTAATGAGCCCCTCGCACCTAGCCGTTTCAGTCGCATCGAGGCGAGGGAAATCGGCCAAATAGGCGTCGAACTGAGCCGAGCTCAGACCAGGCTCCCTAGTGAAAAGCTGCTGAAAGTAAGAGCGAAAAACCTCGCAGACACCTCCGTTTGTGGTCACGTGTCGTCCATCCGGTGATGTGACTCTAGCGATATGTCGACTCGAAGCATTCTGAGTTTCTTCTGCGCGCAGTTCTGCGGCCATATTCGTCGCCTCGGGAGACATTCTTTTTAACTTAGATCTAACTACCAGAGCTTGATCCTTTTTGATAAGCAAAGAGGCCAGCTCTGCTTTAGCTATGACTGTTTCAGCCGCATCTCCGCTACGTACAGCCTCATCTAAGCGGCTTTCCAATGTCGTTCGTGCCGCTACTCTATTTAAATTGAGTCTTTTACTATAGTCGGCAGCAAACGACCTAATCTTATCTTTTAGACTGCCCCACCATTTATTTCCTACTACTGAACCAGTTAGTTCCTTTAATATTAGTAATGTTAACTGGTCTCGAAAGTCCCTCTCGTCCAGTAAAGATGAGTTGAACTTCCAATATCCAGTCATTTTAATTTTAGGTCTACCTAGATTTACCCGGACCCTCACTAGTCTATGATCCGAATAATTTACATCATGAAAACTTGGACACTCTAACAAGCCTACGTCGACTCTCTTAACTAATACCCGGTCGATGTAACTATAGCGTTGCATCGAGTTCGGGTTGCCTCTAGCAGTCCAAGTCCATACTATTTTAGAGGGGTGCTCGCTTCGGAACTTGTCGACTAGGTCTAGCCTGTCGATCAGGTTTCGAAACGGAGTCACGTCTTGGTTAGTAGCGTTATTCCTATTCTCTTGTCTATCTAAATCGGGATCAAGGACGGCATTCCAATCTCCCGCTAGAATTACCCGTTTCGACGTCGTCACGAAGGGCTCGATCCGCCGAAAAAAAGTGGCTCGCTCGGCCTGGTTATTGGGCCCATAAACCCCAATCAATCGAAACTCGTCACTTTTTATGGTAACGTCCAACACACACAATCTGCCTGCCAGGTCGGCGTAAGCAAGGGAACACGTTGCATTCAAAGATCGGCTTACTAGCCAAGAAACACCTCTCGCACGACTATTAAAACATGCTGAGAAAAGACGAAACTTTTTACTCAGTACGTTCTCATAGTCGGCCAAAGTAAAGTGTGTCTCTTGCACACAACATATATTCACTCCCAAGTGCTGAAGATTACGAACGAGTTTAGTTCTTTTACTCTCGTTCCTCAGCCCTTGGCCATTTACACTTGCTAAAAAGAGAGCCATTTATCCGTCTACTGGCGTTGAGAACCTGAAACGAACATGTCGGGGGTCAGAACACCGATGACCCGCCCCATTGACTCGTGACCCATTTCGGTCTTAATCTCTCCGTCATGGGACAAGCCACCGATGTGTCCTGGGAATGCTAGCTTAGCAGCCCTATAGAGGGAAGGGTGCATAAAAACCGGGGCCCTCCCAGCACAAAATTGTTCAAGTTTTTTTAATTTTTTATCCGTCCAATCGGCCAGTGGGGGGGACATGTTGAAGGTGTTGTTAGCTTCCTTCAGCATGCTCCATACCTGTCGCGAACCGAGACCCGTTCTGACTACAGTCAGAACTCTGCCAGCCTTTGGATAGTTGGTAGGGTCCTCCACATTCTTATTGTCTGCCAACTTGAAATTGTGGAGGACTTTTAGTTCTTTCTGTGTTTTGACTGGTAGGTCGTTCTTTTCATGAATGTCCGGGTCAACGCGACATATGTCTCTCCCCCTTTTATATTTTGCTTTCGGTTCTTTTTTTTTCGGGGGTTCTTCTAGTGAGCCGCTGCCTACTGACGGGCTCCTGTGTCGTTTCGGTGCAGGTGTTTGTGTTGGAGTATGTGTTGGGGTAGATTGGGGAGGGGCAGAATCAGTTTCTTGTGCTGTTGTGGTAGGCAGCTTGAATGTCGGTGTTGTTATTTTTGGTGTTGTTTTTGTGCAGGGGATGGGACACACAGAAGTGCTAGGTTGGGGAGAGGAAACATTTTTGGGTGGTGTTGATTTGGTCGGAGTTTCTTTTTTTGCTGAAGGGGTTCCCCCCTCTGCTGGTCTTTTTTTTTCTTTTTTCTTTTTTTTTTCTTTCAGTTGAGTTAGTAGTTTCTCGGCCATTTTGAATTTTTCTTTACCCGGACTAGCCCAACTGCCAACACGTTTAGCCCTGTCTGTGTATGTCTGTGGGGTCTCTCCTTTTTTTCTTTCTGGACTGTTGGTGTCAACCGGATTGGAAGGCTTTGGGGACTGAAGTACCGCTGTCTGGGCCTTCGTTCCGTCTTTTCCCACTAACTGCCACTCTCCGTTTGTCTTCTCCTCCTCAGTTGCCAACACTTTTTGTGGCGATGGAGTCGGACACTTGGGAGAGGGGGGGCGAAGATGCCCCCCTGTTGTCGACCTGATCTTTTTGGTCCCAGTTGTGGGCTGGTCTGCTATAGACCTCTTTTCTACAGAAGAGGCAGACGGGGGGGAATCATTATTTAGGTCTGCCTGAATCAAAGTTGCCTTTTTACCTTTGCAAGCAGCAGAGAGGTGACCAGTCTCTCCGCATAGCCAGCACACTGGTCGTCTGCCAGTAACAATTACTGGCATTTTCCGGCTCTCCACGTCTAAGCAGTTGGGAATGGAGGTGAAGGCTTTATATTCGACCATCAGGTCGAATCTCCATTCGCCACGCATTCGGTCAGAGGACACCGAGACAATGTCTCCGAACTGCAGAAAAAAGGCTCCTAAATGTTCCCCCAATACGAATGGGGGTACTTCAAATATTGTTACCCTGGTCCTTCTACGACCAAGGTATTCTACACGAAGGATATGGTCTTTGGTGTGTAATTCCTTTTTTGTCAGGTCTTTACAATCTTCCTCCGTGGGCAACAATACGTCCCAAAAGGCAAAACCTCGTCCTCTTACAACTTGTTGGACTTTCACACCTAGCCCGGTCAGTGATTTAATCACTAGGTCTTTTGTGGATTTGACAATCTTTTTGGTTTTTCTGTCAACCACAAAGACAGACACCGTTCTCTTTTCGATATTCCTCAGTTCGGGCATATCTACAAGAAGGCCATCTTCTTTTACAAGATGTTCGTACTTCTTACATTTATCCACGAACTCTGCAATATCGTACATAAATGAAGGCGGGGATTTCCACTGGTTAGGAGAGTCCCCACTTGACTTTTTTTCTGTTTGTGTGTGTTCCCCCTGTTCGGGGCATGTGTCTTGTTTTAGTCTATCCCCCGTAACAAGGGGAGATTTTTCGTTTTTCTTTTCTTCGTCTTTTTTGGGCGTACAAAATAAAGCCTTCATGGCCTTATTCACGTCCTCGGCCATTGTACAGGGCTCGAAAAAAGCTTGGCAGTGATTCAAATGTCCGGGTAAAATTCCGCCAGACTCGTTTTTTTTTTTCGTCGACTTTTTCGGGCGTGCGAAATAAAGCCTTCATGGCCTTATTCACGTCCTCGGCCATTATACAGGGCTAAGATGGGGTAAATAAAATTAAAAAGAAAATTGTTTTGGGGGGAAGAAAAAAAAAAAAAAAAAAAAAAAAGACCCACCTCGAAAAAAGCTTGGCAGTGACTCAAATGTCCGGGTAAAAATCCGCAAGACTTGTTTTTTTTTTTTTCCTTATTTTTGGTCTTTCAAAATGGCACTATACGTCTTGCCTGAGCGTCAGTCAAAGGTTGGACTGGTCCAAAACAACCTGTGCCAGGTAAGTATATTATTTGTTTTGGTAGTGACTCGAATGTCCGGGTAAAAATCCGCGAGACTCGTTTTTTTTTTCTTCTTATTTTTGGTCTTTCAAAATGGTACCGGAGAATGTCACCATACGTCTTGCCTGAGCGGCGGTCAAAGCTGGACTAGTCTAAAACAAACTGTGCCAGGTAAGTATGAGTTAGCTACTGCGCCACCCTTCATTCATATACTCTCCTATCCAATCATCCCCACCCGTTGACAAAAACCGCTCACAAGAAACCTAAAATAAAAATATAAACAACAGATCATCACAAACAAAAGTCCATTCCTCAATTTACACTATATATTCCAACATTTCAGATCAATTGACTGGATAGTATTTCTTATCAATCAGTTGAAACCAAATTAAAAGCGACTTTTATCCCAACAATGGAAGGTCAAGGTCGCAACAATTTCATTTCTTTTTAGCTCCAGGAAAACTTCATTTTCAACCAGACAAATTAAATATTCAATTCATTTTCTTAGAAATCTTTTTGATCCAAAATAAAGTCGAAAGAAACAATTTTTATGTTACTGAAATATATATTCAACATCCGGTATGTCTGAACCCCCTTCTAGTCTGAACAAGGATCCCATTTCTAAATGTAATCAACATTTTGGATTCCTTTCTCCTTCGACAATTATTTCAACTTCATTCAAGAACAAAAATATATTGAACAAACAAACAACAACAGATTAAAAAAAAACTAGTCCCCACATTTTCTCATGTTTTTATTTCCAATCGGCCTCATTTTTGTCATGACCTTTCTCGTCCCATTTTTATTCTCGAATCCAAAAAAGCCCTTCACTTTTGCAAATAGTGAGGGTAACAAAAGAGGTAAACGTGGAGATTTATATTTCGTATATTTCGCTGCGGGGTCAGTTTCCCTTTAATTAGTTATCCACCCTATATTTTCTTACCTCTGGCCTATTACAACCCAAGCAGAGTACGATCATTTTTCTCTACGAAATGCAAAATTTATTTGATAAAATGAGAACTTGACATGTGCTCTTGAAATGAATTTTTTTTTCGAATCGTCTCGTTTGTGACTTCCGAACTTGTTTCACTGTTGACTGCAACCGGATTTTTTTATTTTATTTATGAATTTAGAAAAATAAATTAAAAGTGAATTAAAACGAAGGAATTCTCCCAAGGTCGAATAATTTAATCAGATTCATAAGTGTAATTACAAATCAAAAATATTATCATTCTGATAACCCACAACACTATAAACGACTACTATTTTCAAATATCATTCTCGCATAAGTAATTTTTTTCATCAAATATCAACATTTCCATCTTTCTACTTTCTTTCCCTGTAATTTGTGTGCACATTATTTCAATTTAAAAAATTGGATCCTTTCTTGAAATATCATAGCAAAATTTGATAGAACATCTTTTTTTAATTCAATCTTTGAATTTCCCTGAGTTTAATGAGGAGTTTGTATTTAAATTAGCTCAACATCAGTAGATGAAGCAATGAGAATGTTAGAGTTATTTTTAGGGTTCAATTTAGTAGTTTTAAAAAAGGTCCCAGAGATTTGTTTAGGTTTGAGCCATAATGGAAGATAATTTGGTCAAGATTTGTTTTTTCACAGCATGCAGTTCTAAAATGATTTTTTTTTTGTCAGTTTTAGATGCTTTTAATCTATTGAGACCTTTGAATCATCCAGAAATTTGATAGTTTTCAGAAAAATAATATCTTTTAGGTTTTATCACTGGGTCCAATTTTCTATATAAATGTAATGATTAAATAGGCACACAATTTCCGTCATTATTACGGGCATACGGCTTGCATGATGTATCTCATTGATAATTTTGATTTTTCAAGGTTATGATTAGGGTTATTGTGCCATTGTAAGTAAAGGTGTTCCAATTGTAAACTTTCACACCCTCGCTCACTCGATGTTAAAAACGGCACACAAATAAAAGCAATCTATTCTAAGTAATGACAATATAATTCATGTACTAACTTCTGATTTTCTTTCATTAGTTCTCACATTTCTCTTTATTGATGCATTATTTTTAACATAGATTGTGCGAGGGTGTGAAAATTCACAATCCAGGACTCCTTCACTACATTCCAACCTAACCACTAAAGAATTATAGATTATTTGAGGATTTATAATTTCAGAGTTCCAGAATTTAATAAATGGAGATAAGTCATGTGAGCCATACCTCCGTACAAATGGTGAAAAGTATATGCTCACTGTTTTTACCGTTATGCTTCTGTCCTTTGTATGATTATAACTGCAAAGACTGTAACCCCGCAAATCCCTTTTGATTAGAAAAAAAGTTTTGATGTGAATAATACCACTATACTTTTTCCATAAAGTTAAATAAATGGTTAGTTTTACTATTCTTCAGAAATCATTTTCTGTTTTTATTTCACACTTTGTGATTTTATATGTTTTCTTCGACCTCAAAAATTCTGCAAGCAGAAGTTAAGGTGATTTCATGAAAGAGCAAAGATGATAACCCACATTTACCCATGGAATATTCTCAGCTTTCCCTCAATAAACTTCTAGTAAGAAAAATAGAAAAGGAAAAAGAAAAACTTCGAAATCATTCCTTATAAAATTGAATGTCGACACTTGCAAAATTACCTCCCTTGATATATAGCCATATGTGACAAAATCAAGTCGCCAACCCTAGATTTTACCTCAGTTTATTATAGTTAGATTGTAAATAGAACCCCCTTCCCTGGTCAAACTTTTTTGAAGAAGTTATTTTTCTCAATACGAACAAATTTCCAAATGGTTCAAATTGAGCATCTAAAATTGAAAAAATAAAATTTTCTTCTTGGAGAATGACAGACCGCTAACAAACGGATCTTAACCTTTTCTTCTGGCAGATACAGACCCTGGATGAAGGTTAGGCAAAACCTAAGGCTGTCAGTTATCCTCACTTATTTAGGTCTTTAAATACGTTAGCTATAAAATGGTTAAATCTAGCATTTGACTTTAACTTACCTAGATGAGTTTATGATAAGAAGCATTATACTAAAAGATCAAACTAAATTTGATTTTATTATAACCTTGATAGTCAACCAATAAGTTCTTTAGAACCATCAACAGCAGTGTTTAATCTTTTTGGTTAAATAATTAAAATAAATTAAATTGTTTCATTTTAAGTTCAAATAGAATATTTTCAGGTACACAATTGTTAGTTAACTTTTGAAGCACATCATTATGTATATATATTCTTTTTTCTCCTCATGTATTGATCAGGAAAAAATATAAATTTTTCTTCACTATAAGTTACATTGATTCTCCTTGATGTGAAAATAAAATTGTTTTTTCGTTGTGCAAAAATTGTTGATTTGATTGCTTTGCCTCGATCCTTTAAAATTGAATCTTTCATAATCCAAAAAATAAAAACTCATAACCCTAGCCGTCAATAATACCAAACAATACCTCATCATAACCACAATCATAAATGTTAAACGGAAACAGCCATATTGCATGAGTTGAACAGAAGTAGCCATTATTTTTAAAGCCAAACTAAACCATTCTAAAGCCCCAGATGCAAGAACCATCGAGATACCATCTCTAGGCCATCTAAGAGTTATCTCTAACCTTTAATGGATCTTATTTTTTATTCCCACTGGCTAACTAACCACCCTCCTCATCCACTGGTGAAATGAAATGGGGGAGCCAGTCTAGTCACTGTCCATCAAAGTTAGTACTGATTTACATGGTGCTACCAATAGCAAGTAGGCCCCGACCCGACACAAATACAAAAATTAAAAGGCACAATATAGCAAAGTTGGAATTCTGAGAAAGAGGTTTTCACCTTTGAAAAATGGCGCATAGAACATGACTGTTTATCTTGACCATTTCTCAATTTCTTCCTAAGAAACACTGTCGTATTTATCCACCTGTAAGTCATAGAAATTCTTACTTATACAGGTGGGTAAATAAAACCTAAGTTTGAAATCAATAAAACAAAAAACAACTTTGGTTGCACTAGTCACACTCACTTACTTCATTAAAGTCTAAAAAGAAATCTAAACAGAATTCATTTCTCCATAGAATATCATTCCAAAACTACGTGTCTCATTTCAACTTCTTTAGCACTTCCTGAAAATGAGATTTACTAACTCTAGTAAAACAGATCGACCCAAGTTGGTCTTTAGATGTGGGAGTGAATTCGTCACTTTTTGTATATGTCACTATATCATTGCGACTTGTGCATAACGTCACTGGTATGTTCCTGGCCATGTAGTTGTGGTTGATATCATAAAGGAGAAATATGCCAAACTATGAATATAAGAATTGTAAAGCACAGGAAAGTCGTAATATGCAGAGACACAAACAAATCTGGCATGGGGTAACAAACTTGGATGAAGCGGGAAAGACACAGGCCCTTATAGATTGAAATACAAATTATTGATAGGGAAAACAATTGAAGACTGAGGGAAGCGGCATGCATACTTTCTTCAGTCAAAGCAATTAGCCAACTGGACTCTGATATCAATAGCATCTGGGAGCCTCTCATCATAAGAGACTTCCCAAGAGAATCAAAACCAGATTATCAAATGCAAGGGAGAAAACTCGGAAATACCCTGATAACACAACCACGACAATAGAAAATGGATATGACATGTCCAGTCCAATTGAGCATGCGGACTGAGTTGTGATTCCACATTCTAGAACCAACAACATCTCCAGAAGGCCTGAGGGCACATGACCAAAACGTTGTGGAAAAAATGAACAGCAGAAGAGGAAAATAGTCTGGCTTCATGCACAGTGAATAATTAGAGATTCTCTTACACACTTTTTGTTTTGTTTGTATTTTTTTTAATCGTCAACACCCATTTAGAAATCGTTAATAAAATAACAAAAATAAAACCTTGTTCTCAGTTATTTCCTTGTTTATGCTAAAGAGGAAAAAGACCTAAGTTTTGTCTAAAAATAAAAGAAAGATTTCCAAATGTTAATAATGATTTTATAATAAGGTATCGAAGATTTGAAGGGCCCAGTGAAAATAAAAAGCTGCAATAAATTTAAGGTAGGGGGTACCTAATCAAGAATTTTGGGATAATACTGCAGTTCTGTGACGCATCTAAACTACACATTTTTAAGGGTCAAACTTTTTGAGGGATACTCTGCAGATTATGAAACGGTTAATTCTCAGCCGGCTTCAGCTACAAACGAGTAGTTTATTTTTATGAATGAAAAAACTTTCACTACTAACCAGTATATTATACTAGTATAATGGCTGCCGTCTCCATCGTGGCTTCCGGTCATTATCATGTGAGTTTTGAACATTAACTGTCTAACTGATTATTGGCAGATGCTTGCATTTACATTTTTTCAAAAATTGCTCAGTAGATAAACTTGCATTTTTTGCAAAAAGACCTTAAAGGATTCTTCGTTGTGTTTCCTATGCACTAAGTTGCATTTTTCAAATAATTGTCAACCCTGTCCCTAACCTTAACACGAACCCTAACACTCAACCCTAAACGAATTGATAGAACTTTTTTTTTTAAAAGTGAAGAAAAACTTGACAATTGTTTTTTGCCAGCCTCCACGATCTCTCCGATAAGTCTTTTCCATATCCTTACCTTCGATCTTGCCCTGACTAACAGAGCAAAATCCACAAAGCAAACTGCGAAAAAATAGATAAATAGATAAATACAAAAAAGAAGCTTCTAAAAAGATTGTTTTTTTTTTTTCCCGAATTCACAACATGAAACCGTCTGTAAAAAAAAAATCAGGAACCTTATGTTCAAAAAGCTCAATAGACACTTGAACCCATGAATGGAGACGGAACCCATCACGCTTTTATAAAGTAACGATAAATTAAGAGGTGAAAAAAAAATAGACTTTTTAATGAAATAAAATGTTGATTTATTGCCAAAGCTGACTGAGATTCTACCGTTTTCTGAATTATAAAGCAGCCCCGAAAATAATTTGACCCTAAAAACTGCATAGTTTAGATTCGTCATTGAATTGTAATATTCCTACATTTGTTCCTTGAAAAAAATTTCAAATTTTGGGGAAGATTATAGAGAAGAAATCTTGAATAGAAAATATCCATGAATGATATTAAATATTAAATTCATGGAAAATAGGAAAAAACGGCATCAAAGTAATTCAATGTTTGTTCTTTTTCTCTTCTTGAAATCGCAAAAAAGAAGACTTAATAAAATATCTTGACTTCAACCAGCGAAAATTAAAAGAAACTTTCTTAGATTTAAGAAATTAGACGAAGGTATTAATCGCTTCAACGAAAGATGATCAATAATAAAGTGTGTTGGAAAAGAATTGGAATTAGATTTAATAATTCTTACTGGAGATTTTCATTCCGTCTTCTTTAAAAATTATTTCACTTTCTTTTCCTTTTTCCAGAGGATATTCATTCAGTTTTTCTTTCAGAGTTTTTTTTCCCGTCCTTTTTAGATTATTCATTTCAGAAATGATGGCTAGATCGACCTTCTTCGTAAAATATGGGGATATGTCGCTCCAGCAGGGTTGCCAGATAATTGGGGACATTTCTGGCCAAAAACACGTAAAAAGTAGCCAAATGTAAACATTGTTCATGAAATTTTGATATTCATTTTTATTAGAGGATATTGTTATTTTCATAATTCATCATTATTTTTTCTAGATAATACCATTCTTTACTATCATTATAATTTTTCAGTTGCTTATTATCGCAACTTAATGATGACAGGTTCATTGAATCAAGCTGCGATAATTAAAAAAACAACTAAAGGTAAGAAAAAATAGTATCAAAATAATTCGATAATAATGTTTTTTTGTATATAACTGCAATACTGCAGTAGATACCAAAAATTAGAACTCATTAGAAATTCTACCGCAACTAAGTCAAAATAGCTAGAAATTTAGATATGGCCAAATAATGCTTTAAAAAAGCTAAATTTGTAAAATGGCAACTCTGCTTGATGTTGGTGAGAAAAATAATATTTTTTATTTTTTATATTTTCGATATTCATACGAAGATTTACTCCCAATTTTTCAAGACATTTTTATTATCTACATGAATTTCAAAAATACGAGTCTGAAAATTTCTTTATATATACACCCCCGAAATGTTCACGTATGTGTGAGAGAAGGAAAAAGATCTCATATCACTTTTTTAGAAAACTTTTTAAAGTACTAATTTATACGTACACACACACACACACACACACACACACACACACACACACACACACACACACACACACACACACACACACACACACACACACAAAATCAGAACATTTTATTTTAGAAATTAACAATTTGTTAATGAAACTGAGATACAGAAATTACCTACATCGGTTCGTGAGGGTTCGTACAATAAAATTCAGTCGTCTGCAATTTTGAAAATAAAGGTTCAATTTTTTGAAGGGATGAAATTTAGGCTCCTCTAATATTTTTCAATTGAATTTCATAGCAAGGTGACTTGGTGTCGTAACGAGAGAATTTACATCGATGAATATTGAGTTGAATTTTTTCACCTATTTTTCCTCAGCGGACCATAAAAATTTTACTGTAGGCCAAATTGTACTGTACGAACCCTCACGATGTAGGTTATTTTAGTATTTCAGATTCTTATTTGCATACGTAGACTAGATTGGCCTTTGGTACTAGTTTCTTATTTGTTAAGCTGATTTTAGTGTGGCTCAAGGCCAGGGGGGAGTGGGCAGGTAGGGGAAAAAGTATTGTGCCAAACCAATTTTTTACAGCTTGAAAATCAGCATCCCGAAACCCTGGATTTTTACCTGGGCATCTCAAGATGATGCCAGCTTATATGGGTTATAGGGTATCAGTTGCAAGGAAGAATCTTTGATCAACGACATGAAAAATCTTTGTGCTGTCATGTTGGAACATAAGTGGCATTTCAAGGGCAAGAGGGTTTATGTAACGGCACCCATATTCTCTCCAGTAACAGGGACAATTAAGACGGAAGATATTAGGTCTCAGTGGCAAAGATGGATCACAGAGTCCTTGGTTATGGATAGTGAACCAAAAATCACGCTGTTCATTATATGTTAGCATTAGTTGGTATCAGACCATCTGTGCTGAGGGATCGAATAAGAATTGAATCCACTAGCAACAACAAGCAAGATTAGGCTATTGATCATTGCTATACAATGTGCATCCTGATCCATTTCCTTTTCATATGATTGTTTAACTTACCAGTTTGGTATGAGACCATCAAATGCAGGAGATCAAATGAGGGTCGATTCCACTAACAATGGCTAACTCGATTAGCTTTCTGATTATTATAATATGGCGTCCCATTGAAAAATTTCAGAGATATATTTGGATTAGGACGTCTTTTCAGGAAAAAAAATGGATTCTTTTACTTGGTAGAGTCCATAATTTCAAATGGTGGATAGGAGGTATGTCCATCAGCAAAATTTTTACTCCTGGTCGGAAGGGTTCAATGTTATGAACAGAGAAACAAGGAAATTACACTGTTTATTGTATAAGTAGATAAAAACTGTTACAATTTTATACAGATAACCCCGTGACCCATTGGGTCACTAATCGGTATGAATGCAAACGCTGACCCAACAATTTCCTTTTTCAATTGAAAATCACTCGGGCTTATTTCATTTTAAGGGTATCTTAGTTTAATACCTAAGTCTTTTTGTTTTGGAAAAATGATTTCCCAAGGAAGTAAAGGGGAGTAACCGAGATGTTTCGAAGAAGTAGTTTCGTACGACCCTTGGAATACAAGAGTCCGCTTCAGCATTCTGACAACCCCATTAATAGAACCCTATCACAATTTCGTGCTTTTGAAAAATGATATCTCAATCAATTGAAGGGAAGTAAGCCGTACTTTTGTACGACCGACTGAAAGCGAAGGTCTAGCCCAGCATTATTGTTAAATCGTAAATAGAATCTATTTCCAAAACATCAATGTAAATGTAACAGTAGTAATTAGCAGGATTTTTTGCATTCTCCAATTAGACACATTTTAGGAATACCTGGATTCAACAATACTGGCGAAAAAACACCTTTTTAGTTACCTAGAGGACACAGATGAACGTAATCACACGTCAATAATTTGCAGCACAGTCTCGAATAATTTGATGGAAACTTTGCTGAGAGTTTTACGGCGCTCTGATAAAAAATAGAATAAGAAAATACGCTGAGCAATATACACAAAAAGTAAATTATTGTAACTAGTGTTATTAATCTATTAATTTATTCAATATAAATCCGGCTCATGTGCAAATTAAACACCTGCGAATCGGTTAGTCGAACCATATTGTAGTGCGCCCAATACTTTTAGTTAGGAATTAAGTACGAAACTCTTCTTTTGGCTAGATATCCAAAACGTCACTCCCTCTGACGACCCCTCTAGAACCCTTGGAGGCACATGGTCGAACTCCAGCACCACTAGCTGGGTACGCTTCCAGCCACGGCCTCCGCGGCCGGCCATTCTCTCTCTTCCCTTTTCCTTGGTCCAATGCTCCTTGGCGCCAGTATTCCTTGCTGGCCATGCCTCTGGCCCCGATCCTCGCAGCCGGCTACTCTTCCACTCTCTTCCCATCTCTTTAAGATCGCTATCATTTCGCCAACCCACTTGCCGATCCGATCTTAACCACCATCCTCACTTCGGGAAAGGAAAGACGCATGGATAAAACTCCATGTTCTATGTCTTATATAGTCTGTTCGACGAGAGTCTAACAGCGTTTGAGAATAGCCCCCAAGTTAACTCACTTACTTGGCAGTAAGGCTCGCACACTGAACCCGGTTTCCACGTATCTGGGAGCTATCCAATCATACGGAATCCACGCATTCAGACAACTCCGACGCCAGCACTATCAAGACAAGAGAACTCCCACTTTTTACTATCGCTTCTCCGAACATTACTTCTCACGATCGGTTGTATCTATGTTATGCTTACATGCACCTCATCTTTATTCTTGTATTAAACGCACGTTTCTTGTCTGGCCGTAATTCTTGTATGTGTTCATTCCTCTTTATTTCATTGCGCGTCCAACTTCATACTTGGTGCGCATTCCATTCCCTTCTCTTCGTACAGCTCCCTTCTTTCCACATCTACAGGACCGCGGCGCACTTCACTGTCAACCCACGAGGATCCAAAATCTTCGTCTCTCAACAATCCATCGCTGCTCGGATTCAACACAAAAAGACTCTATATCTCATAATATCCTAAGGCATTATTTTTCCCAAATTCACTGTGCTGTGAGAGAAATGATTTATTTTCTAATAGATGAATAATTATGAATCATTATAAACCATTTTTCTCTTTTTTATGCTACTATTAACCTTCATCTCAATATTTTTGTTGCTTATTATCGCAACTTATCTCAGACCAGAAACAATTTTAAAAGAAAGCAGCAGAAATATTAAGATGAATGAATATAAATAGTAGCATAAAAAAAAAGGAGAAAAAATTATTGATAAACTATTCCTGTAGTTCCGTTAAATTTATGGTTTTCTTTAATTAACTTAATATTTTTCATGAGCTAACTTTCACTTTTCAACGACCTTTTAAAACGTATCGCAAAAAATTAGATATCTTTGAAAGTTTAATTTTTACAATAAATAGTTTGTTAGTCGTGAAGAGAATAAAAAAATACATTTGCATACTCACAGAGTAATTCGATGCAGATAAAGGCCGTTTTTACGTCTTTGACAAAGAAATTCCGCCGTAATTAATGGATCTGTTACCAAAGGAGTGTCAAGTTTTTAAATTTTAAATTTTACTCTATGATTTATTACATTCATTTATTTATTAGTACATTTACAATTTGGGAAGGGTAAAGGGTTTGCTTGTTGTTTATGGTACGAGATTTATGGGTTTTAGTGAGCGAAAGGGGTTCGGATGGGAATGGGCCAGGGAAAAAAATTATATGTGGATTCTCGTACTTGCAGCCCCTTTCTGTCCCGACCCCCGACGGATATCGAGTGACAACTGTCTCTCTCTCTATATATATATAGAGAGAGAGACAGAGACAGAGACAGAGATTTACAATTATAGTTTATCTATGTATTATTTAAAAATATTACCTCTATAACAATATGGAAAGACAACTTTAATATATATATATATATATATATATATATATATATATATATATATATATATATATATATATATATATATATGAATGATGAAATGGAGGAATCGCTGCACAAACACGTTTATGCTTGTGCTCTGTTTGGGCTTCTTCAGGCGAATGATTCGAATCATTTTTTATCCCTATTTAGGACGTTATTGGGGTTGGGTCTATTTTTCTGGGTGGACAAGCTTCCATTCTATTTATATATCATTTCTTCTCCTAGTTTAGTTGTTGGTCACTGCTTGTTTTGTTTTACACAGTGGAAATAAATTACTATCTAATTGTCATAAATTAATAATGTTGTAAAACCATCAGCACTTTTGTGGTATGTTTCCTCTCAGGATGTATTCTATTCTTACTTTTATCTGCTCTTCGGTGTTAGGGTTCACTTTTACATGACCGTAGTTGTTTATATTCAATTCTTTCATATATTTTTCGAAGTACAGAGATATTTAACGTAACTTGATGTTACTTTATCATATTCGAAGATCTTTAAGCAATATCTTTTTAATGTAAGTAAATTATGCAGACGTCAAATTGGTTACAAGTACATTTATTTATATTTTGTTCTTCCTTTGATGGAGAATTTCATCAGACTGCACAAAACGAGAAAATCGTCCGAAATCAAAATTTAATATCATCGAACGTAAAGGAAAATACATTTCAAAAATTATTTTTATAGTTTGACGAACAGTCGGACATATCATTAGAAAACTCAAGCAAACCTATCTCTGAAAATGAATACAAACATAACAACACCGAAAAATATATTCTTCAATGTACTTCATCTTACATAACAAAGAAAAAAAAGGTTATATACATTATTTACTCACAAAGTAAGTGCTATCGGAAATTATAATCAGATGCACAGAACAAAATAAATGATGTTGTCTCTTTGTTTGACGGGATTTTTTTTAATGTCTGAAATAGTTTTTCGGGCTTGCACAACGTTTTAAAACCAAAACAGAAACAGGGGCCCTAATGTTCACTATTTGGATCCCTAACTGACCTCTGGTGACTTCCAATGAGCTTTGGATCTTCATCCTGCCATCTTTTTTTCTGTCCAACTTAACCCTGCGTATCAATTTGCCTCCAATAATGTAATTGTTTGGTTGCAATATGACTGAAAAAGGCTATTTTAATTAAATATTGACATCTGGTGATCTCAGAGTTCAGCACCACTTATTTTATCGAATTTAACATTTTTTTAATCTAAAATAATTTGTCAAACAAAACTACGATGTGCTATCATAGCTATGATTATTCAGTGTGGAGGGTCCTAACGGAAAAGACTCAATAATTGTTCAGGACCTAGCTCAAGGCTGAGTTAATTGCCTAATCCCAAGCACTACTAAAAGTATATACTCTAGCTAGGATTTCCAATGTTGTTTTTTTTCAAGATAGGAAAGGTGTTCCCTTTTAGAAGATTGCTGCAACACAATCTTCCCCCCTTTCACTGCCATGTTATCATGGCTTTCCCTAGTGCTACATTGTTGGGATAAAATGACATTTAATCGAGTTGGTTTTATCTCTCTTAGATTGTTCATAGAAATGTTATTAGACATAATTTCAAAGGTACTAGGATATCTCATCGTTGGTCAATTGGTCGTGCCTTAAATTGGACGATAAGAAAATTTGTATCCGGGGTTTGCAATAAGTTCTTTACATTCATTGGTTTGAAGAATACCCATGGGGCAATTGATCTTGTACCATTTAGAATATTTCAATTTAATCCCCAAAAGATATATTTATTCAAGAATCCTACCCTCAAGCTCATCATTTTAGAGAAAAGAGAACTTGTAGATGAAGAAAGATATGAATCAGCAAATGAATGTGATAGAAAAATACAATACTAAATAAAAAGTTTATTTCTTCAAAACGGTTGCACATAATCTTAAATCATAAGATTTCAATACCTCATGTATTAAACTTGAGATTCAGTTTTTTTTTCACCCTGAATATTTCCTGAGGTTGGTAAAGAATTGTCGTATCGACAAATTGACCTCATGACAAATTGATTGTCAACGAAATGACTGGATGTCATGTCAAAACATCATAACACATTTTCTTATCATTCTACCTTATTACTAATTTGATAGATGGACCCGTGGAAATTCCATGGGTGTTGACATCTAAGAATATCCATTATCTTATGCCTCTGCTCTATGCCCGTTCCTTCACATTCTGTCCCTCATTCCTCCCTGTCTTGGTTGCCTGTCCATGATTTTATCTAAATGTTATACAAACATGGACTACTTTCATATGCAAACATTTTCCTACCCCAGCAAACTACCTAACTTTCTTTCCTATCATCTTATTTAACTACCTTTCTTTTCTCCTCTCCCCTTTCTACACACTTATTATACTATCTAAATTTTTTTGATTTATAGTAATGAAATGATTGACATGATTAAACTTATAATCGAAATAAGTAATATTTTTATCTATAGTTTATTTATTTATTTATCGTAATAGAATAAATGATATTAATCTTTTGCTAATCATCGCCAGCCAATTTGACCATTTACAAAATCAAGTACAGTAGGGCAGAAGTGTCAGTGTCTAAATACAACTATATTTATACAAATGATATAAACAAACGGTGTAATCCTGTCCCCCATAATTAATCATATCCTTACAAATTTAGACGTATTTAGGTAATGTAATCATTATAAATTTAAACCTATTCAGACATAGACGTTTTTGTCACTTCGGTCCTACTGTACCTGATTTTGTGAATAACCGAATCGGCTGGCGACAATTAGCAAAAGATAGCTTATCATTGCAAATTTTATACTAATAAAATAATATTTGAATAAAATAAGTAGTCTTTTCATTTATCTAATTCATGGTAAAAAAAAGTAATATTTTTAATAAAATGAGATAAAATTTAGTAAATGTTGATGAATTAGGTGACACAGTAATATGAAGTAAATGTTCACATTTCCTATTTTTAAATGGATTCTCAACGTTTGTTTTTTTAGATTTGTTGCATTGAGAAATTATAAGTTTGTCAAAGGTTTGGATTGAGATTGTGAAAATTATTGTTTTTAGAGGCGTCCTCACCTCTCTATAAGATGGTCTGTTCGTCTGTTTCTAAGCTGTTTTGAGTCGGATTTACCTGAAACTTAATAATAGAGAGCCCCTCGATAAAATGCTTCTTATCTAGAAAAATGTCCCACTTAGGGCCACGTGATATGACAATAATGGCGTTTAAACTTTGTTTTTAAATCAATTTTTTCAGATGTTTACTTTCAGAGTCAAGTGATCTACCAATAAGTGCGTTTTAACTTTGTTTTAAAATCGATTTTCTCAGCTGTTTCACGTAAGATTTACTTAAAACTTGATAGAAAGGTGTTCCTTAATAAGATACTTCTTACCTGAAATTATATTCCATTTGGGGTCACATAATCTGGCAATAATGACGTTTAAACGTCATAGTGGACCTCTCATTGAAATTTTGGTTCTTGTTTTTTTTGTTGTTGATATTTTGATGTGTACTGAATAGACTTTTTTTTCATTTTGTGGAGACACAGCAGACACTGATGTAGTAACGTACAGAACTGAAGTAAATGTCGTCTGTTTTGTTCAAATTTCCGAGTTCGTTTTTTACCAAGCAGATTAATAGTATAGATGATTACTATCAACCTTAATCTTAATTTTTGTTCCGATTGGAAAAAGTCGAGGACTATCATTTGCCATAAATATCTGTTGTCGTTGTCTTCGTTTCATTGTCGTTATGAAATTTTCTCAATTGGATAATTTTGTTATTCCTTGATATATTTCAATGAAATTTGGTATGTAGGCTTGTTGAGAGATTCTACCAGGGTTATGGTGAGTTATGGTCGACCCTATTGTTTATTTACATTTTATAAACAAGAACGTTGTTTTTGTTCACAATTGGGAAAGTTTCTCAGATCTTTGCTGACTTTGCAGAAATTCGGCTTTAATGTTGACAAAATCCCAGGAATTGGTAAATAGAGAGTTACATTCGATCCGATTGTTTCTTTACATTTTATATGTAAATAACCAAATGTCAAGTGTCAAAGGTTAAAAAAAAGAATTTTGAACTGCTGAACCGTTTAGAATGAAAATTGTTATACAGGTTCTTGGGCACCTACTCACTGAAAATATACATCGATTTTGAGAATTTTATAGTTTGAATGAAAAGAAATTGGCCATTTCGAAGTTACCCGCCCTCTAAAGCAACTAATTGCTCTCTCTCTCTCTATTGTTTTGGTTTTCTTTTATCATAGCATAACTTTGATAAAGGTAAATAATAACAATGATAATGGTTTAGAATAAAAATATATAATAAAATAATTATTCTCCCTTGTTCCTTCCAGGGTGTCAAGATGCTCGTCTTTCCAGAATATGGTATCTTTGACACGTATATGACGAGGCGGCGGATGAGCCTGTTTGCAGAGACGATTCCGGACCCTAAAAGTGGACACCGAAACCCGTGCGTAGATCCAGAGTTTAAAGATCAAAGTACTGAGATCCAAAGATTGTTGAGTTGCATTGCCAGAGACAATGAGATGTTCCTTGTCGTCAACATGGCCGGTCGAGAAACATGTAACCATGAAGCCGAATGTCCATCGGATGGACAATACTTATACAACACTAATGTTGTCTTCTCGCCAATGGGCGAAATTGTGGCAAGGTATTACAAAACCCATTTATTTGAAGAAGACTGGTTTAACTCGGCAAAATCGATCGAAATGGCTATCTTTGACACTCCGTTCGGCAAATTTGCTACTTTTATTTGTTTTGATATCATGTTTAAACAGCCGCCAATTGAATTAATCGAAAAATACAACATTCGTAACATAGCTTATCCGACTGCCTGGGTTGAACGGCCTCCGATTTTTCGATCAATCTTAACGCATTCAGCCTTTGCTCGGATGGCAAAGGTCAATCTTTTAGCTGCATATCTTCACTGGCTACCCACTATGTCCTATGGAAGCGGGATATATACACCTAACGGGGCTGCTGCTTATTTTTACCGACGGGACGTTCCTGGCAGTAAATTGTTAATGGCTGACATACACCAAATCAACAATGTTAAACCAGAGACGGTTGGAACCCATTTCAACAGTTCAACCCACACTGAAGATGTTACCGCATTGAATCTCTTTGGATCGAGTGATCTCCCTCCCTTCAATTTTAAGCATCTCAGAACCAAGTCTAGGTCGGTAAAAGTTTGTCATAAATCGCTCTGTTGCCAAGCCTCTTATGCAATTAGAGGAGGGTTTCAAGAAGTGTACGCATTAGGGGTCTACGAAGGCTATGTGCTGGCGTCCAAAAACAAACTGTACCTCCAGGTCTGTACGCTACTGAAATGTCCTTCCTCGAAGTGCGGAAGGGAAATCAGTGAAGTCGAGACAGTATTTAGCCACATCTCGCTGCAAGGCACTGGCTTTTCAAATAAACACATCTTTCCTTCTGTTGCGGCGATGGACAGAGGTCTATACGAACTGGTCCCAGACGCCTGGACTTATTCGTTGCCAAAAGGAATCGAAACACGACCGGGGAAGACCATACCTCTACATTCAGCCAATCTCATCGGGCGGGTTTATTCGAAGGATATTCTCGTGAGAGACACATTTAAACATAAAGGTTTCGAAACTGAATTCCTGGTTGAATCGGTCATTAAATATATTTTTCACTTGGTAGTAGCCTCTATTCAGGCAGCCTTTTAGAGAGGTCGGCTCACTGACAGGCCTGACAACGTGGTAAAATGGTATTGTTGACAGATTAAGTATTCATGAATAGCGTTCCTGCGAAAAAATAAGTCACGTGGTAAAATTTTAATGCCGCCTATGAATTTTGAATGCTACGGTTAAAGAAAAAAAGTCTAATAATAAAACTACGTGGACTAAAAAGCAATTGTCATATTTATCTTGCTTTAAGTAGTATCATTTGATTGCAGGCTTATGAAAATATGTATACAATTAGCACAACTAAAGAAAAATATTGGCTTAACCATTTATGAATAGATGATAAAGGAAAATCGATACACCGAATAAATAACTAATTTTATTGTACACTTATTACCTGCGGTGTACGTCGGCAGGTCTGTGAATGCCTAAATTACTTTCTTTCATTTTGAAAAATGCTGAAAGCGTTCATGAGAAAGGATTGGAAGAGAAGGTTGGCAAAGAGAGCATGATTCTTTCTTACGTCACACTACGTCATATTCTTCTTCTTTTTTTTAAACCAATTCTGAAAGTAAAAAATTAGTCAGTATTAGAGACAAAGAAAAAAAGGTAGGTACGAAAGAAGGAAGGGAGTAAGACAGATTTTACTAAAAAAAAAAATTCTTTATGCTTTTTATCAAAAAGACTCGTTACGTATGTGAAACTGTCAGTTTTGAAAGAAACAAATATGATTTAGGAGAAGGTTCTATTTACAATGTAAGTATATTGATAAATTGGGGTAATTGATTGGAATAGGTACATGAAAATGTTTTTCCCAGAGTATGCAAGGGGAATAACCGGAATAGACGCTGTACATGATGAAAGTGTAAATTACTATTGGCGCAATTACAGTTTGACACAAATCGTAAACTATCTGTACTTCGTATTTACACGAGTTTGTATTGAAAAACGGAGTCAGAAATGAAAAACTATGCTATCATTAATCTTAATTTCAAGTGTTTATTTTAGAGTTACAAATATTGAAATAATATTTTTATGTCGTTAATTGCACCTCAACACTAAACGCCAAGCCCAATACTAGTTCTAACATTTACCCTAATATTAGCCTTAACCACTTACGCTGAATCATATCCTTCCAGTTCAATTTTTGCAGAAGTGCAGCTTTCACTCTCTACGCCAATTTAGACAAGATATCGCTACCACCCAAAGTGGTAAAATTTCAATACTACCATTTTATTTGTTACCCCAACAAAAGTAAAAACATTACATAACCTTTTCAAATAAGCAGCTCTTTGGTTTTTTTGCAGGGAACCTTTTTTGGCTTCTATTTTCAAACTTCACCTACCATGAAGTCCCTTTAACTTGAAACATCATAGAAAGGTGTTCCTTGATAAGATGCTTCTTACCTAAAATTGTCTTCTACTAAGGGTCACGTGATCTGTCAATAATGTCGTTTGAACTTTAGAGTGAACACCTCATTAAACTTTCGGATTTTGTTATTTTTATGTCAAAATTCATTACCAAGCTCTCACTATGTTTTTATTTTTAACGTACATTCCCAGAATATGAATATAAAGAATATACACAAGTCCATGTAATTTGCTCATGTTTCTGAAAGAAAACAACTCAATAAATCTTTTTAAAGAATGAATTAATGAATTCAAAGACACATAAAAAAAATGATAAATAAGAATATTTTATTTTGGTCATGAGATTTTCTTCAATGAATATGAGATTTGGAATCATCTACATCGATACGTTTGCAGTTTTCGAATAAAACAGTTCAATCGTTAAATGTCTAAAAGTGATTAAATTTAGGCTCCATCAATATTTTCAGTAAAAATCTGACACCGTGTACATATTCTACATGAATTTCATAGCAAGATGATCTGGTGTCGTTATGACACCATTTAGAGAGAGGATGGTTGATACATGGGGCAGGTTTGATCACTCGCTTTAATTTCGATTTCTGGTACTTGATGGTGCCACTGTTCAAGCAGCTTCAGTCAGAACCTTTTCTAGGAATATAACGTAAACAGCATCGTGCGTTTGGGGGCTGGTTGATACACTTTCAGTGGGGGGGGGGTTACACTGTACCACCCTTCCCCATTGATTGTACCCACTTACCCCCAAATTGGAATCGTGTAGGAACATAATATGCATAATGTAAATGCAGATTTTTATCTTTATGTCAATGACTAGGATGTGGCGAACGTTTCCTATTATGGAAGTATTTGCTTTGATTTTCCCATTGATGTAAGAGTCAAACAGTTTTTATTGATTTCATGCACACTTATGAAATTTGCTGATTTTAGACGAAAAGTTGCTTGCTGACTCAAGCAAAGATTTTAGGGTTTTCAAATAATCTTAGCTTCAATTTTATTTCGATGACTAGTGTACATATTACATCAAATGAAAGCAAACCTCTTTTCATTCAGGTTTATAGCATTAGCATTTACATGACCTTGTAGATCTCAAAATTAGCACTGAGATGTAATTGGCATCCACTGATCCAACTCTCAACCACTTTCAGGAGATTTAAAACCAAATTTGCCCAATTTTGATCCCGAAAAATACTAAATGGCTACATATGGCTTCCAGTTTCGTTAAAAATGGACGTCAAAATTTGAAGTCATGTAAAAAAATTCCGTCGAAGAATAAATATGGCCAGAATAAATTCTATTTGTGATATCAGTAGCGTTTGCTTATGAAATAAAGTCAAAAAACATCTTGATTCCAGAGAATGTAGATCTTATTGATAAAAGGTCAAAAAAGCTCTCCCTAAAAATAAAAACATTTTTAGAAAACGCCTAATTGAGTACTAATGGAAATTTTCAAGTCTGTAGACAACAGTATGACCAGTAGCACTGGGACACACGAACACATATGAAAATAAAGGATAAAATCCTTCGCTATCTTCGATGGTTGTTCCATTATTTTTTGCGTACTTATTTTTAATCTAGCTATAATCAACGTCTCATTATAAACGTCAATATCAACTTCCTATAGCTTGAATGGCCATTTCTCGGCTGTTAAGCTCTCTGCTAACGGGTATAACGACATGCTCAAAGACGCCAACTCTGTAAGAAGCGAGAGGGTGGTCGTCCTTGGTATTCGGCAATGAATTCTGTAAAGTAATGATAGCAACATTAATCGAGACAGGGAAATGGTGCTATTTCTAAAAGACATTTCCATCTTGTTGGTGTAGTTTGGAACGAGAAATAAATGGGAAGAGAGGAAAAATAAAATACAAAGAATATCAGTGCTTGAAGGTTTATTTAGATAACCTGAATGAAAAGTATTGACCAAAGTACTTTTAAGATTAACTGTTTATATAATTATTAACTAGATAGATAGATAGATAGATAGATATTGAAAACCCGGCAGAAATCGCCCGACACTGCACTGATTGGCCAACTAGCAAAAATCGAACATACTACATCAGCCAATGACTGGATTGGCGTTTTGCATCTCCGGCTATGCAAAATAATTATTTTTCTAAAACTACTTCGGCTTCATGTTGTATTTCCTATGCAAATTTTTTGCATAGAATTCCAAGTCTTTTAAATAAAATATATATACATATATATATATATAAATGAATAAGTACGAAAATTTTAGGCTTAACAAGCCCATTAACCTCAACTCAAATCCTCGTAGGTCAGTGTGGCGGTGCTAAAGTCGTGTTCACCCTCTTTAAACATCCTGCACCCAAACCTTCGTTTTTTAGCCGACCTGTATTTATCTGCCTATAGCGCGTATTCGGTAAACGATACCTAATATTGATAATTATTTATAAACCAACCTCATTATTGGGTATATTCCTATCAACTTGAAAGTTTCCCAAGAAACTATCGAGGGCCTACGCCTCCAGAGGCCTTGAGTTTAGTCGAGTGAGGATTCAGGGGGCTTGTTTCGCTCTGTGCACTTAGCCCAACATATTGTTGCACGTTAGCCAGTAAGGGGCTATCTACCAACTACGGCCCCTGAGCTGATTAAGGCTTCCCCTAGCCCTTTCTTCGTTGAATAGAATGTTACGTCACATTAAACTACGAGTAATATACTGCAGTAGGAAGCCCTAATTGCATTACTCTAGAAAACAAGCCATATTCCAGATATGACAGCAATATAAAATCAAAATTACCTTCCAGACCCCTTGACTTGAATCTACTCTGCCTAATGGACAAACCTCCACTAATATAAATGCTGTTGGAAGGGGAAACTCCGTTAATCTCTGCTCCCAAAAACTCTACTCTCAAAGACGTTCATATCCCCACCCCCACCAAAGATCTAACCGATCTATCCAGTTTCAAGTTTTTCTAGTGCAGTTATTTCGGCTATGGCGACAAATTAAAACTAATACCTCTTTCCAATATTTATTTTCAAAAAATTGAAAAATTTGACATAAAGTCGGAGGGGGTAATGGGATATTTGGGCTGGTCAACTCTATTCCTAATCTTATCTTAGCTAGTCTCATGCACTGACCCAATCTCACTATATACGTCCATTTACCAAAACAACACATTTTTCTTGGTCTCTCTCACACTGCATTCACCATAAAATCAGATTCTCTCTATGATGAAAAACTACTCTAAACCCATATTTACAATTTTGTGTGTGTGTGTGGGGGGGGGGGAATAAAATTATGATGAATATTTACAAATAAAAACGAACCCCAATGACTGATATATATTTACAAAAAAAAGGCGAAAACAAAATTAGTATGTGACCCCCCCCCCAGAAAACTTAAAATGGCAGAACAGTAAGTTAACCAGACGAAAAATGGATGTCAAGAGAGAAAAAAAAAAAAAAAATCTCTCAAACATCCTCTGAAAACTTTACCTTCTGTCATCTGGAGGGGATGGGAATCGAAAAGAAAAAGAAAAAAAAAAAAAAAAAAAAAGGGGGGGACAGAAAAAAAAGGGGGGCTGATGACCATTCTCTCCCTAGCTAAGAAACTGTTGGCTAACAGAAAAAGAAAATCTAATCTAACCTAACTTGGGCTGGGTTAGCATGTTTGTTTCAGGACTGCAAAATCCTTAATTAACCAATATATTTAAAAAAAAAAAAAAAACACTCTAAATTAGCATCTTTCACTCGACACAGTCGGGCAACTCTCACCAACCTTCCGTTGAATTCCGACCAAAGGAGCCTTTCCCTCTCGACCCTGATTTTAACTTTAAGCTGATGCCTAAAGTATGCAATCAGTTGTTCGGGAGTGAAATGCTCGCCTTCGTGGAAGCCCTTCTGACGCGTCATCCAAATCACCATTCGCATCACGCCAAGTAAGCACATTAGCACTATATGTGCGTCCTTTTCCAACGATGGGAACACATTGCTGCAGACGACACTGGCATCAAAGGCAAAAAACCGTGCCCTGACGATGCGAACCATGTAGCCTTCAACCAGCTTGCACAGCGGATGCACCACGCTGCAGTGGAAGAAGGCGTGCTCAATGGACTCCTCCATTTCACCACAGCGTACGCACTCTGATGAAGCCACCAGACCCGCTGCAAAAAGCCGTTTGCCGACCCAGAGAGCATTCTGCATGACTAGCCAGGTGAGGGACGCCTCGTTGTTATTGAGGCACCTCAGACCGGGCGTCCAAGGCCAGATTGAGCGACTCTCCGCCTTCGTCAAACCAAGCCCCTCGATCATTTCGTCTCGAACGGACCCCCTCACTATTACCCGATATAATGCCCTCCTCGACAACGACCGGGTGTCGTTGAGGCCTTCCTTCACCCGTAACAAAACTCGGAGAGCGTGTCGGCATTCTCTATAGAAAGAGCATTCCGCCCGGGGTCTACGGCGGGCCTCACCCCCGTCGTCGGAATGCACGTTTCTTAAGGCTGGGAAAGCCTTCCTGGCGTCTTCTTTCCAGAATTCGCCGTTCTGCTCTTCTTGCGTACACATCCGACCTAGGAAGGTCAAGCGTAAGGTATGTTGCCGAGCTTCGATGTTCGGCATTCCTAGGCCGCCTTCCGCAGGCTGGAGCTGACAGATCTTGCTAGATACCATAGGGTGCCTGTGACCCCATAGGAGTCGAAACATGGCAGCTTCCAACTTTAGTTGGTCGGTAAACGGAAGAGGGAGCACTGAAAGTCGGTAAAGGATAAGGGGGTAGATGTGAGAAACGCACACCTCGGCCCTACCCTTGATGGAGAGCTTCCTCCGAGTCCACAGATTAACTGCTTTCTCTACCTTTTCCAGTACCCCCGACCAATTTTTCTCCAACTGGAGGTCGGGACCGAACCAGACGCCGAGTATCTTGCACGGCCCGCCCGTCCAGGCAAAGGGACCAGGGAGAGAGCGACCTCTCCACGAGTCCAGCAACAAGCCCTCAGACTTGTCACAGTTGGCTTTGGCCCCTGCCACCGTCTCATACGTTTGGATCTCTACGCTGATTTCCCTGATCTCGGCAATGCTCGTTACAAGCAAGGTTATGTCATCAACGTAGGCGGTATACTTGACTGGCATGTGACCACCAGGCAAGGTTAGCCCGCGCAGGGCCGGATTCGCCTTTACTTTGTGCAGGAAAGGTTCCAGCGCAAGAATGTACTGTATCGGCGAAAGTGGACAACCTTGACGAACTGATCTGGACAACCGAAAGGCTTTCGACCTCACTCCATTCACCTCCACCACCGAGCTGGGGGATGCATACAAGAGACGAATCCAGGAGCGAAAGATCTCACCGAAGCCAGACGCGGACAAGACAGACTCGAGAAAACGATGGTCGACCCTATCGAATGCTTTGGACTGATCTAATTTGATCAGCGCGGCTCCATTGTCGACTTTCTCAATGATCGTGCGCACCGTGTGCAGATTATCTTGGATAGTCCGACCCTTTACAGAGCAAGTCTGCTCGGGACCAATCAGACTCTCCAGCACAGTCTGCAGCCGGTTCGCTAGGACCTTGGCCAAAATCTTCAACTCTGTATTGAGCAGAGTTATGGGCCTGAAATTATCTACCCCGTCCCCTCCGTCTTTGTCCTTGCATAGCAATTTCACCACCCCTCTGGTAAAGCGGCTGGGAATGCTCCCCTGCTTTAACCAGTGGTTAAAGATCAAAGCCAGCAAGTGAACAAGTATGGGCGACAGCCTCAAATACACTTCGTAAGGCAAACCATCGATCCCCGGTGTCTTCTCCTTCTCCACGCTCTTTAACGCTTCCCGGATTTCATCCTCTGTTATGGGCCCCTCGCACCCAGCTGCTTCAGTCGCCTCAAGGCGAGGGAAGTCAGCTAAATAGGCGTCGAACTGGGCCGAACTCAGAACAGCTTCCCTGGTGAATAGTTCCTGGAAGTTGGCACGAAACACCTCGCAGATACCTTCGTTTGTGGTCACAAGACGTCCGTCCGGCGATGTGACGCTGGAGATATGCCGACTAGACGCACTCCTAATTTCTTCTAGCCGCAGTTGATATTTATTTTCAAAAAAATTGAAAAATTTGACATAAAGTCGGAGGGGGGAGGGGTATGAGGTTTGGTCGATTCTATTCCTTATCTTATCTTAGCTAGTCTCATTCACTGACCCAATCTCCCTATATACATCCATTCACCAAAACAACACATTTTTCCTGGTCTCTCTCATACTGCATTTACCATAACATCAGATTCTCTCTATGATGGAAAACTACTCTAAACCCATATTTACAATTTTGTGTGTGTGGGGGGGAATAAAATTGTGATGAATATTTACAAATAAAAAATGAACCCCAATGATTGATATATATTTACAAAAAAAAGCGAAAAACGAAATTAGTATGTGACCCCCCCACAAAAGACCTAACATGGCAGAACAGTAAGTTAACCAGACGAAAAATAGATGTCAAGAGAAGAAAAAAAAAAAAAAAAAAAAAAAAAACACTCTCAAACATCCTCTGGAAAACTTTACCTTCTGTCATCTAGAGGGGGAGGGGATGGGAATCGAAAAAAAGCAGAGGACAGAAAAAAAAGGGGGGGCTGATGATCGTTTACTCTCTAGCTAAGAAACTTTTGACTAACAGAAAAAGAAAATCTACTCTATCCTAACTTGGGCTGGGTTGACACGTTCGTATCAGTACTGCAAAATCCTTACTGACCAATAGATCTTCAAAAAAACCACTCTAATTCAGCACCTTTCACTCGACACAGTCGGGCAACTCTCACCCACCTTCCGTTGAATTCCGACCAAGGGAGCCTTTCCCTCTCAACCCTGATTTTAACTTTGAGCTGATGCCCAAAGTATGCAATCAGTTGTTCGGGAGTGAAATGCTCTCCTTCGTGGAACCCCTTCTGACGCGTCGTCCAAATCACCATTCGCATCACGCCAAGTAAGCACATTAGCACTATATGTGCGTCCTTTTCCAACGATGGGAACACATTGCTGCAGACAACACTGGCATCCAAGGCAAAAAACCGTGCCCTGATGATGCGAACCATGTAGCCTTCAACCAGCTTGCACAGCGGATGCACCACGCTGCAGTGGAAGAAGGCGTGCTCAATAGACTCCTCCATTTCACCACAGCGTATGCACTCTGGTGAATCTACCAGACCCGCTGCAAAAAGCCGTTTGCCGACCCAGAGAGCATTCCGTATGACTAGCCAGGTGAGGGACGCCTCGTTGTTATTGAGGCACCTCAGTCCGGGCGTCCAAGGCCAGATTGAGCGAATCTCCGCCCTCGTCAAACCGATCCCCTCGATCATTTCGTCTCGAACGGACCCCCTCACTATTACCCGATATAATGCCCTCCTCGACAACGACTGGGTGTCGTTGAGGCATACCTTCACCCGAGATAAAAATCGGAGAGCGTGTCGACAATCTCTATAGAAAGAGCATTCCACGCGGGGTCTACGGCGGGCCTCACCCCCGTCGTCGGAATGCACGTTTCTTAAGGCTGGGAAAGCCTTCCTGGCGTCTTCTTTCCAGAATTCGCCGTTCTGCTCTTCTTGCGTACACATCCGACCTAAGAAAGTCAGGCGTAAGGTATGTTGCCGAGCTACGATGTTCGGCATTCCTAGGCCGCCTTCCGCAGGTTGGAGCTGACAGATCTTGCGAGATACCATAGGGTGCCTGTGACCCCAGAGGAGTCGAAACATGGCAACTTCCAACTTTCGTCGGTCGGTACACGGAAGAGGGAGCACTGAAAGTCGGTAAAGGATAAGGGGGTAGATGTGAGAGACGCACACCTCGGCCCTACCCTTGAAGGAGAGCTTCCTCCGAGTCCACAGATTAACTGCTTTCTCTACCTTTTCCAGTACACCCGACCAATTTTTCTCCAACTGGAGGTCGGGACCGTACCAGACGCCGAGTATCTTGCACGGCCCTTCCGTCCAGGCAAAGGGACCAGGGAGAGAGCGCCCTCTCCACGAGTCCAGCAACAAGCCCTCAGACTTGCCGCAGTTGGCTTTGGCCCCTGTCACCGTCTCATACCTTTGGATCTCTACGCTGATTTCCCTGATCTCGGCACTGCTCGTTACAAGCAAAGTTATGTCATCAACGTAGGCGGTATACTTGACTGGCGTGTGACCACCAGGCAAGGTTAGCCCGCGCAGGACCGGGTTCGCCTTTACTTTGCGCAGGAAAGGTTCCAGCGCAAGAATGTACAGCATCGGCGAAAGTGGACAACCTTGACGAACTGATCTGGACAACTGAAAGGCTTTCGACCTCACTCCATTCACCTCCACCACCGAGCTGGGGGATGCATACAAGAGACGAATCCAGGAGCGAAAGATCTCACCGAAACCAGACGCGGATAAGACGGACTCGAGAAAACGATGGTCGACCCTATCGAATGCTTTGGACTGATCTAATTTGATCAGCGCGGCTCCATTGTCGACTTTCTCAATGATCGTGCGCACCGTGTGCAGATTGTCTTGGATAGTCCGACCCTTTACAGAGCAAGTCTGCTCGGGGCCAATCAGACTCTCCAGCACAGTCTGCAGCCGGTTTGCGAGGACCTTGGCCAAAATCTTCAACTCTGTATTGAGCAGAGTTATGGGCCTGAAGTTATCTACCCCGTCCCCTCCATCTTTGTCCTTGCATAGCAATTTCACTACCCCTCTGGTAAAGCGGCTGGGAATGCCCCCCTGCTTTAGCCAGTGGTTAAAGATCAAAGCCAGCAAGTGAACGAAAATGGGCGACAGCCTCAAATACACTTCGTAAGGCAAACCATCGATCCCCGGTGTCTTCTCCTTCTCGATGCTCTTTAACGCTTCCCGGATTTCATCCTCTGATATGGGCCCCTCGCACCCAGCTGCTTCAGTCGCCTCAAGGCGAGGAAAGTCAGCTAAATAGGCGTCGAACTGAGCCGAATTCAGTCTAGCTTCCCTGGTGAATAGTTCCTGAAAATTGGCACGAAACACCTCACAGATACCTTCGTTTGTGGTCACAAGTCGTCCGTCCGGCGATGTGACGCTGGAGATATACCGACTAGACGCACTCCTAATTTCTTCTAGCCTCAGCTCATCGGCCATATTCGTTGCCTCGGGGGACATTCTTTTTAATCTAGATCTAACTACTAGAGCTTGATCCTTCTTGGCATGCAAGGAGGCCAACTCTGCCTTAGCTATCTTAACCTGGCTAGAGTCCCCTCCCTCCACCGCCCGCTCGATCCGATCTTCTAGTGCCTTTTGTGCCGCTAGTCTCACTAGGTTGAGTCGCCTACTGTAATCGGCAGCAAAAGACCTAATTTTGTTTTTGAGGTTCCCCCAGAATTTATTTCCCAGGATAGCCCCCGTCAGTTCCCGCTGGATTAGTGATGTTAGCTGGTCCCGAAAATCCTCCACATCCATGAGGGATGTGTTGAATTTCCAGTAACCAGACTTGAAGGGCTTAGCTATACCTAAATTCAATCGGACCCTTACTAATCTATGGTCCGAAAAGGGGACGCTATGGAAACTTGGACATTCCAAAAACTTATGGTCGACTCTTCTAGCTAAGACCCGATCGATGTAACTGGAATGTTGCACCGAACTCGGGTCGCCACTATTAGTCCAAGTCCATACTACTTGGCGGGGGTGTTCGTTTCGGAATTTATCCACCAGGTCAAGCCTGTTGATCAAATCCCGAAACGGAATCACGTCACCGTTGTTAGTTCCCCTATTTACCCCTCGGTCTATATCGGGATCAAGGACGGCATTCCAATCACCCGCTAACACTAGCCGTCCCGACGGAACTACGAACTGATCGATCTGCCGAAAGAAGTTGATTCGCTCACCCTGGCCGTTGGGCGCATAAACCCCAATCAAACGAAAAGCCTCCCCTCTTATGGTAACATCAACGACGCACAATCTGCCCGCCGGGTCTGCATACACAAGGGAACACATCGCATTCAAAGAATGGCTTATTAGCCAAGAGACACCTCTGGAGTGGCTATCAAAGTATGCTGAAAAGAGACGAAAGTCTCGAGACAGCACACTCTCATTGTCGCTCGAAATAAAGTGTGTCTCCTGTAAACAACAAATACTCACGTCGAGGTGCCGGAGGAGACGACAGAGTCTAGCTCTTCTCGACTCATTCCGGCAACCACGACCATTCAAACTTGCTAAATAGAGAGCCATCTTGTTAATCTATTGGCGTTGCCCTCCTGACGCGAACATTGCCGGTGATAGCACACCGACAGCGGGTCCCATAGGATCAGTGCCCATCTCAGTTCTGATGGTGCCATCCAGGGACACGCCGCCGACGTGCCTAGGGAATGTTAGTTTTGCTGCCCTATAAAGGGAGGGGTGCATGAAGACGGGGACCCTCCCTGAACAAAAGTTCTTTAGTTTCTGCAAGTCTGGATGATGCCAGACAGCCAGTGGTGTGGTCATTTGGAAGGCCCCATTGGCCTCCCGGAGCATATCCCACACCTGCCGCGAGGTGTCTCCGACCCGGACTACCGTTAGCAGCTTTTTAAGCCCTGGGAACAAGGTGGGGTCCTCCACGTCGCGTCTTCCGGGCTCGACGAACCGGAAACTGTGGAGGACTTTTAAATTCCTTAGGGCTTGCTGCTGGAGTTTTGATCTTTCTAAAATGTCCGGGTCGACACGGCAGATGTGGACCCCTCTCTTGTGTCTTACTTTTTTTTCCTTTTTGGTAGGCTCGCCGGCGTCTCCCCCGGCTGGGCTTCTCGGCCTCTTTTGTGAGGCCGACTGTGTTGGTGTTTGTGTGGGTGTTGTTGTTGTTGTTGATGGTGTTGATGGGGGGGACGACGACGGCGGCGGTGATGGCGGCGGCGGCGGGGGAGGTTGCGAAAATATCAGTAGAGTGGGCGGCAATGGAGGAGTCGGAGAATATGTGGGTTCTGGTATTGTCAGATTTTTCTTGGGTGTGTGTCTGGGAGATATTGTCAGTTCTGTTTTTTGGGGGGGGGATTTTTCCAAGATTGTTATTTCAGTTTTTTTGGGGGAAGATTTCTTTAAGACTGTCAATTGTGTTTTTTTGGGGGGTGATTTTTTTACTGAAGGACTGTGTATTGTTCGGGGAGAGGGTGGAGGGGTAACCCTCTCTGCTGGCTGCCTGGACTTAAGTTTTATGAGCAACGCCGCCGCCATTTCTTTTTTTTCACGACTCGGACTAGCATAACCCCCTACTCTAGCCCGTTCCGCATAAGACTGCGGGGTCTCTCCTTGGGGACTGTCGGTGTCGGTTCGCTTTGGGATATGTGGCAACAGGGGTGCTTCTATTTGGACCTTCTTCCCACTACGACCTACTACCTGCCACTCCCCCTCCGTCTTCTCTTTTTGTGCCACCACCTTTGGTGACGGAGTCGACGGTTTAGGTGAGGGGAGACTTTTACCTCTCCCGGCATCTGACTGGATTCCTCCAGTCATGGCAGTAGGCGAGACTACGGGAGCCTCCTTTTGGGCGGTATCAGAAACTAAGTGGGAAGGGTTTTGCGTCAGGCTGGACGGTTTTTTTTTGCAGATAGCGGCGAGGTGACCAGCCTCCCCGCATATCCAGCAAACTGGCCTCCTACCTTTTACGATAAGAGGCAGTTTCCTCCGACCACCTATGTCCAAATAGTTGGGAATGGCCAGGAACGCCTTCCTGCCGATCATCAGATCGAAACGCCATTCCCCACGCATCGTGTCGAAGTCAACCGAGACAATTTCTCCGTATTTCAGGAGAAAAGCCCCGATATGTTCCCCGAGCACGAAGCTGGGCACCTCATGTGCAATTACCCGGGTCCTTATCCGGCCGAGATACTCAACACGAATGTAATACTCCTTCGTTTGGAGCTCTCGGCGCAGGAGATCTGAACAGTCCTGTTCAGTGGGCAATAGCACGTCCCACATCGCAAAGCCATCGCCTTTTACGACTTGTTTGGCTTTGATTCCCAAGCTCGCCAGTGCTTTCAACACTATGTCTTTATTTGACCTGACAATTCGGTTTGACTTCTTGTCGACCAAAAAGACGGACACCATTTTCTTTTCAATGTCTTTCAATTCGACCAAGTCCACCAGCAAGCCATCCTCTTTTACGAGGTGGGTGTATGACTGGCAACGCTCTTTTCTGGTGTACTGTTTGTCTGCGTTTTTTTCAGCTTGTCATGTTTTTTTTTTGTTTTTCTTCCCCATTTTAGGGGGTATGGATGTACCCCCGCCCTCCCCCTTATCGGGGGAAGCAAACAAGGCCCTCCTGGCCTCGTCGGCCATGAAGGGAAATGAAAAAATACAAAAACCGGACAACAAAAAAAAAAACAAACTTATCTTGTAGGACTAGAGTTTCGGGGGGGTTCAACTAGTCCGGAATCTGTTCCGTGTGGTTTCAGCAGTAGCAAACTTGTTACATCAACCAATGACTGGATTGGCGTTTTGCATCTCCGGCTATGCAAAATTATTTTTCTCAAACTACTTCGGCTTTATGTTGTATTTCCTATGCAAATTTTTTGCATAGAATTTCAAGTCTTTTAAAATAATATATATATATATATATATATAAATGAATAAGTACGAAAATTTTGGGCTTAACCAGCCCATTAACCTCAACTCAAATCCTCGTAGATCAGTGTGGCGGCGCTAAAGCCGTGGTCACCCTCTTAAAACATCTTGCACCCAAACCTTCGTTTTTTAGCCGACCCGTATTTATCTGCCTTTAGCGCGTATTCGGTAAACGATACCTTACTATTAATAATATTGATAATTATTATTTATAAACCAACCTCATTATTGGGTATATTCCTATCAACTTGAAAGATTCCCAAGAAACTCTCGAGGGCCTACGCCTCCAGAGGCCTTGAGTTTAGTCGAGTGAGGATTCAGGGGGTTTGTTTCGCTCTGTGCACTTACCCCAACATATTGTTGCACATTAGCCAGTAAGGGGCTATCTACCAACTAGGGCCCCCGAGCTGATTAAGGCTTCCCCTAGCCCTTTCTTCGTTGGATAGAATGTAACGTCACATTAAACTACATGTAATATATCGCTGCCCAACGTGTAATATACTGCAGTAGGAAGCCCCAAGTGCATTACTCTAGAAAACAAGCCATATTCCAGATATGACAGCAATATAAAATCAAATTACTTTCCAGACCCCTTGACTTGAATCTACTCTGCCTAATGGACAAACCACCACTACTATAAATGCTATTGGAAGGGGGAAACTCCGTTAATCTCTGCTCCCAAAAACTCTACTCTCAAAGACGTTCATATCCCCACCCCCACCAAAGATCTAACAGATCTATCCAGTTTCAAGTTTTTCTAGTGCAGTTATTTCGGCTATGGCGACAAATTAAAACTAATACCTCTTTCTCACCGTGAGAATCGCTGGAATGTACTTTAAAATCGTGGACAAGTTGATTCTCACTCAAATCCAGTCTGCTTCTGCTGCAAAAGACTGCATCATGGAAAATGCCCACCATAATCTTATGTTTTCTATAACTTAACTATAGAAGCCTAGACCGTCAAGTTTTTAGATACGTGAAAATTTTCCAAACCCAACTTCCTAAAATCCTTTGGGCGTGTGTTTTTTGTCTGTTTTCATTCTTAAACTCAAGTGGCCAGGTATAAGGATCAAACTGCTCGCCATGATTCAGTTCATTTCCTTTTTCGTTACGACACTGGTTTCAATTTGATTACCTTTCCTTAAATGACTGGTAAAATATCGTAATTCTGGCTCCATAAAGAATTTTAATGAATTTGTCCATACGATAGGACTTATGAGCAATATTAGCCGGTTCTACTTGTCACCACTTAACATTGGACACACAGGCTGAATTTTGTTGGAGATTTCCTTTGCTCAACTGTAGACCATCAAGGCTACCTTTCCAACGCTTCTAGATGGAAGAACCCTTGAAGTAATTTTCATATCTCGAGGCACCCCTGTAAAAAGTATGCACACAACAGCGTTAAAAAAACTTGTATGTATTATAACCTAAAGTAATTATCAGTATTCTAGTGTATATAAATTCTCAATATTCCAAGGAATATTGCTTGGTTCAAAGATGACGGACAATTGTTCATTTGGTTGTTCTTTATCAGACTTTTCGTTCTCTGGTTTTCTTAGACTCAACGGTATGCCCAGGGCCTAATTCAAAATTGGGAGACCAGTGCATAACATTTCTAGGTATCGCCTTCTATTTCTTGTATTTAGCTATTTTTTCTCTAACGAAATATTACTGAAATTATTTAATTGATCTATGAAGGACTCTATATTATTTTCATGTTCCGTAATGACCCCCCCCCAAACAAGTTAAATCACTGAAATATTTGGTACATTATTTGTACTGCTCTAGAGAGTCGAGAATGATTGAATGAGGATTTTTAGAATCTCTAAAACTTTATTCCGCATGTTTTTCTTAACCTTATTTTAAGATTGACTTTGCATTTGTCGGCCATTTGTAAATTTGAGTTCGTCCCTTACGTGTCACGTTCACCTAAAGATGGTCGGTGAATAAACAAGGAAATTCTGGAAGAAAAGCAAGAGATTGAAAATCAAACTCCACAGATTTCACAGAAATATTGGGTTTCTTTTTTCATTTGCTATTTGTTAAAAAAAGAACGACTATTCGATTGAATAAGCAGCATATATAACTACACCCAGTTTTTGTCTTTGCAGACTATCTAAGCAGCTTCAGGGCTTTGAGCTGCCGTTAGCATGGAGGAATTGTTGTACTCTAGTTCAAAGCCCCATACTCTACCAAGCTGAAGGCTTCCATAGGGAATGCCTTTCCAACTGGTTACGGCACCTGGTATTTCCATCGCGGTACTAGGGCTCAACGTAGCTTAACTTCAATGATCATACGAGAACCGGTGTATCCATCTCTATTTCTACTAAATCGATTCGAGAAGAAAAATACACTGAAAATTTAGCTCCAGGTTTCACATAGGAAGTTTACCTGATAAAAACAAATATCTGACTAAATGAGCGTATATCTATACTCCACATTTAAAAGCTTTTCTCGATGTTCCACCATTTCCTACCGTCCTTGCCTTATGTTTATCCAATTCATTTGATGAATGACTTTGCATTCATCAGACATCTACAACTTCGACTATATTTCTGATTGCTTTCACCTAAAAATTATTTGAGAATGAAGACCAAATTTTGAAAGAAAAACTGATATCAAACATTCTCCTTAGATTTCAGATATCGAATTTTTTTAATTTGCTGTTTGGCTAACAAAAAATATCTAATTGTATATTCTTTTCCCTAGTTTGAAATTCTAACTCCAGATTTTACATCCGAATGAAATCATCTATATCAAATAAGCAGCGTATATTTCTACTTCGAATTACTGATCTATTTGATCAACTGTTTCAAGTATTTTTTACATTTATTGGAAATTTAGCTCCAGACTTCACACTGGAATCCATTCTTTTTATTTGCTCTTTGCCTAGCAAATAACGTTACTCATATTCGACTAAACGAGTAGCATATTTGTACTCAACATTTAAACTTTTACGCTGATGTCCCGACTTTCTCTGCCTCAATTTTTTATTCTCAACTTTGCATTTGTCAGCCATTTGTAATTGTTTATTGCATATTACTTTCACCTAAAGATGGTTGGAGAATGAACGAGGAAAGATCTTGGAAGGAAAGCAACTAAGATTGAAAATTAACTCCACAGATTCCATCGTTAAATGGATTCCCTTTTGATATACCCTTTGTCTTGCAAAGAACAGAAGTTCGCCTAGAATTATCGTATTATACCCTCTTTGTGGCTCTAGCGGGGTTGGAAACACATTCGGTTTGCCAGGCCTGTCGAAGTTTCGATCTGTTTACGATACCCGGTAACCCCCAATTGTCACCTATCTTGGTACTGACGAGGTCAGACGCTGCTTGACTTCGGTTATCTTACGAGAACCGGTGTATCCAATGTGATTCGGACACTTCGAGTCCCTGGTTTGACTGCTTACTGAATCGGAGACTAGCACTCTACCAGTTGGTCACAGGAATTAATATTACACGTAACATTTCTATTCCTCAATATTATGAATCTATTGAGCTAAATCCATTTTTAATTCGTCTTGAGTCAGATCTTCTTGAAAGAACTGTTAGGATCAAATTAGCTTGTGGTGAGAGCGCTTACCATAATTTTTCAGTTAGATCTCAGCCAAGTGTGGCATATCAAGTGAATAGTTCTGAGATTTTCAATAGCTAAAAATTGAAGACTTTGTAGAAGTCTCTCGTACTTTTCACTGTTTTGTACTCAACCTTGGCTGGTTAGTCGACAATAGTCTTTCCTCCTTTCGGAATCTGGACGTAACTTCTGTTCTGACTACTAATACACTCCTTTAGCCGGGAGACAGTTTACCACTTTAAAAATCTCTGGCATGACCCCCGCCAGGGAGTGGAGGTATTAGATCACCAAAGGAGGCTCTTTATCAGTGCAACTGGGGATCAGGTAAACAGGCCTCCTTAATCTTTAGTGGTTAGAGGAATAGATGACTTTCTCTTACTCTTAGAATTTGCATGGCTCTTCAACGGATTGAACCCAAGACCTACCAAACTGGGGGCGAGCACACCACTGTTACTTTTTCCCCATTGATGCTTGTTTAGTAGGCCATATTGCACACATGACCCTAATTATAATTGTCAGTCACCAATTACGGACAACAAACCATTCTATAGTACATAACATGATTGGTATCAGACCATCTATATCCGGAGATCCGATGAGAATCAAATTAACAATATCCAGCAACATTCAGCTTGCTCACATGTCTTGATCTGGTTTCTCTTATGATCTAGTAGTTAATCCCAGCGGAAGGAAAATTCACGGGGACTTTCGGATAGGCTTTTGAGAAATACTGAATTCGTTTACCGGAAATAGTGCTTAATTTGAAATGGACGAAGTATTTTTCGGCAATTATTTCTTTTTTACTCCCCCCCCCGATACATTTTCGCTGTCTTGTTCACCACGTCTTGGCATGGCACACACAGACTGGTTGGGTTTATTTGTAGCCTGCAAATGTAGGCTAATTTAATTGCCTGTTTTGAAAGCGCGTGCAAACTCTAATATTAGCAAAGATCTTATTTCCAAGTCCGGTGATCTTGAACAAAAAATTCCTTTTAATTCAAAAAAGGGCAGCATAAATCCTAGATTGTTTTGGTTCAGCAGGCTTTTCTTATCTTACCCCCTTCCGAAAAATTCTCGTGCAAACACTCTTCAGTATTGTCCACAAATTTTCTCTCTCGATCAGTGGTTTTCAAACCTTTTCGAATCACCGTGCCCTTAATGTATAAGGATTTGTCACGGTACCAAAGTCAGAAAAGACTGAACAATGGAATTTACGATCATGTGGTTAGACGAAAAAAATTATTCTGATAATTTAAATTCAGTGTTTCCTCTTTTAAAAATCATTACTAGTGGGTGGGTGGGTGAGCCTGCTGTTCATCAGTCTCTCAAATCTTGGAATCAAACTGGAGACTGTCGCCCTCACCTAATTTTTTTTTTTTGCACGATACCTTATTACAGCTACTACTTAGAATCTAGTTTCTCAGGTGAGTCTTCACTAATGAAATTAGAATTTGCTGGGCTTTAATACTTAACAGGTCATTGGTTCATTCCATGTTGCTAAATTTTGTTTTACAATGTATTGTCGTATAGTTAGATGTTGCTTCCTCTGATTGTGATCGTGCATCAATGCATTGAATTACAATTGCCTGAGATCAAATTTAATATCTCGTAAGGAGATCCACATAGGCTATTTCGGTAATCGCCGCGCTAGACTATACAAATCCGACGCCATTTTAAAGGTTCAGTACTTCACAAATTCTCATCTTGACTTGATCCGCCAATAAACCAACAAGTAACCAATTGGGATGCGCGTTTTTCTTAGTGTGTGGGGGGGTCCGTTAATTCCAGTTCAAATTGGTGGTTGCAGTTGACCCCCCCCCATATAAGAACAATCCTCATCCTAATTTAGGGGAGAAAACTCTTCCGTTTGTCAGTCTTGTCACGTTAAACCAAACTAATATATAAAATTACGATGTCCCTACCGTGATTAGAGATCACTATCAAGTGATCAGTAGGTAGCTCTCTTACACACTGAGCCAAACTGAATGTGCACATTTGTTCTTTATCTGCACTTTGCCGCATCGGTAAAAATTACTTTATTCCAAGATCGAATCAGACATTCTGTCTGTTCCTGTAAACTCCTTGTGGAACATAGGGTTGCAACTACACGCCTGCAAATTTTGGGCTACTCCAACCGCCTTTGCCGCTGTCTCGACAGATTTTCTCTGTAGGCGTGTTTTCTGCCTCTTCTCCTTTCTGAGGATTCTAGTCCACCGCTTGAGCTAATGTCCTAATCTCGAACAGGGCTCTGATGTTTGAAGCCACCATCCTGTTTTTTGCCTTTGTTATAGTTAGGTTGTTCCCGAAACTCGCTTTCCGTAGACTCGACAATTAACGGCAACAGTATGACCTCACATTTTCTCGAATTTTTGCCCCTGGCCCCTCTCTTAAGGAACTCGTTACTGACCTTATTTCCCCACCATCAGCCTTCCCTTTCAACATCACTTGACCCCCATCGCCGACCGTCGGACTCCAAGTGACAGTCTTAGTCCTCGATCGTAAAAGAACCCCCCCCATACTGTTCCATCAATTCCACTGTCCCCCACGTTATATGCATAGTTACCGCACTGTATATCCTTCAAATGTCACACCTGTTCCGCTGCAAAACGGTTAATTTAATGGATTTTATTCTATCTACCTGTGAGCTTCAGTTTATCCCCCCCCCCTTATCATAACATATCGACCTCGCCTGTCGATTTAACTAGGCATAATGTAGAGCAGCCGGTTTCTGAAACCTAGGACTATAACAGTGACGGAATCACTTTTTGAATAACTGATGAATTAATTTGTGCCATATTTATTCGTAATGTTTGATTATACACATTATAATCAAAGATAATAAATGACCTTGGAATTGAAATAATATTCTATTCTCCAAGACTATTTGGCTGATTTGGTAGTACGCCAAAATATTTGATACCTTCATATTCGGTACCCATTTCTTTTTGAATACTTTATCTACCGTGTCCTCTGTGATTTTTATTCATTTTATTTTTTTTTCTTAAGATGAAGTATGTTAAAGGGTAAATATTTAATCAAGATATAACTCAAAGCCATAGCTTTGTTTCCAAGGATAATACGCCATCTCTAAAAAAAACTGTTCAGCTGTAAGACTTCATCTCCCAATTATCTAAGCTTTGACAGGGTCAGTTTAGAGATATGAGGGTCTTGCATTGCCATGGATCATTTCATCCGGGTCGTATGGGACCCATTTCAACCTGTTTTCGTCGTTCTTTGTGTGATATTGTTACATCCATATTGTAAGGTTTAACACCGGAAAATGTAAAACACTGGTCATTATCATTTTCATATTTTACCTTTACTACACTTGCATACCTTGATAAGTGCGGTTAATTCGTTCGAAAACACACGGCACTGTCGATTTTTTTTCTCCTCTCCTCCCACAGCTTATATTAGGTTGGCCAGAAATTAATGGTCGATTTTATTAAAGTACATTCTATTGTTACAATATATACAATCTAGGGTAGATATATATATATATATATATATATATATATATATATATATATATATATATATATTGTGAGATTATTCATTTTTTTTTTTTTTTTTTTTTTTTTCTAGTCTGAGGTCAAACATCCAGACAATGAAGATAAGTTACGTGTCTTTTCAATTCAGCCATTAGTTTTCATATAACCTAATATTTAGTGACATCAATTTGAAAAGCAGTGCCTTGACCATACTGCATCAAAACCACACTATTCAAGGTGTTACTGTACTTCGTTATTCAATATTACTTTCTTTCACAAACACTTGAAACTGGTAAATGTTCTGAAACTTGTGGCCTGAAGACATAATCAAAGAGGTTAATACATTTTCAGTGATCCTGAACGGCACGAACTGTTTATAGCTAGCAAATATTTATCTCCAAGTGTGGCGCTGTTGGTGCCAATGAAAACCTGATTTCTGTAGTCCTCTAAGTGCTGGAACCATTGTTCACGGGTCGATGACCACTGCTGTCGATAATTCTCCATTAGGAACAGGTTTGAGTACCTCAAAGTTTATAATGGTATCCCTATATCCAGACTTAATCCAACGCTGAACAGTTTGCACTGTAATGTCCTCTCCCAATGCTTTGGTTCACATTATTTTAGTCACATACTGTAACTCAAAATCGAACTTGGAAATTGGTCTTTTGGGGTCGGCACCATTGTGGTTGAGGCCTTGGAAAACCTCCAATAACGAATCCTCTCTTTACATTGAATCTGTAAAAATTGCAATTAGATTAGTAAATCTTCAACTTCTAGCATTATCTTTTAATGTAAGAGCGGCGTTAACAAACTTACAATTCTTCATTAGTGATCATTATCTGAACCCAACGAAATTCCACGGGTGTTGACAACTAAGATTATCCATCCTTATGCCGCTACTCTTCTCTCACTGTCTATTTTTCATTTATCCCTTGTCCCTTCCAATCTTCCATGTTTCTACCTAAATTTCATACATCTATGGATTAGATACATATGCTAAAATCTTCGGACTCCCTCGGCAAACTATCTAACTTGCTTCTCCCCCCACTTTATTTCTAAAGGAATACCTTCAGTATATACTTCATCTATATAATTTTATAGTACAAAAAACAAGTTTTCAGAAAATACTCTGGTTTGCTAAAACGAATCTTATCCCAGACTTTTTTTTTTTTTACAAACTTGTAATTCTGTAACGTAAAAAGGACACGAACAGTTCCTATCGTCTGCTTTATTCAAATTTCTGCGTTCCAAAATTCTCTTGTGATTGGTCATTTTTTTTCTTTATTTTTTTAAACCAAACTAATGTGGGCATAACGGACGGAGAACTAAACAGCGGTCTTGAATCTTCGGTTTGGAGGGAAAAACTTTCATTCTAAATGTCGCTAATTGAGATTTTGCATAGGAATACATGAAATGGGATCAGAGACCAAGTCTGTCCATCAATGCACTAGTTCTAGTAAGGGCGATATTAGATTTATTTTCAGATCTACATGCAAAATTGAGTCGAACATTTGAAAAATCTAGAACCTCCAGATGTCTAGAATATAGGAAATGAATTACATATTGATGGATCGTCATTAATCTTTGTTAACGCCCTTTGTTGGGCATTAGACCTACCCCAATATTCACCAGACCTCGATATCGTGGGCGTCGCGGAGGGAGTACTTTCTGAATAGTTACCGAATATGTTTTTCTCATGGGATTCACGCTGTAAGTCTGTCCAGTGGCTGTCTGATGTTCTTGAAACATAATCAGCCATTTGAAATTTCTGATTTCTACATCGCTGGTCCGTTTTCTAATGTGCTGTCTGGCGATCTGGATAGTTCTCGGTTTAAGGGCCAATCTTTTGGTTAGGTCTCGTTTTTCACCTATAGGTTACTATCTGGAGGATGCATTGGTTATAGACCCTTTAATGTTTATTTTATTTTAAAAAAAAAAAAATTTTTATGGGATTTTGTTTCCGAAGGCTTACCAACCTAACGTGATTCATTGCTTAATTTCTTGTTTTGAGGATTTCATGGAGATTCGTTGTCCCAAGTAGATGTCGTGGTTTACTTAGTTTAATTCTGCGATTTCGATTTTTACTTTGTACTCAGCGTGTTTACTACACATGACGTTTATTTTACTGAGATTTATTAGGTATTCGCCCTCTATTCTGATCCCGTGATCTTCCAAGACTTGGACAGGAGAAATAATCTCTAGGTAAGCTATGACGAGTTTGAGTGAGCTGGTATCACCTTATCTCCATCCTCTTTCAATCTGGATGGCCCAGTCTTTATATAGCCTGATAAGGAACTGCTGCGTCAGTTAAACTTCGTAATATACGAGGTCTATGCCTTGTATGATAGCATCAACGACTTTGGGGATTTCCACCAAGCCGAAAGCAGGCTTGAAGCTGTCAAATGCTACAACTAGGGCATTTTGTGTTTTGATTTACGAAATGGATATGGTCAACGGCCGAGTAGCCTATTCTGAAGACACTGTTCCTGTGGTTGGTTTTTCATCTTCGTTTTTGTGATTCGGTCGGTGATAACTATAGTAAAAAGCTTTTAGATGCAGTTTAGCGGGCTTATTGTCATGTAGTTGTTTAGATAGGTCGGGTTCTCTTTTTAAGTGACATGATTGCGGTGTTCCAATTCTCTGGGACTTTATTCTGTTTAAGGCATGAGTTGAATAGAGGAGCTAATTTCATGTTGATTATTTTTCCATCTTTTTGAAAAGGTCGATGTTATCTGGTCCCGGTGCCTTTTTGTTTATTCATCTAAGAAACTTCATGGAAGTCTTCAAATTGGTGACTTTTGTTTTGTCCCTTGTTTGAAGGAATAGAAGTCTTTGTAGAATTCTTGGGCACGTTTGACAATTCGATCCCTATCTGTTTTTAGTCTCTATTCTCTTCGAGCACACAGGTTATCTGCATTCTTTCTGTACTGAGGGTTTGTTTAGAAGCCCCTGCCCTTTTTTTTCCGAAGATCAATATGGAAAAACGCTTAAATCTCAGACTACAGAATGTTACCAAGTAAAAAAAATCAACTAAATAGCAATTTTTGAAATCTAAACACAACTAAAACACTACATCATGGGAAGCATATAAATCGACAACGCTGAGTATGGGACGCCACATAAACATTTCGGTATGTCAGTGACAACGATTGCCGATATAGATGCTAGCGCTTAAGAAAAAAATATTCAATTTTTCGATGGCACCATAACTCTTGGCAATTTTCGATCTTTATTTGTACATTTTCACTTAATCTGTCTTGGAACAAAAAGATGCAATTACATTCAATTAAACCCTGTATTATGCTTAGGTTTGTACTTCGCTCAATGTCAGACCCATCTCTTCAAAGTCCGTCATTACTGTCCTCTGCAAGGTGATCTTTGACCTCCGTCTCTTTCACTTCAAGAAATTCTTTCGATGGGTATCTTCAGAACGTGACCTAAGCCATCGGAAATTCAAGACGTATTACTAATGTCTATCTTGCATATACAGTGCCGTTTTAGCGATCTTATTACGCCAGTAAATATTGCAGATCATTTGTAAGCAGCTATGGTGGAAGACCTCAACCTATTATGTCTTTGCATCATTTTCTAGCGTTCTGTGTCAGCTGAAATTTGTTTTTCTTCGCGTCCAGAGGTGTAAATAGGCAGACGATTGGCTTGGATTTGTTGGGTCAGATTTATGAAGCTTGTTCACATTACTTTTGTCAGCAATATTTCTTTGCTTTTATGCAAATTTTCTTCGCAAGCTGGAATAGTGTAAAGCGAATGAGCAATCTACAATAAAGTTTTTGAGCATTCCCTAATCCTCAAAATAACCGATATCTGCCAGTTTTACGCTGAGCATGATATCTTTACAGGCTTGGTTAAGCTTTTCCCATGCCTCGGAGCATACGTTGCTAGAGAATTCACAAAATAGAGCTAAAGCACTGACGCTCACGAACAGTTCAAAGCTATGGCGGCTTGAGGTCTTTTGTAAAAGCGAAGTGGTGTAAAGCGAACTTTTGTAAAATAGTGGGATACCTGTACCCCTGATAACATGGGCAATTTTCTTTCTTATATAGAGATTTTAATGGTTTGAATAAAGCTTGAATTCAACTTCAAACCTACGCATTGTTGAAGATATTCTATCTTTAATTCTCTCACTGTGATGTCACTCTCTGCCACATCAGTTCAGTTGAATGGGTTAGGGTGTATAAATTGTCAGCAGTTGAGTGAAAAAAATCTTGAAGCAAATTTTTCTTAAATCTGATTTTTGTAGGATTTCTAATATAAATTAAACTCTGTTCGAAATTTCTACGCTATTGATTTTCAAAAATAATCTCTGGTTCTATAGTGTACACAAATAATTTTTATGTCAGATTTTTCAATCTTTCTTCTCTGCAACAGAAAGATTTTTGCGATGAAATTTCGTTACGAGTTCGGAGTTTGTTGTTCTCCCACTTTGTATACATCATGCTTTATCTCTGGTCCCAGCGAAGGTACTGCATCGATACTCCCCCACAACCAAACCTCGTATGTTTGTTTCATTCGCAGGTGCATTTCCAGGCGACATCCGTTGGTGTTATATTATACAAATATACCGAGCAATCTCTTCACACTCCTGTGACATCCTCCTATTTCCAGCCAGGACTTGTGCGCACTGGAAACGCAGGCGCATATCCTTTCGCCCCACAAAGATTTTGAATGTCATACCAATATTGTCTCTGAAGAGCTCGATTGGTGAACCTCTCTCGTAGAATAAAGCTGGCACACGACGTCAACAGTCCTGTTGATCGATAAATGCGTAGGGCCACTGTGGTCAAGCAATGGTCTCACTGCTAGCTTTCCGCCAATGTATTAGTACTGGGTCAATTGATTGACGTTGATGTGCCATGCATCCTTTACTCGACGCAACCTGCATCATCAGTAGGTCTGCTCGTTTCCAGCGACACTCCGGTTATCAGTGAACTTGTGTCAATCGATACGTTCATTTCATTGCTCTTCATACATCGGTTTCTCAGACCAAAGCCATTTCTTCAATTTGTTCGTACAGATGTCTGCATTGAACGTAAATGCATCAACGTGCTCATTTCTGTGAGCCATTACCAGGCGAACCTCCGATTTATTTTCATGCAGCACTACCATCAGTGGGACCGCACCCTTAGTTGTTTTTTCCCCTCTTTCGTGAGAGTAGGGTACTAGCCAGCCATTATCCATCAATGATTGAAGTTCATATTCGTCTCTGACTTGTTCAGACGTTGGGTTCTCTGACACTCTATTCCGCAAATCCTCGTGCGTCTCATTATCCAACCATTGCGCTTTTGATCAAACCCTTTTTTGAAATCTGGCTCCTCAATCTGAATGACTGCACACACGGGTGCATCCTTGAGAAAATGCAGAGTACTCGATTGCGTAATCAGAACGCCACCTAACGCTTTGATGGCATTGATTCTATCCAAGAGGTCGTATCCCAGCTTAATATTGTCTGATAATCCCAGCACGAAGGCACAAGCCAGTCCGCGCAAATCAGTTGCAAAGGCTGTGCAGAGGGCATCCTTTATGCAATTGACGCCCATTCCTCTCCTCCTCTTTGCTCAGCTGCAGGTAAACGGTAAGTGCTCCACCTGCCAAACGAACTGGAAGCATTTACTCGACCTTGGTCACCCCAACTCGCAAACCAGCAAGACTTTCTCTATCCATTCAATAAAGGACTGCTAGCTATTTGCTCTGTTTAATTCTGGTATGAGTTTCAGATCGAACTTATCAGCCATTTTCCTCCCAAGTAGCCAAATAACTCGTATCTTTTCAAAACAGTAGAACCACATGTAAGAGGACACTACTCGATGCCAACAGGAATGTCACAATGCAAATCAAAACTCCAGGTTGCATCAACACAGCTAAACTTTTATACAAAAAGCCCAGAGAATGATCATATTAAGTGGGTGATCACTTTGTCTTCTCGTCTTTTTGAAAGATCAAGGGATACCACTTATTACAAATGCCACGCACAACCATTTCTGACGTTGGGTAATTTCTCTCCTATAGTATGCTTTCAGTATTTTGGTGCCCAAGAATCTGTATAGCAATTGCTACACTGATTATAATGACAGTTTCAAAGTTCAATATTTTTTGCATGTTGACATTGGGGTTACTTACATATGAAATGTAAACAATCTGTTCAACATAACTCACCATTTTTTTTTTCCCATTGCTGGAGTGACTTCAGATCCAATTGTCAAGGAGATTGAAAGGGTTAACTATTTGGAAGAGTTGCCAAACAAGTTGGTTAAATAGTCTTAAATTAGTGTTTGCAAAGAATACAAGTTGGAGTCATTGGAAACCAGTATCTAAATAAACTCAACCAAAAATGATTGGAAGTGTTCAGATGTTTCAGCAAAGGACCAAGGAATGTAAGGAAGATTTGTAGACTGATATGTATGGAAAGAATGCAAGGAAATACTTGTGAGCAGTACTGTTATTCCAAATTCTATCAAAGCCGTTAGCTCCTTTGATGTATTGCCCTCTTTCCCCAATCTGACTGACACTCTTAATATTTGAAATTTCAATACTGGCCAACTGGTAAGCTTGAATTGCAGTTATACTTGATTTTATACATCAATTTCTTTCAGTATGAAAACAAAATGACACATTGGTAATCAATGTTTTTGATATATATTTACCCACTTTGGACCAGGATATTTTTGTGTGATGTCATATTGGCAAAATATTTTGTCAGCAACTTTGTTAGGTTGAGGGGGACCCAAAAGCCTATGAGCAACTGAAATTATCTGCAGAAAACTTTTTTTTTTCTTTCTTTGTCAAAGGAAAGATCAGTTACAAAGTGTACAATTGAAGAAATTAACCTTTTCCCTCTTTTATCTTATTTTTTTTTTTTTTTTTTTTTTTTTTTTTTAAGCCCTTCTAGGGGGTTGGGATTGGTTTGTCATCAGCGTCTGTCATTCCATAGTTGGAATAGCAGCCATTTGGAAATGAGAAAAAAATCACTTGCCAAAAATTACTAATTCAGGGTATTGATTTTTCTTTAATATTTAATCCTATATCACTTGACATTAGAAATCTTCTTCCTGTCAAAGGGAATGCTGCTTGCATTAGTATAGTGAATTTTGTTAGAAGGATGCACAATTCTTAAATTCCTGGTTGCTGATTACAGGATACAGTCTAGATTGCTTCTACAGTTAGCAAGACAGGAAAATCAAATTGTATTATTTTCTGTAGATCAACAGTACAGGTCTCCTTGTTATTACTCTGACAGCTTTCTTGGGAACCCAACACCTGGTATAATAGGACCCCCATTGTTACAGGACCTGTCAATGTGTTATGTTATTTACTCCTGTTAACTCATTGTGCCACAACTACTCTGTTGTAGCTTCATTAGCAAGTAGGCTTTTACAGGGTGGAGTTGCTAGCACCCAATCCACCCAAACTTGCAATCAAGTACCTTGGTGTAGTAGTGGCTTGTCAGTTCTAATGATCAAGAGAGTTAAGCTGTTGGCGATTCAATTCCAGATAGGTCCAACCAAGTCGGACAGGTCAATCTATTTTTTTGTACTGAAAAAAATGCCCAATAAACAAATTCCTTAGTTCACAATTGATTTCTGCATTACATAACCCGAGAGTTGACACTCCATTGAACCAACTCAATCCTCCTCCTCCTCCTCTACCCAAGCTTGGGACCAGCTAAGGCAGATCTTTCCAGTGTGTTGTGACACTTTAGTGGCTTGCAATAACCTCCAGGCATGTTGTGAAACCAATTATGACTTTGTTCCTTTCAAAAGATACTTCAGTTGAAATGACATATTTGGCTCGGCTAACAAAACTCAGTGTCGCAAAAATATCTCATTTGTAAAGTCACCAATGCAAACAATTTGGAAAGCTGAGCTACGATGACTGCCAGGCTGGAACTTATCTGTAAGAGTTAACTTCTCTTAGATTAGGGGTTCTCAAACTTTTTCCCCTGTAGACCCTTTCATCCTGTCAACTGTTGATGATCCATGTGAAGAATATAGTGTAATGTATGTCTACTATGAACAGTACATACAGTAATTGTTATAATTTAGTCCCCCCCCCCCAAAAGATGGATGAACTTTGCTCTTTTCAACAGGTAACTCAATTCTAGGCACAGTTCTAGAAAGACACATCCACATATTTTTCTTGATAAATGTTTTTGGTTATACCCATTGAAAAACCTTGTTGTGATTACTCCCATGTTCCAATTTTGCACACCCTGGTCTGAGATCCAATCTTAGATGGACTGCTGTACAGGAGCAAAAGAATCTAACTGCACTTGTACTCTCCCAAAGGCATCAGTGCAAATGAAATGTAAACAGCTTGAGCCCAAACTTGGACTTTGTCTACCATTTTCTGTGCTTCTAACCCTTACGGCACTCCGCACCTCCAATAGGTATCTCATCTCTGAAAGATTTAAGTTTTTTTGAGTGTCTGATATTTCATCAGCTGGTTCCAAGTAGTTGAAATGAGCAAATATGCCAGACTACAATAATTTGCAAAGATATTTGGAGGTACTACCACTCACAGCAACTCGGCCGAACTCTTCAACTGTCCATATCTTGATTCCCTTCAATCATTGCAGCAGATATCAGGACGTGCCTCTGGAATCTGTTACCAGACTTCAATTACCATATAATCACGGATGATAAAGCAAATAGTTCATAAGGGTATATAGAGGACTAATACCTAATACAACTCCTGAACCCCGCAACCGTTCATATCGATCTTCAGTTGATGGCCTCTTAGTTATGATACAAGCTTAGTGAACTATTTTCACTTTTTTTTTTTTTTTTTTTTTCATACAGTTTTGAACCAGTGCAATATACCATATATAATTGAATTCAAGAAATTTTATAGAATCTGTATTGATAAATTTTATCTTTTTGAAATTTTATTTATACAATTTCAAGAAATAAAAATCAGAATTAAAGAATGGAAAGGAAAACAAAACGATAAAAATCAAACAATCAAATACGTGAAAACAAATACGAAGTCCACAAATGGAATTGTTTTTTTTTCTTATTTTAAATATATTTAAGCTTGAAAAAATTTTGTTGTAGGCAGTAAGAAAATAAACATGAAAATAAATAATGGCTTTGAAAAGATGATTTGCTCCGAGAAGGTGAGATAAGGAGTCTAGAAAGAATTGCCAATTCTTAATTTGTCTAGATTCCTATTTCAGCTTACTTCTTCGTCTTTTGATTAGAATTGAGGTTCTTTCATTAAGTTGTCTCCCTTAGACCTTCCAATGTGTGTATTTGTGGTGAAAATCCTACAAGTATCTGAAAGAAAAAAATCAAAATTATAAACTGACTCTGGAGGTGGAAACAAAACTTACAAAATGTAGATATGCAGCAATACCTTGAATAGTACGGTTTTGATTCTGTTGTATGGTTAAGATATTTCTAAACAAATTATTGTAATGAAGTATAAGTTAAAAAATATTAAATTGTGAGACCTTGGGTAGTCTGGAAAATCTACCTTGCTAATAAAGTTATACCTGTATATGAGTTATTTGAGATTAGAAAAAAAAAAAATATGGAACTCATAGTGTGTATATGTATATATATATACATACATACATTATATATGACTCTCCTGTCACACAGAGAAGGGGAGATCATAGCAACCAGTGAATTTGCATGTGCACCCTTAATCCAGCTGGTATCTTGCACAACCTCCTGCACACAAGTTGCTGCCATTGCCAGCCACCAATGCCAAGTTATGTCCAGGTACTTAAAAATTATCTTTCAACAAAGGAGCCTGCATACATCCTGAAGTTGGTTATATATTAAAAAAAAAAAAAAAAAAAAAAACTTTGGGATTCAGTCATCTTCCACCCTGGTGAGGTGTCCTAACCATCTCAATATCTCAATTGGGGTTTGATCAAAAAAGCTTTCCTACCATATATTCTTACACTTTACAAGAACTTCACTATTTCTTTTGTAATTCCATCCTTACTCTAAGTAATGCAGATGAAAAGAGTCAAACTCTTGATACCCCGCCCCCTAGACAAAACTACTGAAAATATTTCGGTGCAGTACCATTGTAATAGGCAAAAACAAAGAAAATCACATTCCATATAAAATCTACACGAGAGGAGTTAGCTAAGTGTTAACATATGCTAACAAAATAGTTCTCGGTCCCGATTCGTATTCCTTCCCTTGCAATCCCAGGTTTCCTCAATTTCTCACTCATTTGTCTTCTAGAAATATACATTCTTTCCCTGGCAAAAATTCTTCCCCTGGGATCCAAGTGCCTCCATTTGAGAATCACTGTTTTCACACTTAGTTTCCACCGCATCTTCAAAGTAATTTTTGGGCTGAATTAATCATTTTAAATTTTTCTTTTATTATATAATCCCCAACACCCCACCCCACCCCTGCAAGGAATTATTACTTAACACATTTTTTTTTATTTTTTAATTTCTTCAGATGTTTTGACATTAGTAACAAATTTAGTGGCCATATCTCTGGCCATTTTTGAGTTACATGATGGATGGACACATCTGGGTTTTTTTTCCAAGAATGGTGAACATACTATATGACAACCACAGTTGGGTCAAATTTTGAGATGCTTATCTTATGATTCCAAAATTAAAATTGTCTTTGGAAAAAAACAAACTCACTCATGTTGTTTTGGTTGAGGCAAACATGCTAACCAATTGAGCCAGGAAGGCATAAGACAGCTTTTTCAATTCCCACGTGCCTTTAAATACTAAAATTTTCAGCTTCGAAAAATGACTTGAAATTATATATCACCACCAGGAAACACGCGCCTCACTTGAAGATTTTGAACTTTCCCACATTGAAATGCTTGTTTACAAATGGCTGCAAAGCATTGTGTAATTCAGTTGTATGTTTAAGATGTGCATCAACGTGTTAGAGCAAATTTGCAGCAAAAATAAATTAAAATCTTATATCAAGCATTTTTCAGAACAATTTGTGACTTCGTATAATGAAAAAAATTACAGATTTTATATGAACTAAACTTATTAAAAAGTTGTTTTTACACAGACTAACTCAATCATTTTAAAGGCACTGCACTACTGCATCTACCATGATTTACTTGAAGAAAAAATGCAGCGTAGGAGATAAGAGACGGAAGGACTGTATGTTGTGCTAAAAAGTAGCCATAAATCGTCCTGAAAGTGACATAAATTTTCAATTTCATTTTCTATTTTATTCATGTCAAATTTATGCAATTTACACAATGATGGAGTAACATGTGTAAATGTAAAACAAAACATTCATGTCAACATTATCTGAAAGTTTCCTAACAATATAATAAACAATCAACATCTTTTGCCATTTTCTTGTACGATTGGGATGAATAAAAATAGCTGTGTCAATCCAAATCTGTATATACAAATATCACCCTGCCCCGTACTTACTGTTTTTATATCTTTGCACAGCCTAGAGATTTTCTCTGATGCTTCTTTTTTTCCTTAAGGGTCCAATGGAGGTTTGTCCATTGAATGGTGTGAAGCTGACTCCACATTGTTAGTTGGAACTGGCTGATCAATGTTTTCATATGTTCCTCCAGGGCGGGAGGCTGTTGGTGGAAGAAAAAAGACGTTAAATGAAATGGAGTGCAATGTAATCTTACATTATAACACGGGTACTGAGGACAAAGAAAGCAGACTACATTATAACAGAGTTGTGATAACTGCAGGAGGATATGGGCAATATTCAACCAACACTGTATTAAAATGAAATGGACAGAAACATTCCAGTACTCGATAAACCAAACTTTAAAAAAAGAATTGAATTGATAGAAAAAAATTAGCTTGGTTCACTGACTACTGGAAATGTTGTCTAATTCATTTCATTTTCATACTTTGTAAGTAAACTATATTCCTTAGTATAAGTGAGGTAGGATTCTTGTCCCCTGTCATTGAATTCATTTATAGCATAGCACGCAGCCAAAAATCTCAAATGGGCTTACGGTGTGCTGCTATTTTGCAACACTGCAGCAAATGGAATTTCTCTTTAAACCCATAAGCCCATATTTTGAATCGAGCATTTATTTTTATTTTTTTCTTATTAGTTTTGTGGACAAGTGTGCAATAATAGAGGTATTAATGTTGGGATCCACCACCCACCCTCCTTATATCACAAACCATGTTATAATGGACTGTGTTATGTGGGACATCTGTAATATCTAATCAAGAGTTTGCAAAATAATCTTCTTGGGCTTCTTTCATTTTGTAATTTTACAGAATAACCTCCACATAGTTTGCAAACACCCATTTGCTACCAAGTATATTTTTTAATGTTTCTCCTAGGGTAGATTATTTTCCTTAGTCATCGCAAATTTAAAACTCAAATCGAATACGTACAACATTACAGCTACAATAACTTTGGCCAAAATGAAATGTCACTCCTTCCCCATTAACAGACTATTGTATAAAAAGTTATTTCAACCATGGCATTGGACTGACTTGCTAAAATGGATTGACTTGTCTATGGCTGCAAACAGGTTAGTGGAAGAGGGGAAATACATCGAAATATTCAGAAAAGACACAATTGACATTCGAGTATACAGGAAAGTATAAGTGAAATGCATTATTGAATGAAAATGCATGTAATGTACATTTTTAATTTTAAAAAAATTTATTTATTTATTTAAAAAAAATTTTTTCAAAGGGTTCTGTTGGGTACAATGGGTGAAGACAAGAAATCGGTGGTTCTACTCACAGAGTCCAGGAATGGTAAATGTATTGTAGATGCCTCCTCGGTCCTGGTAGATGCGGTAGAGTAAGAAGCAGGAGATTGGTTTCAGCAGAAGATTCACAATGCTCATACTGAGGTCAGAGGTTAAGGAGCATTGGGACTTTTATACAAGTTCAACAAGAGAAATAATTCATTTTCATTACAAATCATTATCAATTTTTAAGACTACTATTTACCATCATCTCGAGCAGCTTTGAGTAGTCGCAATAAAAATGTAACGGAAAAATGAAGATGAATGTAAATAGTAGCCAAATTCTAATTTGATCAGATGTTCTCATAAAAGATAAAATCGATAACTAAAAATCCTACAAAATAACTATTTGCATAAAGACTTGGATTTCAAAAAATAATTTTAAATAAATTCATAGCAATCGTTGTCTCTAATAAAACCTTCATTAGATGATGACCCTGGGGCCAGGTAGAGTTTCTGGGCCTAAAAAATTATCACAACCCAGGGGCACCCTAGCTGTACTTCACATGATACCACCAGGCTTTGTTGGCTCTCCATTGAAGTGCCAGATCCTTGGAGATACAGCCTCTGCTCGATCTTGATTTCCTTTTTTCCCGTGCATGATAATCCAAGTCCCACTGCGAAGGTCCGCTTGCCGATCCAGGATGACTAGCCAGGAGAGTGATGCCTCGTTGTTGTTGAGACATTTCATCCCGGGAGCCCAAGGCCACAACGAGCGACCCTCTCCCCTCGTCAGACTGAGCTCCCCGATCAGATCATCTCGGACAGACCCCCTGACTATCTCCTGATATAATATCTTCCTCGACAACGGTCGGGTTTCGGGTAGGCCTTCCTTTACCCATGAGAAGACTCTCAGTGCTTGTCGACATTCGTGGTAGAAGGAGTATTCGTTTCGGGATACACGGCAGGCCTCCCCCTCATCCGAACGCACGCTTCTCAAGGCCGGGAAGGCCTTGTTGGCGTCTTCTTTCCAGAACTCGCCGTTTCCCTCATTTGGTGTACACATCCGCTCTAGGAATTTTAACCGTACGGTATGTTGACGAATCTTAACGTTCGGCATTCCCAGACCGCCTTCAGATGGATGGAGCTGGCAGATCTTGCGACGTACCTTCGGTTGTCTGTGACCCCAGAGGAGTCTGAACAGAGCAGCCTCTAGCTTAGCTAGTTGGGTAGACGGGAGAGGAAGTGCCGATAGTCAGTAAAGAATGAGGGGTTAAATATGCGAAGCGCACACCTCCGCCCTCCCCTTCAAGGAGAGATTCCTTCGACTCCACAGCTCAACTGTTTTGTCGACCTTCTCCTGGACCTCTGACCAATTTTTCTCTAGCTGAAGGTCAGGACCGAACCAGACGCCGAGTATCTGGCAAGGCCCGTCCGTCCAGCTGAAGGGACCCGGCAGAGGACAACCTCTCCACGCGCCAAGCCGTAAGCCTTCCGATTTACTGCAGTTAGTTTTGGCCCGTCTCATACTTTCTGATTTCTTTGCTGACTTCCATAATCTCGGCACTGCTCGCTATGTCGTCAACATAGGCTGTGTACCTGGCTGAGATGTTGGCAACAGGTAAGGTTATTCCGCCTAGTGTGACACTAGGGGACCAGGAGTCCCCCGTGTCTTGAAAATTACCATGGTTATTACCAAAAATTACTATGGTTATTACCAAAGGAGTTATCTGTATTAAAAGGGATAATGTGTTTTTTGAAGATACTGTAGCAAGTTGAGAATTATGTGCTTCCAAGTGCGGCCACCTGCATTTTCTCAATGTCAAATCCCTGGGTTGCAAAAACAAGTACTTTCAGAGAAGTTCTCTTCCCGATTCGATGACCAGATAGGGGCTTAATGTTTTTTGAAGATACCGTAGGAAGTGAGAATTACGTGCTTCCAAGTGCGGGGGCCTGCACTTTCTCAATTTAATATCTTCTGTCAAATCCCTGGGTTGCAAAAACAAGCACTCTTAGAGAAGTTATCCTTCTGGTTCGATGGCCAGATAAGGGACAGAGTCTGGGGTCTTGAGAGAAAGAGTAAAGCTTTTGAAAGAAAAGTAATTTGCAGAGTTCTTGAAAGAGGGGGAGGCTAATTTATGATCTTGGACGGACTTGCGTCGCGAGACGGATGAGGGTCAATATTTGGGATTTTCTGGAAGGATCGAGATAACAGGAAAAAAAAGAAAGGAAGTCAATTACAAAGAAATACAGTGTTGATACCCAGGGCTTAAATAGAAGGGATTTTCGTAACGGCAACAGTAGAGTACAATTGGGTTTGGAGAAGAGAAACGCTGCCAGTCTCTCTCTTGTCAGCCGCCTTCGAAACCGTCAACCGCTGCTACCATCCAGTAGACTACCGTTCATGACATCAGTGACCAGTCATCAGTTTGACTTAGATGAAAATCGGCCTCCTCTCTTCATCTGCAGATTATCTTGGATAGTCCTCCCCTTAACAGAACATGTCTGTTCGGGGCCAATCAGACTAGCCAGCACAGTCTGCAATCAGTTCAACAAGATCTTGGCCAAAATTTTTAACTCTGGGTTCAACATAGTTAAGGGCCTAAAATTATCTACCCCGTCCCCTCCATCTTTGTCCTTGCGTAGCAATTTCACCACACCCCTGCTAAAGCGTTGGGGGATGCTCCCCTGCTTTAACCAGTGGTTGAACATCAATGTCAGCAGATGGACGAAGATGGGCGACAGCCTCAAGTACAATTCGTATGGCAGACCGTCAATCCCTTAAGTCTTCTCTTTTCAGACAGTACCCAGTGCCACCTGGACCTCTACCTCTGTAATGGGCCAATCTCACCTAGCCGTCTCAGTCGCATCGAGGTGAGGGAAATCGGCCGAATAGGCGTCAAACTGAGCCGAGCTCAGACCAGGCTCCCTAGTGAAAAGCTGCTAAAAGTAAGAGCGAAATACCTCGCAGACACCTTCATTTGTGGTCACGTGTCGTCCATCCGGTGATGTGACTCTAGCGATATGTCGACTCGAAGCATTCTGAGTTTCTTCTGCGGCCATATTCGTTGCCTCGGGAGACATTCTTTTTAACTTAGATCTAACTACCAGAGCTTGATCCTTTTTGATAAGCAAAGAGGCCAGCTCTGCTTTAGCTATGACTGTTTCAGCCGCATCTCCGCTACGTACAGCCTGACCTAAGCGGCTTTCCAATGTTGTTCGTGCCGCTAATCTATTTAAATTGAGTCTTTTACTATAGTCGGCAGCAAACGACCTAATCTTATCTTTTAGATTGCCCCACCATTTATTTCCTACTACTGAACCGGTTAGTTCCTTTAATATTAGTAATGTTAACTGGTCTCGAAAGTCCCTCTCGTCCAGTAAAGATGAGTTGAACTTCCAATATCCAGTCATCTTAATCTTAGGTCTACCTACATTTACACGGACCCTCACTAGTCTATGATCCAAATAAACTACATCATGAAAACTTGGACACTCTAACAAGCCTACGTCGACTCTCTTAACTAATACCCAGTCGACGTAATTATAGTGTTGCATCGAGTTCGGGTTGCCTCTAGCAGTCCAAGTCCATACTATTTTAGAGGGGTGCTCGCTTCGGAACTTGTCGACTAGATCTAGCCTGTTGATCAGGTTTCGAAACGGAGTCACGTCTTGGTTAGTATTGTTATTCCTATTCTCTTGTCTATCTAAATCGGGATCAAGGACGGCATTCAAATCCCCCGCTAGATTTACCCGTTTCGACGTTGTCACGAAGGGCTCGATCCGCCGGTAAAAAAGTGGCTTGCTCGGCCTGGTTATTGGGCCCATAAACCCCAATCAATCGAAACTCGTCACTTTTTATGGTAACATCCAACACACACAATCTGCCTGCCAGGTCGGCGTAAGCAAGGGAACACGTCGCATTCAAAGGTCGGCTTACCAGCCAAGAAACACCTCTTGCATGACTATTAAAACATGCTGAGAAAAGACGAAACTTTTTACTCGGTACGTTCTCATAGTCGGCCAAAGTAAAGTGTGTCTCTTGCACACAACATATATTCACAGCCAAGTGCTGAAGATTACGAACGAGTTTAGTTCTTTTACTCTCGTTCCTCAGCCCTTGGCCATTCACACTTGCTAAAAAGAGTGTCATTTATCCGTCTACTGGTGTTGAGAACCTGAAACGAACATGTCGGGGGTCAGAACACCGATGACCCGCCCTATTGACTCGTGACCCATTTCGGTCTTAATATCTCCGTCATGGGACAAACCAGCAATGTGTCCTGGGAATGCTAGCTTAGCAGCCCTATAGAGGGAAGGGTGCATAAAAACCGGGGCCCTCCCAGCACAAAATTGTTCAAGTTTTTTTAAAGTTTTATGTGTCCAATCGGCCAGTGGGGGGTTCATGTTGAAGGTGTTGTTGGCTTTCTTCAGCATGCTCCATACCTGTCGCGAACCGAGACCCATTCTGACTACAGTCAGAACTCTGCCAGCCTTTGGATAGTTGGTAGGGTCCTCCACATTCTTATTGTCTGCCAACTTGAAATTGTGGAGGACTTTTAGTTCTTTCTGTGTCTTGACTGGCAGGTCGTTCTTTTCATGAATGTCCGGGTCAACGCGACATATGTCTCCCCCCCTTTTATATTTTGCTTTCGGTTCTTTTTTTTTTTCGGGGGTTCTTCTAGTGAGCCACTGCCTACTGACGGGCTCCTGTGTCGTTTAGGTGCTTGTGTTGGTGTTTGGGTAGATTGGGGAGGGGCAAAATCAGATTCTTGTGTTTTTGTGGTAGGCAGCTTTGTTGTTGGTGTTGTTTTTGTGAGGGGGGTGGGACACATAGAGGTGCTAGGTTGGGGAGAGGAAACTTTTTTTGGGTGGTGTTGTTTTGGTCGGAGTCTTCTTTTTTAAGAGGATGCGGAGAAGCTGAGAGGGTTCCCCCCTCTGCTGGTCGATTTTTTTTTTTTTTTTTTTTTTTTTTTTTTTCAGTTGGGTCAGCAGTCTCTTGGCCATCTTAAATTTTTCTTTACCCGGACTAGCCCAACTGCCAACACTTTTAGCCCTGTCTGCGTATGTCTGTGGGGTCTCTCTTTTTTTTTTCTTTCTGGACTGTTGGTATCAACCGGATTGGAAGGCTTTGGGGACTGAAGTACCGCTGTTTGGGCCTTCCTTCCGTCTTTTCCCACTAACTGCCACTCTCCATTTGTCTTCTCCTCCTCAGTTGCCAACACCTTTTGTGGCGATGGAGTCGGACACTTGGGAGAGGGGGGGGGGCGAAAATGCTCCCCTGTTGTGGACCTGATCATTTTGGTCCCGGTAGTGGGCTGGTCTACTATAGACCTCTTTTCTACAGTAGAGGCAGACGGAGGGGGATCTTTGTTTTGGTCTGCCGGATTCAAAGGTGCCTTTTTTCCTTTGCAGGCAGCAGAGAGGTGACCAGTCTCTCCGCATAGCCAACACATTGGTCGTCTGCCAGTAACAATTACTGGCAGCTTCCGGCTCTCCACGTCCAAGCAGTTGGGAATGGAGATGAAGGCTTTATGATCGACCATCAGGTCGAATCTCCATTCGCCACGCATTCGATCAGAGGAAACCGAGACAATATCTCCGAACTGAAGGAGAAAAGCCCCTAAATCTTCCCCCAATACAAATGGAGGTACTTCAAGTATTGTTACCCTGGTCCTTCTACGACCAAGGTATTCTACACAAAGAATATGGTCCTTTGTGTGTAGCTCCTTTTTAGTCAGGGCTTTACAATCATCCTCCGTAGGCAACAATACGTCCCACAAGGCAAAACCTCGTCCTTTCACAACTTGTTGGAATTTTACTCCCAACCTGGTCAGTGATTTAATCACTAGGTCTTTTGTGGATTTGACAATCTTTTTGGTTTTTCTATCAACCACAAAGACAGACACCGTTCTCTTGTCGATATGCCCGAACTGAGGAATATCGAAAAGAAACCATCTTCTTTTACAAGATGTTCGTACTTCTTACATTTATCCACGAACTCTGCAATATCGTACATAAATGAAGGCGGGGATTTCCACTGGTTAGGAGAGTCCCCACTTGACTTTTTTTCTGTTTCCCCATTTGCTGGGGATTGTGTGTGTTCCCCCTGTTCGGGGCATGTCATGTTTTTGTCTATTTTCTTCCCCCGTAACAAGGGGAGACTTTTTGTCTTTCTAATCTTTCGGTTTTACAGGCGTACGAAATAAAGCCTTCATGGCCTTATTTATGTCCTCGGCCATTGTACAGGGTTAGGAGGGGGTAAATAAAGATGGTTTTTTTTTTTTTGAAAAAAAAACCCACCTCGAAAAAGCTTGGCAGTTTTCTGAATGTCCGGGTAAAATTCCGCAAGACTTTCTTTTTCTTTTTATTCCAGGTAATTCAAGATGGCACAGGAGAACATCACTACACGTCTTGCCTGGGCGGCGGTCAAAAATTGGACTGGTCCAAAACAACCTGTGCCAGGTAAGTATGATTCAAAGTACACACCCTTCATTCATATACTCTCCTATCCCATCATCCCCGCCCGTTGACGGAAAGGGCTCACAAGAAACCTAAAATAAAAATATAAACAGATTATCACAAACAAAAGTCCATTCCTCGATTTACACTATATATATATTCCAACATTCAATTTCAACAATTTTCATGTAACTGAAATATATTTTCAACATCCGGTTTGTCCGGACTCCCTTCCAGTCTGAACAAGAATCCCATTTCTAAATGTAATCAACATTTTGGATTCCTTTCTCCTCTGACAATTATTTCAACTTCATTCACAAACAAAAATATATTGAACAAACAAAAAACAACAGATGAAATGAAATAAACCACACATTTTCCCATGTTTTTATTTTCAATCGGGCCCCATTTTTTGTCATGAACTTTCTCATCCCATTTTTATTCTCTAATCCAAAAAAGCTCTACACTTTTGCAAATAGTAAGGAAAACAAAAAGGTATACGTGGAGATTTGGGGCGTATATTTCGCCGCAGGGTCAGTTTCCCCATAGTGAGTTACCCCACCCTATATTTTCTTACCTCTGGCCTATTACAATACGCACAGAGTGCGGTCATTCTCATCTACATGTAAGATTTATTTGCTAAAATGAATTAAATAAATGTGAACCACAACAATATGAAATGCAAAATTCAATTTGATTAATAAAATGATAACATTACACGTGCTCTTAAAATTGAATTCATTTCTTTCAAATCATCCCATTTGCAATTTCAATTGTAATAATTCATAATTATAGTGATAACTGTCTTTAACTAACACTGATTAATTAACAACTTTTGCATCAACACTCACTCAATTTTTTAAAATCAAATTTCGACTTGTTCATCTTTCTGTTAACACAAATCTTTCCCTGAAATATTTGTGTACTTTCTATCAATTTACTGAATTAAATCATAGATTGAAATAAATCTGTAAAATCAACAGAATCTTTTTGAATTCAATCTTTGCAATATGTTTTCAACTTTCCTGAGTTTTATGTTGAATCGGTATATCAAGAGTAAGGGGCAGCTAAACATCCCTAGAAGGAGCGATTTTATTTATCCGAATAGTACAATTTTACATGTATACAAATTGATAAAACAAATGAATCAAAAAGGGAATACATCGAATCAGTGATTATGTGCAAGATGCAAGAGAAATGCACTATCTGAATGTGATATGAAGTCGAAGTAGGGGTTTTGGTCCTTGCTAGTTCTGATTATTCAACGTTTGCTTTGCAGTTTTTGTTCTTAGCTCTTCTGTTCATCCGTCAACTTTCATACCTTTGTCACTTGGGGGTGGGGGGGATCTTTGTTTTCTCCGTCCAATAAATAATTGTGAGATATTTACAGTGATGCAGATGATGATGGAGGATGGGGCTGTGAGAAAACCTGTGGGAGGGTGGGGGGACGACCATTGATTTCTGGGGAGCCCATTGGCCTCACAGACTTGTGCCAGAAATCAGTGGTGGTCCGTCAGTAAATGGGATGCAGGGGTGTTATACACCAGTATTTGGGGGTTTTGGTTTTGGGGCTAAAATCATTCACCTAGTTGGGGAGTTGTTAGTTTTTCCTTGGTTCACTGGCGGGGAGAGTCAGCTGTCCCGAACGGCACCCTCGGCCGCCTATCGAGAAAGTCCATCAGAAAAGCCAGTCAATCCTGGAGTTTTTAATGTGTACCAAGCTAGCGGCTTTCACCCATCTCTTGCTGAAGCTGAAGGGGTCTAATCTCTTTCTCTCGCATCTAATCTTCACTTTAAGCTGGTGTTTAAAGCATAAGATCAGCTGCTCATGGGAGAAGGATTCGCCTTCATATGCTTCCTTCAGTCGTGTCTGCCATATAACACTTCTTGCTACAGCCAGCAGTGTGCGGAAGACCATCACTTTGGTCGGGGACCATGAGGGTACCACGTTGTCACAAATGTAACCAACGTCGAGGGACAGGAAAGGGTTACTGGGTTCCATGCGGGCTGCTAGCTCCTTGACGTGCTCCCAGAGTGGGCGGACCTTGGTGCAGTGGACGAAAGTGTGCTCAGCCATTTCTTCCATCCCCGTGTTGCAGCGAATACAGTCGGGTAGGTCTGTTTTGCCCATCTTAAAAAGCATGTCGTTGAGAGGCAGTGCATTCCGAGCCAGCCTCCAGGGGAGGGAGAACTTGGAGTTGCTCAGGTAGTTGGTGCCCGGAGCCCAGTACCATAAAGATCTGAGTTCGTCTGCCGATAGACCGTGTCTGAAGCAACTCCCCCCACTAATTCCCGATATAGTGTCTTATGAGGACGTGTGAGGCTGCTGCCCGTTGGAAGTTTTAACAGAGCTTCTCGGCACTCCGCTAGGAACGGTTTCTCACCGTTGGGCCTGCGCCGTTTGGACCAGGTTGAGCGTTAGCGTAGGGAAGGTATTCCTTACGGTCTTCCCATAAACCGGTTCCTCTATTAGTGTCCGGCTGAGGAAGGCCAGCCTGGAGGCGTGTCGGTGACTCGCCAGATGTGGTATTCCCAGGCCCCTGTCTTTTGGTCGTTGGATGCAGACCTGTCTGCGGACCATTGGCTTACCCTGTTTCCAGAGCAGTGAGAAGAGCAGGTGCTCTATCAGCCTCAGTCGGTCCTCCGGCAGTGGAAGTACAGACAGTCGGTAAAGGATTAGGGGGAAGATGTATGTGCTACATACTTCTGCCCTGCCCTTTAAGGATAAGTCTCTTCGGAGCCACTTGCCCACGGCGGCTCTGACCTTTGCTTGTACTTCCGACCAATTTTTCTCGAGCTGGAGGTCGGGGCCAAACCATATCTTGAGGATGGGCATGGGTCCGTCAGTCCATCTGAAGGGTCCTGGGAGGGGGGCTCCTCTCCAGGCACCTAACCGTAGGCCGTTTGACTTGTGCACCACTCTTATGTCCCGGTGGCAGGACGTGAAGGCGGTGACGTCGTCAGCGTATGCGGAGACCTTGGCTCGAGCCCCTCCGTGTAGGAGCACCCCACTCAAGGCTGGCTCTGTCCCCCCGTACTTCAGCCTACGCAGAAAGGGTTCTAGCACAAGAACATAAAGCAGGGGCGACAGAGGGCAGCCCTGCCGAACTGATCGCGTGATCCCGAAGGGCCTTGACTTTTTTCTGTTGACCCGCACCACTGCACTGGGAGACCTGTACAGAAGACTGACCCAGGAGCGAAAATCTGGCTTGAATCCAGCGGCTTCCAGAACGGCTGCCAGGAAGCAGTGGTCCACCCTATCGAACGCCTTGGATTGATCTAAGTTGATCATTGCGGCTTGGTGTCATCTTCTACTCCATCTATGATCGTGCGAACCAGATGCAGGTTGTCCTGAATTGATCTTCCCTTCACGGAACAAGTCTGTTCCGGTCCAATCGAGGACGATCTGCATTCGGTTCGATAAGATCTTGGCCAAAATTTTTAGCTCTGTGTTCAGCAGAGTTATAGGCCTGAAATTATCTAGCGTTTCCACAACCCGTCTGTCTTTTTTCGACAACCTTTGGTTATCTTCTTGGGGATGTTCCCCTGTTTGAACCAGTGGTTGAACAGAGTTGTCAAGATGGGGACAAACAGGTGCGACAACCTCAAGTACAATTCGTAGGGTAAACCATCCAGTCCTGGTGCTTTGTGGCCGCCGACCTGCTTCAATGCTTCTCTGACTTGGTCTTCGTCAATCAGACCCTCGCAACTGGCTGATTCGAAGTCTTCCATTTGGGGGAAGTCTGCCAGATAGCGAGCAGGAGTTCCGCGACTAAGGTCAGCCTTTGCAGTGTAAAGGTCTCGGAAATGTTTTCGGAAGCCCTCGCAGATATCACGAGATGATCGTAGGGTGCGCCCATCCGGTGTCCTCCAGCTCACGAATGTAACGGTCAGACCCCCGGCGTAGCTCCTCCTGGCGTAGCTCCTCCCTGCGCAGCTCTCTGCCCACATTCATGGCCTCGTTTGACACTCTTTTTAACCTAAGTCTAACTATCTGGCCCTGGTAGCGTTCGGTAGCTGCCTATTCCAGGTCTTTCTTAGCTAGCTCTATGGTTAGGGGGTCCCCCCCAGCCACCGCCCGGGACAGGTTCTCTTCCAGTATCGTTGCCGCCTCTGCTTTAGCTGAGGAGAGTCTTTGTGCGTATTTCACGGCAAACGACTTAATCTTATCCTTAAGGGAGGCCCACCACTTATTACCCACTATCGCCCCCACTAGCTCCTGCTGAACTAAGCCCTCTAGCTGCTCACGGAAATCCCGTTGATCCAAAAGGGATATGTTCAGTTTCCAGTGACCAGTCATCTTAGGTCTGTTTCCTAGCCTTAGCTGGGCCACAACTAATTTGTGGTCCGAATAGTTGTACTTGTGGAACGTGGGGCAGCTTAAGAAGTCTACGTCGACTCTCCTGACTAGCATTCTATCTAGGTAGCTCGTTCTAGGGGAAACGGGCCAGTTTTGCGCCCACGTCCACATTTGCTGCCTCGGATGATCGAAACGGTATCTGTCAACGAGTCCGTGATCGTTGATCAGGTTGTGATCTGGCGGGGTACCCCCTTCTTTATCTTTGTCCCCCCCCCCCTCGTCTCTCTGTCTGTTTTAGGGTCTAGGGTGGCATTCCAGTCGCCAAGTAAGACTAGTCGCTTAGGGTCTAAAAGGAACCTCTCTAGGTGTTGGAGGTAGGCGCGTCGCAATGCCGGGATGTTGGGCGCTATCAGCTTTGCACGCAAAGTGAGTCTTTTGCACTACCGCTATGTCCACTCTATGCGACCTGAGGTCTTGAAGAAATCCTGATGCTCTCATCGGGGTCCTCAAGCCACGCACATTCATGCTCGCTAGGGTGATTGACATGACTTCTCTAATGGGTATCGCTAGCCGGTCGAAAGTGGTCTCTAGTTAGTTCGATGCCGGAGTCCCCCAGGTTGCCCCTCCCCATTTCAGGGGTGAAGGTTCCCACTGGGATGATTCCGGCCACGTTCGTCGGGAAGTTCAACTTAACTGCTCTATAGAGGGATGGGTGCATAGATACGGGGGCTCTACCTGTGCATTTGCACGAGGTGGGTCTTAGCGCTGTAGACCTCCATGTTTGGGAAGGCCTCAGCAGCTGACTCTAACATGACCCACACTTGGTTGCAGCCGCCTTTCCTGATTAGTGTAGTGACCCAAGGTGTGTTCAGGAAGTTCTTTGGGTCCTCCACGTCTGTGTTTTCTACAGTCTTTATGTTATAAAGGGTCTTCAGACCAATCTTCTGGTGGTTTGGAAGGGTCTTGTTGAGGACCCTTTCATCCACTTTGCAGATTCCGTCTCCCATCTTGTTCGGGTGCCTCCTCGTGGTGGCGGGAGAAGCGGAGGGGTGTCGAGTAGGGGTTACCTTTGGTGTCTGCCTCTCTGGTGAGGCAGACTTGGCCCGCCCCTTGATGGGTGGAGAGTTCTCAGTTTTCCTCTTCCCCTGGGGCTCCTCCCCCCTTGATCTTCTTTTTCTTTTGGAAGTGGAGGAGGAGATGGGGATGGAGTCTTTTGACTCCCTGGATGAGAGGGTAGGCTTGTCTGCTGAGCTGGTGGGTATTGCTGGCAGGTCGGGCTGGCTGGTCTCTGGAAAGTTTGCTTCTGGTGTTCTATTGCTGGTCTTCGGGTTGGGGTTGCTGGCAGAGATTGGAGCTGTTTTTGTTGAGGCTTGCCGTGATGGCCTTCCTCTTTTGACAACGGTGCTCCAACTGCCTCCGTCAGCCTTTGGGACTGGTGTGGGTGCAGGGGCTTGCTTGGTTGCAGCCCTCTGTTTGGCTGCTGCCTGAGTGTTGGTTGGGGTCTGGTTTTTGTTGTTGGGGCATGCAGCTGCCACGTGACCTGATTGTTTGCAGGTCCAGCAGTGTGGTCTGCGGCCCTCGACGACCACGAATACCTGGCTGCCCTGGCAATACAGGGTATCGGGGATAATCCCTAAAGTTGCCTCTGTTCAGTGAGATGAACAGGGTGTAGTCACCGACGTGGCAACCTTTTCTGTTGGTCGTCGGATTGACACTCTCGACAATGCCGAACTTTGTAAAGTAGGCACCGATGCAGTCTTGGGTCAGTGCTGCAGGGGCACCGAAAACTGACACTTTGGTCCTCCTGTGTCCACGGTATTCTGTTTGGAACCTGAGGTTTTTGGTCCTCAGTTCCATCCCGGCTAGCCGGGTACAGTCGGCGCTGGTGTCCAGCAGGGCCTCCCAGGTGCCAAAGCTCTTCCTCACCAGGTGCTTCGGTGTGACCTTCTGTGATTCAAGGGCTTCCATTACGGCGTCCCTTGAAGCACTTACCAGTTTCCTGGTCTTAAGGTCGGAAGAGATCAGCGAAATCAATCGCTGGGATATGGCCTCCCATTCTTCGGGGATCAAGAGGATCTCATTCCCCTTGAAATAGGTGTTATATTTCGCCGCCATTGCCACGTAGTGGCTGTGGCCTGGGAGGAGCGGCTTTTTTGCTGACCAGGCGTTGCCCGGCGGGTTGTCCGTCCACGGTCGGGGGCTGCAGTTGAGGCGGTGACTGGGTCGGTACTTCTGGTTGCATTGGGCTGCCGCCCAGGGGGAGTGGCGTCTGTGTAGGTGGCTGCTGCAGAGGTGTCAGCTGCCGCTGCTCCCCCGTATCCGGATGTTGTAGCATCCCTGGGTTGTGTGATTGTGCTGCTGAATGCAGCGGGGGGCCCCGTGACAGGATGCTGTTGCATCCCCGGGTTGTGGATTGGGTGGTTATCAAGCGTAGCAGAGGCCAGGAGTTAGTGCACAGAGGGGAGGTTCAACCTTTATGCCTACTCTGGAAGCTGCTATGGCAAGAACCGTGGGGGCGTCAATGCAGAAGGGGCCTCAAGATAGCCCGAGGCATGTGGGTCATAACTCAGACCAGGAGAGAGTAAGTCAACGCAAGAGGGGATTCCGTGAAGGTTCAACCCCGAAGCGGACTCGAGTAGGGCTTCAGGAGAGCCTGAGGCATGTGGGTCGTAACTCAGACCAGGAGAGAGTAAGTCAACGCAAGAGGGGATTCCGAGAAGGTTCAACCCTGAAGTGGACTTAGGAAAACCTCAAGATACTTGAGGTATGTGGAGCGAAACTCCGATCAATGGTGAGGTGAAAGTAAGGAACAGATACTACACTTTGATCTTAGCCAAGAGGCCGAGAAGCGATTTTATATATCCGAATAGTACAATTTTAGATGTATACAAATTGATAAAACAAATGAATCGAAAAAGGAATACATCGAAACAGTGATTATGTACGAAATGCAAGAGAAATGCACTGAATGTGACATGAAGTCAAATTGGGGGTTTTGGTCCTTGCTCGTTCCGATTATTCAACGTTTGCTTGGCAGTTTTTGTTCTTAGCTCTTCAGTTCATCCGTCAACTTTCAAGCCTTTGTCACTAGGGGGTGGGGGGTCTTTGTTTTCTCTGTCCAATAAATAATTGTGAGGTATTTACAGTGATGCAGATGATGATGGAGGATGGGGCTGGGAGAAAACCTGTGGGTGGGACGACCAATAATATCTGGGGAGCCCATTGGCCTTCAGACTTGTGCCAGAAATCAGTGGTGGTCCGTCAGTAAATGGGATGCAGGGGTGTTATATGCCAGTATTTGGGGGTTTTGGTTTTGGGGCTACAATCATTCACCTAGTTGGGGAGTTGTTAGTTTTTCCTTAGTTCACTGGCGGGGTGAGAGGCCGAGAAGCGATAGGGTTAGTTTTTGACTAGGTGAAGAAGAAAGGTATCAGATCTTTTGTGTTTAAGGGTTCAGCTGTGTTGAAAGATCACTTGGTTAGGAATCGTTTTTTTACAGCCCACAGTTCTCTTAGAACAATTTTTTCTTTTTTCAATTTTAAGAGCTTCCAATCCATCAAGACTTTCAAACCATCCAGATATTTGTGAGTTTTCAGAAAAAAAATATTTTTCAAGCTTTCATGAAGGGTTTCTATTAACGATGTAACTATAATGATTAAAATGGGCAAATACCTCCCGTCATGATTACAGATTACACGAGTTGATTATCTCACCCTAAAATTTTAAAATGGTAATTCTTTGAATAATTCAAACTTTTTCAGGTTTAGCTTTGGGATTGGAAGGAACGGTGTCCCAATTGCAAACTTTCACACCCTCGCTCACTCGATGTTAAAAAAGGTGCACAAATAAAAATAATATAACAGTACAATTTTTTCAGAGTAACACAATACGGATGCAATTTCACTGAAAAATTGACACGAGAGATTAAAAAAATGAGCATATTTGATTTCAATAAAATTTTCTATACTTATTTATTAAAGAACAAATTTTTAAGAAAATAATTTTTGATTCCAAATATTGAGGAAAGATGATTTTTTTTTTTATATGAGTCTTGCCATTTTGATGATTTACCTCATGTATGCATTGCTGCTTTCATCGATTTTTACACATTTTAAAGATAAATCCCTTATTCCTCACGTTAACCTTTTCTAGAAAAATGCTCCAGAATTGTTCTGAATGGGAGTCTTACTTTGGGAATTAAGAAGCAGCAGAATGAAGTGAAACATTTTTTTGTCAGCAATAATTCACCAACTGATCAGAATATTCGAAAAAGGTCCAAAGTTAATAGTTCCTTCTGAACTTTGAATGAAGTCTTTTAGTTTTGATATCCACATGAGTTATTCAATATCTGCGTTAATGGAATCTTGTCCCCAAAAAGCTAAATTCTCTCGAAAACACACTTGATAAATAATAAATGAATAAAAAAAACGGAAAAATATCTTCTAATAAAAAAAAAATTCCTAGATCTCTCCAAAATTTAGTCACATACATGCCCTACCATTCTGCAAAATTTCATTGGAAATCATTGAGAACTTTTGGAGATACAGTTAGGGCAGACAAAAGTGGATACAAAAATGAATGAAAGAAATGCAATTATCTCTCTTAATGAAGAATTAATCCCTGGTTCTAACCCAAAATCTAACCACTTCTTCCTTGTCTTCCGCAGCTCAAATTTAAATTGATATTCATTGAGAACTTTTGGAGATATCGTATAGATAGACATTGATGATAAAATTTTTGGGTGAATCCATGAATCCGTTTTTGATTAAGAAATGTTTTTGCATTTTATTTCATATTCACTGTCTACATAATGTCTCCTGAATTTCTGAATGAATTTCAAAGAAATCTTATGAAAAGGTAAGCTTGTGGTAAGGAAGAAATGATTAAATTTTGGAGTGGATCCAGGAATACATTTTTGATTGAGAGATGTTTTCCTGTTTTAATATTTGATCATTTCTGTATTCCATGATGTCTGTCTGAACAGTATCTTCAGAAATTCTCAATAACTTTTGATGAAATTTTGTAGGAGAATAAAAGAATTCATTAAATTTTATGGTGGATCCAGGTATTTGTTTTCGATTATTTTTGCATCTTTCTTAAATACATTTCTATATTCACACTTCTGTCTGTCTATATGATAGCTCATCTCAATGAATTTCAATGAAATTTCATGGAAGGGTGGGGCATGAAACAAGAAAGGTATGACTGAATTTTGCCGTGGTTGCAAGAATTTCTTTTTAATTGAGAGATAATTTTGTGAAAAGGTGGTTAACAAAGTAAGGAAGAAGTGATTGAATTTTAGGGAGGATCCAGGAATTGTTCTTAATTAAGAGATATTTTGCCTTGAGTCATTTCAGCACAACTTTGATAAAATAGATATTTTTTTCCGAAAAGTATGTCTAGAGGGAGCCCCTAATCAAGGTGTTGGCCCTGGGGCCCCAACACACCAAATTACGATACTGGTACCAATGAGACACTTAGCAGTAACTTTGATTTTTTTAATGAGCACATTGAGAAACTAAATTCTGTAGACCATTGAAAATTCCATAGACAGTAAGGCAACAATTTCAAAGAGATAAGAATCAGTAAATGTCAGGTGACGATTTCAATGGATCACAGAATGCAGATCAAATATTAATATAGTGTGAGGCAGTTTCTTTCATAAAAAATTTCAGGTGACAATTTCCATGGATCACAGAATGCAGATCAAATATAGATATAGTGTGAGGCAGTTCCTTTTATACAATATGTTAAAATCACCACAACACAATATAACAGTAACAACACTCTTTTTTCTTAGAATACATTTTGTTGGGTATGACTGTAGCTTTTCCTTTCTTGGTTGGAACTAGGATAATATTTTGTCTCTTTGTAAAATGTTAACTTTTTCTTTCAAGGAGTTTGAATTTTCTTTAAATAAAAAAAAAGATCATAAATCATGAAAATCTAGATTATCTTTGATATAGATTATTAGAATACATTGTATTTTAGCACAAAAAACAAAATGAAATCTGCATTTTTTCAACCAAGCATTGAAGTATATTTTATGATCTTCAGAGCAACGATGAAGAGTCAATTAAGATAATAGAAATAGAAATGTCATCTAAAGAACTTATAAGAGGAATCATAAAATGAAGCAAATAAATTATATTTAAATAACTGGAGATATTTAACAGAAAAAAGATTTTCTATAACTTCAAATGATACTGCACCAATTTTTAAAAGACATAAAAAAGAATTTCAATCCAAAGTGATAATATAAACGTAATACTTTGCCAAAACAAGTGAAGAGTTAAGTAGATAGTAAGAAGGGTGAGTGTACACAGCTTGAAAGATTCAAGTCTGAATTCAATTCAGATGTCAAGGGAGATAACTGGACATTACATGGATTTTTGAAATCTTTTCCCTCTCAAAAACCAATCTTGCAATTAACAGCTTTTGTAATGGAAAAATAATTAAATGGAGAAATCATCATGGCAATGATGAATTGGAGCTTTATCAGATGATGGCATTAGAGTTGCAACCAAAGAATCTCTCAGAAAATTACAGCAGAAAAAATATCACTGGTAAATAAGATTCCATCATATACATTGCCATGTGATAGCACTTGTGTTTTGATTTTAATTTCAATTTAAACAAACCAGGTTTTACATACAGAATATATTTATTAGAAATCTACAAAGTAAACAACAATATCAATTATCCATAATTTGTATGGAAAACAACCAAGGTAGTCCGAACAATAATAGAGATAATAATAATAGCTCATCTCAAAAAATTCTGAGTAAGACGATAATGCTGTTCACAAAAAATATGCAGATTCAGTGCAATACAGCAATTGAAGGTGATTTCAGGTGAGAAACACCTAGAATGGGCGGGGTGGAGAGGAGACTCAATCTGATTTTGGTTTGATTATCGGGGTGAGCGCGAACGCAGACCCCACACTTAGAAATAGCGCACCCGAGTCGCCCACATTTGGGGCGATCGCAAAGGTCAACCCAACCGGAGTGCAATGGAAGGGCCTCGCTCTGGGAGAACGGCCTAGCTGATCACCGTTTACTCCTGTGCCAGGTAAGTATATTATTTATTTCCTGAAAGGAAGAAAAAAAATTACAGGCTTCCCTCACAGGAAAATCGGACACGCGGTCCAATAGGGGAGTGGGGAAGGTTTTTGGTCATCACTATCTTAACTTTAAACTTAGCTAGTCTCATTTACTGACCCGTTCGTACAAACATTGTTCCTTTCACCATAACATCTCATTTATTCAAAAAAGAAAATCTTTCTTACTTCTATCACCAAAATCCCGCATGTTCTCTGTGTAATTTCTAACTAAAGGTTTTTATATACAATTTTATTGAGGGGAGGGCTGAGAATGTGAAAGTTGTACACTAAAAAGATTCTCAGATGAAAATGAACGTTAGTATGTCTGGATGACCCCCCTCAAATTCTAATATGGCAGACAAAGCGAGTTAACCAGTCGAAAAAGTGGATGTGGGAGGAAAAAGTGAAAGAAAAAAAAAAAAAAAAAAAAAAAAAAAACCCACGTCCGCCGGAGAACTCTGCTTTCTGTCATCTACCCGGGGGAGGGGAAGGGGAATGTTAAAAATAAAAAAAAGGGGGACTAAAAAAACAAAAACAGGCCGATGATCATTCGTTCTCTAGCTAAGTTAAACCAGCTTAACAAAAGAAAATGTGACTTATTCTACCTTAATCTGGGCTGGGTTGACACATTTTTTTCCGGTTCTCAAAATTATTTTAACCAGTCACTTCTAAATGCCACTCAATTTTCGCATCTATTTCTCTACACAATCGCGCACAATTCACCCACCTTTCGTTGAACTCCGACGAGGAGAGCCGTAACCTCTCGGCCTTGATTTTCACTTTAAGCTGATGTTTAAAAAAAACAATCAGTTGGCCGGAGGAAAAGCGCTCGCCCCCGTGAAATTCCTTCTGTCTCGTCGTCCAAACCACGACTCTCATAATGCTAAGTAAGCACTTTAGAATATAAAATTCTATTTTTCCTAGCGACAGTATTACATTACTGCACACGGCGCTGGCATCCAAGGCAAAAAAAGGTTTGCGGAGGGCGCGAACCATGTAGTCTTCAATCAGTCCACACAACGGGCGTACGACACTGCAGTGAAAGAAGGCGTGCTCAAGAGACTCCTCCAAGTCACCGCAGCGAACGCATTCTGGCGAATCTACCAGTCCCGCTGCGAACAACCGCTTGCCGACCCAGAGCGCGTTCCGAATGACTAGCCAGGAGAGTGATGCCTCGTTGTTGTTGAGACATTTCATCCCGGGAGCCCAAGGCCACAGCGAGCGACCCTCTCCCTTCGACAGACCCAGCTCCCCGATCAGATCGTCTCGGACGGTCCCCCCGACTATTTCCTGATATAATATCTTCCTCGACAACGGTCGGGTTTCAGGTAGGCCTTCCTTTACCCGTGAGAAGATCCTCAGAGCTTGTCGACATTCGCGGTAGAAGGAGCATTCGTTTCGGGGTACACGGCGGGCCTCTCCCCTATCCGAACGCACGCTTCTCAAGGCCGGGAAGGCCTTCTTGGCGTCTTCTTTCCAGAAATCGCCGTTTCCTTCATTTGGTGTACACATCCGCTCTAGGAATTTTAACCGTAACGTATGTCGCCGAATCTTAACGTTTGGCATTCCTAGACCGCCTTCAGATGGATGGAGCTGGCAGATCTCGCGACGTACCGTGGGTTGTCTGTGACCCCAGAGGAGTCTGAACAGAGCAGCCTCTAGCTTAGCTAGCTGGGTAGACGGGAGAGGAAGTACAGAGAGTCGGTAAAGAATGAGGGGGTAAATATGCGAAGCGGACACCTCCGCCCTCCCCTTCAAGGAAAGATTCCTTCGACTCCACAGCTCAACTGTTTCGTCGACCTTCTCCTGCACCTCCGACCAATTTTTCACCAGCTGAAGGCCAGGACCGAACCAGACGCCGAGTATCTGGCAAGGCCCGTCCGTCCAGCTAAAGGGACCCGGCAGAGGACAACCTCTCCACGCGCCCAGCCGTAAGCCTTCAGACTTACGGCAGTTGGTTTTGGCCCCTGCCACTGTCTCATACTTTCTGATTTCTTTGCTGACTTCCATAATCTCGGCATTGCTCGCTACAAGCAAAGTTATGTCGTCAACATAAGCGGTGTATCTGGCTGAGATGTTGGCACCAGGTAAGGATATTCCGCTTAGGACCGGGTTCGCCTTCAAATTGCGTAGGAATGGTTCCAACGCAAGAACATAAAGCATCGGCGAAAGTGGACAACCTTGACGGACAGATCTAGATAGACTGAAAGGCTTCGACTTCACTCCGTTCACTTCCACTATAGCACTGGGAGACGCATACAGGATGTGTATCCAGGAGCGAAAGTCCTGGCCGAAGCCAGCCGCAGACAAGATGGACTCCAGAAAACGATGGTCAACCCTATCGAAAGCCTTGGACTGATCTAATTTGATCAGCGCGGCTCCATTGTCGACTTTCTCGACGATCGTGCGCACCAGATGCAGATTATCTTGGATAGTCCTCCCCTTAACAGAACATGTCTGTTCGGGGCCAATCAGACTAGCCAGCACAGTCTGCAAACGGTTCGACAGGATCTTGGCCAAAATCTTTAACTCTGTGTTCAACATAGTTAAGGGCCTAAAATTGTCTACCCCGTCCCCTCCATCTTTGTCCTTGCGTAGCAATTTCACCACACCCCTGCTAAAGCGTTGGGGAATGCTCCCCTGCTTTAACCAGTGGTTGAACATCACTGTTAGCAGATGGACGAAGATGGGCGACAGCCTCAAGTACAATTCGTATGGCAGACCGTCGATCCCCGGAGTCTTCTCTTTTCCGACGGTACTAAGCGCCACCTGGACCTCCACCTCTGTAATGAGCCCCTCGCACCTAGCCGTTTCAGTCGCATCGAGGCGAGGGAAATCGGCCAAATAGGCGTCGAACTGAGCCGAGCTCAGACCAGGCTCCCTAGTGAAAAGCTGCTGAAAGTAAGAGCGAAAAACCTCGCAGACACCTCCGTTTGTGGTCACGTGTCGTCCATCCGGTGATGTGACTCTAGCGATATGTCGTCTCGAAGCATTCTGAGTTTCTTCTGCGCGCAGTTCTGCGGCCATATTCGTCGCCTCGGGAGACATTCTTTTTAACTTAGATCTAACTACCAGAGCTTGATCCTTTTTGATAAGCAAAGAGGCCAGCTCTGCTTTAGCTATGACTGTTTCAGCCGCATCTCCGCTACGTACAGCCTCATCTAAGCGGCTTTCCAATGTCGTTCGTGCCGCTAATCTATTTAAATTGAGTCTTTTACTATAGTCGGCAGCAAACGACCTAATCTTATCTTTTAGACTGCCCCACCATTTATTTCCTACTACTGAACCAGTTAGTTCCTTTAATATTAGTAATGTTAACTGGTCTCGAAAGTCCCTCTCGTCCAGTAAAGATGAGTTGAACTTCCAATATCCAGTCATTTTAATTTTAGGTCTACCTAGATTTACCCGGACCCTCACTAGTCTATGATCCGAATAATTTACATCATGAAAACTTGGACACTCTAACAAGCCTACGTCGACTCTCTTAACTAATACCCGGTCGATGTAACTATAGCGTTGCATCGAGTTCGGGTTGCCTCTAGCAGTCCAAGTCCATACTATTTTAGAGGGGTGCTCGCTTCGGAACTTGTCGACTAGGTCTAGCCTGTCGATCAGGTTTCGAAACGGAGTCACGTCTTGGTTAGTAGCGTTATTCCTATTCTCTTGTCTATCTAAATCGGGATCAAGGACGGCATTCCAATCTCCCGCTAGAATTACCCGTTTCGACGTCGTCACGAAGGGCTCGATCCGCCGAAAAAAAGTGGCTCGCTCGGCCTGGTTATTGGGCCCATAAACCCCAATCAATCGAAACTCGTCACTTTTTATGGTAACGTCCAACACACACAATCTGCCTGCCAGGTCGGCGTAAGCAAGGGAACACGTTGCATTCAAAGATCGGCTTACTAGCCAAGAAACACCTCTCGCACGACTATTAAAACATGCTGAGAAAAGACGAAACTTTTTACTCAGTACGTTCTCATAGTCGGCCAAAGTAAAGTGTGTCTCTTGCACACAACATATATTCACTCCCAAGTGCTGAAGATTACGAACGAGTTTAGTTCTTTTACTCTCGTTCCTCAGCCCTTGGCCATTTACACTTGCTAAAAAGAGAGCCATTTATCCGTCTACTGGCGTTGAGAACCTGAAACGAACATGTCGGGGGTCAGAACACCGATGGCCCGCCCCATTGACTCGTGACCCATTTCGGTCTTAATCTCTCCGTCATGGGACAAGCCACCGATGTGTCCTGGGAATGCTAGCTTAGCAGCCCTATAGAGGGAAGGGTGCATAAAAACCGGGGCCCTCCCAGCACAAAATTGTTCAAGTTTTTTTAATTTTTTATCCGTCCAATCGGCCAGTGGGGGGGACATGTTGAAGGTGTTGTTAGCTTCCTTCAGCATGCTCCATACCTGTCGCGAACCGAGACCCGTTCTGACTACAGTCAGAACTCTGCCAGCCTTTGGATAGTTGGTAGGGTCTTCCACATTCTTATTGTCTGCCAACTTGAAATTGTGGAGGACTTTTAGTTCTTTCTGTGTTTTGACTGGTAGGTCGTTCTTTTCATGAATGTCCAGGTCAACGCGACATATGTCTCTCCCCCTTTTATATTTTGCTTTCGGTTCTTTTTTTTTCGGGGGTTCTTCTAGTGAGCCGCTGCCTACTGACGGGCTCCTGTGTCGTTTCGGTGCAGGTGTTTGTGTTGGAGTAAGTGTTGGGGTAGATTTGGGAGGGGCAGAATCAGTTTCTTGTGCTGTTGTGGTAGGCAGCTTGAATGTCGGTGTTGTTATTTTTGGTGTTGTTTTTGTGCAGGGGATGGGACACACAGAAGTGCTAGGTTGGGGAGAGGAAACATTTTTGGGTGGTGTTGATTTGGTCGGAGTTTCTTTTTTTGCTGAAGGGGTTCCCCCCTCTGCTGGTCTATTTTTTTCTTTCAGTTGAGTTAGTAGTTTCTCGGCCATTTTGAATTTTTCTTTACCCGGACTAGCCCAACTGCCAACACGTTTAGCCCTGTCTGTGTATGTCTGTGGGGTCTCTCCTTTTTTTCTTTCTGGACTGTTGGTGTCAACCGGATTGGAAGGCTTTGGGGACTGAAGTACCGCTGTCTGGCCCTTCGTTCCGTCTTTTCCCACTAACTGCCACTCTCCGTTTGTCTTCTCCTCCTCAGTTGCCAACACTTTTTGTGGCGATGGAGTCGGACACTTGGGAGAGGGGGGGCGAAGATGCCCCCCTGTTGTCGACCTGATCTTTTTGGTCCCAGTTGTGGGCTGGTCTGCTATCGACCTCTTTTCTACAGAAGAGGCAGACGGGGGGGAATCATTATTTAGGTCTGCCTGCATCAAAGTTGCCTTTTTACCTTTGCAAGCAGCAGAGAGGTGACCAGTCTCTCCGCATAGCCAGCACACTGGTCGTCTGCCAGTAACAATTACTGGCATTTTCCGGCTCTCCACGTCTAAGCAGTTGGGAATGGAGGTGAAGGCTTTATATTCGACCATCAGGTCGAATCTCCATTCGCCACGCATTCGGTCAGAGGACACCGAGACAATGTCTCCGAACTGCAGAAAAAAGGCTCCTAAATGTTCCCCCAATACGAATGGGGGTACTTCAAATATTGTTACCCTGGTCCTTCTACGACCAAGGTATTCTACACGAAGGATATGGTCTTTGGTGTGTAATTCCTTTTTTGTCAGGTCTTTACAATCTTCCTCCGTGGGTAACAATACGTCCCAAAAGGCAGAACCTCGTCCTCTTACAACTTGTTGGACTTTCACACCTAGCCCGGTCAGTGATTTAATCACTAGGTCTTTTGTGGATTTGACAATCTTTTTGGTTTTTCTGTCAACCACAAAGACAGACACCGTTCTCTTTTCGATATTCCTCAGTTCGGGCATATCTACAAGAAGGCCATCTTCTTTTACAAGATGTTCGTACTTCTTACATTTATCCACGAACTCTGTAATATCGTACATAAATGAAGGCAGGGATTTCCACTGGTTAGGAGAGTCCCCACTTGACTTTTTTCCTGTTTGTGTGTGTTCCCCCTGTTCGGGGCATGTGTCTTGTTTTAGTCTATCCCCCGTAACAAGGGGAGATTTTTCGTTTTTCTTTTCTTCGTCTTTTTCGGGCGTACAAAATAAAGCCTTCATGGCCTTATTCACGTCCTCGGCCATTGTACAGGTCTCGAAAAAAGCTTGGCAGTGACTCAAATGTCCGGGTAAAATTCCGCCAGACTCGTTTTTTTTTTCTTTGACTTTTTCGGGCGTGCGAAATAAAGCCTTCATGGCCTTATTCACGTCCTCGGCCATTATACAGGGCTAAGATGGGGTAAATAAAATTAAAAATAAAATTGTTTTGGGGGGAAGAAAAAAAAAAAAAAAAAAAAAAAAAAAAAGACCCACCTCGAAAAAAGCTTGGCAGTGACTCAAATGTCCGGGTAAAAATCCGCAAGACTCGTTTTTTTTTTTTTCCCTTATTTTTGGTCTTTCAAAATGGCACTATACGTCTTGCCTGAGCGTCAGTCAAAGGTTGGACTGGTCCAAAACAACCTGTGCCAAGTAAGTATATTATTTGTTTTGGTAGTGACTCGAATGTCCGGGTAAAAATCCGCGAGACTCGTTTTTTTTTCCTTCTTATTTTTGGTCTTTCAAAATGGTACCGGAGAATGTCACCATACGTCTTGCCTGAGCGGCGGTCAAAGATTGGACTAGTCTAAAACAAACTGTGCCAGGTAAGTATGTATTTAATCACTGTCCCACCGCAGCAATATCTGACACAAGGTCGGGCTTAACGTGGGAAGAAACAGTAACTTACCGCCAAAAAATGGCTCCAGCTGACGCAGATACCTGCGAAAGCTGGGCCGAGTAATGATGGGAGAACCTAAGGACGAGTCCAAAGGCCTCCCGTTGCGCTTAGCAAACGCAGCCTCGGTATAACCTCATTGGCCAACGTTTGCACCGGCGCACTCGGTCTTTGATACCCTGCACACAATCTCCGGCCCACTCAACGGACAAGCGTCAGTACCGACTCCTCGGTCTATGCCGTGGAGCAGATACTACACTTTGATTCCGAAGATTGGGCCAGAAACCTGTGCCAGGTAAGTATACAGAGGAGGGCCTCACAACGCATTATACATCACAATTCTCATCCTTCCTACGTCTGTGAAAAAAACCATCAGAACAAAGCTGAAATTACAAATTCACACCAAACTAATTTACAACAAAAATACACGCATTCTTCTTCACGCGTTATTATTCAACATTTTACACCGATTAATCGGATCTTTTTGTTTTACAATTAGGGAAATTTCAATTAAAAATCATTTTTACTTCGACTATCAAAGGTCAAGGCTGAAACAGACTCCATTTCCGATCATCGTTTACAAAAATCTTCTTTCTTTTTCAAGCTTGGATAAAAACACTTTTCTCAACAAAAACGATGAATTTTAAATTCAATATTTTTATTCCAAATCCATTCAACCAGAAATGAAGTCGAAAAAACAATGTTTATTCCATTTATAACTTCCGTAACTTGAACTCGTTTTTCCGTGGCTGAAACAGAGGCTGTTTCATTTGCAAATTCCAACAAATTGAAGAAAGCGAATTAAAACGAAACAATTTTCCTATGATTAATTAGATAGCAAAAGATAATTAAATTTGATTCATAACCCTAATGACGTTACGTCCATATGAAGGTAATTTCCTAATTTTACACACGTGAAACGAGTAACGGCTTACACGAATTATCTCCCCTTCGTGCTCTGATCGGAATCTATGTTCGTTAAATGATTTTTTATTCCGAAAAAAGTAATTTTTATTAAAGCATTTTATCAAGCATTCAATATATCATTATTAATGAGCTAAAGAAACTATTTTCAGTCAGGTTTGTTGAACATCGAAGTTTTGATGGAAAAAAAAAATCGATTCTTTCATACCATGTACAATAGTAAACTAGACCGTTACTCTCTGTCCGTTGTACGGAAGTATGGTTTCGAAGTATTCGGTAATTACTTGTCCATCTCCTTTCCTTCTGGCTGCAGCCCTGTCAAGTTGTAATGTTAAGAATGGGTGAAATTTCTTCCACAGGAATGATAATTTGTGGGACCTTCTTGGGATGTCTGTCTGGGGGGCATGCTGCACAGAAATGTATCTGAGATAGTTCAAAATTGCGTTTATAAGCATAGCAGCTACAGAAATTAGGTGTTGACTACAAGTCTATTCAAAACATGTTTTAAACGTTCCATGTGTATTTTTTTAATATAATGCTAGTTATTAAGTTCTTTAAAAATATACGGAGTACAATAAATAATTCTTAACGAAAAGTTTTTCTTTCATGCAGGCAACTCACTTTCTAGTATTGCCAAAAAAGTACTATATTCAGATAATAGAAGGAAAATATTAAAAAATAGCCAAAATACACGAAAAAATGGCCAAAATGTTTCATCACGCCTGCACTAATTTAGCGCCTTTTCGCATTGCCAAAATAAAAAACGAGCAAAACTTAGCACAAAAAGGCAACTCTGTTCACTTTCATTTTGAGCAGCCTCATTTAAATTTGACTCCCAGGCCCCCTTCAACTCTATTAGGCTTTCCAAGCCCCGTGCAATGCATCAATTACACCCCCCTCTCAGAGACCCTGGCTTTGCAAACAATATCATAAACAATTCAATGAGGTAAATAAAACGAAAAAGGCAAATCTCACTTCAGTTTGGCAACATGTGATGGATACTGGGAGTTGCATTTTGTATTAGAATGTACAGAGAAATTCAGTTCTTCATTATGTTCTGGATCGTAGCAATTAGAAAAGGGCTAAAAAATGGGATTGAAAAAAATAATCCATCGTGATGATAATAATTCTTGTTATTTATAGTAAAAATAACCAAGTCAGAGCAGGTAAATAATTAAAATGGAAAAAGTTGCTATGGCATAAAAATTCGTCTCTCCAGCTCAGATGAATGTAAACCGTTTTCTAAAAATCATTCAAGTAAGTGAGAAAAACTGGTTGGTTTTATTCAACCGCCTGTAATTCTAAGAAAATCTCATTCTTACAGGTGAGTAAATGAAATCTAAGTTACAATTCAACAAAGTAAAAACTGTATTTCAAATTAAATCTGAAGAAAACAAAAATTGTAATTTACACAAATAATCCCAAATTAAAACTATTGATTTTACTTTTGAAATTTTCTTGTATTTCTAATTCAGGAATAGTTGAGATTTTGATTTCTTTCAGTGAATTGGAAAAGATTTTCATAGTTCATGTATCAAATGAAAAATTGCTTAACTACTGCTGACCCCCTGCACGTAAATGAATTAGTATGAATCTCTTTCATTGAAAAAAATAGGCCCATAGAAAATTTTCTTCTCCTTATTTTCAAACCCTACTAAGTGCCAAGTATTTCGCAGTTTAAGATTATTTTAAGGTAGGTTTTTGCCCCACAACCAGGGATGTCATTTTTAAGGATATCTCCCCTCTGAGAATTTCTTAACCTTGGCAGGTCTTAAATTGTTGAAAAAGAATTGGAATTAGTTTCAAGAAATTCTTACCTGAAATTCCCATTCAGTTCTATTTTTTTCAATCGAAATTAATTCAAACAGAGATTTCTTTCACAGAAATGACAAACGAGACATCCTTCTACTTAGCAATGGCGAAAATAAAAGTTGAAGGTTGCCAGATAGTTGGAGACCTTTCTGGGGAAATACAAGCAAAAAAACTGCCAAATATGTCGCATTTCGCTCCAGTGGGGTCACGGATAAATAGAGCCAAATGTTTCAAGTTTACGTCTAAAATTGATACTAGAAACATCTAGACTAAATGGATATCTAAAATCAAAGAAAAATATTACATATCTTTAGTAAAATATTAAATATTCTTTCACTATAAATCATATGAAGATGTTACTGATTTTTAAATGAAAAAATGCCCCAAATTTAAATATGGCCAAATGTTTTAAAAAAAAGTCAAATTTGGCAATAAATTGGTAAAATGGCAACCCTGGGTGAAATGACGCTTTGGTGATGATGGTAAAAAATAAAATCATTTTTTATTTTCTGATGTTTATATCAAATTTTTTTTACATTTTTTTAATTTCACATATATTCCCAAGATATGCATCTGAGAAAAAATATACCCAAGTACATCTTTTGTTCACGTTCGTGAGAGACGAAAAAAAAACTATCAAACTTGTTAGAAAAAAAAAAAACTTCTTGAACAATTGATTTACAAATTTATGGACAAAAAGGAAAAAAAATTGAATTGGAACATTTTGATTTAATTTTTAATGAATTGGTGATATTGATAGTACCTATATCGGTATGCGAGGGTCACACAGCTGTCTGCAATTTTAATCAGGAAAGGTTGAATGGTGTGTCTTGAGGAGATGAAATTTAGGCTCCGATTATATTTTCAATTAAAAAAGTGGGTTTAGTTGGCATATTCTGAATGAATTTCACTGCAAGGTGATCTAGTGTCGAATTTACTTTTATGAAGTTAATATTTATTTAATTAGTTTTTTGTGGCACTAGGGATAGTGGTTGTAAAGTTTCACACCCTCGCACTCTCAGTGTTAGAAACAGCGTTCAAATAAAAAGGGATATGAATATTCACGAAACAAAAAGTTATTGATACATAAATTATATCATTATTGCTTTGAATAAATTAAATCATTAAGTGATGGTTAAAGTTAATAATTCCTGTAATAGATTGACTAAAGGACAATCATTGTATTTTTGAAATAATTTTAATCACTGATTTTACATCTTACTGTCAACAATGTTAACTCTTTGGAAATGGCTGATTTTTTAAATGTTATAAAATATGTTTCTATTCCACTGAGGTAATTTTTTCACAACTAACTTTCAACAATTTCTTGTGGTTGAATTTGAATTTAAATTTCCAAAGAAGACATTTACATTATTTTGGTTGTTTTTTGTCACATACATATTTTTTTAGGAGGAAAATGGGTGATAAAAAAGGTTTCAACAAAAATTGTCAGGGAGAGTGGGAGACGAATAATATTGCAGGAAAACTACACAAAATGCAAGATACTTGACAAGTGTGATTCCTCTTGAATATTCTAATCTCTGTCTTGCGATTCCATTGAGCTTTGAATACGCATCGATTTATTAATCTTTGTTGTGCGTGGAGAAATACGGCACCAAAAGTTATTATATATGTTAAATTTTAGAACACTCTCTAATTATTCTGTGAAATTTAGAACGATGCAATTATCATCTGTAATTGGCAGCATGCCATGTTGCGGGTGACAAATAAAAAAAATCAAGAAAAGGGGATGATCAATATATAAGTTACCTTTTGGGGACACCGAACACTAAAAAAGACTGAATTTTGAAAAAAAAAAAAGATTGAATGCCCCAGGGCAAAAACTGAGGGATCGATTTAGCAAAAACTCATACTGCAAATTGAATAGTATATCTCGGAATTTTTGAGATGAGGTATTATTATTATTTCTATTGATATTCGGACCATCCTCATGTTTGTTGTTTTTCATACAACGTTTCCACATGGACACATAGCGCAGTGGTTACAGCATCAGACAAATTACTGTTAAGTAACCTGATGGTTCTAGGTTCGATCCTAGTGTGAGACAGTATAACAATACTACTAACGCTAAAGAGGGGAGTACGGTCAATACACCCCCGTCGGATAAATAAAGGGTTCGGTTCATTATTTCCCAAATCTACCAGATGATACCTGACGAAGGCCATAGAGTGCAACGGCCGAAACGTTGTATGAAAAACAACAAAGATGAGGATGGTCCGAATATCAATAGAAATGCAAATTGAATCCTCATCTGAAGTCAGGGCTTTGATCTTGTAATGGACAAGGGCTTTTATCTTGCAATGGATAACTATTGCACTTTGCCACCTGCAATAGTTGATGGGTTAAAGGGCATATTTCTATGGAGCATTTTGAAAGTTATAATGAAGTGTGTGTAAAACAAAAATGTCATGATAAACAAAAACACTGTATAACCTGAAATTATGAATGAAAAAACTCATCATCACAGTCAATAACTGAACAAACATAGCATCAAAATTTGAAGTCATGTAAAAAAAATTTTCACTGAAGAATAAATATGGTCAGAAATAATTCTATTCATGACATCACAGGTGTTTTCCACCGTTATTAATGAACCTGTTAAAAAGAAAAAGAAAAAAAATCATGGCCATGAGTGCTTGAACACCCAAACACAAAAAAGGATTGAACTCCACAGTTGTTTAAAAAGAATAACCATATTTCAACACATATTTTACTACAGTTGCGGTTTCCCTTATCCGCTGGCAGTATGACTATGCTTGTGTCAATCTGAAGGGTCTTGATGGCCGCCCATTCCTCCTTTTTTATATTTGGCTTGAAGGAGTCGGCCCATTGTGCTAGGCAAGAAAAACTGCCTCAGTAATCCTAGCATTGAAATGGATACCATATGGGAAGCTCTAATAATGAAAGACAGAAAACAGTAACATCAAATACCAAAAACTGCCACCTGAGGTTTAAGGCTCCTAAAATTTAGCACAGGTTGTTCACATGGACACATGATGTAGTGATTAGAGAATCAGACAGAATTACTGCAAGTAATCTAATAGTTCTAAGTTCAATCCCAGTATGAGACAATAATAAAGTCTACACTACATATACTATATATAAATAAAGGGTTTGGTTCGTTACTTCCCCCCAACACCTACCGGATGATACCTGATGAAGGCTGTAGAGTACAACGTCCAAAATGTTGTATGGAAAACAACCAAGGTAGACTGAACAATAATAGAGATAATAATAATACCCCATCTCAAAAATTCTGAGTAAGACGATTATGTTGTTCATAAAAAATGCAGATTCTGTGAAATACAGCAATTGAAAATTTATTTAATGTTCTCAGTTATTGGATGTCTGCTGAATTATATGCAGTTGATAATGTTATATCAGTTGCAAAATTGCCACCTATTTTTCAGCTTTTAAAATCACAATTATTATATTTTGAAGTGAAAGTTGTGGTTAAAATTCTTCAAAACTGACGTGTATTCAGAGACAATAAAGGTATAATGGATTGAAAGCACAAAAGATTATTGCAAACCTTGAATCTCAACCTTTATTTACTTGGCTCTGAAGTGTTCAGGGTTAGGGGGGATCTTCTTATAAATATACTCTAAAAATATGTAACATTTTTGTGGGGGGACACAAAATAGGGTCGAGTTTTCCATGATTGACAAATTGTTAATTAATCACCCACTTCAGAGTCCATAGACTCTCGTACTAAGTAACACTTGTATTATAGAGACGGTGCATATTCAACTTGGGATGGACTGCACCTCTACCAGTGCACTGTAGTGATGATTTAGAAGCATCTGATGTTTGATTGATATATCGGGGTGAGCGCGAACGCAGACCCCACACTGAGAAATAGCGCACCTGAGTCCCTTTCGTTGAACTCCGACGAGGAGAGCCGCAACCTCTCGGCCTTGATTTTCACTTTAAGCTGATGTTTAAAAAAAACAATCAGTTGGCCGGAGGAAAAGCGCTCGCCCCCGTGAAATTCCTTCTGTCTCGTCGTCCAAACCACGACTCTCATAATGCTAAGTAAGCACTTTAGAATATAAAATTCTATTTTTCCTAGCGACAGCATTACATTACTGCACACGGCGCTGGCATCCAAGGCAAAAAATGGTGTGCGGAGGGTGCGAACCATGTAATCTTCAATCAGTCCACACAACGGGCGTACGACACTGCAGTGAAAGAAGGCGTGCTCAAGAGACTCCTCCAAGTCACCGCAGCGAACGCATTCTGGTGAATCTACCAGTCCTGCTGCGAACGACCGCTTGCCGACCCAGAGCGCGTTCCGAATCACTAGCCAGGAGAGTGATGCCTCGTTGTTGTTGAGACATTTCATCCCGGGAGCCCAAGGCCACAACGAGCGACCCTCTCCCTTCGACAGACCCAGCTCCCCGATCAGATCGTCTCGGACGGTCCCCCCGACTATCTCCTGATATAATATCTTCCTCGACAACGGTCGGGTTTCAGGTAGGCCTTCCTTTACCCGTGAGAAGACCCTCAGAGCCTGTCGACACTGCGGTAGAAGGAGCATTCGTTTCGGGGTACACGGCGGGCCTCTCCCCTATCCGAACGCACGCTTCTCAAGGCCGGGAAGGCCTTCTTGGCGTCTTCTTTCTAGAAATCGCCGTTTCCTTCATTTGGTGTACACATCCGCTCTAGGAATTTTAACCGTAACGTATGTCGACGAATCTTAACGTTGGGCATTCCCAGACTGCCTTCAGATGGATGGAGCTGGCAGATCTCGCGACGTACCGTGGGTTGTCTGTGACCCCAGAGGAGTCTGAACAGAGCAGCCTCTAGCTTAGCTAACTGGGTAGACGGGAGAGGAAGTACCGAGAGTCGGTAAAGAAAGAGGGGGTAAATATGCGAAGCGGACACCTCCGCCCTCCCCTTCAAGGAAAGATTCCTTCGACTCCAAACCTTAACTGTTTCGTCGACCTTCTCCTGCACCTCCGACCAATTTTTCTCCAGTTGAAGGTCAGGACCGAACCAGACGCCGAGTATCTGGCAAGGCCCGTCCGTCCAGCTAAAGGGACCCGGCAGAGGACAACCTCTCCACGCGCCTAGCCGTAAGCCTTCCGACTTACTGCAGTTGGTTTTAGCGCCTGCCACTGTCTCATACTTTCTGATTTCTTTGCTGACTTCCATAATCTCGGCATTGCTCGCTACAAGCAAAGTTATGTCGTCAACATAAGCGGTGTATCTGGCTGAGATGTAGGCACCAGGTAAGGTTATTCCGCTTAGGACCGGGTTCGCCTTCAAATTGCGTAGGAACGGTTCCAACGCAAGAACGTACAGCATAGGCGAAAGTGGACAACCTTGACGGACAGATCTAGATAGACTGAAAGGCTTCGACTTCACTCCGTTCACTTCCACTATAGCACTGGGAGACGCATACAGGATGCGTATCCAGGAGCGAAAGTCCTGGCCGAAGCCAGCCGCAGACAAGATGGACTCCAAAAAACGATGGTCAACCCTATCGAAAGCCTTGGACTGATCTAATTTGATCAGCGCGGCTCCATTGTCGACTTTCTCGACGATCGTGCGCACCAGATGCAGATTATCTTGGATAGTCCTCCCCTTAACAGAACATGTCTGTTCGGGGCCAATCAGACTAGCCAGCACAGTCTGCAAACGGTTCGACAGGATCTTGGCCAAAATCTTTAACTCTGTGTTCAACATAGTTAAGGGCCTAAAATTGTCTACCCCGTCCCCTCCATCTTTGTCCTTGCGTAGCAATTTCACCACACCCCTGCTAAAGCGTTGGGGAATGCTCCCCTGCTTTAACCAGTGGTTGAACATCACTGTTAGCAGATGGACGAAGATGGGCGACAGCCTCAAGTACAATTCGTATGGCAGACCGTCGATCCCTGGAGTCTTCTCATTTCCAACGGTACTAAGCACCACCTGGACCTCCACCTCTGTAATGAGCCCCTCGCACCTAGCCGTTTCAGTCGCATCGAGGCGAGGGAAATCGGCCAAATAGGCGTCGAAATGAGCCGAGCTCAGACCAGGCTCCCTAGTGAAAAGCTGCTGAAAGTAAGAGCGAAATACCTCGCAGACACCTTCGTTTGTGGTCACGTGTCGTCCATCCGGTGATGTGACTCTAGCGATATGTCGACTCGAAGCATTCTGAGTTTCTTCTAGAATTACCCGTTTCGACGTCGTCACGAAGGGCTCGATCCGCCGGTAAAAAAGTGGCTCACTCGGCCTGGTTATTGGGCCCATAAACCCCAATCAATCGAAACTCGTCACTTTTTATGGTAACGTCCAACACACACAATCTGCCTGCCAGGTCGGCGTAAGCAAAGGAACACGTCGCATTCAAAGATCGGCTTACCAACCAAGAAACACCTCTTGCACGACTATTAAAACATGCTGAGAAAAGACGAAACTTTTTACTCAGTACGTTCTCATAGTCGGCCAAAGTAAAGTGTGTCTCTTGCACACAACATATATTCACTCCCAAGTGCTGAAGATTACGAACGAGTTTAGTTCTTTTACTCTCGTTCCTCAGCCCTTGGCCATTCACACTTGCTAAAAAGAGAGCCATTTATCCGTCTACTGGTGTTGAGAACCTGAAACGAACATGTCGGGGGTCAGAACACCGATGACCCGCCCTATTGACTCGTGACCCATTTCGGTCTTAATATCTCCGTCATGGGACAAACCAGCAATGTGTCCTGGGAACGTTAGTTTAGCAGCCCTATAGAGTGAAGGGTGCATAAAAACCGGGGCCCTCCCAGCACAAAATTGTTCAAGTTTTTAAAAGTTTTATGTATCCAATCGGCCAGTGGGGGGGACATGTTGATGGTGTTGTTGGCTTCCTTCAGCATGCTCCATACCTGTTGCGAACCGAGACCCATTCTGACTACAGTCAGAACTCTGCCAGCCTTTGGATAGTTGGTAGGGTCCTCCACATTCTTATTGTCTGCCATCTTGAAATTGTGGAGGACTTTTAGTTCTTTCTGTGTCTTGACTGGCAGGTCGTTTTTTTCGTGAATGTCCGGGTCAACGCGACATATGTCCCTCCCCCTTTATATTTTGCTTTTGGTTCTTTTTTTTTTTCGGGGGTTCATCAAGTGAGCCACTGCCTACTGACGGGCTCTTGTGTCGTTTAGGTGCTTGTGTTGGTGTTTGGGTAGATTGGGGAGGGGCAAAATCAGATTCTTGTGTTTTTGTGGTAGGCAGCTTTGTTGTTGGTGTTGTTTTTGTGAGGGGGGTGGGACACATAGAGGTGCTAGGTTGGGGAGAGGAAACTTTTTTGGGTGGTGTTGTTTTGGTCGGAGTCTTCTTTTTTAAGAGGATGCGGAGAAGCTGAGAGGGTTCCCCCCTCTGCTGGTCGTTTTTTTTTTGTTTTTTTTTTTCAGTTGGGTCAGCAGTCTTTCGGCCATCTTAAATTTTTCCTTACCCGGACTAGCCCAACTGCCAACACCTTTAGCCCTGTCTGCGTATGTCTGTGGGGTCTCTCCTTTTTTTTTCTTTCTGGACTGTTGGTATCAACCGGATTGGAAGGCTTTGGGGACCGAAGTACCGCTGTTTAGGCCTTCCTTCCGTCTTTTCCCACTAACTGCCACTCTCCATTTGTCTTCTCCTCCTCAGTTGCCAACACCTTTTGTGGCGATGGAGTCGGACACTTGGGAGAGGGGGGGGGGCGCGAAAATGCTCCCCTGTTGTGGACCTGATCTTTTTGGTCCCGGTAGTGGGCTGGTCTGCTATAGACCTCTTTTCTACAGTAGAGGCAGACGGAGGGGGATCTTTGTTTTGGTCTGCCGGATTCAAAGGTGCCTTTTTTCCTTTGCAGGCAGCAGAGAGGTGACCAGTCTCTCCGCATAGCCAACACATTGGTCGTCTGCCAGTAACAATTACTGGCAGTTTCCGGCTCTCCACGTCCAAGCAGTTGGGAATGGAGATGAAGGCTTTATAATCGACCATCAGGTCGAATCTCCATTCGCCACGCATTCGATCAGAGGACACCGAGACAATATCTCCGAACTGAAGGAGAAAAGCCCCTAAATGTTCCCCCAATACAAATGGAGGTACTTCAAGTATTGTTACCCTGGTCCTTCTACGACCAAGGTATTCTACACAAAAAATATGGTCCTTTGTGTGTAGCTCCTTTTTAGTCAGGGCTTTACAATCATCCTCCATGGGCAACAATACGTCCCACAAGGCAAAACCTCGTCCTTTCACAACTTGTTGGAATTTTACTCCCAACCTGGTCAGTGATTTAATCACTAGGTCTTTTGTGGATTTGACAATCTTTTTGGTTTTTCTGTCAACCACAAAGATAGACACCGTTCTCTTTTCGATATTCCTCAGTTCGGGCATATTGACAAGAAGACCATCTTCTTTTACAAGATGTTCGTACTTCTTACATTTATCCACGAACTCTGCAATATCGTACATAAATGAAGGCGGGGATTTCCACTGGTTAGGAGAGTCCCCACTTGACTTTTTTTCTGTTTCCCCATTTGCTGGGGATTGTGTGTGTTCCCCCTGTGTCATGTTTTTGTCTATTTTCTTCCCCCGTAACAAGGGGAGACTTTTTGTCTTATCTTTCGGTTTTACAGGCGTACGAAATAAAGCCTTCATGGCCTTATTTATGTCCTCGGCCATTGTACAGGGTTAGGAGGGGGTAAATAAAGATGGTTTTTTTTGGGAAAAAAAAACCCACCTCGAAAAAGCTTGGCAGTTTTCTGAATGTCCGGGTAAAATTCCGCAAGACTTTCTTTTTCTTTTTATTTCAGGTAATTCAAGATGGCACAGGAGAACATCACTACACGTCTTGCCTGGGCGGCGGTCAAAAATTGGACTGGTCCAAAACAACCTGTGCCAGGTAAGTATGATTCAAAGTACACACCCTTCATTCATATACTCTCCTATCCCATCATCCCCGCCCGTTGACGGAAAGGGCTCACAAGAAACCTAAAATAAAAATATAAACAACAGATTATCACAAACAAAAGTCCATTCCTCGATTCACACTATATATATATTCCAACATTCAATTTCAACAATTTTCATGTAACTGAAATATATTTTCAACATCCGGTTTGTCCGGACTCCCTTCCAGTCTGAACAAGAATCCCATTTCTAAATGTAATCAACATTTTGGATTCCTTTCTCCTCTGACAATTATTTCAACTTCATTCACAAACAAAAATATATTGAACAAACAAAAAACAACAGATGAAATGAAATAAACCACACATTTTCCCATGTTTTTATTTTCAATCGGGCCCCATTTTTTGTCATGAACTTTCTCATCCCATTTTTATTCTCTAATCCAAAAAAGCCCTTCACTTTTGCAAATAGTAAGGAAAGCAAAAAGGTATACGTGGAGATTTGGGGCGTATATTTTGCCACAGGGTCAGTTTCCCCATAGTGAGTTACCTTACCCTATATTTTCTTACCTCTGGCCTACTACAATACGTACAGAGTGCGGTCATTCTCATCTACATGTAAGATTTATTTGCTAAAATGAATTAAATCCATGTGAACCACAACAATATGAAATGCAAAATTCAATTTGATTAATAAAATGATAACATTACACGTGCTCTTAAAATTGAATTCATTTCTTTCAAATCATCCCATTTGCAATTTCAATTGTAATAATTCATAATTATAGTGATAACTGTCTTTAACACTGATTAATTAACAAGTTTTGCATCAACACTCACTCAATTTTTTAAAATCAAATTTCGACTTGTTCATCTTTCTATTAACACAAATCTTTCCCTAAAATATTTGTGTACTTTCTATCAATTTACTGAATTAAATCATAGATTGAAATAAATCTGTAAAATCTACAGTATATCTTTTTGAATTCAATCTTTGCAATATGTTTTCAATTTCCCTGAGTTATACGTTGAATCGGTATATCAAGAGTAAAGGACAGCTAAACATCCCTAGAAGGAGCGATTTTATTTATCCGAATAGTACAATTTTACATATATACAAATTGATTAAACAAATGAATCGAAAAAGGGAATACATCGAATCGGTGATTATGTGCAAGATGCAAGAGAAATGCACTATTTGAATGTGACATGAAGTCGAATTGGGGATTTTGGTCCTTGCTCGTTCCGATTATTCAACGTTTGCTTGGCAGTTTTGGTTCTTGGCTCTTCTGCTCATCCGTCAACTTTCATGCCTTTGTCACTCGGGGGTGGGGTCTTTGTTTTCTCTGTCCAATAAATAATTGTGAGGTATTTACAGTGATGCAGATGATAATGGAGGATGGGGCTGTGAGGAAACCTGTGGGAGGGTGGGGGGGACGACCATTGATTTCTGGGGAGATCTAGCCCTGGTGCTTAGTGGCCGCCGACCTGCTTCAATGCTTCTCTGACTCTGTCTTCGTCAATCAGACCCTCGCAACTGGCTGATTCGAAGTCTTCCATTTGGGGGAAGTCTGCCAGATAGTCGCGGAACTCCTGCTCGCTAAGGTCAGCCCTTGCAGTGTAAAGGTCTTGGAAATGTTTTCGGAAGCCCTTGCAGATATCACGAGACGGTCGTAGGGTGCACCCGTCCGGTGTCCTCAGCTCACGAATGTAGCAGTCAGACCCTCGGCTCAGCTCCTCCCTGCGCAGCTCTCTGCCCACATTCACGGCCTCGTTTGACACTCTTTTTAACCTAAGTCTAACTATCTGGCCCTGGCAGCGTCTCGGTAGCTGCGTGTTCCAGGTCTTTCTTAGCTAGCTCTATAGTTAGGGGGTCCCCCCCCAGCCACCGCCCGGGACAGGTTCTCTTCCAGTATCGTTGCCGCCTCTGCTTTAGCTAAGGAGAGTCTTTGTGCGTATTTCACGGCAAACGACCTAATCTTATCCTTAAGGGAGGCCCACCACTTATTACCCACTATCGCCCCCACTAGCTCTCGCTGAACTAAGCCCTCTAGCTGCTCACGGAAATCCCGTTGATCCAAAAGGGATATGTTCAGTTTCTAGTGACCAGTCATCTTAGGTCTGTTTCCTAGCCTTAGCTGGGCAACAACTAATTTGTGGTCCGAATAGTTGTACTTGTGGAACGTGGGGCAGCTTTAGAAGTCTACATCGACTCTCCTGACTAGCATTCTATCTAGGTAGCTCGTTCTAGGGGAAACGGGCCAGTTTTGCGCTCACGTCCACATTTGCTGCCTCGGATGATTGAAACGGTATCTGTCAACAAGTCTGTGATCGTTGACCAGCTGGATCAGGTTGCGATCTGGTGGGGTACCCCCTTCGTTATCTTCGTCCCCCCTCTATTTTAGGGTCTAGGGTGGCGTTCCAGTCGCCAAGTAAGACTAGTCGCTTAGGGTCTAAAAGGAACCTCTCTAGATGTTGGAGGTAGGTGTGTCGCAATGCCTGGATGTTGGGTGCATATACCGCCACTACCCTGAAATTGCTGTCTCCAACAGTGATATCGTCCACAATCAGTCTGCCCTCCGTGTCGGTGTGGATAATGTTGACTGTTGCGTCGAGGGTACGTTTCACTAATAACGAGACGCCCCGCGAGTTTTGGTCGCCGTACGCCGAAAAGATGTTGAAATCTTTGGCAAACATATGGCTATCAGCCTTGCACGCAAAGTTGGTCTCTTGCACTACCGCTATGTCCACTCTATGTGACCTGAGGTCTTGAAGAAAGCCTGATGCTCTCGTCGGGGTCCTCAGGCCACGCACATTCATGCTCGCTAGGGTGACTGACATGACTTCTCTAATGGGTATCGCTAGCCGGTCGAAAGTGGTCTCTAGTTAGTTCGACGCCGGAGTCCCCCAGGTTGCCTCTCCCCATTTAAGGGGTGAAGGTTCCCACTGGGATGATTCTGGCGACATCCGTCGGGAAGTTCAACTCAACTGCTCTATAGAGGGATGGGTGCATAGATACGGGGGCTCTACCTGTGCATTTCTCTTGCATTTGCACGAGGTGGGTCTTAGTAGCGCTGTAGACCTCCATGTTTGGGAAGGCCTCAGCAGCTGACTCTAATATGTCCCACACTTGGTTGCAGCCACCTTTCCTGATTAGTGTAGTGACCCAAGGTGTGTTCGGGAAGTTCTTTGGGTCCTCTACATCCGTGTTTTGTACTGTCTTTAGGTTGTAAAGGGTCTTCAGACCAATCTTCCGATGATTTGGAAGGGTCTTGTTGAGGACCCTTTCATCCACTTTGCAGATTCCGTCTCCCATCTTGTTAGAGTGCCTCCTCGTGGTGGCGGGAGAAGCGGAGGGGTGTCGAGTAGGGGTTACCTTTGGTGTCTGCCTCTCTGGTGAGGCAGACTTGGCTCGCCCCTTGACGCGTGGAGAGTTCTCAGTTTTCCTCTTCCCCTCTTGATCTTCTTTTCCTTTTGCATCTCTGGGTTGTGAGATTGTGCTGCTGAATGCAGCGGGGGGCTCGTGACCGGATGCTGTTGCATCCCCGGGTTGTGGATGGGGTGGTTATCGAGCGTAGCAGAGGCCAGGAGTTAGTGCACCGAGGGGAGGTTCAACCGTTATGCCTACTCTGGAAGCTGCTACGGCAAGAACCGTGGGGGCGTCAATGCAGAAGGGGCCTCGAGATAGCTCGAGGCATGTGGGTCATAACTCAGACCAGGAGAGAGTAGGTCGACGCAAGAGGGGATTCCGTGAAGGTTCAACCCTGAAGCGGACTTAGGAGAGCCTCAAGATAAGTTGAGGTATATGGATCGAAACTCCGATCAATGGTGAGGTACAAGTTAAGAACAGATACAACACTTTGATCTTAGCCGAAAGGCCGAGAAGCGATTTTATTTATCCAAATAGTACAATTTTACATGTATACAAATTGATTAAACAAATGAATCGAAAAGGGAATACATCGAAACAGTGCATTTCTCTTGCATCTTGCACATAATCACTATTTGAATGTGACATGAAGTCGAAGTAGGGGTTTTGGTCCTTGCTAGTTCCGATTATTCAACGTTTGCTTGGCAGTTTTTGTTCTTAGTTATTCTGTTCATCCGTCAACTTTCATGCCTTTGTCACTCGGGGGTGGGGGGGATCTTTGTTTTCTCCGTCCAATAAATAATAGTGAGATATTTACAGTGATGCAGATGATGGAGGATGAGGCTGTGAGAAAACCTGTGGGTGGGACGACCATTTATATCTGGGGAGCCCATTGGCCTTCAGACTTGTGCCAAGAAATCAGTGGTGGTCCGTCAGTATATGGGATGCAGGGGTGTTATATACCAGTATTTGGGGGTTTTGGTTTTGGGGCTACAATCATTCACTTAGTTGGGGAGTTTTTAGTTTTTCCTTGGTTCACTGGCAGGGAGAGTGGCCGAGAAGCGATAGGGTTAGTTGTTGACTAAGTGAAGAAGAAAGGTATCAGATCTTTTGTGTTTAAGGGTTCAGCTGTGTTGAAAGATCATTTGGTTGAGATAATCGGTATATCAAGAATAAGGGGCAGCTAAACATCCCTAGAAGAAGCGATGAGAATGTTAGGGTTAGTTTTTGACTAGGTGAAGAAGAAAGGTATCAGATCTTTTGTGTTTAAGGGTTCAGCTGTGTTGAAAGATCATTTGGTTAGGAATCGTTTTTTTGCAGCCTGCAGTTCTCTTAGAACAATTTTTTTCTTTTTTCAATTTTAAGAGCTTCCAATCCATCAAGACTTTCAAACCATCCAGATATTTGTTAGTTTTCAGAAAAAAAATATTTTTAAGCTTTCATGAAGGGTTTCTATTAACGATATTAACTATAATGATTAAAATGGGCAAATACCTTCCGTCATTATTACGGATTACACGAGTTAATTATCTCACCCTAAAATTTTAAAATGGTAATTCTTTGAATAATTCAAACTTTTTCAGGTTTAGCTTTGGGATTGGAAGGAACGGTGTCCCAATTGCAAACTTTCACACCCTCGCTCACTCGATGTTAAAAAAGATGCACAAATAAAAATAATATAACAATACAATTTTTTCAAAGTAACACAATACGGATGCAATTTCACTGAAAAATTGACACGAGAGATTAAAAAAATGAGCATATTTGATTTCAATAAAATTTTCTATACTTATTTATTAAAGAACAAATTTTTAAGAAAATAATTTTTGATTCCAAATATTGAGGAAAGATGATTTTTTTTTTTATATGAGTCTTGCCATTTTGATGATTTACCTCATGTATGCATTGCTGCTTTCATCGATTTTTACACATTTAAAAGATAAATCCCTTGTTCCTCACGTTAACCTTTTCTAGAAAAATGCTCCAGAATTGTTCTGAATGGGAGTCTTACTTTGGGAATTAAGAAGCAGCAGAATGAAGTGAAACATTTTTTTTGTCAGCAATAATTCACCAACTGATCAGAATATTCAAAAAAGGTCCAAAGTTAATAGTTCCTTCTGAACTTTGAATGAAGTCTTTTAGTTTTGATATCCACATGAGTTATTCAATATCTGCGTTAATGGAATCTTGTCCCAAAAAGCTAAATTCTCTCCAAAACTCATTTAATAAATAATAAATGAATAAAAAAAAACAGAAAAATATATTCTGATGAAAAAAAATTCCTAAATCTCTCCAAAATTTAGTCACATACATGCCCAACCATTCTGCAAAATTTCATTGGAAATCATTGAGAACTTTTGGAGATACAGTTAGGGCAGACAAAAGTGGATACAAAAATGAATGAAAGAAATGCAATTATCTCTCTTAATGAAGAATTAATCCCTGGTTCTAACCCAAAATCTAACCACTTCTTCCTTGTCTTCCGCAGCCCAAATTTAAATTGATATTCATTGAGAACTTTTGGAGATATCGTATAGATAGACATTGATGATAAAATTTTGGGGTGAATCCATGAATCCGTTTTTGATTAAGAAATGTTTTTGCATTTTATTTCATATTCACTGTCTACATAATGTCTCCTGAATTTCTGAATGAATTTCAAAGAAATCTTATGAAAAGGTAAGCTTGTGGTAAGGAAGAAATGATTAAATTTTGGAGTGGATCCAGGAATACATTCTTGATTGAGAGATGTTTTCCTGTTTTAATATTTGATCATTCCTGTATTCCATGATGTCTATCTAAACAGTATCTTCAGAAATTCTCAATGACTTTCGATGAAATTTAGTAGGAGAATAAAAGAATTCATTAAATTTTATGGTGGATCCAGGTATTTGTTTTTGATTATTTTTGAATCTTTCTTAAATACATTTCTATATTCACACTTCTATCCGTCTATATGATAGCTCATCTCAATGAATTTCAATGAAATTTCATGGAAGGGTGGGGCATGAAACAAGAAAGGTATGACTGAATTTTGCCGTGGTTGCAAGAATTTCTTTTTAATTGAGAGATAATTTTGTGAAAAGGTGGGTAACAAAGTAAGGAAGAAGTGATTGAATTTTAGGGAGGATCCAGGAATTGTTCTTAATTAAGAGATATTTTGCCTTGAGTCATTTCAGCACAACATTGATAGAATAGATATTTTTTTCCGAAAAGTATGTCTAGAGAGAGCCCCTAATCAAGGTGTTGGCCCTTGGGCCCCAAAAGACCAAGTTACGGTACTGGTACCAATGAGACACTTTAGAGTGCTCACCACTGCCATGTTGTATAGCAGTAACTTTGATTTTTTAAATAAAAAATCTGCATCACGTCACCTGGGTTAGTATTTGAGCTATACATGCTAACATAGGTGTATGTGAAGAGCATTGGGCATTTTTTCTTTCCTAGTCAGTAGATAATGAGCACATTGAGAAACTAAATTCTGTAGACCATTGAAATTGTTGCCTCACTGTCTGTGGAATTTTCAAAGAGATAAGAATCAGTAAATGTCAGGTGACTATTTCAATGGATCACAGAATGCAGATCAAATATTAATATAGTGTGAGGCAGTTTCTTTCATAAAAAATTTCAGGTGACAATTTCCATGGATCACAGAATGCAGATCAAATATAGATATAGTGTGAGGCAGTTCCTTTTATACAATATGTTAAAATCACCACAACACAATATAACAGTAACAACACTCTTTTTTCTTAGAATACATTTTGTTGGGTATGACTGTAGCTTTTCCTTTCTTGGTTAGAACTAGGATAATATTTTGTCTCTTTGTAAAATGTTAACTTTTTCTTTCAAGGAGTTTGAATTTTCTTTAAATAAAAAAAAAAAATCATAAATCATGAAAATCTAGATTATCTTTGATATAGATTATTAGAATACATTGTATTTTAGCACAAAAAACAAAATGAAATCCGCATTTTTTCAACCAAGCATTGAAGTATATTTTATGATCTTCAGAGCAACGATGAAGAGTCAATTAAGATAATAGAAATAGAAATGTCATCTAAAGAACTTATAAGAGGAATCATAAAATGAAGCAAATAAATTATATTTAAATAACTGGAGATATTTAACAGAAAAAAGATTTTCTATAACTTCAAATGATACTGCACCAATTTTTAAAAGACATAAAAAAGAATTTCAATCCAAAGTGATAATATAAACGTAATACTTTGCCAAAACAAGTGAAGAGTTAAGTAGATAGTAAGAAGGGTGAGTGTACACAGCTTGAAAGATTCAAGTCTGAATTCAATTCAGATGTCAAGGGAGATAACTGGACATTACATGGATTTTTGAAATCTTTTCCCTCTCAAAAACCAATCTTGCAATTAACAGCTTTTGTAATGGAAAAATAATTAAATGGAGAAATCATCATGGCAATGATGAATTGGAGCTTTATCAGATGATGGCATTAGAGTTGCAACCAAAGAATCTCTCAGAAAATTACAGCAGAAAAATATCACTGGTAAATAAGATTCCATCATATACATTGCCATGTGATAGCACTTGTGTTTTGATTTTAATTTCAATTTAAACAAACCAGGTTTTACATACAGAATATATTTATTAGAAATCTACAAAGTAAACAACAATATCAATTATCCATAATTTGTATGGAAAACAACGAAGGTAGTCCGAACAATAATAGAGATAATAATAATAGCTCATCTCAAAAATTCTGAGTAAGACGATAATGCTGTTCCCAAAAAATGTAGATTCAGTGATATACAGCAGTTGAAAGTGATTTCAGGTGAGAGATCCCTAGAATGGGCGGGGCGAGGAGACCATTCAATCTGATTTTAGTTTGATTATCGGGGTGAGCGCGAACGCAGACCCCACACTTAGAAATAGCGCACCCGAGTCGCCCACATTTGGGGCGATCGCAAAGGTCAACCCAACCGGAGTGCAATGGAAGGGCCTCGCTCTGGGAGAACGGCCTAGCTGATCACCGTTTACTCCTGTGCCAGGTAAGTATATTATTTATTTCCTGAAAGGAAGAAAAAAAATTACAGGCTTCCCTCACAGGAAAATCGGACACGCGGTCCAATAGGGGAGTGGGGAAGGTTTTTGGTCATCACTATCTTAACTTTAAACTTAGCTAGTCTCATTTACTGACCCGTTCGTACAAACATTGTTCCTTTCACCATAACATCTCATTTATTCAAAAAAGAAAATCTTTCTTACTTCTATCACCAAAATCCCGCATGTTCTCTGTGTAATTTCTAACTAAAGGTTTTTATATACAATTTTATTGAGGGGAGGGCTGAGAATGTGAAAGTTGTACACTAAAAAGATTCTCAGATGAAAATGAACGTTAGTATGTCTGGATGACCCCCCTCAAATTCTAATATGGCAGACAAAGCGAGTTAACCAGTCGAAAAAGTGGATGTGGGAGGAAAAAGTGAAAGAAAAAAAAAAAAAAAAAAAAAAAAAAAAAAAAAAAAAAAACCCACGTCCGCCGGAGAACTCTGCTTTCTGTCATCTACCCGGAGGAGGGGAAGGGGAATGTTAAAAATAAAAAAAAGGGGGACTAAAAAAACAAAAACAGGCCGATGATCATTCGCTCTCTAGCTAAGTTAAACCAGCTTAACAAAAGAAAATGTGACTTATTCTACCTTAATCTGGGCTGGGTTGACACATTTTTTTCCGGTTCTCAAAATTCTTTTAACCAGTCACTTCTAAATGCCACTCAATTTTCGCATCTATTTCTCTACACAATCGCGCACAATTCACCCACCTTTCGTTGAACTCCGACGAGGAGAGCCGTAACCTCTCGGCCTTGATTTTCACTTTAAGCTGATGTTTAAAAAAAACAATCAGTTGGCCGGAGGAAAAGCGCTCGCCCCCGTGAAATTCCTTCTGTCTCGTCGTCCAAACCACGACTCTCATAATGCTAAGTAAGCACTTTAGAATATAAAATTCTATTTTTCCTAGCGACAGTATTACATTACTGCACACCGCGCTGGCATCCAAGGCAAAAAAAGGTTTGCGGAGGGCGCGAACCATGTAGTCTTCAATCAGTCCACACAACGGGCGTACGACACTGCAGTGAAAGAAGGCGTGCTCAAGAGACTCCTCCAAGTCACCGCAGCGAACGCATTCTGGCGAATCTACCAGTCCCGCTGCGAACAACCGCTTGCCGACCCAGAGCGCGTTCCGAATGACTAGCCAGGAGAGTGATGCCTCGTTGTTGTTGAGACATTTCATCCCGGGAGCCCAAGGCCACAGCGAGCGACCCTCTCCCTTCGACAGACCCAGCTCCCCGATCAGATCGTCTCGGACGGTCCCCCCGACTATTTCCTGATATAATATCTTCCTCGACAACGGTCGGGTTTCAGGTAGGCCTTCCTTTACCCGTGAGAAGACCCTCAGAGCCTGTCGACATTCGCGGTAGAAGGAGCATTCGTTTCGGGGTACACGGCGGGCCTCTCCCCTATCCGAACGCACGCTTCTCAAGGCCGGGAAGGCCTTCTTGGCGTCTTCTTTCCAGAAATCGCCGTTTCCTTCATTTGGTGTACACATCCGCTCTAGGAATTTTAACCGTAACGTATGTCGCCGAATCTTGACGTTTGGCATTCCTAGACCGCCTTCAGATGGATGGAGCTGGCAGATCTCGCGACGTACCGTGGGTTGTCTGTGACCCCAGAGGAGTCTGAACAGAGCAGCCTCTAGCTTAGCTAGCTGGGTAGACGGGAGAGGAAGTACAGAGAGTCGGTAAAGAATGAGGGGGTAAATATGCGAAGCGGACACCTCCGCCCTCCCCTTCAAGGAAAGATTCCTTCGACTCCACACCTTAACTGTTTCGTCGACCTTCTCCTGCACCTCCGACCAATTTTTCTCCAGCTGAAGGCCAGGACCGAACCAGACGCCGAGTATCTGGCAAGGCCCGTCCGTCCAGCTAAAGGGACCCGGCAGAGGACAACCTCTCCACGCGCCCAGCCGTAAGCCTTCAGACTTACGGCAGTTGGTTTTAGCGCCTGCCACTGTCTCATACTTTCTGATTTCTTTGCTGACTTCCATAATCTCGGCATTGCTCGCTACAAGCAAAGTTATGTCGTCAACATAAGCGGTGTATCTGGCTGAGATGTTGGCACCAGGTAAGCTTATTCCGCTTAGGACCGGGTTCGCCTTCAAATTGCGTAGGAACGGTTCCAACGCAAGAACATAAAGCATCGGCGAAAGTGGACAACCTTGACGGACTGATCTAGATAGACTGAAAGGCTTCGACTTGACTCCATTCACTTCCACTATAGCACTGGGAGACGCATACAGGATGTGTATCCAGGAGCGAAAGTCCTGGCCGAAGCCAGCCGCAGACAAGATGGACTCCAGAAAACGATGGTCAACCCTATCGAAAGCCTTGGACTGATCTAATTTGATCAGCGCGGCTCCATTGTCGACTTTCTCGACGATCGTGCGCACCAGATGCAGATTATCTTGGATAGTCCTCCCCTTAACAGAACATGTCTGTTCGGGGCCAATCAGACTAGCCAGCACAGTCTGCAAACGGTTCGACAGGATCTTGGCCAAAATCTTTAACTCTGTGTTCAACATAGTTAAGGGCCTAAAATTGTCTACCCCGTCCCCTCCATCTTTGTCCTTGCGCAGCAATTTCACCACACCCCTGCTAAAGCGTTGGGGAATGCTCCCCTGCTTTAACCAGTGGTTGAACATCACTGTTAGCAGATGGACGAAGATGGGCGACAGCCTCAAGTACAATTCGTATGGCAGACCGTCGATCCCCGGAGTCTTCTCTTTTCCGACGGTACTAAGCGCCACCTGGACCTCCACCTCTGTAATGAGCCCCTCGCACCTAGCCGTTTCAGTCGCATCGAGGCGAGGGAAATCGGCCAAATAGGCGTCGAACTGAGCCGAGCTCAGACCAGGCTCCCTAGTGAAAAGCTGCTGAAAGTAAGAGCGAAAAACCTCGCAGACACCTCCGTTTGTGGTCACGTGTCGTCCATCCGGTGATGTGACTCTAGCGATATGTCGACTCGAAGCATTCTGAGTTTCTTCTGCGCGCAGTTCTGCGGCCATATTCGTCGCCTCGGGAGACATTCTTTTTAACTTAGATCTAACTACCAGAGCTTGATCCTTTTTGATAAGCAAAGAGGCCAGCTCTGCTTTAGCTATGACTGTTTCAGCCGCATCTCCGCTACGTACAGCCTCATCTAAGCGGCTTTCCAATGTCGTTCGTGCCGCTAATCTATTTAAATTGAGTCTTTTACTATAGTCGGCAGCAAACGACCTAATCTTATCTTTTAGACTGCCCCACCATTTATTTCCTACTACTGAACCAGTTAGTTCCTTTAATATTAGTAATGTTAACTGGTCTCGAAAGTCCCTCTCGTCCAGTAAAGATGAGTTGAACTTCCAATATCCAGTCATTTTAATTTTAGGTCTACCTAGATTTACCCGGACCCTCACTAGTCTATGATCCGAATAATTTACATCATGAAAACTTGGACACTCTAACAAGCCTACGTCGACTCTCTTAACTAATACCCGGTCGATGTAACTATAGCGTTGCATCGAGTTCGGGTTGCCTCTAGCAGTCCAAGTCCATACTATTTTAGAGGGGTGCTCGCTTCGGAACTTGTCGACTAGGTCTAGCCTGTCGATCAGGTCTCGAAACGGAGTCACGTCTTGGTTAGTAGCGTTATTCCTATTCTCTTGTCTATCTAAATCGGGATCAAGGACGGCATTCCAATCTCCCGCTAGAATTACCCGTTTCGACGTCGTCACGAAGGGCTCGATCTGCCGAAAAAAAGTGGCTCGCTCGGCCTGGTTATTGGGCCCATAAACCCCAATCAATCGAAACTCGTCACTTTTTATGGTAACGTCCAACACACACAATCTGCCTGCCAGGTCGGCGTAAGCAAGGGAACACGTTGCATTCAAAGATCGGCTTACTAGCCAAGAAACACCTCTCGCACGACTATTAAAACATGCTGAGAAAAGTCGAAACTTTTTACTCAGTACGTTCTCATAGTCGGCCAAAGTAAAGTGTGTCTCTTGCACACAACATATATTCACTCCCAAGTGCTGAAGATTACGAACGAGTTTAGTTCTTTTACTCTCGTTCCTCAGCCCTTGGCCATTTACACTTGCTAAAAAGAGAGCCATTTATCCGTCTACTGGCGTTGAGAACCTGAAACGAACATGTCGGGGGTCAGAACACCGATGGCCCGCCCCATTGACTCGTGACCCATTTCGGTCTTAATCTCTCCGTCATGGGACAAGCCACCGATGTGTCCTGGGAATGCTAGCTTAGCAGCCCTATAGAGGGAAGGGTGCATAAAAACCGGGGCCCTCCCAGCACAAAATTGTTCAAGTTTTTTTAATTTTTTATCCGTCCAATCGGCCAGTGGGGGGGACATGTTGAAGGTGTTGTTAGCTTCCTTCAGCATGCTCCATACCTGTCGCGAACCGAGACCCGTTCTGACTACAGTCAGAACTCTGCCAGCCTTTGGATAGTTGGTAGGGTCCTCCACATTCTTATTGTCTGCCAACTTGAAATTGTGGAGGACTTTTAGTTCTTTCTGTGTTTTGACTGGTAGGTCGTTTTTTTCATGAATGTCCGGGTCGACGCGACATATGTCTCTCCCCCTTTTATATTTTGCTTTTGGTTCTTTTTTTTTCGGGGGTTCTTCTAGTGAGCCGCTGCCTACTGACGGGCTCCTGTGTCGTTTCGGTGCAGGTGTTTGTGTTGGAGTATGTGTTGGGGTAGATTGGGGAGGGGCAGAATCAGTTTCTTGTGCTGTTGTGGTAGGCAGCTTGAATGTCGGTGTTGTTATTTTTGGTGTTGTTTTTGTGCAGGGGATGGGACACACAGAAGTGCTAGGTTGGGGAGAGGAAACATTTTTGGGTGGTGTTGATTTGGTCGGAGTTTCTTTTTTTGCTGAAGGGGTTCCCCCCTCTGCTGGTCTATTTTTTTCTTTTTTCTTTTTTTTTTCTTTCAGTTGAGTTAGTAGTTTCTCGGCCATTTTGAATTTTTCTTTACCCGGACTAGCCCAACTGCCAACACGTTTAGCCCTGTCTGTGTATGTCTGTGGGGTCTCTCCTTTTTTTCTTTCTGGACTGTTGGTGTCAACCGGATTGGAAGGCTTTGGGGACTGAAGTACCGCTGTCTGGGCCTTCGTTCCGTCTTTTCCCACTAACTGCCACTCTCCGTTTGTCTTCTCCTCCTCAGTTGCCAACACTTTTTGTGGCGATAGAGTCGGACACTTGGGAGAGGGGGGGCGAAGATGCCCCCCTGTTGTCGACCTGATCTTTTTGGTCCCAGTTGTGGGCTGGTCTGCTATCGACCTCCTTTCTACAGTAGAGGCAGACGGAGGGGAATCATTATTTAGGTCTGCCTGAATCAAAGGTGCCTTTTTACCTTTGCAAGCAGCAGAGAGGTGACCAGCCCCTCCGCACAGCCAGCACACCGGTCGTCTGCCAGCAACAACTACTGGCACCTTCCGGCTCTCCACGTCTAAGCAGCTGGGAATGGAGGTGAAGGCCCCACATTCGACCATCAGGTCGAATCTCCATTCGCCACGCACTCGGCCAGAGGACACCGAGACAATGTCTCCGAACTGCAGAAAAAAAGCTCCCAAACGCTCCCCCAATACGAACGGGGGCACTTCAAATATTGCTACCCCGGTCCCTCCACGACCAAGGTACTCCACACGAAGGATATGGTCTTTGGTGTGCAATTCCCTCCCCGTCAGGTCCCTACAATCCTCCTCCGTGGGCAACAACACGTCCCAAAAGGCAAAACCTCGTCCTCCCACAACTTGTTGGACCTCCACACCCAGCCCGGTCAGCGATTCAATCACTAGGTCCCTCGTGGATTTGACAATCTTCCCGGTCCCTCTGTCAACCACAAAGACAGACACCGTTCTCCTTTCGATATTCCTCAGTTCGGGCATATCTACAAGAAGGCCATCTTCTTTTACAAGATGTTCGTACTTCTTACATTTATCCACGAACTCTGCAATATCGTACATAAATGAAGGCGGGGATTTCCACCGGTTAGGAGAGTCCCCACTTGACTTCTCTTCTGCTTGTGTGCGCTCCCCCTGTTCGGGGCATGCGTCTTGTTCTAGTCCATCCCCCGCAACAAGGGGAGACTTTTCGTTCTTCCCCTCCTCGTCCCCCTCGGGCGCACAAAATAAAGCCTTCATGGCCCCACTCACGTCCTCGGCCACTGCACAGGGCTCGAAAAAAGCTTGGCAGCGACTCAAATGTCCGGGTAAAACTCCGCCAGACTCGTTCTTCTCTTCGTCGACCCCCTCGGGCGCGCGAAATAAAGCCTTCATGGCCCCACTCACGTCCTCGGCCACTATACAGGGCCAAGACGGGGTAAATAAAATTAAAAAGAAAATTGTTTTGGGGGGAAGAAAAAAAAAAAAAAAAAAAAACCCACCTCGAAAAAAGCCTGGCAGTGACCCAAATGTCCGGGCAAAAATCCGCAAGACTCGCTTCTCTTCTTCTTTCCTCACTTTTGGTCCCTCAAAATGGCACTACACGTCCCGCCCGAGCGCCAGTCAAAGGTTGGACTGGTCCTAAACAACCCGTGCCAAGTAAGCATATTACTTGTTCCGGCAGTGACTCGAATGTCCGGGCAAAAATCCGCGAGACTCGTCCCCTTTTTCCTTCTTATTTTTGGTCCCTCAAAATGGTACCGGAGAACGCCACCATACGTCTTGCCTGAGCGGCGGTCAAAGATTGGACTAGTCTAAAACACCCTGTGCCAGGTAAGTATACAGAGGAGGGCCTCACAACGCATTATACATCACGATTCTCATCCTTCCTACGTCTGTGAAAAAAACCATCAGAACAAAGCTGAAATTACAAATTCACACCAAACTAATCTACAACAAAAATACACGCATTCATCTCCACGCATTATTATTCAACATTTCACACCGATTAATAGGATCTTTTTGTTTTGTAATTAGGGAAATTTTAATTAAAAATCATTTTTACTTCGACTATCAAAGGTCAAGGCTGAAACAGACTCCATTTCCGATCATCGTTTACAAAAATCTTCTTTCTTTTTCAAGCTTGGATAAAAACACTTTTCTCAACAAAAACGATGAATTTTAAATTCAATATTTTTATTCCAAATCCATTCAACCAGAAATGAAGTCGAAAAAAACAATGTTTATTCCATTTATAACTTCCGTAACTTGAACTCGTTTTTCCGTGGCTGAAACAGAGGCTGTTTCATTTGCAAATTCCAACAAATTGAAGAAAGCGAATTAAAACGAAACAATTTTCCTATGATTAATTAGATAGCAAAAGATAATTAAATTTGATTCATAACCCTAATGACGTTACGTCCATATGAAGGTAATTTCCTAATTTTACACACGTGAAACGAGTAACGGCTTACACGAATTATCTCCCCTTCGTGCTCTGATCGGAATCTATGTTCGTTAAATGATTTTTTATTCCGAAAAAAGTAATTTTTATTAAAGCATTTTATCAAGCATTCAATATATCATTATTAATGAGCTAAAGAAACTATTTTCAGTCAGGTTTGTTGAACATCGAAGTTTTGATGGAAAAAAAAAATCGATTCTTTCATACCATGTACAATAGTAAACTAGACCGTTACTCTCTGTCCGTTGTACGGAAGTATGGTTTCGAAGTATTCGGTAATTACTTGTCCACCTCCTTTCCTTCTGGCTGCAGCCCTGTCAAGTTGTAATGTTAAGAATGGGTGAAATTTCTTCCACAGGAATGATAATTTGTGGGACCTTCTTGGGATGTCTGTCTGGGGGGCATGCTGCACAGAAATGTATCTGAGATAGTTCAAAATTGCGTTTATAAGCATAGCAGCTACAGAAATTAAGTGTTGACTACAAGTCTATTCAAAACATGTTTTAAACGTTCCATATGTAATTTTTTAAATATAATGCTAGTTATTAAGTTCTTTAAAAATATACGGAGTACAATAAATAATTCTTAACGAAAAGTTTTTCTTTCATGCAGGCAACTCACTTTCTAGTATTGCCAAAAAAGCACTATATTCAGATGATAGAAGGAAAATATTAAAAAATAGCCAAAATACACGAAAAAATGGCCAAAATGTTTCATCACGCCTGCACTAATTTAGCGCCTTTTCGCATTGCCAAAATAAAAAACGAGCAAAACTTAGCACAAAAAGGCAACTCTGTTCACTTTCATTTTGAGCAGCCTCATTTAAATTTGACTCCCAGGCCCCCTTCAACTCTATTAGGCTTTCCAAGCCCCGTGCAATGCATCAATTACACCCCCCTCTCAGAGACCCTGGCTTTGCAAACAATATTATAAACAATTCAATGAGGTAGATAAAACGAAAGAGGCAAATCTCACTTCAGTTTGGCAACATGTGATGGATACTGGGAGTTGCATTTTGTATTAGAATGAACAGAGAAATCCAGTTCTTTATTATGTTCTGGATCGTAGCAATTAGAAAAGGGCTAAAAAATGGGATTGAAAAAAATAATCCATCGTGATGATAATAATTCTTGTTATTTATAGTAAAAATAACCAAGTCAGAGCAGGTAAATAATTAAAATGAAAAAAGTTTCTATGGCATAAAAATTCGTCTCTCCGGCTCAGATGAATGTAAACCGTTTTCTAAAAATCATTCAAGTAAGTGAGAAAAACTGGTTTGTTTTATTCAACCGCCTGTAATTCTAAGAAAATCTCATTCTTACAGGTGAGTAAATGAAATCTAAGTTACAATTCAACAAAGTAAAAACTGTATTTCAAATTAAATCTGAAGAAAACAAAAATTGTAATTTACAAAAATAATCCAAAATTAAAACAGTATTGATTTTACTTTTGAAATTTTCTTGTATTTCTAATTCTGGAATAGTTGAGATTTTGATTTCTTTCAGTGAATTGGAAAAGATTTTCATAGTTCATGTATCAAATGAAAAATTGCTTAACTACTGCTGACCCCCTGCACGTAAATGAATTGGTATGAATCTCTTTCATTGAAAAAAATAGGCCCATAGAAAATTTTCTTCCCCTTATTTTCAAACCCTAAGTGCCAAGTATTTTGCAGTTTAAGATTATTTTAAGGTAGGTTTTTGCCCCGCAACCAGGGGTGTCATTTTTAAAGATATCTCCCCTCTAAGAATTTCTTAACCTTGGCAGGTCTTAAATTGTTGAAAAAGAATTGGAATTAGTTTCAAGAAATTCTTACCTGAAATTCCCATTCAGTTCTATTTTTTTCAATCGAAATTAATTCAAACAGAGATTTCTTTCACAGAAATGACAAACGAGACATCCTTCTACTTAGCAATGGCGAAAATAAAAGTTGAAGGTTGCCAGATAGTTGGAGACCTTTCTGGGGAAATACAAGCAAAAAAACGGCCAAATATGTCGCATTTCGCTCCAGTGGGGTCGCGGATAAATAGAGCCAAATGTTTCAAGTTTACGTCTAAAATTGATACTAGAAACATCTAGACTAAATGGATATCTAAAATCAAAGAAAAATATTACATATCTTTAGTAAAATATTAAATATTCTTTCACTATAAATCATATGAAGATGTTACTGATTTTTAAATGAAAAATGCCCCAAATTTAAATATGGCCAAATGCTTTAAAAAAAAAGTCAAATTTGGCAATAAATTGGTAAAATGGCAACCCTGGGTGAAATGACGCTTTGGTGATGATGGGAAAAAATAAAATCATTTTTTATTTTCTGATGTTTATATCAAATTTTTTTTTACATTTTTTTGATTTCACATATATTCCCAAGATATGCATCTGAGAAAAAATATACCCAAGTACATCTTTTGTTCACGTTCGTGAGAGACGAAAAAAAAAACTATCAAACTTGTTAGAAAAAAAAAAACTTCTTGAACAATTAATTTACAAATTTATGGACAAAAAGGAAAAAAAATTGAATTGGAACATTTTGATTTAATTTTTAATGAATTGGTGATATTGATAGTACCTATATCGGTATACGAGGGTCACAGCTGTCTGCAATTTTAATCAGGAAAGGTTTAATGGTGTGTCTTGAGGAGATGAAATTTAGGCTCCGATTATATTTTCAATTAAAAAAATGGGTTTAGTTGGCATATTCTGAATGAATTTCACTGCAAGGTGATCTAGTGTCGAATTTACTTTTATGAAGTTAATATTTATTTAATTAGTTTTTTGTGGCACTAGGGATAGTGGTTGTAAAGTTTCACACCCTCGCACTCTCAGTGTTAGAAACAGCGTTCAAATGAAAAGGGATATGAATATTCACGAAACAAAAAGTTATTGATACATAAATTATATCATTATTGCTTTGAATAAATTAAATCATTAAGTGATGGTTAAAGTTAATAATTCCTGTTATAGATTAACTAAAGGACAATCATTGTATTTTTGAAATAATTTTAATCACTGATTTTACATCTTACTGTCAACAATGTTAACTCCTTGGAAATGGCTGATTTTTTAAATGTTATAAAATATGTTTCTATTCCACTGAGGTAATTTTTTCACAACTAACTTTCGACAATTTCTTGTGGTTGAATTTGAATTTAAATTTCCAAAGAAGACATTTACATTATTTTGGTTGTTTTTTGTCACATGCATATTTTTTTAGGAGGAAAATAGGTGATAAAAAAGGTTTCAACAAAAATTGTCAGGGAGAGTGGGAGACGAATAATATTGCAGGAAAACTACACAAAATTCAAGATACTTGACAAGTGTGATTCTTCTTGAATATTCCAATCTCTGTCTTGCGATTCCATTGAGCTTTGAATATGCATCGATTTATTAATCTTTGTTGTGCGTGGAGAAATACGGCACCAAAAGTTATTATATATGTTAAATTTTAGAACACTCACTAATTATTCTGTGAAATTTAGAACGATGCAATTATCATCTGTAATTGGCAGCATGCCATGTTGCGGGTGACAAATAAAAAAAATCAAGACAAGGGGATGATCAATATATAAGTTACTTTTTGGGGACACCGAACACTAAAAAAGACTGAATTTTGAAAAAAAAAAAAAGATTGAATGCCCCAGGGCAAAAACTGAGGGATCGATTTAGCAAAAACTCATACTGCAAATTGAATAGTATATCTCGGAATTTTTGAGATGAGGTATTATTATTATTTCTATTGATATTCGGACCATCCTTATCTTTGTTGTTTTTCATACAACGTTTCCACATGGACACATAGCGCAGTGGTTACAGCATCAGACAAATTACTGTTAAGTAATCTGATGGTTCTAGGTTCGATCCTAGTGTGAGACACCCCCGTCGGATAAATAAAGGGTTCGGTTCATTATTTCCCAAATCTACCAGATGATACCTGACGAAGGCCGTAGAGTGCAACGGCCGAAACGTTGTATGAAAAACAACAAAGATGAGGATGGTCCGAATATCAATAGAAATGCAAATTGAATCCTCATCTGAAGTCAGGGCTTTGATCTTGTAATGGACAAGGGCTTTTATCTTGCAATGGATAACTATTGCACTTTGCCACCTGCAATAGTTGATGGGTTAAAGGGCATATTTCTATGGAGCATTTTGAAAGTTATAATGAAGTGTGTGTAAAACAAAAATGTCATGATAAACAAAAACACTGTATAACCTGAAATTATGAATGAAAAAACTCATCATCACAGTCAATAACTGAACAAACATAGCATCAAAATTTGAAGTCATGTAAAAAAAATTTTCACTGAAGAATAAATATGGTCAGAAATAATTCTATTCATGACATCACAGGTGTTTTCCACCGTTATTAATGAACCTGTTAAAAAGAAAAAGAAAAAAAATCATGGCCATGAGTGCTTGAACACACAAACACAAAAAAGGATTGAACTCCACAATTGTTTAAAAAGAATAACCATATTTCAACACATATTTTACTACAGTTGCGGTTTCCCTTATCCGCTGGCAGTATGACTATGCTTGTGTCAATCTGAAGGGTCTTGATGGCCGCCCATTCCTCCTTTTTTATATTTGGCTTGAAGGAGTCGGCCCATTGTGCTAGGCAAGAAAAACTGCCTCAGTAATCTTAGCATTGAAATGGATACCATATGGGAAGCTCTAATAATGAAAGACAGAAAACAGTAACATCAAATACCAAAAACTGCCACCTGAGGTTTAAGGCTCCTAAAAATTAGCACAGGTTGTTCACATGGACACATGATGTAGTGATTAGAGAATCAGACAGAATTACTGCAAGTAATCTAATAGTTCAAAGTTCAATCCCAGTATGAGACAATAATAAAGTCTATACTATATATACTATATATAAATAAAGGGTTTGGTTCGTTACTTCCCCCCAACACCTACCGGATGATACCTGATGAAGGCTGTAGAGTACAACGTCCAAAATGTTGTATGGAAAACAACCAAGGTAGACTGAACAATAATAGAGATAATAATAATACCCCATCTCAAAAATTCTGAGTAAGACAATTATGTTGTTCACAAAAAAATGCAGATTCTGTGAAATACAGCAATTGAAAGTTTATTTAGTGTTCTCAGTTATTGGATGTCTACTGAATTATAGGCAGTTGATAATGTTATATCAGTTGCAAAATTGCCGCCTATTTTTCAGCTTTTAAAATCACAATTATTATATTTTGAAGGGAAAGTTGTGGTTAAAATTCTTCAAAACTGACGTGTATTCAGAGACAATAAAGGTATAATGGATTGAAAGCACAAAAGATTATTGCAAACCTTGAATCTCAACCTTTATTTACTTGGCTCTGAAGTGTTCAGGGTTAGGGGGGATCTTCTTATAAATATACTCTAAAAATATGTAACATTTTTGTGGGGGGACACAAAATAGGGTCGAGTTTTCCATGATTGACAAATTGTTAATTAATCACCCACTTCAGAGTCCATAGACTCTCGTACTAAGTAACACTTGTATTAAAAGACGGTGCATATTCAACTTGGGATGGACTGCACCTCTACCAGTGCACTGTAGTGATGATTTAGAAGCATCTGATGTTTGATTGATATATCGGGGTGAGCGCGAACGCAGACCCCACACTGAGAAATAGCGCACCTGAGTCCCTTTCGTTGAACTCCGACGAGGAGAGCCGCAACCTCTCGGCCTTGATTTTCACTTTAAGCTGATGTTTAAAAAAAACAATCAGTTGGCCGGAGGAAAAGCGCTCGCCCCCGTGAAATTCCTTCTGTCTCGTCGTCCAAACCACGACTCTCATAATGCTAAGTAAGCACTTCAGAATATAAAATTCTATTTTTCCTAGCGACAGTATTACATTACTGCACACGGCGCTGGCATCCAAGGCAAAAAAGGGTGTGCGGAGGGCGCGAACCATGTAATCTTCAATCAGTCCACACAACGGGCGTACGACACTGCAGTGAAAGAAGACGTGCTCAAGAGACTCCTCCAAGTCACCGCAGCGAACGCATTCTGGTGAATCTACCAGTCCTGCTGCGAACGACCGCTTGCCGACCCAGAGCGCGTTCCGAATGACTAGCCAGGAGAGTGATGCCTCGTTGTTGTTGAGACATTTCATCCCGGGAGCCCAAGGCCACAACGAGCGACCCTCTCCCTTCGACAGACCCAGCTCCCCGATCAGATCGTCTCGGACGGTCCCCCCGACTATCTCCTGATATAATATCTTCCTCGACAACGGTCGGGTTTCAGGTAGGCCTTCCTTTACCCGTGAGAAGACCCTCAGAGCCTGTCGACATTCGCGGTAGAAGGAGCATTCGTTTCGGGGTACACGGCGGGCCTCTCCCCTATCCGAACGCACGCTTCTCAAGGCCGGGAAGGCCTTCTTGGCGTCTTCTTTCCAGAAATCGCCGTTTCCTTCATTTGGTGTACACATCCGCTCTAGGAATTTTAACCGTAACGTATGTCGACGAATCTTAACGTTTGGCATTCCCAGACTGCCTTCAGATGGATGGAGCTGGCAGATCTCGCGACGTACCGTGGGTTGTCTGTGACCCCAGAGGAGTCTGAACAGAGCAGCCTCTAGCTTAGCTAACTGGGTAGACGGGAGAGGAAGTACCGAGAGTCGGTAAAGAAAGAGGGGGTAAATATGCGAAGCGCACACCTCCGCCCTCCCCTTCAGGGAAAGATTCCTTCGACTCCACACCTTAACTGTTTCGTCGACCTTCTCCTGCACCTCAGACCAATTTTTCTCAAGTTGAAGGTTAGGACCGAACCAGACGCCGAGTATCTGGCAAGGCCCGTCCGTCCAGCTAAAGGGACCCGGCAGAGGACAACCTCTCCACGCGCCCAGCCGTAAGGCTTCCGACTTACTGCAGTTGGTTTTAGCGCCTGCCACTGTCTCATACTTTCTGATTTCTTTGCTGACTTCCATAATCTCGGCATTGCTCGCTACAAGCAAAGTTATGTCGTCAACATAAGCGGTGTATCTGGCTGAGATGTTGGCACCAGGTAAGGTTATTCCGCTTAGGACCGGGTTCGCCTTCAAATTGCGTAGAAACGGTTCCAACGCAAGAACGTACAGCATAGGCGAAAGTGGACAACCTTGACGGACAGATCTAGATAGACTGAAAGGCTTCGACTTGACTCCGTTCACTTCCACTCTAGCACTGGGAGACGCATACAGGATGCGTATCCAGGAGCGAAAGTCCTGGCCGAAGCCAGCCGCAGACAAGATGGACTCCAAAAAACGATGGTCAACCCTATTGAAAGCCTTGGACTGATCTAATTTGATCAGCGCGGCTCCATTGTCGACTTTCTCGACGGTCGTGCGCACCAGATGCAGATTATCTTGGATAGTCCTCCCCTTAACAGAACATGTCTGTTCGGGGCCAATCAGACTAGCCAGCACAGTCTGCAAACGGTTCGACAGGATCTTGGCCAAAATCTTTAACTCTGTGTTCAACATAGTTAAGGGCCTAAAATTGTCTACCCCGTCCCCTCCATCTTTGTCCTTGCGTAGCAATTTCACCACACCCCTGCCAAAGCGTTGGGGAATGCTCCCCTGCTTTAACCAGTGGTTGAACATCACTGTTAGCAGATGGACGAAGATGGGCGACAGCCTCAAGTACAATTCGTATGGCAGACCGTCGATCCCCGGAGTCTTCTCTTTTCCGACGGTACTAAGCGCCACCTGGACCTCCACCTCTGTAATGAGCCCCTCGCACCTAGCCGTTTCAGTCGCATCGAGGCGAGGGAAATCGGCCAAATAGGCGTCGAACTGAGCCGAGCTCAGACCAGGCTCCCTAGTGAAAAGCTGCTGAAAGTAAGAGCGAAAAACCTCGCAGACACCTCCGTTTGTGGTCACGTGTCGTCCATCCGGTGATGTGACTCTAGCGATATGTCGACTCGAAGCATTCTGAGTTTCTTCTGCGCGCAGTTCTGCGGCCATATTCGTCGCCTCGGGAGACATTCTTTTTAACTTAGATCTAACTACCAGAGCTTGATCCTTTTTGATAAGCAAAGAGGCCAGCTCTGCTTTAGCTATGACTGTTTCAGCCGCATCTCCGCTACGTACAGCCTCATCTAAGCGGCTTTCCAATGTCGTTCGTGCCGCTAATCTATTTAAATTGAGTCTTTTACTATAGTCGGCAGCAAACGACCTAATCTTATCTTTTAGACTGCCCCACCATTTATTTCCTACTACTGAACCAGTTAGTTCCTTTAATATTAGTAATGTTAACTGGTCTCGAAAGTCCCTCTCGTCCAGTAAAGATGAGTTGAACTTCCAGTATCCAGTCATCTTAATTTTAGGTCTACCTAGATTTACCCGGACCCTCACTAGTCTATGATCCGAATAAAGTACATCATGAAAACTTGGACACTCTAACAAGCCTACGTCGACTCTCTTAACTAATACCCGGTCGATGTAACTATAGCGTTGCATCGAGTTCGGGTTGCCTCTAGCAGTCCAAGTCCATACTATTTTAGAGGGGTGCTCGCTTCGGAACTTGTCGACTAGATCTAGCCTGTCGATCAGGTTTCGAAACGGAGTCACGTCTCGGTTATTAGTGTTAGTCCTATTCTCTTGTCTATCTAAATTGGGATCAAGGACGGCATTCAAATCCCCCGCTAGAATTACCCGTTTCGACGTCGTCACGAAGGGCTCGATCCGCCGGTAAAAAAGTGGCTCACTCGGCCTGGTTATTGGGCCCATAAACCCCAATCAATCGAAACTCGTCACTTTTTATGGTAACGTCCAACACACACAATCTGCCTGCCAGGTCGGCGTAAGCAAAGGAACACGTCGCATTCAAAGATCGGCTTACCAACCAAGAAACACCTCTTGCACGACTATTAAAACATGCTGAGAAAAGACGAAACTTTTTACTCAGTACGTTCTCATAGTCGGCCAAAGTAAAGTGTGTCTCTTGCACACAACATATATTCACTCCCAAGTGCTGAAGATTACGAACGAGTTTAGTTCTTTTACTCTCGTTCCTCAGCCCTTGGCCATTCACACTTGCTAAAAAGAGAGCCATTTATTTATGTCTACTGGTGTTGAGAACCTGAAACGAACATGTCAGGGGTCAGAACACCGATGACCCGCCCTATTGACTCGTGACCCATTTCGGTCTTAATATCTCCGTCATGGGACAAACCAGCAATGTGTCCTGGGAACGTTAGTTTAGCAGCCCTATAGAGTGAAGGGTGCATAAAAACCGGGGCCCTCCCAGCACAAAATTGTTCAAGTTTTTAAAAGTTTTATGTATCCAATCGGCCAGTGGGGGGGACATGTTGATGGTGTTGTTGGCTTTCTTCAGCATGCTCCATACCTGTCGCGAACCGAGACCCATTCTGACTACAGTCAGAACTCTGCCAGCCTTTGGATAGTTGGTAGGGTCCTCCACATTCTTATTGTCTGCCATCTTGAAATTGTGGAGGACTTTTAGTTCTTTCTGTGTCTTGACTGGCAGGTCGTTTTTTTCGTGAATGTCCGGGTCAACGCGACATATGTCCCTCCCCCTTTATATTTTGCTTTTGGTTCTTTTTTTTTTTTCGGGGGTTCATCAAGTGAGCCACTGCCTACTGACGGGCTCTTGTGTCGTTTAGGTGCTTGTGTTGGTGTTTGGGTAGATTGGGGAGGGGCAAAATCAGATTCTTGTGTTTTTGTGGTAGGCAGCTTTGTTGTTGGTGTTGTTTTTGTGAGGGGGGTGGGACACATAGAGGTGCTAGGTTGGGGAGAGGAAACTTTTTTGGGTGGTGTTGTTTTGGTCGGAGTCTTCTTTTTTAAGAGGATGCGGAGAAGCTGAGAGGGTTCCCCCCTCTGCTGGTCGTTTTTTTTTTGTTTTTTTTTTTTTCAGTTGGGTCAGCAGTCTTTCGGCCATCTTAAATTTTTCCTTACCCGGACTAGCCCAACTGCCAACACCTTTAGCCCTGTCTGCGTATGTCTGTGGGGTCTCTCCTTTTTTTTTCTTTCTGGACTGTTGGTATCAACCGGATTGGAAGGCTTTGGGGACCGAAGTACCGCTGTTTGGGCCTTCCTTCCGTCTTTTCCCACTAACTGCCACTCTCCATTTGTCTTCTCCTCCTCAGTTGCCAACACCTTTTGTGGCGATGGAGTCGGACACTTGGGAGAGGGGGGGGGGGGCGAAAATGCTCCCCTGTTGTGGACCTGATCTTTTTGGTCCCGGTAGTGGGCTGGTCTGCTATAGACCTCTTTTCTACAGTAGAGGCAGACGGAGGGGGATCTTTGTTTTGGTCTGCCGGATTCAAAGGTGCCTTTTTTCCTTTGCAGGCAGCAGAGAGGTGACCAGTCTCTCCGCATAGCCAACACATTGGTCGTCTGCCAGTAACAATTACTGGCAGTTTCCGGCTCTCCACGTCCAAGCAGTTGGGAATGGAGATGAAGGCTTTATAATCGACCATCAGGTCGAATCTCCATTCGCCACGCATTCGATCAGAGGACACCGAGACAATATCTCCGAACTGAAGGAGAAAAGCCCCTAAATGTTCCCCCAATACAAATGGAGGTACTTCAAGTATTGTTACCCTGGTCCTTCTACGACCAAGGTATTCTACACAAAGAATATGGTCCTTTGTGTGTAGCTCCTTTTTAGTCAGGGCTTTACAATCATCCTCCATGGGCAACAATACGTCCCACAAGGCAAAACCTCGTCCTTTCACAACTTGTTGGAATTTTACCCCCAACCTGGTCAGTGATTTAATCACTAGGTCTTTTGTGGATTTGACAATCTTTTTGGTTTTTCTGTCAACCACAAAGATAGACACCGTTCTCTTTTCGATATTCCTCAGTTCGGGCATATCGACAAGAAGACCATCTTCTTTTACAAGATGTTCGTACTTCTTACATTTATCCACGAACTCTGCAATATCGTACATAAATGAAGGCGGGGATTTCCACTGGTTAGGAGAGTGCCCACTTGACTTTTTTTCTGTTTCCCCATTTGCTGGGGATTGTGTGTGTTCCCCCTGTTCGGGGCATGTCATGTTTTTGTCTATTTTCTTCCCCCGTAACAAGGGGAGACTTTTTGTCTTTCTTATCTTTCGGTTTTACAGGCGTACGAAATAAAGCCTTCATGGCCTTATTTACGTCCTCGGCCATTGTACAGGGTTAGGAGGGGGTAAATAAAGATGTTTTTTTTTTGGAAAAAAAAACCCACCTCGAAAAAGCTTGGCAGTTTTCTGAATGTCTGGGTAAAATTCCGCAAGACTTTCTTTTTCTTTTTATTTCAGGTAATTCAAGATGGCACAGGAGAACGTCACTACACGTCTTGCCTGGGCGGCGGTCAAAAATTGGACTGGTCCAAAACAACCTGTGCCAGGTAAGTATGATTCAAAGTACACACCCTTCATTCATATACTCTCCTATCCCATCATCCCCGCCCGTTGACGGAAAGGGCTCACAAGAAACCTAAAATAAAAATATAAACAACAGATTATCACAAACAAAAGTCCATTCCTCGATTTACACTATATATATATTCCAACATTCAATTTCAACAATTTTCATGTAACTGAAATATATTTTCAACATCCGGTTTGTCCGGACTCCCTTCCAGTCTGAACAAGAATCCCATTTCTAAATGTAATCAACATTTTGGATTCCTTTCTCCTCTGACAATTATTTCAACTTCATTCACAAACAAAAATATATTGAACAAACAAAAAACAACAGATGAAACAAAATAAACCACACATTTTCCCATGTTTTTATTTTCAATCGGGCCCCATTTTTTGTCATGAACTTTCTCATCCCATTTTTATTCTCTAATCCAAAAAAGCCCTTCACTTTTGCAAATAGTAAGGAAAGCAAAAAGGTATACGTGGAGATTTGGGGCGTATATTTTGCCACAGGGTCAGTTTCCCCATAGTGAGTTACCTTACCCTATATTTTCTTACCTCTGGCCTATTACAATACACACAGAGTGCGGTCATTCTCATCTACATGTAAGATTTATTTGCTAAAATGAATTAAATAAATGTGAACCACAACAATATGAAATGCAAAATTCAATTTGATTAATAAAATGATAACATTACACGTGCTCTTAAAATTGAATTCATTTCTTTCAAATCATCCCATTTGCAATTTCAATTGTAATAATTCATAATTATAGTGATAACTGTCTTTAACTAACACTGATTAATTAACAAGTTTTGCATCAACACTCACTCAATTTTTTAAAATCAAATTTCGACTTGTTCATCTTTCTATTAACACAAATCTTTCCCTAAAATATTTGTGTACTTTCTATCAATTTACTGAATTAAATCATAGATTGAAATAAATTTGTAAAATCTACAGTATATCTTTTTGAATTCAATCTTTGCAATATGTTTTCAATTTTCCTGAGTTATACGTTGAATCGGTATATCAAGAGTAAAGGACAGCTAAACATCCCTAGAAGGAGCGATTTTATTTATCCGAATAGTACAATTTTACATATATACAAATTGATTAAACAAATGAATCGAAAAAGGGAATACATCGAATCGGTGATTATGTGCAAGATGCAAGAGAAATGCACTATTTGAATGTGACATGAAGTCGAATTGGGGATTTTGGTCCTTGCTCGTTCCGATTATTCAACGTTTGCTTGGCAGTTTTGGTTCTTGGCTCTTCTGCTCATCCGTCAACTTTCATGCCTTTGTCACTCGGGGGTGGGGTCTTTGTTTTCTCTGTCCAATAAATAATTGTGAGGTATTTAAAGTGATGCAGATGATGATGGAGGATGGGGCTGTGAGGAAACCTGTGGGAGGGTGGGGGGGACGACCATTGATTTCTGGGGAGATCCAGCCCTGGTGCTTAGTGGCCGCCGACCTGCTTCAATGCTTCTCTGACTCTGTCTTCGTCAATCAGACCCTCGCAACTGGCTGATTCGAAGTCTTCCATTTGGGGGAAGTCTGCCAGATAGTCGCGGAACTCCTGCTCGCTAAGGTCAGCCCTTGCAGTGTAAAGGTCTTGGAAATGTTTTCGGAAGCCCTTGCAGATATCACGAGACGGTCGTAGGGTGCACCCGTCCGGTGTCCTCAGCTCATGAATGTAGCAGTCAGACCCTCGGCTCAGCTCCTCCCTGCACAGCTCTCTGCCCACATTCACGGCCTCGTTTGACACTCTTTTTAACCTAAGTCTAACTATCTGGCCCTGGTAGCGTTCGGTAGCTGCCTATTCCAGGTCTTTCTTAGCTAGCTCTATGGTTAGGGGGTCCCCCCCAGCCACCGCCCGGGACAGGTTCTCTTCCAGTATTGTTGCCGCCTCTGCTTTAGCTAAGGAGAGTCTTTGTGCGTATTTCACGGCAAACGACCTAATCTTATCCTTAAGGGAGGCCCACCACTTATTACCCACTATCGCCCCCACTAGCTCTCGCTGAACTAAGCCCTCTAGCTGCTCACGGAAATCCCGTTGATCCAAAAGGGATATGTTCAGTTTCCAGTGACCAGTCATCTTAGGTCTGTTTCCTAGCCTTAGCTGGGCAACAACTAATTTGTGGTCCGAATAGTTGTACTTGTGGAACGTGGGGCAGCTTTAGAAGTCTACATCGACTCTCCTGACTAGCATTCTATCTAGGTAGCTCGTTCTAGGGGAAACGGGCCAGTTTTGCGCTCACGTCCACATTTGCTGCCTCGGATGATTGAAACGGTATCTGTCAACAAGTCCGTGATCGTTGACCAGCTGGATCAGGTTGCGATCTGGTGGGGTACCCCCTTCGTTATCTTCGTCCCCCCCTCTATTTTAGGGTCTAGGGTGGCGTTCCAGTCGCCAAGTAAGACTAGTCGCTTAGGGTCTAAAAGGAACCTCTCTAGATGTTGGAGGTAAGTGTGTCGCAATGCCTGGATGTTGGGTGCATATACCGCCACTACCCTGAAATTGCTGTCTCCAACAGTGATATCGTCCACGATCAGTCTGCCCTCCGTGTCGGTGTGGATAATGTTGACTGTTGCGTCGAGGGTACGTTTCACTAATAACGAGACGCCCCGCGAGTTTTGGTCGCCGTACGCCGAAAAGATGTTGAAATCTTTGGCAAACATATGGCTATCAGCCTTGCACGCAAAGTTGGTCTCTTGCACTACCGCTATGTCCACTCTATGTGACCTGAGGTCTTGAAGAAAGCCTGATGCTCTCGTCGGGGTCCTCAGGCCACGCACATTCATGCTCGCTAGGGTGACTGACATGACTTCTCTAATGGGTATCGCTAGCCGGTCGAAAGTGGTCTCTAGTTAGTTCGACGCCGGAGTCCCCCAGGTTGCCTCTCCCCATTTAAGGGGTGAAGGTTCCCACTGGGATGATTCTGGCGACATCCGTCGGGATGTTCAACTTAACTGCTCTATAGAGGGATGGGTGCATAGATACGGGGGCTCTACCTGTGCATTTCTCTTGCATTTGCACGAGGTGGGTCTTAGTAGCGCTGTAGACCTCCATGTTTGGGAAGGCCTCAGCAGCTGACTCTAATATGTCCCACACTTGGTTGCAGCCACCTTTCCTGATTAGTGTAGTGACCCAAGGTGTGTTCGGGAAGTTCTTTGGGTCCTCTACATCCATGTTTTGTACTGTCTTTAGGTTGTAAAGGGTCTTCAGACCAATCTTCCGATGATTTGGAAGGGTCTTGTTGAGGACCCTTTCATCCACTTTGCAGATTCCGTCTCCCATCTTGTTAGAGTGCCTCCTCGTGGTGGCGGGAGAAGCGGAGGGGCATCATGTAGGGGTTACCTTTGGTGTCTGCCTCTCTGGTGAGGCAGACTTGGCTCGCCCCTTGACGCGTGGAGAGTTCTCAGTTTTCCTCTTCCCCTCTTGATCTTCTTTTCCTTTTGCATCTCCGGGTTGTGAGATTGTGCTGCTGAATGCAGCGGGGGGCTCGTGACCGGATGCTGTTGCATCCCCGGGTTGTGGATGGGGTGGTTATCGAGCGTAGCAGAGGCCAGGAGTTAGTGCACCGAGGGGAGGTTCAACCGTTATGCCTACTCTGGAAGCTGCTACGGCAAGAACCGTGGGGGCGTCAATGCAGAAGGGGCCTCGAGATAGCTCGAGGCAAGTGGGTCATAACTCAGACCAGGAGAGAGTAGGTCGACGCAAGAGGGGATTCCGTGAAGGTTCAACCCTGAAGCGGACTTAGGAGAGCCTCAAGATAAGTTGAGGTATATGGATCGAAACTCCGATCAATGGTGAGGTACAAGTTAAGAACAGATACAACACTTTGATCTTAGCCGAAAGGCCGAGAAGCGATTTTATTTATCCAAATAGTACAATTTTACATGTATACAAATTGATTAAACAAATGAATCGAAAAGGGAATACATCGAAACAGTGCATTTCTCTTGCATCTTGCACATAATCACTATTTGAATGTGACATGAAGTCGAAGTAGGGGTTTTGGTCCTTGCTAGTTCCGATTATTCAACGTTTGCTTGGCAGTTTTTGTTCTTAGTTATTCTGTTCATCCGTCAACTTTCATGCCTTTGTCACTCGGGGGTGGGGGGGATCTTTGTTTTCTCCGTCCAATAAATAATAGTGAGATATTTACAGTGATGCAGATGATGGAGGATGGGGCTGTGAGAAAACCTGTGGGTGGGACGACCATTTATATCTGGGGAGCCCATTGGCCTTCTGACTTGTGCCAGAAATCAGTGGTGGTCCGTCAGTATATGGGATGCAGGGGTGTTATATACCAGTATTTGGGGGTTTTGGTTTTGGGGCTACAATCATTCACTTAGTTGGGGAGTTTTTAGTTTTTCCTTGGTTCACTGGCAGGGAGAGTGGCCGAGAAGCGATAGGGTTAGTTGTTGACTAAGTGAAGAAGAAAGGTATCAGATCTTTTGTGTTTAAGGGTTCAGCTGTGTTGAAAGATCATTTGGTTGAGATAATCGGTATATCAAGAATAAGGGGCAGCTAAACATCCCTAGAAGAAGTGATGAGAATGTTAGGGTTAGTTTTTGACTAGGTGAAGAAGAAAGGTATCAGATCTTTTGTGTTTAAGGGTTCAGCTGGGTTGAAAGATCATTTGGTTAGGAATCGTTTTTTTGCAGCCTGCAGTTCTCTTAGAACAAGTTTTTTCTTTTTTCAATTTTAAGAGCTTCCAATCCATCAAGACTTTCAAACCATCCAGATATTTGTTAGTTTTCAGAAAAAAAATATTTTTAAGCTTTCATGAAGGGTTTCTATTAACGATATTAACTATAATGATTAAAATGGGCAAATACCTTCCGTCATTATTACGGATTACACGAGTTAATTATCTCACCCTAAAATTTTAAAATGGTAATTCTTTGAATAATTCAAACTTTTTCAGGTTTAGCTTTGGGATTGGAAGGAACGGTGTCCCAATTGCAAACTTTCACACCCTCGCTCACTCGATGTTAAAAAAGATGCACAAATAAAAATAATATAACAATACAATTTTTTCAAAGTAACACAATACGGATGCAATTTCACTGAAAAATTGACACGAGAGATTAAAAAAATGAGCATATTTGATTTCAATAAAATTTTCTATACTTATTTATTAAAGGACAAATTTTTAAGAAAATAATTTTTGATTTGAAATATTGAGGAAAGATGATATTTTTTTTTTTATATGAGTCTTGCCATTTTGATGATTTACGTCATGTATGCATTGCTGCTTTCATCGATTTTTACACATTCAAAAGATAAATCCCTTGTTCCTCACGTTAACCTTTTCTAGAAAAATGCTCCAGAATTGTTCTGAATGGGAGTCTTACTTTGGGAATTAAGAAGCAGCAGAATGAAGTGAAACATTTTTTTTGTCGGCAATAATTCAGCAACTGATCAGAATATTCAAAAAAGGTCCAAAGTTAATAGTTCCTTCTGAACTTTAAATGAAGTCTTTTAGTTTTGATATCCACATGAGTTATTCAATATCTGCGTTAATGGAATCTTGTCCCAAAAAGCTAAATTCTCTCCAAAACTCATTTAATAAATAATAAATGAATAAAAAAAAACAGAAAAATATATTCTGATGAAAAAAAATTCCTAAATCTCTCCAAAATTTAGTCACATACATGCCCAACCATTCTGCAAAATTTCATTGGAAATCATTGAGAACTTTTGGAGATACAGTTAGGGCAGACAAAAGTGGATACAAAAATGAATGAAAGAAATGCAATTATCTCTCTTAATGAAGAATTAATCCCTGGTTCTAACCCAAAATCTAACCACTTCTTCCTTGTCTTTCGCAGCCCAAATTTAAATTGATATTCATTGAGAACTTTTGGAGATATCGTATGGATAGACATTGATGATAAAATTTTGGGGTGAATCCATGAATCCGTTTTTGATTAAGAAATGTTTTTGCATTTTATTTCATATTCACTGTCTACATAATGTCTCCTGAATTTCTGAATGAATTTCAAAGAAATCTTATGAAAAGGTAAGCTTGTGGTAAGGAAGAAATGATTAAATTTGGGAGTGGATCCAGGAATACATTCTTGATTGAGAGATGTTTTCCTGTTTTAATATTTGATCATTCCTGTATTCCATGATGTCTATCTAAACAGTATCTTCAGAAATTCTCAATGACTTTCGATGAAATTTAGTAGGAGAATAAAAGAATTCATTAAATTTTATGGTGGATCCAGGTATTTGTTTTTGATTATTTTTGAATCTTTCTTAAATACATTTCTATATTCACACTTCTATCTGTCTGTATGATAGCTCATCTCAATGAATTTCAATGAAATTTCATGGAAGGGTAGGGCATGAAACAAGAAAGGTATGACTGAATTTTGCCGTGGTTGCAAGAATTTCTTTTTAATTGAGAGATAATTTTGTGAAAAGGTGGGTAACAAAGTAAGGAAGAAGTGATTGAATTTTAGGGAGGATCCAGGAATTGTTCTTAATTAAGAGATATTTTGCCTTGAGTCATTTCAGCACAACTTTGATAGAATAGATATTTTTTTCCGAAAAGTATGTCTAGAGAGAGCCCCTAATCAAGGTGTTGGCCCTGGGGCCCCAAAAGACCAAGTTACGGTACTGGTACCAATGAGACACTTTAGAGTGCTCACCACTGCCATGTTGTATAGCAGTAACTTTGATTTTTTAAATAAAAAATCTGCATCACGTCACCTGGGTTAGTATTTGAGCTATACATGCTAACATAGGTGTATGTGAAGAGCATTGGGCATTTTTTCTTTCCTAGTCAGTAGATAATGAGCACATTGAGAAACTAAATTCTATAGACCATTGAAATTGTTGCCTCACTGTCTGTGGAATTTTCAAAGAGATAAGAATCAGTAAATGTCAGGTGACTATTTCAATGGATCACAGAATGCAGATCAAATATTAATATAGTGTGAGGCAGTTTCTTTCATAAAAAATTTCAGGTGACAATTTCCATGGATCACAGAATGCAGATCAAATATAGATATAGTGTGAGGCAGTTCCTTTTATACAATATGTTAAAATCACCACAACACAATATAACAGTAACAACACTCTTTTTTCTTAGAATACATTTTGTTGGGTATGACTGTAGCTTTTCCTTTCTTGGTTAGAACTAGGATAATATTTTGTCTCTTTGTAAAATGTTAACTTTTTCTTTCAAGGAGTTTGAATTTTCTTTAAATAAAAAAAAAAATCATAAATCATGAAAATCTAGATTATCTTTGATATAGATTATTAGAATACATTGTATTTTAGCACAAAAAACAAAATGAAATCCGCATTTTTTCAACCAAGCATTGAAGTATACTTCATGATCTTCAGAGCAACGATGAAGAGTCAATTAAGATAATAGAAATAGAAATGTCATCTAAAGAACTTATAAGAGGAATCATAAAATGAAGCAAATAAATTATATTTAAATAACTGGAGATATTTAACAGAAAAAAGATTTTCTATAACTTCAAATGATACAGCACCAATTTTTAAAAGACATAAAAAAGAATTTCAATCCAAAGTGATAATATAAACGTAATACTTTGCCAAAACAAGTGAAGAGTTAAGTAGATAGTAAGAAGGGTGAGTGTAAACAGCTTGAAAGATTCAAGTCTGAATTCAATTCAGATGTCAAGGGAGATAACTGGACATTACATGGATTTTTGAAATCTTTTCCCTCTCAAAAACCAATCTTGCAATTAACAGCTTTTGTAATGGAAAAATAATTAAATGGATAAATCATCATGGCAATGATGAATTGAAGCTTTATCAGATGATGGCATTAGAGTTGCAACCAAAGAATCTCTCAGAAAATTACAGCAGAAAAATATCACTGGTAAATAAGATTCCATCATATACATTGCCATGTGATAGCACTTGTGTTTTGATTTTAATTTCAATTTAAACAAACCAGGTTTTACATACAGAATATATTTATTAGAAATCTACAAAGTAAACAACAATATCAATTATCCATAATTTGTATGGAAAACAACGAAGGTAGTCCGAACAATAATCGAGATAATAATAATAGCTCATCTCAAAAATTCTGAGTAAGACGATAATGCTGTTCACAAAAATATGCAGATTCAGTGCAATACAGCAATTGAAGGTGATTTCAGGTGAGAAATACCTAGAATGGGCGGGGTGGAGAGAAGATTCAATCTGATTTTGGTTTGATTATCGGGGTGAGCGCGAACGCAGACCCCACACTTAGAAATAGCGCACCCGAGTCGCCCACATTTGGGGCGATCGCAAAGGTCAACCCAACCGGAGTGCAATGGAAGGGCCTCGCTCTGGGAGAACGGCCTAGCTGATCACCGTTTACTCCTGTGCCAGGTAAGTATGTATTTAATCACTGTCCCACCGCAGCAATATCTGACACAAGGTCGGGCTTAACGTGGGAAGAAACAGTAACTTACCGCCAAAAAATGGCTCCAGCTGACGCAGATACCTGCGAAAGCTGGGCCGAGTAATGATGGGAGAACCTAAGGACGAGTCCAAAGGCCTCCCGTTGCGCTTAGCAAACGCAGCCTCGGTATAACCTCATTGGCCAACGTTTGCACCGGCGCACTCGGTCTTTGATACCCTGCACACAATCTCCGGCCCACTCAACGGACAAGCGTCAGTACCGACTCCTCGGTCTATGCCGTGGAGCAGATACTACACTTTGATTCCGAAGATTGGGCCAGAAACCTGTGCCAGGTAAGTATACAGAGGAGGGCCTCACAACGCATTATACATCACAATTCTCATCCTTCCTACGTCTGTGAAAAAAACCATCAGAACAAAGTTGAAATTACAAATTCACACCAAACTAATCTACAATAAAAATACACGCATTCATCTCCACGCATTATTATTCAACATTTCACACCGATTAATTAGATCTTTTTCTTTTGCAATTAGGGAAATTTTAATTAAAAACCATTTCTACTTCGACTATCAAAGGTCAAGGCTGAAACAGACTCCATTTCCGATCATCGTTCACTAAAATCTTCTTTCTTTTTCAAGCTTGGATAAAAACACTTTTCTCAACAAAAACGATGAATTTTAAATTCAATATTTTTATTCCAAATCCATTCAACCAGAAATGAAGTCGAAAAAACAATGTTTATTCCATTTATAACTTCCGTAACTTGAACTCGTTTCCCCGTGGCTGAAACAGAGGCTGTTTCATTTGCAAATTCTAACAAATTAAAGAAAGCGAATTAAAACGAAACAATTTTCCTATGATTAATTAGATAGCAAAAGATAATTAAATTTGATTCATAATCATAATGACGTTAAGTCCATATGAAGGTAATTTCCTAATTTTATACACGTGAAACGAGTAACGGCTTACACGAATTATCTCCCCTTCGTGCTCTGATCGGAATCTATGTTCGTTAAATGATTTTTTATTCCGAAAAAAGTAATTTTTATTAAAGCATTTTATCAAGCATTCAATATATCATTACTAATGAGCTAAAGAAACTATTTTTCACTCAGGTTTGTTGAACATCGAAGTTTTGATGAAAAAAAAAATATCGATTCTTTCATACAATGTACAATAGTAAACTAGACCGTTACTCTCTGTCCGTTGTACGGAAGTATGGTTTCGAAGTATTCGGTAATTACTTGTCCACCTCCTTCCCTTCTTGCTGTAGCCCTGTCAAGTTGTAATGTTAAGAATGGGCGAAATTTCTCCCACAGGAATGATAATTTGTGGGACCTTCTTGAGATGTCTGTCTGGGGGGCATGCTGCACAGAAATGTATCTGAGATAGTTCAAAATTGCGTTTATAAGCATAGCAGCTACAGAAATTAAGTGTTGACTACAAGTCTATTCAAAACATGTTTTAAACGTTCCATATGTATTTTTTAAAAATATAATGCTAGTTATTAAGTTCTTTAAAAATATACGGAGTACAATAAATAATTCTTAACGAAAAGTTTTTCTTTCGTGCAGGCAACTCACTTTCTAGTATTGCCAAAAAAGCACTATATTCAGATAATAGAAGGAAAATATTAAAAAATGGCCAAAATACACGAAAAAATGGCCAAAATGTTTCATCACGCCTGCGCTAATTTAGCGCCTTTTCGCATTGCCAAAATAAAAAACGAGCAAAACTTAGCACAAAAAGGCAACTCTGTTCACTTTCATTTTGAGCAGCCTCATTTAAATTTGACTCCCAGGCCCCCTTCAACTCTATTAGGCTTTCCAAGCCCCGTGCAATGCATCAATTACACCCCCCTCTCAGAGACCCTGGCTTTGCAAACAATATTATAAACAATTCAATGAGATAGATAAAACGAAAGAGGCAAATCTCACTTCAGTTTGGCAACATGTGATGGATACTGGGAGTTGCATTTTGTATTAGAATGTACAGAGAAATCCAGTTCTTTATTATGTTCTGGATCGTAGCAATTAGAAAAGGGCTAAAAATGGGATTGAAAAAAATAATCCATCGTGATGATAATAATTCTTGGTTATTTTTACTATAAATAACAAGTCAGAGCAGGTAAATAATTAAAATGGAAAAAGTTTCTATGGCATAAAAATTCGTCTCTCCGGCTCAGATGAATGTAAACCGTTTTCTAAAAATCATTCAAGTAAGTGAGAAAAACTGGTTGGTTTTATTCAACCGCCTGTAATTCTAAGAAAATCTCATTCTTACAGGTGAGTAAATGAAATCTAAGTTACAATTCAACAAAGTAAAAACTGTATTTCAAATTAAATCTGAAGAAAACAAAAATTGTAATTTACAAAAATAATCCCAAATTAAAACAGTATTGATTTTACTTTTGAAATTTTCTTGTATTTCTAATTCAGGAATAGTTGAGATTTTGATTTCTTTCAGTGAATTGGAAAAGATTTTCATAGTTCATGTATCAAATGAAAAATTGCTTAACTACTGCTGACCCCCTGCACGTAAATGAATTAGTATGAATCTCTTTCATTGAAAAAAAATAGGCCCATAGAAAATTTTCTTCTCCTTATTTTCAAACCCTACTAAGTGCCAAGTATTTCGCAGTTTAAGATTATTTTAAGGTAGGTTTTTGCCCCACAACCAGGGGTGTCATTTTTAAGGATATCTCCCCTCTGAGAATTTGTTAACCTTGGCTGGTCTTTAATTCCAATTCTTTTTCAACAATTTGTTTCAAGAAATTCTTACCTGAAATTCCCATTCAGTTCTATTTTTTTCAATCGAAATTAATTCAAACAGAGATTTCTTTCACAGAAATGACAAACAAGACATCCTTCTACTTAGCAATGGCGAAAATAAAAGTTGAAGGTTGCCAGATAGTTGGAGACCTTTCTGGGGAAATACAAGCAAAAAACCGGCCAAATATGTCGCATTTCGCTCCAGTGGGGTCGCGGATAAATAGAGCCAAATGTTTCAAGTTTACGTCTAAAATTGATACTAGAAACATCTAGACTAAATGGATATCTAAAATCAAAGAAAAATATTACATATCTTTAGTAAAATATTAAATATTCTTTCACTATAAATCATATGAAGATGTTACTGATTTTTAAATGAAAAAATGCCCCAAATTTAAATATGGCCAAATGCTTTAAAAAAAAAGTCAAATTTGGCAATAAATTGGTAAAATGGCAACCCTGGGTGAAATGACGCTTTGGTGATGATGGGAAAAAATAAAATCATTTTTTATTTTCTGATGTTTATATCAAATTTTTTTTTACATTCTTTTTAATTTCACATATATTCCCAAGATATGCATCTGAGAAAAAATATACCCAAGTACATCTTTTGTTCACGTTCGTGAGAGACGAAAAAAAAAACTATCAAACTTGTTAGAAAAAAAAAAAACTTCTTGAACAATTAATTTACAAATTTATGGACAAAAAGGAAAAAAAATTGAATTGGAACATTTTGATTTAATTTTTAATGAATTGGTGAGATTGATAGTACCTATATCGGTATGCGAGGGTCACAGCTGTCTGCAATTTTAATTAGGAAAGGTTGAATGGTGTGTCTTGAGGCTCCGATTATATTTTCAATTAAAAAAATGGGTTTAGTTTGCATATTCTGAATGAATTTCACTGCAAGGTGATCTAGTGTCGAATTTACTTTTATGAAGTTAATATTTATTTAATTAGTTTTTTGTGGCACTAGGGATAGTGGTTGTAAAGTTTCACACCCTCGCACTCTCAGTGTTAGAAACAGCGTTCAAATAAAAAGGGATATGAATATTCACGAAACAAAAAGTTATTGATACATAAATTATATCATTATTGCTTTGAATAAATTAAATCATTAAGTGATGGTTAAAGTTAATAATTCCTGTTATAGATTAACTAAAGGACAATCATTGTATTTTTGAAATAATTTTAATCACTGATTTTACATCTTACTGTCAACAATGTTAACTCCTTGGAAATGGCTGTTTTTTGAATGTTATAAAATATGTCTCTATTCCACTGAGGTAATTTTTTCACAACTAACTTTCAACAATTTCTTGTGGTTGAATTTGAATTTAAATTTCCAAAGAAGACATTTACGTTATTTTGGTTGTTTTTTGTCACATGCATATTTTTTTAGGAGGAAAATGGGTGATAAAAAAAGTTTCAACAAAAATTGTCAGGGAGAGTGAGAGACGAATAATATTGCAGGAAAACTACACAAAATTCAAGATACTTGACAAGTGTGATTCCTCTTGAATATTCCAATCTCTGTCTTGCGATTCCATTGAGCTTTGAATATGCATCGATTTATTAATCTTTGTTGTGCGTGGAGAAATACGGCACCAAAAGTTATTATATATGTTAAATTTTAGAACACTCACTAATTATTCTGTGAAATTTAGAACGATGCAATTATCATCTGTAATTGGCAGCATGCCATGTTGCGGGTGACAAATTAAAAAAATCAAGAAAAGGGGATGATCAATATATAAGTTACTTTTTGGGGGCACCGAACACTAAAAAAGACTGAATTTTGAAAAAAAAAAAAGATTGAATGCCCCAGGGCAAAAACTGAGGGATCGATTTAGCAAAAACTCATACTGCAAATTGAATAGTATATCTCGGAATTTTTGAGATGAGGTATTATTATTATTTCTATTGATATTCGGACCATCCTCATCTTTGTTGTTTTTCATACAACGTTTCCACATGGACACATAGCGCAGTGGTTACAGCATCAGACAAATTACTGTTAAGTAACCTGATGGTTCTAGGTTCGATCCTAGTGTGAGACACCCCCGTCGGATAAATAAAGGGTTCGGTTCATTATTTCCCAAATCTACCAGATGATACCTGACGAAGGCCGTAGAGTGCAACGGCCGAAACGTTGTATGAAAAACAACAAAGATGAGGATGGTCCGAATATCAATAGAAATGCAAATTGAATCCTCATCTGAAGTCAGGGCTTTGATCTTGTAATGGACAAGGGCTTTTATCTTGCAATGGATAACTATTGCACTTTGCCACCTGCAATAGTTGATGGGTTAAAGGGCATATTTCTATGGAGCATTTTGAAAGTTATAATGAAGTGTGTGTAAAACAAAAATGTCATGATAAACAAAAACACTGTATAACCTGAAATTATGAATGAAAAAACTCATCATCACAGTCAATAACTGAACAAACATAGCATCAAAATTTGAAGTCATGTAAAAAAATTTTCACTGAAGAATAAATATGGTCAGAAATAATTCTATTCATGACATCACAGGTGTTTTCCACCGTTATTAATGAACCTGTTAAAAAGAAAAAGAAAAAAAATCATGGCCATGAGTGCTTGAACACACAAACACAAAAAAGGATTGAACTCCACAATTGTTTAAAAAGAATAACCATATTTCAACACATATTTTACTACAGTTGCGGTTTCCCTTATCCGCTGGCAGTATGACTATGCTTGTGTAAATCCGAAGGGTCTTGATGGCCGCCCATTCCTCCTTTTTTATATTTGGCTTGAAGGAGTCGGCCCATTGTGCTAGGCAAGAAAAACTGCCTCAGTAATCGTAGCATTGAAATGGATACCATATGGGAAGCTCTAATAATGAAAGACAGAACTATTAGATTACTTGCAGTAATTCTGTCTGATTCTCTAATCACTACATCATGTGTCCATGTGAACAACCTGTGCTAATTTTTAGGAGCCTTAAACCTCAGGTGGCAGTTTTTGGTATTTGATGTTACTGTTTTCTAAGTTCAATCCCAGTATGAGACAATAATAAAGTCTACACTACATATACTATATATAAATAAAGGGTTTGGTTTGTTACTTCCCCCCAACACCTACCGGATGATACCTGATGAAGGCTGTAGAGTACAACGTCCAAAATGTTGTATGGAAAACAACCAAGGTAGACTGAACAATAATAGAGATGATAATAATACCACATCTCAAAAATTCTGAGTAAGACGATTATGTTGTTCATAAAAAATGCATATTCTGTGAAATACAGCAATTGAAAGTTTATTTAGTGTTCTCAGTTATTGGATGTCTACTGAATTATAGGCAGTTGATAATGTTATATCAGTTGCAAAATTGCCGCCTATTTTTAAGCTTTTAAAATCACAATTATTATATTTTGAAGTGAAAGTTGTGGTTAAAATTCTTCAAAACTGACGTGTATTCAGAGACAATAAAGGTATAATGGATTGAAAGCACAAAAGATTATTGCAAACCTTGAATCTCAACCTTTATTTACTTGGCTCTGAAGTGTTCAGGGTTAGGGGGGATCTTCTTATAGATATACTCTAAAAATATGTAACATTTTTGTGGGGGGACACAAAATAGGGTCGAGTTTTCCATGATTGACAAATTGTTAATTAATCACCCACTTCAGAGTCCATAGACTCTCCTACTAAGTAACACTTGTATTAAAAGACGGTGCATATTCAACTTGGGATGGACTGCACCTCTACCAGTGCACTGTAGTGATGATTTAGAAGCATCTGATGTTTGATTGATATATCGGGGTGAGCGCGAACGCAGACCCCACACTTAGAAATAGCGCACCGGAGTCCCTTTCGTTGAACTCCGACGAGGAGAGCCGCAACCTCTCGGCCTTGTTTTTCACTTTAAGCTGATGTTTAAAAAAAAACAATCAGTTGGCCGGAGGAAAAGCGCTCGCCCCCGTGAAATTCCTTCTGTCTCGTCGTCCAAACCACGACTCTCATAATGCTAAGTAAGCACTTTAGAATATAAAATTCTATTTTTCCTAGCGACAGCATTACATTACTGCACACGGCGCTGGCATCCAAGGCAAAAAAGGGTGTGCGGAGGGCGCGAACCATGTAATCTTCAATCAGTCCACACAACGGGCGTACGACACTGCAGTGAAAGAAGGCGTGCTCAAGAGACTCCTCCAAGTCACCGCAGCGAACGCATTCTGGTGAATCTACCAGTCCTGCTGTGAACGACCGCTTGCCGACCCAGAGCGCGTTCCGAATGACTAGTCAGGAGAGTGATGCCTCGTTGTTGTTGAGACATTTCATCCCGGGAGCCCAAGGCCACAACGAGCGACCCTCTCCCTTCGACAGACCCAGCTCCCCGATCAGATCGTCTCGGACGGTCCCCCCGACTATCTCCTGATATAATATCTTCCTCGACAACGGTCGGGTTTCAGGTAGGCCTTCCTTTACCCGTGAGAAGACCCTCAGAGCCTGTCGACATTCGCGGTAGAAGGAACATTCGTTTCGGGGTACACGGCGGGCCTCTCCCCTATCCGAACGCACGCTTCTCAAGGCCGGGAAGGCCTTCTTGGCGTCTTCTTTCCAGAAATCGCCGTTTCCTTCATTTGGTGTACACATCCGCTCTAGGAATTTTAACCGTAACGTATGTCGACGAATCTTAACGTTTGGCATTCCTAGACTGCCTTCAGATGGATGGAGCTGGCAGATCTCGCGACGTACCGTGGGTTGTCTGTGACCCCAGAGGAGTCTGAACAGAGCAGCCTCTAGCTTAGCTAGCTGGGTAGACGGGAGAGGAAGTACCGAGAGTCGGTAAAGAAAGAGGGGGTAAATATGCGAAGCGCACACCTCCGCCCTCCCCTTCAGGGAAAGATTCCTTCGACTCCACACCTTAACTGTTTCGTCGACCTTCTCCTGCACCTCCGACCAATTTTTCTCCAGTTGAAGGTCAGGACCGAACCAGACGCCGAGTATCTGGCAAGGCCCGTCCGTCCAGCTAAAGGGACCCGGCAGAGGACAACCTCTCCACGCGCCCAGCCGTAAGGCTTCCGACTTACTGCAGTTGGTTTTAGCGCCTGCCACTGTCTCATACTTTCTGATTTCTTTGCTGACTTCCATAATCTCGGCATTGCTCGCTACAAGCAAAGTTATGTCGTCAACATAAGCGGTGTATCTGGCTGAGATGTTGGCACCAGGTAAGGTTATTCCGTTTAGGACCGGGTTCGCCTTCAAATTGCGTAGGAACGGTTCCAATGCAAGAACATAAAGCATCGGCGAAAGTGGACAACCTTGACGGACAGATCTAGATAGACTGAAAGGCTTCGACTTGACTCCGTTCACTTCCACTATAGCACTGGGAGACGCATACAGGATGCGTATCCAGGAGCGAAAGTCCTGGCCGAAGCCAGCCGCAGACAAGATGGACTCCAAAAAACGATGGTCAACCCTATCGAAAGCCTTGGACTGATCTAATTTGATCAGCGCGGCTCCATTGTCGACTTTCTCGACGATCGTGCGCACCAGATGCAGATTATCTTGGATAGTCCTCCCCTTAACAGAACATGTCTGTTCGGGGCCAATCAGACTAGCAAGCACAGTCTGCAAACGGTTCGACAGGATCTTGGCCAAAATCTTTAACTCTGTGTTCAACATAGTTAAGGGCCTAAAATTGTCTACCCCGTCCCCTCCATCTTTGTCCTTGCGTAGCAATTTCACCACACCCCTGCTAAAGCGTTGGGGAATGCTCCCCTGCTTTAACCAGTGGTTGAACATCACTGTTAGCAGATGGACGAAGATGGGCGACAGCCTCAAGTACAATTCGTATGGCAGACCGTCGATCCCTGGAGTCTTCTCATTTCCGACGGTACTAAGCACCACCTGGACCTCCACCTCTGTAATGAGCCCCTCGCACCTAGCCGTTTCAGTCGCATTGAGGCGAGGGAAATCGGCCAAATAGGCGTCGAAATGAGCCAAGCTCAGACCAGGCTCCCTAGTGAAAAGCTGCTGAAAGTAAGAGCGAAATACCTCGCAGACACCTTCGTTTGTGGTCATGTGTCATCCATCCGGTGATGTGACTCTAGCGATATGTCGACTCGAAGCATTCTGAGTTTCTTCTGAGCGCAGTTCTGCGGCCATATTCGTCGCCTCGGGAGACATTCTTTTTAACTTAGATCTAACTACCAGAGCTTGATCCTTTTTGATAAGCAAAGAGGCCAGCTCTGCTTTAGCTATGACTGTTTCAGCCGCATCTCCGCTACGTACAGCCTCATCTAAGCGGCTTTCCAATGTCGTTTGTGCCGCTAATCTATTTAAATTGAGTCTTTTACTATAGTCGGCACCTAATCTTATCTTTTAGATTGCCCCACCATTTATTTCCTACTACTGAACCAGTTAGTTCCTTTAATATTAGTGATGTTAACTGGTCTCGAAAGTCCCTCTCGTCCAGTAAAGATGAGTTGAACTTCCAATATCCAGTCATCTTAATTTTAGGTCTACCTAGATTTACCCGGACCCTCATTAGTCTATGATCCGAATAAAGTACATCATGAAAACTTGGACACTCTAACAAGCCTACGTCGACTCTCTTAACTAATACCCGGTCGACGTAATTATAGCGTTGCATCGAGTTCGGGTTGCCTCTAGCAGTCCAAGTCCATACTATTTTAGAGGGGTGCTCGCTTCGGAACTTGTCGACTAGATCTAGCTTGTCGATCAGGTTTCGAAACGGAGTCACGTCTCGGTTATTAGTGTTAGTCCTATTCTCTTGTCTATCTAAATCGGGATCAAGGACGGCATTCAAATCCCCCGCTAGAATTACCCGTTTCGACGTCGTCACGAAGGGCTCGATCCGCCGGTAAAAAGTGGCTCACTCGGCCTGGTTATTGGGCCCATAAACCCCAATCAATCGAAACTCGTCACTTTTTATGGTAACGTCCAACACACACAATCTGCCTGCCAGGTCGGCGTAAGCAAAGGAACACGTCGCATTCAAAGATCGGCTTACCAACCAAGAAACACCTCTTGCACGACTATTAAAACATGCTGAGAAAAGACGAAACTTTTTACTCAGTACGTTCTCATAGTCGGCCAAAGTAAAGTGTGTCTCTTGCACACAACATATATTCACTCCCAAATGCTGAAGATTACAAACGAGTTTAGTTCTTTTACTCTCGTTCCTCAGCCCTTGGCCATTCACACTTGCTAAAAAGAGTGCCATTTATCCGTCTACTGGGGTTGAGAACCCGAAACGAACATGTCGGGGGTCAGAACACCGATGACCCGCCCTATTGACTCGTGACCCATTTCGGTCTTAATATCTCCGTCATGGGACAAACCAGCAATGTGTCCTGGGAACGTTAGTTTAGCAGCCCTATAGAGTGAAGGGTGCATAAAAACCGGGGCCCTCCCAGCACAAAATTGTTCAAGTTTTTAAAAGTTTTATGTATCCAATCGGCCAGTGGGGGGGACATGTTGATGGTGTTGTTGGCTTCCTTCAGCATGCTCCATACCTGTCGCGAACCGAGACCCATTCTGATTACAGTCAGAACTCTGCCAGCCTTTGGATAGTTGGTAGGGTCCTCCACATTCTTATTGTCTGCCATCTTGAAATTGTGGAGGACTTTTAGTTCTTTCTGTGTCTTGACTGGCAGGTCGTTTTTTTCGTGAATGTCCGGGTCAACGCGACATATGTCCCTCCCCCTTTATATTTTGCTTTTGGTTCTTTTTTTTTTTTTTTTTTTTTTTCGGGGGTTCATCAAGTGAGCCACTGCCTACTGACGGGCTCTTGTGTCGTTTAGGTGCTTGTGTTGGTGTTTGGGTAGATTGGGGAGGGGCAAAATCAGATTCTTGTGTTTTTGTGGTAGGCAGCTTTGTTGTTGGTGTTGTTTTTGTGAGGGGGGTGGGACACATAGAGGTGCTAGGTTGGGGAGAGGAAACTTTTTTGGGTGGTGTTGTTTTGGTCGGAGTCTTCTTTTTTAAGAGGATGCCGAGAAGCTGAGAGGGTTCCCCCCTCTGCTGGTCGGTTTTTTTGTTTTGTTTTTTTTCAGTTGGGTCAGCAGTCTTTCGGCCATCTTAAATTTTTCCTTACCCGGACTAGCCCAACTGCCAACACCTTTAGCCCTGTCTGCGTATGTCTGTGGGGTCTCTCCTTTTTTTTTCTTTCTGGACTGTTGGTATCAACCGGATTGGAAGGCTTTGGGGACCGAAGTACCGCTGTTTAGGCCTTCCTTCCGTCTTTTCCCACTAACTGCCACTCTCCATTTGTCTTCTCCTCCTCAGTTGCCAACACCTTTTGTGGCGATGGAGTCGGACACTTGAGAGAGGGGGGGGGGGCGAAAATGCTCCCCTGTTGTGGACCTGATCTTTTTGGTCCCGCTGGTGGGCTGGTCTGCTATAGACCTCTTTTCTACAGTAGAGGCAGACGGAGGGGGATCTTTGTTTTGGTCTGCCGGATTCAAAGGTGCCTTTTTTCCTTTGCAGGCAGCAGAGAGGTGACCAGTCTCTCCACATAGCCAACACATTGGTCGTCTGCCAGTAACAATTACTGGCAGTTTCCGGCTCTCCACGTCCAAGCAGTTGGGAATGGAGATGAAGGCTTTATAATCGACCATCAGGTCGAATCTCCATTCGCCACGCATTCGATCAGAGGACACCGAGACAATATCTCCGAACTGAAGGAGAAAAGCCCCTAAATGTTCCCCCAATACAAATGGAGGTACTTCAAGTATTGTTACCCTGGTCCTTCTACGACCGAGGTATTCTACACAAAGAATATGGTCCTTTGTGTGTAGCTCCTTTTTAGTCAGGGCTTTACAATCCTCCTCTGAGGGCAACAATACGTCCCACAAGGCAAAACCTCGTCCTTTCACAACTTGTTGGAATTTTACTCCCAACCTGGTCAGTGATTTAATCACTAGGTCTTTTGTGGATTTGACAATCTTTTTGGTTTTTCTGTCAACCACAAAGATAGACACCGTTCTCTTTTCGATATTCCTCAGTTCGGGCATATCGACAAGAAGACCATCTTCTTTTACAAGATGTTCGTACTTCTTACATTTATCCACGAACTCTGCAATATCGTACAAAAATGAAGGCAGGGATTTCCACTGGTTAGGAGAGTCCCCACTTGACTTTTTTTCTGTTTCCCCATTTGCTGGGGATTGTGTGTGTTCCCCCTGTTCGGGGCATGTCATGTTTTTGTCTATTTTCTTCCCCCGTAACAAGGGGAGACTTTTTGTCTTATCTTTCGGTTTTACAGGCGTACGAAATAAAGCCTTCATGGCCTTATTTATGTCCTCGGCCATTGTACAGGGTTAGGAGGGGGTAAATAAAGATGGTTTTTTTTTGGAAAAAAAAACCCACCTCGAAAAAGCTTGGCAGTTTTCTGAATGTCCGGGTAAAATTCCGCAAGACTTTCTTTTTCTTTTTATTTCAGGTAATTCAAGATGGCACAGGAGAACGTCACTACACGTCTTGCCTGGGCGGCGGTCAAAAATTGGACTGGTCCAAAACAACCTGTGCCAGGTAAGTATGATTCAAAGTACACACCCTTCATTCATATACTCTCCTAACCCATCATCCCCGCCCGTTGACGGAAAGGGCTCACAAGAAACCTAAAATAAAAATATAAATAACAGATTATCACAAACAAAAGTCCATTCCTCGATTTACACTATATATATATTCCAACATTCAATTTCAACAATTTTCATGTCACTGAAATATATTTTCAACATCCGGTTTGTCCGGACTCCCTTCTAGTCTGAACAAGAATCCCATTTCTAAATGTAATCAACATTTTGGATTCCTTTCTCCTCTGACAATTATTTCAACTTCATTCACAAACAAAAATATATTGAACAAACAAAAAACAACAGATGAAACAAAATAAACCACACATTTTCCCATGTTTTTATTTTCAATCGGGCCCCATTTTTTGTCATGAACTTTCTCATCCCATTTTTATTCTCTAATCCAAAAAAGCTCTACACTTTTGCAAATAGTAAGGAAAACAAAAAGGTATACGTGGAGATTTGGGGCGTATATTTTGCCACAGGGTCAGTTTCCCCATAGTGAGTTACCTTACCCGATATTTTCTTACCTCTGGCCTATTACAATACACACAGAGTGCGGTCATTCTCATCTACATGTAAGATTTCTTTGCTAAAATGAATTAAATCAATGTGAACCACAACAATATGAAATGTAAAATTTAATTTGATTAATAAAATGATAACATTACACGTGCTCTTAAAATTGAATTCATTTCTTTCAAATCATCCCATTTGCAATTTCAATTGCAATAATTCATAATTATAGTGATAACTGTCTTTAACTAACACTGATTAATTAACAACTTTTGCATCAACACTCACTCAATTTTTTAAAATCAAATTTCGACTTGTTCATCTTTCTATTAACATAAATCTTTCCATGAAATATTTGTGTACTTTCTATCAATTTACTGAATTAAATCATAGATTGAAATAAATCTGTAAAATCTACAGTATATCTTTTTGAATTCAATCTTTGCAATATGTTTTCAATTTCCCTGAGTTATACGTTGAATCGGTATATCAAGAGTAAGGGACAGCTAAACATCCCTAGAAGGAGCGATTTTATTTATCCGAATAGTACAATTTTACATATATACAAATTGATTAAACAAATGAATCGAAAAAGGGAATACATCGAATCGGTGATTATGTGCAAGATGCAAGAGAAATGCACTATTTGAATGTGACATGAAGTCGAATTGGGGATTTTGGTCCTTGCTCGTTCCGATTATTCAACGTTTGCTTGGCAGTTTTGGTTCTTGGCTCTTCTGCTCATCCGTCAACTTTCATGCCTTTGTCACTCGGGGGTGGGGTCTTTGTTTTCTCTGTCCAATAAATAATTGTGAGGTATTTACAGTGATGCAGATGATGATGGAGGATGGGGCTGTGAGGAAACCTGTGGGAGGGTGGGGGGGACGACCATTGATTTCTGGGGAGATCCAGCCCTGGTGCTTAGTGGCCGCCGACCTGCTTCAATGCTTCTCTGACTCTGTCTTCGTCAATCAGACCCTCGCAACTGGCTGATTCGAAGTCTTCCATTTGGGGGAAGTCTGCCAGATAGTCGCGGAACTCCTGCTCGCTAAGGTCAGCCCTTGCAGTGTAAAGGTCTTGGACATGTTTTCGGAAGCCCTTGCAGATATCACGAGACGGTCGTAGGGTGCACCCGTCCGGTGTCCTCAGCTCACGAATGTAGCAGTCAGACCCTCGGCTCAGCTCCTCCCTGCGCAGCTCTCTGCCCACATTCACGGCCTCGTTTGACACTCTTTTTAACCTAAGTCTAACTATCTGGCCCTGGCAGCGTCTCGGTAGCTGCGTGTTCCAGGTCTTTCTTAGCTAGCTCTATGGTTAGGGGGTCCCCCCAGCCACCGCCCGGGACAGGTTCTCTTCCAGTATCGTTGCCGCCTCTGCTTTAGCTAAGGAGAGTCTTTGTGCGTATTTCACGGCAAACGACCTAATCTTATCCTTAAGGGAGGCCCACCACTTATTACCCACTATCGCCCCCACTAGCTCTCGCTGAACTAAGCCCTCTAGCTGCTCACGGAAATCCCGTTGATCCAAAAGGGATATGTTCAGTTTCTAGTGACCAGTCATCTTAGGTCTGTTTCCTAGCCTTAGCTGGGCAACAACTGATTTGTGGTCCGAATAGTTGTACTTGTGGAACGTGGGGCAGCTTTAGAAGTCTACATCGACTCTCCTGACTAGCATTCTATCTAGGTAGCTCGTTCTAGGGGAAAGGGGCCAGTTTTGCGCCCACGTCCACATTTGCTGCCTCGGATGATTGAAACGGTATCTGTCAACAAATCCGTGATCGTTGACCAGCTGGATCAGGTTGCGATCTGGTGGGGTACCCCCTTCGTTATCTTCGTCCCCCCCTCTATTTTAGGGTCTAGGGTGGCATTCCAGTCGCCAAGTAAGACTAGTCGCTTAGGGTCTAAAAGGAACCTCTCTAGATGTTGGAGGTAGGTGTGTCGCAATGCCTGGATGTTGGGTGCATATACCGCCACTACCCTGAAATTGCTGTCTCCAACAGTGATATCGTCCACAATCAGTCTGCCCTCCGTGTCGGTGTGGATAATGTTGACTGTTGCGTCGAGGGTACGTTTCACTAATAACGAGACGCCCCGCGAGTTTTGGTCGCCGTACGCCGAAAAGATGTTGAAATCTTTGGCGAACATACGGCTATCAGCCTTGCACGCAAAGTGAGTCTCTTGCACTACCGCTATGTCCACTCTGTGTGACCTGAGGTCTTGAAGAAAGCCTGATGCTCTCGTCGGGGTCCTCAGGCCACGCACATTCATGCTCGCTAGGGTGATTGACATGACTTCTCTAATGGGTATCGCTAGCCGGTCGAAAGTGGTCTCTAGTTAGTTCGACACCGGAGTCCCCCAGGTTGCCTCTCCCCATTTAAGGGGTGAAGGTTCCCACTGGGATGATTCTGGCGACATCCGTCGGGAAGTTCAACTTAACTGCTCTATAGAGGGATGGGTGCATAGATACGGGGGCTCTACCTGTGCATTTCTCTTGCATTTGCACGAGGTGGGTCTTAGTAGCGCTGTAGACCTCCATGTTTGGGAAGGCCTCAGCAGCTGACTCTAATATGTCCCACACTTGGTTGCAGCCACCTTTCCTGATTAGTGTAGTGACCCAAGGTGTGTTCGGGAAGTTCTTTGGGTCCTCTACATCCGTGTTTTGTACTGTCTTTAGGTTGTAAAGGGTCTTCAGACCAATCTTCCGATGATTTGGAAGGGTCTTGTTGAGGACCCTTTCATCCACTTTGCAGATTCCGTCTCCCATCTTGTTAGAGTGCCTCCTCGTGGTGGCGGGAGAAGCGGAGGGGCATCATGTAGGGGTTACCTTTGGTGTCTGCCTCTCTGGTGAGGCAGACTTGGCTCGCCCCTTGACGCGTGGAGAGTTCTCAGTTTTCCTCTTCCCCTCTTGATCTTCTTTTCCTTTTGCATCTCCGGGTTGTGAGATTGTGCTGCTGAATGCAGCAGGGGGCTCGTGACCGGATGCTGTTGCATCCCCGGGTTGTGGATGGGGTGGTTATCGAGCGTAGCAGAGGCCAGGAGTTAGTGCACCGAGGGGAGGTTCAACCGTTATGCCTACTCTGGAAGCTGCTACGGCAAGAACCGTGGGGGCATCAATGCAGAAGGGGCCTCAAGATAGCCCGAGGCATGTGGGTCATAACTCAGACCAGGAGAGAGTAGGTCGACGCAAGAGGGGATTCCGTGAAGGTTCAACCCTGAAGCGGACTTAGGAGAGCCTCAAGATAAGTTGAGGTATATGGATCGAAACTCCGATCAATGGTGAGGTACAAGTTAAGAACAGATACAACACTTTGATCTTGGCCGAGAAGCGATTTTATTTATCCGAATAGTAGAATTTTACATGTATATAAATTGATTAAACAAATGAATCGAAAAAGGAATACATCGAATCAGAGATTATGTGCAAGATGCAAGAGAAATGCACTATTTGAATGTGACATGAAGTCGAATTGGGGGTTTTGGTCCTTGCTAGTTCCGATTATTCAACGTTTGCTTGGCAGTTTTTGTTCTTAGCTATTCTGTTCATCAATCAACTTTCATACCTTTGTCACTTGGGGGTGGGGGGATCTTTGTTTTCTCCGTCCAATAGATAATTGTGAGATATTTACAGTGATGCAGATGATGGAGGATGGGGCTGTGAGAAAACCTGTGGGTGGGACGACCGTTAATATCTGGGGAGCCCATTGGCCTTCAGACTTGTGCCAGAAATCAGTGGTTGTCCGTCAGTAAATGGGATGCAGGGGTGTTATATGCCAGTATTTGGGGGTTTTGGTTTTGGGGCTACAATCATTCACCTAGTTGGGGAGTTTTTAGTTTTTCCTTGGTTCACTGGCAGGGAGAGTGGCCGAGAAGCGATAGGGTTAGTTGTTGACTAAGTGAAGAAGAAAGGTATCAGATCTTTTGTGTTTAAGGGTTCAGCTGTGTTGAAAGATCATTTGGTTGAGATAATCGGTATATCAAGAATAAGGGGCAGCTAAACATCCCTAGAAGAAGCGATGAGAATGTTAGGGTTAGTTTTTGACTAGGTGAAGAAGAAAGGTATTAGATCTTTTGTGTTTAAGGGTTCAGCTGTGTTGAAAGATCATTTGGTTAGGAATCGTTTTTTACAGCCCACAGTTCTCTTAGAACAATTTTTTTCTTTCAATTTTAAGAGCTTCCAATCCATCAAGACTTTCAAACCATCCAGATATTTGTGAGTTTTCAGAAAAAAAATATTTTTAAGCTTTCATGAAGGGTTTCTATTAACGATGTAACTATAATGATTAAAATGGGCAAATACCTTCCGTCATTATTACGGAAGTACGGATTACACGAGTTGATTATCTCACCCTAAAATTTTAAAATGGTAATTCTTTGAATAATTCAAACTTTTTCAGGTTTAGCTTTGGGATTGGAAGGAACGGTGTCCCAATTGCAAACTCTCACACCCTCACTCACTCGATGTTAAAAAAGGTGCACAAATAAAAATAATATAACAATACAATTTTTTATAAGTAACACAATACGGATGCAATTTCACTGAAAAATTGACACGAGAGATTAAAAAAATGAGCATATTTGATTTCAATAAAATTTTCTATACTTATTTATTAAAGGACAAATTTTTAAGAAAATAATTTTTGATTCCAAATATTGAGGAAAGATATTTTTTTTTTTTTTTATATGAGTCTTGCCATTTTGATGATTTACCTCATGTATGCATTGCTGCTTTCATCGATTTTTACACATTTAAAAGATAAATCCCTTATTCCTCACGTTAACCTTTTCTAGAAAAATGCTCCAGAATTGTTCTGAATGGGAGTCTTACTTCGGGAATCAAGAGGCAGCAGAATGAAGTGAAACATTTTTTTTGTCGGCAATAATTCACCAACTGATCAGAATATTCAAAAAAGGTCTAAAGTTAATAGTTCCTTCTAAACTTTGAATGAAGTCTTTTGGTTTTACATGAGTTATTCAATATCTGCGTTAATGGAATCTTGTCCCAAAAAACTAAATTCTCTCAAAAACACACTTGATGAATAATGAATGAATAAAAAAAATGGAAAAATATCTTCTAATAAAAAAAAATTCCTGGATCCCTCCAAAATTTAGTCACATACATGCCCAACCATTCTGCAAAATTTCATTGGAAACCATTGAGAACTTTTGGAGATACAGTTAGGGCAGACAAAAGTGGATACAAAAATGAATGAAAGAAATGCAATTATCTCTCTTAATGAAGAATTAATCCCTGGTTCTAACCCAAAATCTAACCACTTCTTCCTTGTCTTCCGCAGCCCAAATTTAAATTGATATTCATTGAGAACTTTTGGAGATATCATATGGATAGACATTGATGATAAAATTCTGGGGTGAATCCAAGAATCCGTTTTTGATTAAGAAATGTTTTTGCATTTTATTTCATATTCACTGTCTACATAATGTCTCCTGAATTTCTGAATGAATTTCAAAGAAATCTTATGAAAAGGTAAGCTTGTGGTAAGGAAGAAATGATTAAATTTGGGAGTGGATCCAGGAATACATTTTTGATTGAGAGATGTTTTCCTGTTTTAATATTTGATCATTTCTGTATTCCATGTCTAAACAGTATCTTCAGGAATTATCAATGACTTTTGATGAAATTTTGTAGGAGAATAAAAGAATTCATTAGATTTTATGGTGGATCCAGGTATTTGTTTTTGATTTTTTTTGAATCTTTCTTAAATACATTTCTATATTCACACTTCTATCCGTCTATATGATAGCTCATCTCAATGAATTTCAATGAAATTTCATGGAAGGGTGGGGCATGAAACAAGAAAGGTATGACTGAATTTTGCCGTGGTTGCAAGAATTTCTTTTTAATTGAGAGATAATTTTGTGAAAAGGTGGGTAAGTAAGGAAGAAGTGATTGAATTTTAGGGAGGATCCAGGAATTGTTCTTAATTAAGAGATATTTTGCCTTGAGTCATTTCAGCACAACTTTGATAAAATAGATATTTTTTTCCGAAAAGTATGTCTAGAGAGAGCCCCTAATCAAGGTGTTGGCCCTGGGGCCCCAAAAGACCAAGTTACGGTACTGGTACCAATGAGACACTTTAGAGTGCTCACCACTGCCATGTTGTATAGCAGTAACTTTGATTTTTTAAATAAAAAATCTGCATCACGTCACCTGGGTTAGTATTTGAGCTATACATGCTAACATAGGTGTATGTGAAGAGCATTGGGCATTTTTTCTTTCCTAGTCAGTAGATAATGAGCACATTGAGAAACTAAATTCTGTAGACCATTGAAATTGTTGCCTTACTGTCTGTGGAATTTTCAAAGAGATAAGAATCAGTAAATGTCAGGTGACGATTTCAATGGATCACAGAATGCAGATCAAATATTAATATAGTGTGAGGCAGTTTCTTTCATAAAAAATTTCAGGTGACAATTTCCATGGATCACAGAATGCAGATCAAATATAGATATAGTGTGAGGCAGTTTCTTTTATACAATATGTTAAAATCACCACAACACAATATAACAGTAACAACACTCTTTTTTCTTAGAATACATTTTGTTGGGTATGACTGTAGCTTTTCCTTTCTTGGTTGGAACTAGGATAATATTTTGTCTCTTTGTAAAATGTTAACTTTTTCTTTCAAGGAGTTAGAATTTTCTTCAAATAAAAAACAAAATCATAAATCATGAAAATCTAGATTATCTTTGATATAGATTATTAGAATACATTGTATTTTAGCACGAAAAACAAAATGAAATCATAAAGTATACTTCAATGCTTGGTTGAAAAAATGCGGATCTTCAGAGCAACGATGAAGAGTCAATTAAGATAATAGAAATAGAAATGTCATCTAAAGAACTTATAAGAGGAATCATAAAATGAAGCAAATAAATTATATTTAAATAACTGGAGATATTTAACAGAAAAAAGATTTTCTATAACTTCAAATGATACTGCACCAATTTTTAAAAGACATAAAAAAGAATTTCAATCCAAAGTGATAATATAAACGTAATACTTTGCCAAAACAAGTGAAGAGTTAAGTAGATAGTAAGAAGGGTGAGTGTACACAGCTTGAAAGATTCAAGTCTGAATTCAATTGAGATGTCAAGGGAGATAACTGGACATTACATGGATTTTTGTAAATCTTTTCCCTCTCAAAAACCAATCAATTAACAGTTTTTGTAATGGAAAAATAATTAAATGGAGAAATCATCATGGCAATGATGAATTGAAGCTTTATCAGATGATGGCATTAGAGTTGCAACCAAAGAATCTCTCAGAAAATTACAGCAGAAAAATATCACTGGTAAATAAGATTCCATCATATACATTGCCATGTGATAGCACTTGTGTTTTGATTTTAATTTCAATTTAAACAAACCAGGTTTTACATACAGAATATATTTATTAGAAATCTACAAAGTAAACAACAATATCAATTATCCATAATTTGTATGGAAAACAACGAAGGTAGTCCGAACAATAATAGAGATAATAATAATAGCTCATCTCAAAAAATTCTGAGTAAGACGATAATGCTGTTCACCAAAAATATGCAGATTCAGTGCAATACAGCAATTGAAGGTGATTTCAGGTGAGAAACACCTAGAATGGGCGGGGTGGAGAGGAGATTCAATCTGATTTTGGTTTGATTATCGGGGTGAGCGCGAACGCAGACCCCACACTTAGAAATAGCGCACCCGAGTCGCCCACATTTGGGGCGATCGCAAAGGTCAACCCAACCGGAGTGCAATGGAAGGGCCTCGCTCTGGGAGAACGGCCTAGCTGATCACCGTTTACTCCTGTGCCAGGTAAGTATACAGAGGAGGGCCTCACAACGCATTATACATCACAATTCTCATCCTTCCTACGTCTGTAAAAAAAACCATCAGAACAAAGCTGAAATTACAAATTCACACCAAACTAATCTACAACAAAAATACACGCATTCATCTCCACGCATTATTATTCAACATTTCACACCGATTAATTAGATCTTTTTCTTTTGCAATTAGGGAAATTTTGATTAAAAATCATTTTTACTTCGACTATCAAAGGTCAAGGCTGAAACAGACTCCATTTCCGATCATCGTTTACAAAAATCTTCTTTCTTTTTCAAGCTTGGATAAAAACACTTTTCTCAACAAAAACGATGAATTTTAAATTCAATATTTTTATTCCAAATCCATTCAACCAGAAATGAAGTCGAAAAAAACAATGTTTATTCCATTTATAACTTCCGTAACTTGAACTCGTTTCCCCGTAGCTGAAACAGAGGCTGTTTCATTTGCAAATTCCAACAAATTGAAGAAAGCGAATTAAAACGAAACAATTTTCCTATGATTAATTAGATAGCAAAAGATAATTAAATTTGATTCATAACCCTAATGACGTTACGTCCATATGAAGGTAATTTCCTAATTTTATACACGTGAAACGAGTAACGGCTTACACGAATTATCTCCCCTTCGTGCTCTGATCGGAATCTATGTTCGTTAAATGATTTTTTATTCCGAAAAAAGTAATTTTTATTAAAGCATTTTATCAAGCATTCAATATATCATTACTAATGAGCTAAAGAAACTATTTTTCAGTCAGGTTTGTTGAACATCGAAGTTTTGATGAAAAAAAAAAAATCGATTCTTTCATACAATGTAACTATTACAAAGTGTACAATAGTAAACTAGACAGTTACTTTCTGTCCGTTGTACGGAAGTATGGTTTCGAAGTATTCGGTAATTACTCGTCCACCTCCTTTCCTTCTGGCTGCAGCCCTGTCAAGTTGTAATGTTAAGAATGGGAGAAATTTCTCCCACAGGAATGATAATTTGTGGGACCTTCTTGGGATGTCTGTCTAGGGGGCATGCTGCACAGAAATGTATCTGAGATAGTTCAAAATTGCGTTTATAAGCATAGCAGCTACAGAAATTAAGTGTTGACTACAAGTCTATTCAAAACATGTTTTAAACGTTCCATATGTATTTTTTTTAATATAATGCTAGTTATTAAGTTCTTTAAAAATATACGGAGTACAATAAATAATTCTTAACGAAAAGTTTTTCTTTCGTGCAGGCAACTCACTTTCTAGTATTGCCAAAAAAGCACTATATTCAGATAATAGAAGGAAAATATAAAAAATGGCCAAAATACACGCAAAAAGGCCAAACTATACGCCAAAATGGCCAAAATACACGCAAAAAATGGCAAAAATGTTTCATCACGCCTGCGCTAATTTAGCGCCTTTTCGCATTGCCAAAATAAAAAACGAGCAAAACTTAGCACAAAAAGGCAACTCTGTTCACTTTCATTTTGAGCAGCCTCATTTAAATTTGACTCCCAGGCCCCCTTCAACTCTATTAGGCTTTCCAAGCCCCGTGCAATGCATCAATTACACCCCCCTCTCAGAGACCCTGGCTTTGCAAACAATATCATAAACAATTCAATGAGGTAAATAAAACGAAAAAGGCAAATCTCACTTCAGTTTGGCAACATGTGATGGATACTGGGAGTTGCATTTTGTATTAGAATGAACAGAGAAATCCAGTTCTTTATTATGTTCTGGATCGTAGCAATTAGAAAAGGGCTAAAAAATGGGATTGAAAAAAATAATCCATCGTGATGATAATAATTCTTGTTATTTATAGTAAAAATAACCAAGTCAGAGCAGGTAAATAATTAAAATGAAAAAAGTTTCTATGGCATAAAAATTCGTCTCTCCGGCTCAGATGAATGTAAACCGTTTTCTAAAACTCATTCAAGTAAGTGAGAAAAACTGGTTGGTTTTATTCAACCGCCTGTAATTCTAAGAAAATCTTATTCTTACAGGTGAGTAAATGAAATCTAAGTTACAATTCAACAAAGTAAAAACTTATTTAATCAAATTAAATCCGATGAAAACAAAAATTGTAATTTACAAAAATAATCCCAAATTAAAACAGTATTGATTTTACTTTTGAAATTTTCTTGTATTTCTAATTCAGGAATAGTTGAGATTTTGATTTCTTTCAGTGAATTGAAAAAGATTTTCATAGTTCATGTATCAAATGAAAAATTGCTTAACTACTGCTGACCCCCTGCACGTAAATGAATTAATATAAAACTCTTTCATTGAAAAAAATAGGCCCATAGAAAATTTTCTTCTCCTTATTTTCAAACCCTACCAAGTGCCAAGTATTTCGCAGTTTAAGATTATTTTAAGGTAGGTTTTCGCCCCACAACCAGGGGTGTCATTTTTAAGGATATCTCCCCTCTAAGAATTTCTTAACCTTGGCAGGTCTTAAATTGTTGAAAAACAATTGGAATCAGTTTCAAGAAATTCTTACCTGAAATTCCCATTCAGTTCTATTTTTTTCAAAGGAAATTAATTCAAACAGAGATTTCTTCCACAGAAATGACAAACGAAGCGTCCCTCTTTCCCTCGCAATGGCGAAAATAAAAGTGAACAGTCGCCAGATAGTTGGAGACCTTTCTGGGGAAATACAAGCAAAAAACGGCCAAATGTGTCGCATTTCGCTCCATGGGGTCGCGGATAAATAAAGCCAAATGTTTCAGGTTTACATCTAAAATTGATACTAGAAACATCTAGATTATCTGGATATCTAAAATCAAAGAAAAATATTACATATCTTTAGTAAAATATCAAATATTCTTTCACTATAAATCATATGAAGATGTTACTGATTTTTAAATGAAAAAATGCCCCGAATTTAAATATGGCCAAATGCTTTTTAAAAAAAGTCAAATTTGGCAATAAATTGGTAAAATGGCAACCCTGGGTGAAATGTCGCTTTGGTGATGATGGGAAAAAATAAAATCATTTTTTATTTTCTGATGTTTATATCAAATTTTTTTTACATTTTTTTAATTTCACATATATTTCCAAGATATGCATCTGAGAAAAAATATACCCAAGTACATCTTTTGTTCACGTCTGTGAGAGACAAAAAAAAAAAACTCTATCGAACTTGTTGAAAAAACCCCCAAAACTTCTTGAACAATTAATTTACAAATTTATGGACAAAAAGGTAAAAAAATTGAATTGGAACATTTTGATTTAATTTTCAATGAATTGGTGATATTGATAGTACCTATATTGGTATGCGAGGGTCACAGCTGTCTGCAATTTTAATCAGGAAAGGTTGAATGGTGTGTCTTGAGGCTCCGATTATATTTTCAATTAAAAAAATGGGTTTAGTTTGCATATTCTGAATGAATTTCACTGCAAGGTGATCTAGTGTCGAATTTACTTTTATGAAGTTAATATTTATTTAATTAGTTTTTTGTGGCACTAGGGATAGTGGTTGTAAAGTTTCACACCCTCGCACTCTCAGTGTTAGAAATAGCGCTCAAATAAAAAGGGATATGAATATTCACGAAACAAAAAGTTATTGATACATAAATTATATCATTATTGCTTTGAATAAATTAAATCATTAAGTGATGGTTAAAGTTAATAATTCCTGTTATAGATTAACTAAAGGACAATCATTGTATTTTTGAAATAATTTTAATCACTGATTTTACATCTTACTGTCAACAATGTTAACTCTTTGGAAATGGCTGGTTTTTTAAATGTTATAAAATATGTCTCTATTCCACAGAGGTAATTTTTTCACAACTAACTTTCAACAATTTCTTGTGGTTGAATTTGAATTTAAATTTCCAAAGAAGACATTTACGTTATTTTGGTTGTTTTTTGTCACATGCATATTTTCTTAGGAGGAAAATGGGTGATAAAAAAGGTTTCAACAAAAATTGTCAGGGAGAGTGGGAGACAAATAATATTGCAGGAAAACTACACAAAATGCAAGATACTTGACAAGTGTGATTCCTCTTGAATATTCCAATCTCTGTCTTGCGATTCCATTGAGCTTTGAATACGCATCGATTTATTAATCTTTGTTGTGCGTGGAGAAATACGGCACCAAATGTCATTATATATGTTAAATTTTAGAACACTCACTAATTATTCTGTGAAATTTAGAACGATGCAATTATCATCTGTAATTGGCAGCATGCCATGTTGCGGGTGACAAATAAAAAAATCAAGAAAAGAGGATGATCAATATATAAGTTACTTTTTGGGGGCACTGAAGACTAAAAAAGACAGAATTTTGAAAAAAAAGAGTGAATGCCGCTGGGTAAAAACTGAGGGATCGATTTAGCAAAAACTTATATTGCAAATTGAATCCTCTTCTGAAACCTATCCAGTAGATGAACTTTCAAAAAACAAAATAGTTTTTTCTAGATATTATAGTCAGTAAATGCTGAAAATTTCATCCCTTTGGCTCCAATGGTACAGTCTACATGTGTGATACATAGATTGCCAGCCAGTTAGCCACACTTGAAAACTGTAGAAACTTATGCTGACAGTTTTGGTTGAGGGTTTCTTATGCCATTATTAGAACAATGCAATTACTTCATCACTCAGATACCTTATAAAGTTAATTAGTTTCTCGGGAATCTATTGTAAAATTAGTAATTAATAGTATTGAGTAATTAGGAATTAATCAGTTAGCCCTTCTGACGGCGCATTTTTAAGTCACTGAGCATGTTTTACTCTTCACACCAAAAGTACTCCCAATATATTTAAACTGTCCCCCCTTGTTGGGCAGGCATCCCATGTTCAGTTGTGGAATATAAAAAAGAAAATGTAGAGTCTGTTATTAGTTTGTTTCTGGGTCGAGCATAAATGCTGAGCCCACACTTAAAAATGACACACCTGGATTGCCAACGTTTGGAGCAAAATTCGATATAAACAAGCACATATGAACATACAGGACCTTTCATTGCACTGTAACATTTGTTTGCCTTCCCACAATGGCAAATTTGACTCAGAGTCAGTTTAATGCAAGGACCAATGATGTCAGGGGGACCTTTAGTGTGATCGAAAGGTGCTACCCTAAGAGGATGGACTGGGTTGGTTGTGATCACAGGACAAATCTTGGATCAGGGAAGTAAATTGTAGATTTGAGAAAGAGAGTATTGAGTATCTGTTCTTAGAATTGTTTTTGGGGTGAGTGCAAATGAGAAACCCATAGATAGAAGAGGCATGATCCGGTTGCCATGTGAAGTCAAGTCAGAAGTAACATAGGAGAATTCATGGACCCTTCCATTGCTCAAAATGCAATGAAAGTGTCATCAGTGAAAATTATATATATATATATGTATTATTGTGTCATCTACAGACAGCTGTTTCGATGTATTACAGCTCTTCAGTGTGGCTATAGACTTTCCATTATCCCATCCAGCACCACGAAGCAAGATTGAAACCTTCACTTCAGACCAAGAAGCTGATATCCTACCTCTGGACTACAGAACTGGACGGTCAGTAAGGCTGAATTTAAGCGATATATTTATTTACACAGAAATTCCTCATCCACCAGAGTGCTCTATTCCTATGGAAGAGCATTGCATAAGCTTACAATGGATGAGTTATCTCACTTAGAGAATGCTCAACCCTGAATAGAGGATATATATATATATATATATATATATATATATATATATATATATATATATATATATATATATATATATATATATATATATATATATATATATATATATATGATTATCCTACTATTTCCATCTCACCCTGCTGATGAAAGAATGGTCAGATGAAAGCTAGAATAAGAAAAAATTACAAAAACATTATCTCAAACAAAAATCCATGCCCTAATCCTACCTTTGTATTATTCAAAATTTCAAACTAATTTTAAGGGATCATTTCATTGTGTCATTAGTGAAAATCGAATAAAAAGTTACTTGCAATTTTAGGTTAAGATTGAAACCTATTTTATTTCTGTTTGTTGCTTACAAAGATCACAAATATTTTTTTCTATCTCTGAAAAAAAATTGATTCTCAACTAAATGACAAATTGAAAATTTTAATTCCTTTTTAAAAATTCTACTCAACCCCAAAAAAATTCGAAAGAAAAATTTATTTCATTGAAATGAATTTATGACTTCTGGTTTGTCTGATTTTCAGCCAAAAGAGAAAAAAAACAATCTACAATTTACCTCATCCGTATTGTTGGTGGATTTTATCACAACTAAACTCAGGCCGGGTATCCTTCAGCAGTGAGTAAATGGATAATTAGTGTAGATCAGAATAAAGAATAAGTTCCAGGTGAGAATAGAACTCACAATCCTCTATACTAGACAGTGGCTTACTGTATGTGTGACTGGTCTTACCACTGAAGTACTGGAACTCAATGGTGAGCAAGAATCCGAATCAAACCCCTAAACTCATCCTCTATTCTGGTCTATTCTGTGCTATGTTTGTCATAAACTGGTTCAATACGATTTTATTTTATTTTTCATTCATTTTTATTAGATGAAATTATGTAAATTATTATTATTATTACTTTTAGCTATTCATCTTCATCTTGATTGTTATTGCTTTTTTCATTTACAACTCAGTTCAAGCTGGGTACCCATTGGTAGCATGTAAATTAATCAACAGAGCAGATCGGAATGAAGAACAAGTTCTAGGTGAGAATCAAACTCACAACTCTCTATACCGGTAGATTGCTTACTTAATCAATGTGTGGTAAGAACAGTGATATATCAAGTGTCTCTGAAATGAATCAAATTTTGGGTCCATGAAAATGATTTTGTGCCAAAAGATGTACCTAAAAAAATATTCAGTTATGAGGAAAGATATCCAGTGTGTGGAATCAAATCTTCAAAATTCTCATTAGGGCGGAGAAATGGATCTTCATTATTGGGATAATTAACAAGCCGGCTAAATGTGTAGATGGATTTTAAAAAAAATTATAAGCAGGCGGCAGGGGTACCTCAAGGGTAAGTGATAAAAAATCTTTGAGTCTCTACATTTTCTTTTTGTTCCGCCTTTCTCATTAACTATGTGCTGCTGTCACTGTCACCCTCAACCTACTCAATGTATGCAAGCTTGGAGGAGAGCAGCGACATACAGTGGCAGCTGCCTGGAGAGGGTGACAGAGTGGAAGATATGGGGTGGAAGAGTAGAATATGGCATGATATAAAGCTACTGAAAATATTTTTGCGATGGGGGGGGGGCATAGAGTCGGGTGCTAAAAGCATCAGTGAGGGAAGTAACTTGTCAGCCAGTTAAGGGGACATAACACACAGGGTTCACCAGAAGCTGGTAGAAAGTCATCCCAGAAGACACCACTGAAAAAAGAAGGGTATAGGTTATGATCAGGAAGGAAGAGTTATGGAGGCCTGATACAAATAAAGCCCCATGATCTGAAGAATTTTTCAGAGACCAAGGAAGAAATGAAAGGTTTGTACTTTTGGTCTGCAGTGAATAAGAGGCAACAAGGAATAACACGCTATAATAATACACACAAGGAAAATGCTGACACCAGTATTTGCAGTATGCAATATGTCACGAAAATCAAAGTTAGCTCACATGATGGACTTCCTAGATACTGAAAATAATGCTCATTTATTCCTGGGAATGGTGTTTAATTGCTATGAAACAGAAAGTGAACTCTTGCGTGAATTTTAAGGCAGGGTGTGTTGTTAGGGTACTTTAAAGTTTTCTCCCTTGCATTGGGTAACTGTTTTTTTTAAGAATTTCCTTATGATGAAAGGCTCCCAGATGCTATTAATATCAATGCTAATTTTTTTTATTTGCATATTTTAAGACACTCGGTATCTGAAGGAACATACACACACATACACATACACACTTGTACATGCATGTATATACACTTTTATGTATACAATCACACACACTTGCAAACACGTGTACATATAAACATGCATACATAAACTATTCAATAATATTCAAACACATACTCACACATACACTAGCACATGTATGTATGCACTCATGCTTGCACACACACACACACACACACTGATGCATGGATGTACACATGCATGCACATATATACACATACTTGCATGCAGACATACATACACGCTTGCACATACACACACACATACAGTTGAACAATTTCAATAAAGAGAAATGAGACATCTGTCATTTTGTTTAGTTTATCAGGACAAAAATAAACGAAAAATCAGCCATAAAATTGAAAAAAGGGGAAATTTCAATTTTTGATTTGAAGTTGATCAATGTTCCATTTGAAGGCACTCTTCCAAAATCAGCCATTTTGGAATTTCAGCACAATGCAGAAAGGATTTCCAAATTTTGCAAGGGGATGCCATAAGTGATTCTGTTTGTTCAGATTTGTTCCTGTTTGATTTCCTGTTGAAAAAAAAAAGAAGAAATCCTGTTAAACTACAACATTAATAGAGATAAACAAGAGGTGAATCAGATAGATAGATAATCACCAGCTTGAGATATATAGATATGAACAGGCTAAGATAGATAGATAGATAGATAGATAGATAGATAGATAGATATGAATATAGATTGATAGATAGATGGATAGATAGATAGATATGAATATAGATAGATAGTTAGATAGATATGAATATAGATAGATAGATAGATAGTTGGATAGATATGAACATAGATAGATAGATAATGACCAAACTGATAGATAAATAGATAGATAGATACAAAGAGACTGAAATGGATGAATAGAGAGAGAGATAATGACCATAGATAAGATCAGACTCAGATAGATAGATAGATAGATAATGACCAGACTGATAGATAGATAGATAGACAGATAGATGTGAACAGACTGAGAGATAGATAATGACCACGCTTATAGATAGATAGACAGACATAGATATGAACTGACTAAGATAGATAGATAGACAGATACATAATGGCCAGACTGATAGATAATTAGAAAGGTATGAACAGAGATAGGGGATTGATAATAACCTATTTGATACAAAAATTAGGGGAGGCAACTCTTCCCGGATTGTATTTCTAATATTGAAAATTCAGTTAGTGAAGAGTTGACTCCCCTAAATCAGAGGTGGATCGTTGTTGTTCTTGTTCTAATAACAAATTCATCCTTTTACTTGAGTTTGAAAAAATTCAAAACTCCTGAGTACAGTTTCGAGCAAAAGATCATACAGGATTTCAAGTTGTCAACCATAGTTTTTCAGGATTTTAAGCTTTTGGGATTTCAACATTTGATCTTATCGTGATTAGGATACTGCGTTTTGGGATTATGATCTATACCCTTTCACACAGTGGCATATGCTGCTTTATATCTATGGTGTGCTTGGTGTTACAGATGTACAAAAATTTCAAAGATGTTCTTGTGTCTCTAAAAAGCAATGGACAGCTAAAGCCTTTTTGCCACGATATAGAGATGGTGGTCCTGATTGTAAAAATTAAAGAATCAATGGAAAACAGAATTTGGATTTTATATCATTATCCGTGGATAATTATGTTTAATCCAGATTTTGTTTTTTCTTTCATCAATTCTCTTATTTCTTTTCATTTGTTTACTGCTTGTGATATCAAACAAGAGAGAATGTAGAACTTGACAATTCATAATTGGGACCACCTTCTTGTATTGTATGAAAAAGGCTTTCACGGTCTGTTGATTTCTACAGACAATAAAAGATTTTTGCATTTTTGTGCATCTGTAGCATACAGCACAACCAAGATACAAAGCACCATATGCCACTGCCTTTTGCTACTCAGTTTTGAAGATAGAATCGTATCTAGACTGACCTTCAGTCACAGTAGGTTAGGGTTTTCAATCTGCAGTTTCTCTTTACAAACTTGAACCATTCTTCGACCCAGCAAAATATAATTTCTCAGTATATCTCCTGTTAATGATACCTAAAAGCCAAGCAAAAAACATACAAAATGAAAAGACATGTTAGAAAGAATTGAATTGGGATTTACAGTAAAAAATATTTTTTGGCAGCATGCAATGTTAAAAATTAAAAAACTGGTGATCAATGATCAAATAACTCCTCTCACCTTTTGTTGGGCAGGGATCACTATAAAAAATCGAATTTTTAAAAAACAATTGTAAATTCTGCGGGATACTAACTAATAACTAATTTTGCATACACTAGCATTGTAAATAAGTGTATGAGGTCCCGAGAATTGAGACATTTTCTGAGGTGGGCTATTTTTTCATTAATAATAAACGGCTGGATACTTTCCAGACAAACCTTGTATCTACACTAACTACACTAATAGGTAAAGGTAAATGAAATTAATATCAGTTATTATTATTGATTACTTTTGCTATCTATATGAATTCCTATTGTCTACTACTTCTAAATTTTGATTTTTAGGCTCCAGACTTGTGAGGGTGGAGTAATGAATGAATGACAGACATAATGAGGGTTGAGTCTTTTTTGCTCAGCACTAGTACCAGCACTCTTTTCCATTCTTATCCCTGTTAATCACCAGAGCAGGAAGATGAGAAATGATGAAAGGAGTGAAGAATCCGTATGGGGCTGTAGCTTTCACCTCATTAGCATTTCATGGTGTCAGGAGTGGGAATAAGCCAGTTGTACTTTTGGAGCAAGGATGAGAGGGCAGTACTCTCACTTTAAAGTGAATAATATACAAGATTCTCATTTTCTTTTCTTTTTCCTATCTTTGACCGCTTGATAATATTTCTTTAGATTCTTTCATTTATGCCATTATAAAAAAAAGCTGATGGAGTCCTAGGGTGCAAAGTGTTAGGGGCCACCTATTGTCTTTCTGAGACAGGAGGACTCTCCAAATACAATTGGGAAAGTGAAATGATAGATTAAACTGAATAAAAATAGTCTAAATAAGAACATTCCCTGATGTGAAGTCAGATTTCTCAGGAGTATCCTATAGTTAAATACTTTCTGTTATGGTGAAACTAAGAGAAATAATTGGCAAAGGGAATTCTCATGACTGATGACATGCTCACTCAGGCTTAGCTAGTTTGATGAGATAGAGGGCTCACAACAGCTGGGGCCTGAGTGGGAAGTGAGGTGAGGCAAGGTTTATTATTCAAATGAACTTTTTATTCCTTTATATTATATTGTAAAACATAAAAAAAACAAATAAGATATTACTATATTTTGAAGGGTGTCAAAATTCAGCTATCCTGGGGCACTATGGAGCACATGAAATATTGGATTCTGACATTCAAGCAGAAATATTTGGATGACGGCACAGAGGTATATAGAGGCTGACCGCAGTTGGAGGTGACCTGAAGGCTCCTCTTTTGTTTGCTACTATCCTATGTGATCAGTGTAGGACAAGAATATGTGTACTTAGTGTATGTACTGTCTTGGTATGGAAGTATCCCTGCTGTGGACTCGCATCCTGCGAAGGGGTGGTCATAAATACTTGCAAGTCTCAAGTCCTGGTTTGGACCAGACTTGACACTTGCAAGGGTCACTAAGATGACACAGCCTGTTTGTTCTCCAAAATAATTTGTCTCCTTAGAGATGGATGCTTTACCTCTACAGGCAATCAAAAACATCTAAATTTAGATTAAAAACATCTAAATTGGCACATCTAAAAATATCAAAAACAAATTCATAAAATATATGGCACTAATTCTAATTGTTCAATTGCATGCATATTTTCGACTTCTTTTATTTTTGATGTTTGTATTTTCCAAATTATCATTGTGTGATATAAAACATATCTAATGGAAAGTATGATAGAGATTTGCGCAGTTGTCTCATGCTCATTTATCTCTGCTTATTTGTCACTGTTTTTTTCAATTTTTTTAATCTCCAGCTGTATTGTCAACCCATATACAACAGTCAACAAGAAGACACGTTTCAAAGCTGACCGACCAACTAAAAGGAAAACTTGTTTTTTCTCAACTTACCGTGTTAAAGAATTTCATCATAATGTCCAAGAAATCATTTTTGCTTATCCAATCCATAATACAACGAGACATGACAGTTGTCAGCTTCAGATAATAAGGCTTTCTTGGATCATTTTCTGTTAAATGAAATTCAAGAGAAAATCACGAGTTTTTTGAGACTCCATTATATATATAATTCAAATCAATTCATATCTCATGTCATTGAATCAATGCTCCATTTCTAGGCTCAGGAACATTGTCTAGAAAGTTGTGAATACAAGAAAAATACATGATGAGGACGATAATTAATAATTCTGTTTTTTCTGGGTATAATATCAGGGCATCATCAATATTCAAAAAATATTTGATAGTCTTAGGTATTATATTTTCAAAAGGACCTGATTCTTGGAATTCTAGAAAAAGGCAAGCTATTACACAACTTAGTGGTGACCCCACAGGTAATCCAAATTTCTGTTTGCAAAATATGTTATTGAATTTTAGAAAAAACTTTGGTGGATGATCAGTTTATATATAATTATAATTCAAAAAATTTATATTAAAAAATACCCCCCCCTCACACACACTAAAAGAAAAACCCTGAAAATCCTCTCTAATCTTTGTTCATACCCCCTCCCCTATTTTTCGAATATATGGATTAATTTTTTATTTTGCGGTTTCTTCATAATTTATAACACTTGGTATTAGTGCTCTCGTGGTATGATATTAGGTGACATTATTTACTAGTAAAAACAAACTTTTCAGTATTACTACTTTGACAAAGTCAGAAGGCAAAACATGTAAGTATAATAAACTCAATTCAAATACAATTATTATCTGTACTGTCCACTCAATATACATATATATATATATATATGTATATATATATATGAAAGTGACTCTAATGATTAAAGAAGCAAAATACTTTGTATATGTAATGCAACTGGTAGAATAATGATTATGCACACCTCCTACTAATGAATAAATATCTATTAAGATGACTTTAGTCTGGCACAATGCCACTATAGTGAGATGCGGAGAGAGAATTGAACTTATTGCACTAGCTTACTGAAAATTGGTCTATCACAGGAGCTATGTAGACAGCCTTAAAAGAATAAAATGGTATAGATAGATAGATAGATACATACATACATACATACATAAAAATAAACAGATAGATAGATAGATAAACATGAAAAGATTGAGGTAGAGAGATAGATATGAACAGCTTCAGATAGATAGATATGAACACAGGGAAATATTTATGAACACACTGACGTAGATTTCCTATGGATATGACAGAGTTTATTAGAGCACAGTTCCACTGACTGATCGAAAATCTTTGTTTGAGAGAGAGAGAGAGAGAGAGAGAAAGAGAGGGAGAGAGAGAGAGAGAGAGAGAGATGGATGGATGAATCATTATTTTAAAAAAATTTTCTCACTTGAACAACGGTCATTTTCTTTTTCCATTTCACAAATGATATCCTGGAAGCCTGTGTGTACAGCAAAAAAACCCACAGACACCCACCCCATCATCTGCTTTGACCATTCCAGCTGGAAAAGACAGGAGTACATTCATTGCATCTTGGTAGACCTCAGGACATGTCCAAATAATCTATACTATTAATCTGCTTGTCACACGACTGTTATGCTCTGATTGGTTGATTAACTAAAACTTTCTTTGAATGCAAAAATTTGACAGAAGTGGACAACGCGTCAAAACTGTTTTGTGAAACAGATTTTCTTTGTTCGTTTTCAGATGTGTCAGACGCTTTTTGGTTGGTCAGCCTCTTGGTCGGTCCCGTTATATTACACATCAGAAATAGGAAGAAAGGAGGTGTGATATCATTAAAAAGTGTAATGTCATGAAAATGTGTGACATCATTAAAAGAAATTTATTCCAACCAATTTTTTTTTTCATCAGCTGTTAATGTCATTACGGATTTTGTATTTTTGTATTTAGAGAAAATCAAAAATTACCATTTATGATTTGAAAAAAAAAATACTGAATATTTCTTAAGCAATATTTTACAAATATAAGAATCAGTTGGAGCAAAGAAAGACTTCATGCTCTTCTTCCTCTACTCCTTCTCTGTCTACAACTACTACCACAGACGGTAGAAGCGTTATTGAACTTATGGTTCTTGTTTTGTTACACATCAAAATTACAAGATTAAAAAATAATTGAGTATTTTTTTTATGGAAATGAATTTCTTATTTTTTTTACTACAGATTAAATTTATAAAAAATTACTTTTTTAATCAAAATATTATTTTACCACTATAATTAAATGGATTAGCGTATTACTTACTCTATTTAAAATGTTACCAATTTTATTACAACAAGTCAAAAAGAAAGGGGAAGGGGAGAAAAAAGGGGTAGAAAGAGAGAGGGAAAATAAGGTCAAGTAGTTTTAATAAGAAGGTAGGAAAAAAGAGGGAAAAAGAAGGTTAGATAGTTTATTGAAGTGATACAAAGAGAAAGTATGGGGAAAAAGTAAAGTTAGTTTGATGAGACAGTAGAAGGGAGAGGACAGAAAAAGGTACACCAATAGGAAAGGAGAGATGAGAAAAGAAAGTTAGGTAGTTTACTGAAGAGGTAGGAACATTTTGGCATTGATGCTTATATAACATTTAGATGAAAACGTGGATGGGCAACAAAGATTAGAAGGGATAAGGAAGGGAACGAGAAGACAGAGGCAAAGGGTGAGAGAAGAGTAGAGGCATGAGATAAGGAATAATCTTAGTTGTCAACACCCATGAAATTTCCATGATCCAGCTCGTACAGTGGACTCCCCTATTTATGGCACTTTGGAGAATTTAAGTGTGTTGTTATAACAGATTTGCCATTATAATGGGTGGATTTTATATGAAGTGTGATAATAATGAGAAACCAAAAATGACTTTTTATTACCCTTTCACAGTCTAATGCCCCATGAATGCGTTTACAGGTCTGCAAATAAAATGAATGAGCCGAAAAGTAATTATGCTAACTATATACTTGGCAATATGTAATTAATTGCTTGTTGAACTTATCAGTAAATTCTAAGAAAATACCTAGGACAGGCAAAAGCTTAATGCAAAAAAAAAGGAATTGTATGTTGAAAAAAATGTAATTGGAGCCATTGATTTAGGCGGCATTATTTTAAGGACTTACTCGTTTTAAATTTTAAAATTTAATTTATATATTTATGCGCTTTTGCTATGAACTAATCTCCAACAACAGTCTTGCAAGAGTGAAAAAGTAAACATGCTGTTAGAATGCATGTCGTTAAATAGTGCCGTTAGAATGAGTGCTGTTAGATGGAGAGTCTACTGTATTTGATAACAGTTAAATTCAACGGATTTTTTTTTCTTACCTGTTGATGCGTCAGATTTTGTGGCTTTTCAAGCGGTCCAGGATTTTCGGGATATTTTTTCGGCAGGGGATTACTGTTTTTTGAAGTAGGAGGTTTCTGAAAGAATAGATTAAAAAAATGAAATAAAATTTCTGAGTGGTTATTAGGAAAGTCCAAACAAACTCAATATCCTTTTTGGGGGCAGAATCATCTCCAGAGATGGACTAAGGCATGGACCTTAGGGGCTGTAGCTTAGGGGCCCTTCGCCAACTGGGGTGCATTTACAGTTGAAAATTATCAGTTGTTAATGCTAGATCAGTGTATAAGTACTCTAAATTATCAATTCAATATGGTTCAATAAGATATGATGGTAGTAAACATTGTAATCCAGGTACAAACATAAAAAGTTTCTGATATCTATACCCTTGTAGTAAACTATGGTTTAACTTCTTCATTCCCCCGTAATGTTGAAATAGCACTACAGATTAACTTGTTTTTAATGATAACTAATGCAACTTGAGAGAGGTGCTTCTCCAAGATGAAACATCAAATGAATGTTTACAGATCTACAATGGTACAAGAGTAGACAGACTTACTTTTTGGGCAATTAAAAAACAATGTTCTCAAGAAACTTTGTTTCCAAAGAATGATTTCATGGAAAGTTCCTTGAGAACATTGTTTGCAAAGCGAATGTTTGAAATTTAATTGTTGTTAACCTTATGAAAACAAATTTAATTTTTTCCTGAAAGCACCAGTAGCCCAGGGTCCTGTAGAATCTTTATCCAGCACTGGTTATCTCCCTGGTAATATTAGGAGAATCAATCTTTAGATTAGTGATCAATGAATAAGTTATTTCTCTCACCTTTTGTTGGGCAGTGATCACTAAAAAACCCACAAACTAAGGGATCAAATCAGTATAAACTTACATTGTAAAATGAACCAACCATTGAAAAAATTTTTTTTGCGAGGGGGGGGGGAACAAAAAAAATGTCTTTCTGAATGTTGAAGGGGTAAATGTTGAAATTTTTAGCCCTCTCATTGCAGTGATACAAACATACATACATAGATAGCCAGACCGAATTAAGAACTGAAGAAACCTATGTTGGCACATGTGAGCTATTTGTCATATACTTCTATTTATCGTGTTTAGGAACCCCTTTCCCAAATAAACCCCAAACAAATGAACAAAAATCATCAGAAGTACGCACCGTCACTTTTTCCGTACTGACGTCCCGTACCGGTTCGTTCTTTTTTATGACTGGTTCTTCCGATTGGCTTTGTTTTTCTTTAATCATACTCGCAAGAAACTGGTTCAGGAGTTCCAACTGAAACATCAAAAATAGTACGAGGCAATGAAATCCTTCCCATCTGGAAGAGTGGTATGACACAATCTTCCTACACCTATTTACCCTATTTACCCAACTAAATGTGGCTCTAATCAATGCTCAGTAAATATCAGAAAGTAACGTTTTCGAATGCTGATTTCCAAGGCAAGTGGGCAAACACAATCTTTCTAATTTGATCTCTATCCATTCAATCTCATCAATTATCAACAAAGTTGGGATTTACCTCAATTTACACGGATTTTCTAGGATTTTGATGTTATAGTTACAGTGTTTTGGCCATCTTTGATGTTATCGTTACAGTGTTTCGGCCATCTTTGATGTTATCGTTACAGTGTTTCAGCCATCTTTGATGTTATCGTTACAGTGTTTCGGCCATCTTTGATGTTATAGTTACAGTGTTTCGGCCATCTTTGATGTTATAGTTACAGTGTTTCGGCCATCTTTGATGTTATCGTTACAGTGTTTCGGCCATCTTTGATGTTATAGTTACAGTGTTTCGGCCATCTTTGATGTTATAGTTACAGTGTTTCGGCCATCTTTGATGTTATAGTTACAGTGTTTCGGCCATCTTTGATGTTATCGTTACAGTGTTTTGGCCATCTTTGATGTTATAGTTACAGTGTTTTGGCCATCTTTGATGTTATAGTTACAGTGTTTCGGCCATCTTTGATGTTATAGTTACAGTGTTTCGGCCATCTTTGATGTTATAGTTACAATGTTTCGGCCATTGTGCCCTCTGACTATCTTCTCATGTCGTGTTGTATATGGTAAACTTGTGCTAATTTTGAACCAAATCCTTTATTCAATTCACAGCGGATACAATGGGTGAAATGCTGTGACTATTACAACCAAGATAAAGACATTAATCCAAGTAAATCAGGGTATAACAATGATGATTCTCCATTTAAGACAAAAACTATTAGATCATTATTGGATTTACCTGTTCGTCTGTCAATGTCTCAGGCAATTTTAAAGATTGAATGTTGTCACTGTCTGTAGAATCTGCTTCTAAAAGGAAAAGAAAAAGGTTGAAGTAAAGATTATCACGTTGCATGGTTCTCAGTTTGAGGGTCAATAATATGCACAAGGGATCACAAGACAGCACAGTATCTGGGAGAAAAAACCCCCAGGAGTCTGAGGTATAGAAACCATTAGAAAACTCAAATGGCAATGGGCTGATCATGTTGCAAGAATGTTTGATAACTGCTGGACATCACGACTCACAACGTGGATCCCTAGAGATCATATACCAAACTGTGGCTGGAAGGATATGAGATGGTGTGACAAATTCAGAAAGTATTGGCTCTGCAACACCCAGGATAGAGGTGTCTGGCGAATCTTGAGGATGGTGTATGTCGATAGACACTAAAAGGCTGATGATTATGAAAGATCAGCATGGTTCTTCGCTTCCACATTGAGGGTGTTATGGGATTAGGTTCAACCTGGTTATTGTTAGTGAGACCCACTTTTGGCTTACCAGGCCTGTCAAAGTTCTGTTTACCTAGTATTTCCCTCTGATCACCCATCTAGCAATTGATCAAGCTTATATACTGTGATTGTTGCTTAACTTTGGTGATCTTACAGGAACCAGTGTATCCAATGGGATTAGGTTGTAACCCTTTAGCCTCAGGGAGAAGTTCGTCAATCTTAATCCTTGTACTGAGTGCTAGGTGGCGAGGCTTTGAGTACCATCTTTAAAGTCTTTGATACGACTCAGCAATCCACTCAATATATTCAAATAAAGATTGATACCACTCAATGAGACCAAGATAAGATTGGCATCACCAGGGTAAGAATTGAAAGAAAGGTTGTGCAAAGCTCCATGATTAATCTCCACTTACTTTTTAAACATCATATGGCCACTTCCATTTTGAATGTAATATCTGTGCGGGTCTGTGTGGGACTGCTCAGGAGTGTACCCCAAATCTCTTTGGATGTTGTAATAACCTAATCCAAACAAGTGAAAACTAGAACCACCCAATGGAACAAAGTAAAGATTGGTACCACCAAGAGCAAAAGTGGTGCTGATTGTTATTTGACCCCTCCCCTCAAAAAAGAAAGCAAATTCATTTACCAACAGCTTTCGAGAAATGTTCAGAAATGATGCTTATGGATTTTTGTATCCTTTGGATGATTATATCACAGAAAACTACGCTGAAATACAATAAATCTATCCTGTTATGCGGCCAGTCATCTGTTAAGGATCAGTGATTATTTCCAACTTTAAATTTGTTTGTGATATTTACAAGCTCCTGTCAATCTATCTATTATGGTAAAAGAATATATCTGCTTACAATATATAATAATTTAAATTGGCCTTGATTGTGATCCAATGCAATGACTGAAAAGATGAATATGTACGTAATAAAACAACAACGTTTGATCCTAGTTACATTTTGTGAAAGTATAGATAATTATTCTGACAGAAGAGTTCAAAGAAATGTCATGGTTGGAGATTCAAAGTTAGTGAATTTCTTATGGCTAAAAGTATTAAAAGTGTTTTGTTGTGTTGAGATCATCATCATCATCAGTCTTTTAGCGTCCGTCGTTGGACATAGACCTTCCCCAGGATTTGCCACTATTCTCTATCTTGGGCGTCACGGAGCCAGTACTTCCTGAACCTGTCTAGCTTGTCTCTCCATCTAACATTTTGCCGGCCTCGGTTGCGCATGTGGTCTCGGGGAATCCACGTTGTGAGTCGTGATGTCCATCAGTTGTCTACCATTCTTGCAACATGGCCAGCCCACCGCCATTTAAGATTTTTTATGGATTCTATGATGTCTCTAATAAGTTGTGTTAAAAGAATAGTTTGTAAGTCATGGATGTTTATACAAAGCTGGGTATTTTTCCTATAACTGTCAAAAGTGAATTGTTCGTGAGGTTGAAAGGATGTGTGCACAGTTGCTTGTGTGGCAAAATTACTCATGTAGTTCAGCACTGGATAGTTTATGCATACAGATGTGGTTAAGTAAGGTAGTCAATTGCATGCGACGGTCATCAGGGCATTTTGTAATACCTGTTGAATTGGTTACTCTCTCCAGGGTTGTCTCTAGTAGTCTTCTGTATGGCAGATGAAGTCGACTCTCTCTTGAGTCTCCTGGAAGGCTTCAAATGGGCCTATTTGGATTTTCTGATCTTCACATCTGATTGGCCAACTAATTGTAATTGTTACCAATTCATTTTTTTTAATTGAGTAATTACTGTTATATGTTGGCGGCTTTATATTGGAGAGAAATTCCAGGTGCTGATTTTTGCTCAAAATCAGACGACTTTACTACTGAATTTTATAGTTTGTTTGCACATATAACTTTACCTGGGTGGTCTGACATAATCTATCTACATCTTATGTATCTGTCTATTTCATTCTCTATATCTACCAAACTTTCTATCTCTCTCTCTCTCATTCTATTCATACCTATCTCATTCTATTCATATCTATCTCATTCAATTCATATCAGTCTCATTCTATTCATTTCTATCTATCTATCTATCTCAGTTTGTTCATACCTGCATGGTTTTATCATTCCTGTCAAGGAAGTTGGACAAAGGTAATATATTCTTGCATATTTGTCTGTCTGTTTCTCGGGCAGGTTTTTTGCTAGTTTTTATAAATCAGGAATGTAACCAACTCACCTTGGCTTTGTAGTCAGTCAGATTAAAAGTTATCGTTTTGGTACGTATGAAATGTTACTTGTGGAACAGTAAAATGAAGGATAGTATAGACAACAATGAAAATATCTAATCAAAATATAATCCATTTTGACCTTTCCTTTTGCTTTGAGATGACGCAATATGGTATTAGTTGAAGTCTTGATGATTGCAGCCAAAGTATTGGGCTGTTATATGTAAAATGTTGTCTTTTAAATCATAGAGGATATTACTAATAGTGAAAGATTTACTAATATAATTAGATTTTAATTCTCATAATCAATGTTGATAGAGATTCATTTCATAATGACTGGAGTTTTTTGAGCCCTTAACATTAACAGTGTCTACCTAAGAAGTTAAGACATAATGCTTCTGATAACATCAACAGTGCACTTGGGGTGAATTTTAATACTATCCCAAGAGTTCAATATCAGTTAAATAGGTTTAGATATGGAAATATGGATATAATTAATAAACCTCAAGGGAAGCCAAAACCTATTCATAATGATGAACTATCAACAGTGGTCAACAATGGTTCAAACACTCTTTGAAAGTTTTCAACAGCAACCATATCACAAACTTTGAATCTTCAACCTTAAAATTTCTTTGAATTGTTCTTTCAGAATAATCATCTTTACTTTCACAAAATGAAACTGACATCAAAGATTGTTGTTCTATGTTACATACATATTTGTCTTTTCAATTATGGCCTTGAACCTTGAACAAGACCAATTTAAATTAATACATATTGTAAGCAGATATATTCTTCCATCATTATAGATAGATAGATAAGAACATGTAAATATCACAAGGCAATAGAAAAGGTTAAAAAGTAAGAAAAATGGGTTCTGCATGATCTGAATGAAATGCTCCATGACAGTGTTAGACCCCATTCCTCTCTACTGATTGTGTGTATGCTTAGAGATTGGGGATATAAAGTCTTGCAGCATCCTCCATATTCACCTGACATTTTCCCAACAGATCACAATCTTTTCAACCATTTTGAACTTTTTATCTGTAACAAAATGTTCAATAACAGGGAAGCTATAATTTGTGCTTTTACTGAATTTGTGATGACCAAACCTAGAGAATGTTATAGATATAGCATATTATCATTAAAGGATCATTGTAAAAAAGATTAAATGGGTCATATTTTGATTAAATATTCACAGTTTTTTGATGTTTATATTATCCTTCATATCACTATTCAACAATATTTTGTATTTAATAACCTAATATCATAGCTGGTTGAAAATCATTCATGTGAAGAGCCTTTAAGGTTCTGCAGTATTTAAAATGGCTTGACCATCGCTCATTCTTCTGTGTACTTCGAAAAGAAATGGTTGGAACTTACCTAATGATGCTTCTTCAGGGTTAGTAATATATTGTTGAACTACTGATTCCACCCTGTTCAGCGAATTTGCCACTACATCTGGAGATGTATCTTTCACTTTGTTATATACGTCCTGGACACGGTTTAATGTCCAAGAGCCCATCGGAACATAATTAATTCCGGTATTTATGGCGGAAAGACTTCCACGAACTAATCTGAAATTTCAAGAAAAGTAAAGGTTTAAACATCTGGAACAATATTGATTTTCTTCAACTTGTCTCTTTTTAAAAATATTCTTTTATTTTTTTGAGGGAATATTGTAGTGAAAGTGTGTGTATGTATGTGAGTGTTTATATGTATATTTGTGTGTGTTAACTATGCAACGTGCACATAAAAAAATAATGCTGGGCCTCACATGGAGAGACCACAAGACAGCACAGTACATCCGAGAAAAGACAAGAGTCAGGGACATCATAGAATCCATTAGAAATCTCAAATGATGGTGGGCTCGCCATGTTGCAAGAATGGCGGATAACCGATGGACATCACAACTCACGACATAGATCCCCCGAGATCACATGCAGAATCGAGGCCGGCAGAATATTAGATGGAGAGACGAGCTAGACAAGTTCAGGAAGTACTGGCTCTGCGACACCCATGATAGAGAAGTGTGGCAAATCCTGGGGAAGGTCTATGTCCAACAAAGGACATTAAAAGGCTGCTGCTGCTGCTGCTGCTGATGATGATGATGATGATGTACATATATGTGTTTACATAAATACATACTAAGTTTTAACTAGATTTCAAAGTATTTGTATAATCTTGAGTGGAGTTTCTCAAAATTAAATGTGACTCATATTAGATTAGTTATCTCACACTTAGACGAATGTGAATTGATGTCTATGACTCTCATAATACTGTTTATAAACATTAGGGTAGTGTTGATGTATAGATGTATATATATACAAGCATATGTTAAAAGATATACATATATATACATGCAATGGTCTTCCATAGGAATAGAGCATTCTGGTGGATAGGGAATTTATGCGTCAATAAATATATTGCTTAAATTCAGCCACACTGACCGTATAGTTCAGTAGCTCAGAGGGAGGATATCAGCCTCCAGGCCTGAAGTGAAGGTTTCAGTCCTGCCTCGTGATACTGGATAGGAAAATGGAAAGTCTATTGCTACATCAAAGAGTTGTAACGAAACAGCTGATGACACAATAATATATTATACATTTAAAATTACCAATTTTCATTGAGTGGTTTAATTCTATCCGAACTAATTTAAAGTTAGAGGAGTTATTTAGCATTGTCGTTTATTAAGTCTATTATAAGTATATTCAAACAGATTATGTATCTAGTTATATATATATATTTGTACATTCATATGAAAGGAATTTATGATTGAGATATTTTGTATAGATTTAGATATGTGGAAGTTAGTGTTATTGGTTTTCAAGTTTTTTTTTAATGTTGTGTGTGTTACTAGTTAGGCTTTAGTTTGATTTAATTTTGTATCTGCTTTTTGACATCATTTCATTTCTTTGATTTAAAACCCAGAGTTTTTAGAGCCCTCAACATTAACAGTGTCTATTTAAGAAGTTAAGACAAAATGTCTTTACATTCTTATTCTTAGTTATCCTTCTGGACACAAAACCTATTTGTTGGTCTGGAGTTGCTAATAATAGCCCATTTGACAAAATGGGCTAGTTTACTTAGATTTTTCAAAAATACATATACGTATGTTTAAATTTTCAAAAAAAAAAAACTTAAATAAAATTGGAGCAGTGTGTAAATCAGTAAATTTGGGTTAAGTTGTCGAGAGAAATAGATTTGTGCAATTTATTAAAATTTCTTTTTTATTTCTACAGAAACTGTGTACCAAACATTTTGCATAGTGGCAGTTGGGATGGGTGAGTAAAGTTTAAAGTGAGAGTTGAGGCAGCAGACATTGGGGTATTGGGTAGGGAAGGTCAGATGGCAGGGGTGTTGTTCATCTTTTCCTTTCCTCCTCTTTTGGCTTTCAAGAAAAAGAAATAGATCATGGATATATAAAATCATTCTCCCCTTTCCCCATGACCGAACAAACAAATTAGCTAACCAGCAAACCAACTAATTTGATTTGGGCTTTTATATAAGATACAGAAATTTTTGCGATGTGCACACATCACTTGACACACTTCGTTTGCCTGACATGACCCAATGACCCAGTCCCACACACATGACCAAATGACCCCACCCCCTTACGTATTCATTTTTATCATTATCATTGTAATTTGAGGGTTGAGTAATCAAGGAATGAAGATATCAGGGATAGAGTGTATGTAAATAGATTGACAGAGAAAATTCAGTGCACTGATTTTTCTGTGTATATCTATCTATATGAATTTAATTTTCAATGCATATCTATTAATATACATACATATACATGAGTATATAATTATATATATATATATATATATATATATATATGTATATATATATATATATGTATATATATATATATATGTATATATATATATATATGTATATATATATATATATATATATATATATATAGTATGTATATATATATATATATATATATATATATATATCTGTGTGCGTGCATATATATATATATATATATATATATATATATATATATGCACGCACACAGATACACACACAGAGGAAGCTGTTCATTACAATCACGTTGGGACAGGCTCTTTCGGATTACAATGACCTGCTGATAACCTTAACCAAAGGGCATTAAAATTAGAACTGTGTACATGCATTGTTTTTTTTTTTTTTAATTTTTAGATTCGTCTACAAGTCTCTGTAGAATACTTTTCTATTGGTTGGTTGGTTAGTCTGTCAATCTGTCTGTCTGTCAGTCCCTAATATGTTACATAACAATTTTCACAGCCATATTGCACTGTATTGATATGAATCTTGGTCCAGAACAGGTGAACCATCCTCATTACCCCGTTCCTCCTCCTCTTCCTTCTGATACTACTACCACAATTAGTAATGTAAATCATCAATTTTCTCAGACGTATCATGATGGATTGTTATGAAACCTGGTCTAGACCTTTAGGTGAACCATCCTCCTCCTGCTAGTACTACCACAACTGGTGATGTCAAACATCAGTTTTCTCAGCCGTATCATGTTTGATTGATATAAAACTTGGTCCAATCTTTCTGAAGAAATATCCTTCCACTTTCTCTTCCTCCAACTACTACTACCACTACTAGTGATACTACTACTCTTTCAGTGTGACTTTTTCTATTTCTCTGTCCGTAACAATGGACTCTTCCATTTAACATTTGGAAAACATTGAAACAATGGACCAATAAAATTAGATGAAATTGATTAGGAATAATGATTTAGTTACACTATTAACTGCTTGGAAATAGTGAAAGTCCCAAAGTAAATAAGAGAATTTTGAATGATATTCTCATACGTATGCATATTTTCCTTACCTTGAATATTACAAATACTTTTTTCCTAAAATTAAAAAATAAACGAATAAGAGGGCTATAATTGATTAATATGGTAAAACTCAACATCACAGTCAATTATTTTGATTATTATTCGGACTATCCTCATCTTGGTTGTTTTTCATACAGCGTTTCAGCTGTTGTACTCTACGGCCTTCATCAGGTATCATCTGGTAGGTGTGGGGAAGTAATGAACCACATGAACACATAGCGTTGTGGTTACAGAATCAGACTGAATTACTGCAAGTAATCTGATGGTTCTAGGTTCAATCCCATTGTGAGACAATAATAATACTACTACTGCTAAGAGGGGAGTGTGGTCAATATACCCCCGTCGGTTAGATAAAGGGTTCGGTTCGTTACTTCCCCACACCTACCAGATAATACTTGATGAAGGCCGTAGAGTACAACGGCCGAAACGTTGAATGAAAAACAACCAAGATGAGGATAGTCCGAATAATAATTGAAATCTCAAAAATTCAGAGAAACACCATCGCAGTCAATGACTGAACAACCGTTGCGTCAAAATTTTGAAGTCATGTAAAAAAAATTCCATCAAAGAATAAATATGGTCAGAATAAATTCTATTTATGACATCATTGACGTTTTTCGCTGAGAAACATTTAAAATAGGGTAAAACTTTAAGACAAGTAGAAAAATTCCATTGAAGAATAAATATGGTCAGAATAAATTCTATTTATGACATCATTGACGTTTTCCACTGGAAAACATCTGAAATATCTAGATTCTAGGGAATCTCGATGTTATATAACATATTTTTTCTAATGGTGGGTGTGAGTTCGATTCTCATCGTGAACTTATTCTTTATATTGAGATTGCGCTGTTCAATGGTTGCTGTAGAATCACGGTCAGATTCAAAGTTGTGATGAAAACCAACTGAAAGTTAGGACGAAGGGAAAAAGTTAGTCAAAATTAATAATAATCTAGATGTTATTATTAAACCTGCCAAAATATTGCCCCTCAAAAGATAAAAAAATTTTTTTCTCCAAAAATCGAGAAAACGCTTTTAAAAAGGGTTAGGGGAATACTGATGCCAATTATCAAGTCTGTAGAAAAAATAAATGGTATGGCCAGGAACACTGGAACAAACAAACAAATTAACAAACCCGCCAGAATAAGCTCCAAAAAAAAAGGTCAAAAATGCTTTTTTTTCCCCAGAAATCAAAATTATATTTTTAGAAGGCGTCTAGTGAAGTACTGGTGCCAATTTTCTAGTCTGTAGACAGAACGGTATGACCAGGAGCACTGAAACAAACAAAAAACAACCAAACAAACTGACACAAACAAACGAACACATAGACAAACAAACACACACACAAATAAAAAATAGGATAGAATAGTTTGCTATCTTTGATGGCTATGATTGTTCAATACTTAAATTGTTGTTGGTTGTATAAATGGATTCCTCTTAACTAGTGGGGGGGGGGTTATGTGTTAACTTATAGTTTGTACTTTGAATTTATTTTGTTATATTATCATGCACCACTTTTATATTTATGGTGGGGAGCGCTGGGACACAAACAAACATATGAACAAACTTACTAACATATGCACACCTTAAAAAGATAGTACTCTGCAGTCGTTCTATCGATGTAGTATTTCATATATAGTACACGGTACCACGATAGGTTATTCTTCATCAGTTTATGTTATTCAACGAAGAATTGGACAGGGAGAGCCTTAAAAAGGCTCTCAGGGCCCGGGTCGTAGATAATTAGCCATCACGGCCAGACAGAGCTGGTAATAGACGTAGATCAGATGGAAAATTTAGCCCCATCTTTAAACTTCTTACTTTTGTAATCAGTGATAAATACATAGCTTATACCAAGTACTTACAACTAACAGGACAGAATAATCATCCACCTCTTGCTACGTCTCTAGAGTAGACCCCTTCGAATTTGTAGGCCCATGTCAATTGGCCCATCCGCCCGAACGTACGCAGAACGCAAAATGATTTTTTTACAGGAAGAAAGAGATACTTACTTCGTTGCCATGATATTAAAATCATATAGATAAAAACCAATCTCTGTCAAAACGTCTGCGTTGTCTCGCTTTAGTTCTCAGACTATAAAAAAGTTAAAAATCATCGGATTCCAAATCAGATTATACCACAATCCATCAAATTTCGGTACGTTTTATGGTAAAAAATCCATTAGTTTTTAGGCCGATCGAATCGTTGATTCTAGGATGAAAGACGTCGTATTTCCTTCCAGTGAGCTCGTCCCCGTTTCATTTGTAGTTTTGATCAAATAGGAGTGTCGTTAACTACAGGAGTTGTAAGTGTGTACGTCCCAGATAAGAGCGCAGAAGTGTGAGTTCCAGGGTTGCCAGATAACTGGAGACGCTCCTGGCCCATATCACATGAAAATGGCCAAAAACGGCCAAATGCAAAAATTGTGAATTAGAAACAATTATTTCTTATTAATTTCCATTAGATTGAGTATTGAATCATTATAATTGATTTTCTAATTTTTATTTTTTTATACTATTTACCTTCATGTCAATTTTTTTAGTTTCTTTTCCATTGTAACTTCGTGATGGCTGTCAGAGCGATAAAAAAACAACTGAAAAAAATTGTTGATTATTTATGAATAATTGCAATATTGCAGTACACACTATAAATTAGGATTTATCAAAAATAACTTTGTAATAATGTCAAAATGGCCAAAAATGTTAATATGGCCAAACCAAATAGTTAATGGCTTTTCAAAGAGGCCAGATTCGTCAAATCTGGCCATAAAATGGGGAAAACGTCGACTCAGTCAATAAAAGCGTCTAAACAATTGCTTTCTCCCCACCTCCCTCCCCCGTGGGTGTGTAATGGGAAGTGTGAGAGATAAACTATAATGTGCTCATCAATAGATACTAGTCTATGACCCGTTGCTTTGCTAAAGATATACCGAAATCTGTGTCAGTGTGTTTTCACAGTAATATGAAAGGTTGAAACAAAGCATTGTTAAATTCCTGTACTCGTTTCTGGTAAATAAACGTTGACACATCAGCAAAAGTACTAGGAGAAGTAGTACTTGTACTTATATTATAAGCAGAACACACGTGCACACCTAGAGCAGAATAACCAAATTCATGTTCGTGTAACTGTACCAGTCTTTAGATGTGTCCTTAACATAATATTTGGAGCAAAGTTCTGTAAAAACTAAGAAGCCTCGAAGTCAGACCGTATGAGTGCTAGTTCTCTCCCTTGAACCTTCTGATATATATCAAAGGTGGAGGAAAAACGAGGGGTGGTAGGAGTTTTTTCTATTAGTCAGTCGGTGATGGTCATCGCTACAAGAGATACTCGTGCATCTTAAAATACATTTCATCCCTTAGTTAGTATTCGGCAACATTCACGCTTATCTTTTGCAAATATTACATTTCTTAATGATCACTGTTTTTCCCCAATTCTTTAGTTGATCATCCCCAACACAGCATACTGCCAAAAAGACTTTGGTTACATAACATTTTTTACTGTGTGATAAACTACACCAGGGGGACTTCTATTATAGATGCTGTCATTTTGTTGTTTAGTTCGTTGATGTTGGTGCCGTCTTGTCCAGTAAGAATTTTAAATCTCTTTTTCAGTTCGAGCAGAGACAGGATTGTTGAACGTACCAAAGAATTTTACCAAAAACTTTATTCGTCCAAACAAGGACTACTAAACAATGAACAGAATACGCAAGACGTGAACAATCATCTCGAGGACTTCCCAGAAGTAATCCCGTGGGAGGTGAAACAAGCCATTAAACAGACAAAGAAAGGGACAGCCCCTGAACCAAAAAACATCACCATTGACCTACTCCGAAAAGTGAGTAAAATCATCACCAGGAAACTGACCGTCCTTTTCAACCTGTGTCTAAAACAGAGTAAAGTCCCAGAGGATTGGAACACTGCAATCATAGCGCTTTTATACAAAAAAGGAAATCCAAAGACCTAAACAACTACAGGTCTACAAAGCCGACTCAACTGCGTATACAAACTTTTCAAAAAGATCATCACCAACCGAATCACAAAAACACTAGATGAAAACCAACCACGAGAGCAAGCTGGCTTTAGGAAAAGCTACTCGACCATGGACTACCTGTATTCGATAAATCATCTGAAAGAAAAAGCAGCAAAATATACATTACCACTCGCCGTAGCATTTATCGACTTCAGAAAGGCCGTCGACTCAGTAGAAATCCCTAAGGTCATGGAGGCCATCAGTCGGCAAGGTGTAGATCCAGTATATGTTGAAGTGTTGAAACATATATACAATCACAGCAGCTCCTTTATCAGGCTACATAAAGATTCGGAACCCTTTCAGCTCCAGAAAGGGGTAAGACAGGGTGATACCAGCTCACCTAAACTCTTCACAGCCTGCCTCGAGATGATCTTTAGAAGACTAGACTAGGAAGGTAAAGGAATTAGAATAGATGGCGAGTATCTGAGCAACCTCAGATTCGCAGACGACATAGCCCTTTTCGCGGAGAACCAACATGACCTCCAACTAATGATAGATGAACTAAATGAAGAGAGCAAGAAAGTCGGCCTACACATGAATTTCAGCAAGAAGAAGATCATGTGCAACAACCACATTGAAGATAAAAACACTAAAATCAAAATTGAGGACACAGAAGTTTAGGGAGTAGCTCATCACATTTACCTAGGACAACAAATCTCAATGAGACCCTCAAAAGAAGAAGAAATCAAGCGAAGAATCACACTAGGATGGCAAGCCTTTGACAGAGCAAGCTCAACCTTCAAAAAAAAGAAGATCACGTCAATCCTAAAAAGAAGGGTGTATAACCAATGCATCCTCCCAATAGTCACTTATGGAGCTGAAACATGGACCCTAACCAAGTGACAGATCTGCAAATTGAGAACCATGTAACGTGCACATGAAAGAATTATGCTGGGCCCCACATGGAGAGATCACAAGACAGCACAGTACATCCGAGAAAAGACGAAAGTCAGAAACATCATAGAATCCATTAAAAAAACTTCGAATGGCAGTGGGCTGGCCATGTTGCAAGAATGGTGGACAACCGATGGACATCGTGACTCACGACATGGGTCCTCAGAGATCACATGTGCAACCGAGGCAGACAGAATATTAGACGGAGAGATGAGCTAGACAAATTCAGAAAGTACTGGCTCTGCGACGCCCATGAGAGATAAGTGTGGTGAATTCTGGGGAAGGTCTACGCCCAACGATGGACGTTAAAAGACTGATGATGAACTAGACCTGTTAATATCAATCTTTGGTCCAAATTCTGTAGATTATGAAAAAATCCCATTAGTATTGAAAAGAAAGGTTGACAACCAATGCGTACTCCCGATAGTCACATATGGAGATGAAACATGACACCTAACCAAAAGACTGGAAAAATCATGCTCAACTTCACAAGACAGCACATTATATTAGCAAATAAGGTAATGGACAGGCCATGTAGCAAGAATGTCAAACAACAACTGGACATAACAGCTCATAATTTAGATCCCCAAAGATCACATGAAAAATTGCGACTGGCAGAAAATGATAAAGTGTGACGATTCAGAAAATATAGGCTTCGCGACGCCCATGACCGAGAGGTCAGCCAATTTTTTTGAGGGGGTGGGGTCTATGTCCAACGACAGACATTGAAAGGCTGATGAAGATGATAAAGTTAAAATGAGCCTAAAATGTATCGGATACTTTTGCACTCACTGTTTGTATAAGTACATTGACGCACACAAATATCTACCTCTTTTTCAAAAAGACTTTGATCGAGTCCAATTATTGAAACACTTGAAGTGATTCCCCACCTAGCATAATGGCTTCGTAGCGTAACAATGAGATAGTTAATTAGGTGTATAGGTAAAAAAAATTGTCACAGATAATCGAATTTTTTGAAAATAAAAAGAAAGACGCCTCATATTGGTGCAACCCTGAGAAAATTAGTCTATTACACTAATATTACTGTAGTGAGTTCAATCCTCACTGGCACTCTATTGGGGTTACCTCGTTGCAGACTAAACTAATCTTAATCAATATCAGTATTCAGTGTATCGCCGTATAGCAATGGTTAGCAGGCTAGTCTCGCGGACAATACTGTCGTAAGTTCGATCTTCACTGGAGCTCCATTTGTTTGGCCTTTTGTCAGACTAAGCTTAGCCAAATAACTCTGATAATCGGTGCTTCCATGACGTGCAATGTCTAGCAAGCTAGTCTCGTATATTGTTGGTTCGCTTCCTCGTTTAGTGAATTTGATCCACACTGAGTGCAACGCACGTTATTTTCTGCAGAGTTTGATTTTTGGTTGAGACCGTTTTCATCACTCTTGCATAAAAGCCATAAGTTGAGACATTAACCCACCTTTCCTTTCTCTCTGGTGCTGGTCAATTTTCTTATCTGTCCATCTCTGTTGGACACTTTTCAGTCGGTCTGTCGGTCCCTGATATGTTTCTCGTATCATGTTGGATTGATATGAAATTTGGTTTAGAACTGCAGGCAAACCATCCTCATATTCCCCTTCCTCTTTCCATCCTCCTGCGACTGCTATGAAAACCAGTAATGCTAATTTTCAATTTTCTCAGACATATCATGCTGGATTTATATGAAACTTGATCCAGACCTTCGGTTGAGCCATCCTCATCTTCTTCTCACATGTTTCTACAAACACAACAACTAATGATAAATGCTAACTTTCTCAGTCGTATCATGTTATGATACGAAACTCAGTCCAGACCTTCGGGGGAACCATCCTGAGGATTACAGTCATTAGTAAACAATGGGGATCGAAAACAAAGCGATAAACTACTACTACTATTATGTGTGTGCCTACTACCACCAATACTCCGTGCACGTAAAGAAACAATAACATCAAATATGGTGCTGAGCGACCGTGGGAAAATAAAATGTAAGTTTATATGGTCAGATTTGATCTTCTGCAATCGTTTGCTATGATAGCTCAAATGGTAGAGTTTGCTGCTCATCTATTTTGTGAGATCATTTCTGACCAGACTGACGCAGATGCGATGCCCTTGGTATTTCTCAGCGTAGTCTGGGCCAAAAAGATCAGGATTCGCCCTGTGACTATGTCAAGTGCTTTATGTCCTCCAATACTTGCGAGGACTAGATAGAATTTTCTTATGAAGTTACAACCCTTTGTTCGCATGTAGGGTTCATAGGGGTTCGGGTAAATAAGAGCTCAAACTGTAGAGCAGCTATTGTACATAGACTGACTTCCAAAGGTGAAGGGGACGCGCGTTCGTTTTGCCAACAGCTTATTCTTGATTTCGATTTGGCATTGTATACTGATGACTGTAGACCGACTGTCTGAGTAGTTGCAATGAAAAGGAATTAAAATCAAATTTAAATAAATACTAATCAGTGTACGTGGTCTATTTAGACTAAGTTTTTCGCCTTTGTTGTATATTTTTACAACATTTCGACCGTGGTGAGAAAATAACAAAGACAGGAAAATTAGCCCAAATAGATCACATACACTGATTAAAACTTCCCATCTAACAAAATTCAGACAAAACATAAGTGCTAAACAAAAATTAATAATGTTTGATAATGAAATAATAATTCATATCATAAAGTTGTAAAGTACTTGTGTGCGTATGTTCATCACCAGTCTTTTAGCGTCCGTCGTTGGACATAGACCTTCCCCAGGATTTGCCACACTTCTCTATCATGGGCGTCACGGGGCCAGTACTTCCTGAACTTGTCTAGCTCGTCTCTCCATCTAACATTTTGCCGGCCTCGGTTACGCATGTGGTCTGGGGGAATCCATGTTGTGAGTTGTGATGTCCATCGATTGTCTGCCATTCTTGCAACATGGCCAGCCCACCGCCATTTGAGATTTTTTATGGATTATCAGCAGGTCTCATTTCAAGTCGTACTCTGTAAGAAAAAACAAAAAAGAAAAACTTTCGATTTCCACGTGGTCTGCATTCGTGCTCTCTAAAACACGTCTGTCTAAAATTTTATGTGGGGTCTTTTTTCCATGTTGAATTTTCTCAAAAGCTATTAGAGTAAGATCCGTAAAACTATATATATTTTAAACCTGCGTCATCAGGGAAGGTTATTTTACAATTCATTTGAACCTGCACGTATGTGAAGGGGACAATGCCTTTCTAAAACGCACTTTTCTGTATCAATTCGTAAGTTTCTATCTAAAGATTCGTTTATTCATTTAGGATCTTGATCGCCATGTGGTTTGAGGAACGGAAAAAAGTTATCGGCAGACCGAGTTATAACTCTGACGGAGAAAGATTTTTTTTCTTTCAATTTCATATGCTTCCAATCTATTTGACTTTCAAAACCTTCCGGAAATTTGTCAGTTTTGAGAAAATCTTCTTTTTAACGTTTTTGAGGGTTTTCATTCATTTGCAATGTAGCTATGATGCTAAACTGTGCCCTCACGCTCTATTCGATATAGGTAACAGTGGAATTCTCTTTTCTCATTGCACTTATACCAGTTTGGAAGGATCTCTTCAAAGGAATCTAATCATAACCTGACAGTAAAACATATTTTTCTTAGAGCAAAATCCCTAACCCCAACTCTCACATTAATCCCACCTCAAACACAACAAAACATGGACACAATTTGAACCAAGTAACCTGCTTATGCATGCGAACTACCAACGCCTTAAAAAAATAAGAAGATTCCATTAATCCTAAAAAGAAAGACGTATAACCAATGCATCCTCCCAATAGTCACTTATGGAGCTGAAACATGGAACCTAACCAAGAGATAGATCCGCAAATTGAGAACTATGCAACGTGCTCATGAGAAAATTATGCTAGGCCTCACATGGAGAGATCACAAGACAGCAAGTACATCTGTGAAAAGACATGAGTCAGGGACATCATAGAATCCATTAAAAAACTCAAATGGCAGTGGGCTGACCATGTTGCACGAATAGTGGACAACTGATAGACATCACGACTCAGGACATGGATCCCCCGAGATCACATGCGCAACCGAGGCAGACAGAATATTAGATGGAGAGACGAGCTAGACAAATTCAGAAAGTACTGGCTCCGCGACGTCCATGAGAGATAAGTGTGGTGAATTCTGGGGAAGGTCTATGTCCAACGACGGACGTTAAAAGACTGATGATGATGACGATGATGATGATGATGATGATGATGATGATGATGATCTCAAGAGGTTTCAAAAGGGATCACACGAGCCTCCAAGAGGATGCAGACTGGTCAGTACCGATCTGCCAGGGAGCGTGTTCTTGCTTAACCCTGGGGATAAATTTTGATTTTTTTTTCGGAACGCTGAGTATCCAAATTCTAAAAAAATCAAAATATTATGAACCCCGATGTTTGTAAAATCTGCGAAATCTTGAGCAATTTCTATCATACATTTCTGTCTCACTCAAAGCTATGGTAATCCCTTTTTCAAAAATAAGAGTGTATCTTGACCTTGCTGGTCGATGGTAAAATCAGATATTGTGATCAGGTGATACTGCTAGCGATGACAAAGATAGTGTTTCATTTATACCAACACCAAGTGAACAGCTCAGGGTAGCCATTTGTTATTTTTCAAGACAAAAACTGGGCCAATTTGGTACTGAATGCAATTATTTGGTTCCGAAAATAGAGATTTGTTACTGAAAGAAAATTTTCAAAAGATAACGATCCCTCACACACGAATGATATGATACAACATAAACGTAAATGAACAAAAGATATAAAACATGTATTTTGATCAATTTTCCCTGTAAGCTTAGTTTGATTATGTATTTATTTTGGTACCGACGCTACTTAATTTGGTCCCAAGACTATGCAAATTTGTTTTTTGTGGCCTAAAAACATCTGGCAACTATGTTACAGCTATAACCGTTATAGTAGGCATCGTTCAAGCGATAAATTGTAATTTCGGAGAATCTGTGATATTTTAGATTTCCGGACACAAAGAAACGGAAGCAGACGGATGGGCGTAAAATCGGGTATTCGCTCAACAAACTCAGAGAGCATATGCCTCTGCCAGACGCTATTGTCATTAAAAACTGAATGAAAATCAGTTAATGTATACTTAGGGTGTAGAGTAGGTAAGTGTAAAGATCCCTGGATTCGCCCGCAAATTTGATTGATTCTTCCTTAGTCCATGACCTACCCTTCGACAGAATGTCATTGGAATTCACTGAGAACTTTCGGAGATATTGAATGGTGTGGACATATAGCTACAATATAGCGGAGAAGAAATCTTTGATTCACGCAAAAATCTAATCACCTCTTCCTTAGCTCATTGTCAAACGCTCCCACAAACTTTCATTGAAATTTACTGAGAAATTTTGGAAATATTGCGTTGGCGAACAGATAGATAGACAAACACGAGTAAACACATATAGAGAGTTATCCATAAAAAACACAACTCCGTTTTTTAATTGAAAGTTACATTACTCTCTGAAAAGTCATATTATCAGGTCTTATTTTTGATCAAACTCTAAAGCAATGAAACTGTTGCAGATTTTTTTTCTCGCAGAGGAGCACTCATTTCTGGACGGTAACATATTCATTTTTGGCAGTTTCAATGATAGAGAATTGTAGCGAATCCTAGGGAAGGTCTATGTCCAACGACAGACGTTAGTGAGGCCAAAAATAATACCTGGTGATATCAGTGTAATATTCCACTAGAACTAATAAAATCCTGCCATGTTTGGTTTATATGAAAAAAAAAGAGTTGGGTGTACTCATTTATGATTGATATTGTACTTCTTCCAGTTCCATTGCCGAAGGTAAATAACGAACCCCTGGCTGCTACATAAAATTGTACCCCAAAAATCTACCACCAAAATACCATTAAAGAGGTGCAAATAGCGTAACAGTCACCGGTCCGAAAAAAGAATTTTCGAGCCGAGTTCAAGTTTCGTTGGAGGCTGCTTGCGTTTAACTCGCTAAGGAAAGGCATTGAATCCAGGCATGGGTAAATATCAAGGCCATCCTGCCGGTCCCAAACCTGGATAAAGGAGTATGAATGGGCGTGACGCCACCAAGTCTATCCCCCCAAAACTTACTTGCTACTGAAATGGCAATAACAATAACCAGTGTGTTGTGGTTGCCGCCCAATGCTCCACAAGGAATCTAAAGGAGAGAAAAAATTATATTCATGAGTCATAAGTCAGTATTAAGGTGGTGCATTAACTAAGGTGACAGACTTACGCAGTTGGTCGAGGCATGCCAGCTGGGAAAATCATGGTTTCTTAAAACATAGAACATATAGGAAACAACCTGAATTTCGGCAGAAGAATTTCAGTTTTTATCATGCTATCTGTAGATGCTACTCATATCGATGCCCGGTCGGTATCGATAAAAATATCATCTGGGAACAGTGGTTAACGAAACTGAACTTTTTAACGATCAAGGTTGCAGTACAACTTTTTCATACCGTTGACCAGTGTAATTCCTCTGAAGAAAATTAACATTAAAATTAAATCAAGCAGTACAAGAACATTTTTAAACGTCGCACTAATGTTGATTGACCATTGATCTGATGATGTATATAGCCGTGCAGAGATTTTATGTGGGAGGGCCGTTCTACAGGGACGATCCCACTCTATCGGTCGGTCAGTTCGTTTTAGAAGTGGTACCATAAGTCTGAGTTTACCAGCAGTCTGCTTTAGGGGTTCCGTTCCCGGTTTATTTTCCTATCAGTTATCTTCTCTTAGTTGAATTGTCTTACTGGGCTCAAGGGCTCAAACTGCTCGGCAATCTACCTGCAGAATAGCTCTTCATTCTTATTCACCCAGAGATCTCGCAAATACCAGTCGATAAACCGTTGTAAATTTTTTCCGAAAATCCCTGTCTTACGCTCTGATTTATATACCAGGGCTGACGATCGAAGTCTATAGAGTACCGTACGAGGTCAGCCCGGAGAGTATTCAGCTATTTTGAGAACCAGTTGTATAGCCTTGATGTAACTTAGAAATCAATAAGTGGGGACCTTACTGCGCATACGTGAGTAGAAACAGTCCTTTGGGGTAACTTAATCAGCGATATGATGCCATCGAATGTGACCGTCGTATATACAATCGCCATTCTTCAGTCTTCATGCATTTGAGGTGGGGGGGGGGGGGGCTAAACATCACACCACCCAGATCTGTCACCCCCATAAGTCTATATTGTGCTCCGATTTCTAATTTTGGAAGATGATAAATAAACTAGCGAAATCTTTTTTTCAAATTTTTCAGGCATCTGCAGTAAAATGCGTCATCCATTGTAAATCTCAAAGTATTTAATGGTCTCCACTCTGTCTCTAAAGACGACAGAACGACACTGAAGTGTCCCTCACAACCACACAACTCCTGAACGGTCGTTTCCATCTCGCCCCAGACTTCCAAGCCCAGGTTGTTATTTGAAAATCCCCAGAGATCCACAGACGAAGGGTTTGACTGAAGCATCACTAACAGAATAGCGCTATTTCACGTATAATGTAAATGCATTGCTAATGATTTTACTATAGTAGAGCATTGCAAATCAGGAAGAATAAGATTGTCAGTGATTATAAATCGATATCTGTAACACCACAACCCTGCGCTGTTCAGTTGATCTGTCCACACCCCAGACCTCCGAACCCACGATGTGATTTGAGAATCACCACAGGTCTGCTGACGACGGGTTTTATTGAAACGTCTTCACTGTGCAGGGGTGTGGATTACAAACACATTAACAATGAGCATTCCAAAACGGCGACATAACAGGAACGAGAAAGGTTTACGCAGACAGGGTTACAGATCCAAATTAAACCTTCTCGTTGTCTCGAGTACTATGATTGGTCAGGTGATTCTATCAATGGGTAGTGGCAGCTACCTGGGGACCGTGTCAAGGAATTGGTCAACTTCAAGCAAGAACGGGTCATCGTAGGATAGGCAGCGAGTACTATCGAGGCTGACTTCCGGCAAAAAAGTCCATGGTACCGTCTCCAGCAAAGAACTGCCCGGAATTACCCTAAAGGACAATTTTTCACCTCCATTTACCGAATCTTTTCGAATAAGGGTAGTTGAAGAGTGGAGAATTGATTCCAGTCTGAATAATTGATCCAACGCCGACGTAATTTTGCAGAATCAACAAAACCGCCCTCTTTTACTCCGATGAAATGATTTGATTGGCTGAGGACCTCACATCGCCACCAAAAGGGTGACTCCATTTCTTCACTAATCAAAGGAGCTTATCATAACCAAGATACCCGTACTCAAGTTTAGAGGAATAAATCCTAGCTTTGCTTATCAATTTGGCCTGTAACCGATTTATCACCAAGAAAAAATACATTCATTTTCTCATTAGGCGCGATAAGACTTTTGGCATTGTATATGAATTAATTCAGTCCTTTCTGCTTATACTTCGTATTATCTTTGAACAAAAAACAAAAACAAAACACTATTCAAAATCTAAATTGTAGTTGTTCCAACTGACTTCTAAAATCCAAAATGCTCTATTGTGTCTTTATGGAATTAAATTATGAAATTATGCACCCTCGATTGCCTGCGTATATGTACTATATATCTTTTGACTGATAGTTGGCCTTCATCAACGTTAGGCTATGAAAACATATGTTGGTCGTGTTTTCATAGCCACAGGGAGACAGCCCGCATTTTTGTCAGGTTAAGTAAACGAACTTAGCCTGATTAGATGTGATGGTCACCATCAGTTAATTACTCCGTAATTATCAGGTTTTGAACTTGATGGAATAGGACCACTATTAACGACACCCATTTAAAATAAGAAAGCAATCATCACCGTTACGTTGTATTGTCGAAACTAGCAATTGTCAGATAGATGGGAACCAGACGACGGAATTTCTAAGTATCCGGTAGTTGGGGACATGACATGATCTGATAGTATCCTGAAGATCTGTGAGTGTTCGGAAAATCGGGCCAAACGTTACTGTTTTGAGGGGGTATCGCATACATCAAAGAAGTAACTCGGTCTTTTATGCCGTATGATTTTTGATTAAAGATGATAGTTTATTGTGGAGACAAGATGACTGTGTGAGTTAGATGAAATTGAAAAAGACCTGTGCAGAATTGCTCTCTCTATTAGGTTATTGCACGCGTTTTTCTCATCAGAGAGGATAATGCTGAAAGTGAAAATTTTACTATTCACTATATTTTTATTTTTTTGCAGATTCAATGCAAATAGAAATTAGTTATAATTGGAGGTTTTCAAGCACTAAACAGCAATTGTGTCTACTCAAAAAGTTGGACTAATTTTCAAATACGATAACAAATTAAGGCATAATGATGCTCAAGCTGTAGACAGTATCAACAAAGCATTGGAGCACTACAGTGCGAACTCTTCAGCATTGGTTCAATAGGTTTAGATCAGAAAATATGGATCCACATATAACGTGACGGAGGCTCGAGCCCTTTTTCAAAGATTAGAATTACTAAAAGCAGGGACAAACCACTAACGAACGATGATTTGAGCACCTTCCGGAGAAACAGCCACCACATTACGTCATATCAAGGCAATAGGAAAGATGGAAAAATTGGTCCCACATGAACAGAATGGAATGCTCTGTGGCAGAGTCCGACCCCACACTTCTCGGCTAACTGTGCCTAGGCTTAAAGAATTGGACATGAAGTTTTGTATCATCCGCCATATTTGCCCGATATTTCTCCTACAGATTATCATCTTTTTCAATAACATATCTGCAATAGAATGTTCAGTGATAGGGAAGCCATAATTTGTGCTTTATACCGAAATCATGACCACTAAACCTAGAGAATTTCTTAGAAATAGCATATTATCATTAGAGGATCCTTGGAAAGAAGGTTACTGCTTCAAATGGGTAACACTTGAAAATATTTACCATTTTTGTTGTTAATATCGCCCTTTACCTTACTATTCAAAAAGCTCATTTTGTAGACCATTATCTAATGCTGTGATTTCGATCATCACAGGGCGCTCCATAATTGTAGCCTTGTGCTAGACTAAACTAAGCTCAGTAAACACCTACACTATGCAGTGGAGCTACGGTCAGCGAGCTAGTTTTGCAGACCATTACGTAGTAAGTTCGATCTGCATTGGATGCTTTATATTCGTGGCCTTGTGCCAAAGTAAGCTAAGCTCAGTCAATATCTATATTCTGTAAAACATTTTTTCTGTGGGGTAATGATTAGATAAAATGGTTTGGAGACCGAATGAAAAAGGAGATTCTAGGACAACTGCGCCTTCGATAATTGCGTCCTGACGATAGTATAGCAACTGTAAAGCCAAAGTTTGAGTTTATAGAGCGTGCGCGTGCGTGCGCGAAAGCGAGAGGGAGAGAAGGAGAGAAGGAGAGAAGGAGAGAAGGAGAGACAGAGACAGAGACAGAGGGGGGAAGAAAGAAAGAAAGAAAAAAAGAGAGAGAGAGAGAGAGAGAGAGAGAGAGAGAGAGCTTTTATTCTGACTGATACTAGTCTCCTGTCAGTCCTCTCTCTTTCTCTCCTTCACATGTACGTACTCAGCGTTTGGAGTAGCTGTACTTAAAAATAAGTCTCATTAATTAACATTAATTAGCGAATGTAAACATTGGGTCGAAATAAGAGAAAATATCCTTTCTGTATCACTGTGTGGATAACCCGGATACAGACGGGGCGTGACTCTAATTTCATATGTTCGAGTTCGCCGGAAGGTGGTGTTGAAAACTTACTCGAGGAAACAACACCTCTTCATTGGATAGGTCTGCGTTGGTTCTCGAACTTTTTTCTATGATAGCACTACAAGAAAAAATTTGGCTTTCACCGCACACCAACTGTAAAAATGAAATTAATTTGACAAGAAACATTTCAAACTTATTTTTTTTATCAGCATACTGATATATAAGCGTCACCTCAAAGGCCAGGATTTCATAAAATCAAATTCTAAACCCACTAGCTCAACAACTCGGAAACGGCACACATTTCTACCCGTACTGGATTCGTTCAAGGTTCAAAATCTTTACGTTCAGAGAGAAACATATTCGACACAATAGGAAATAGTTACGATACACTACCCTGTCGCCGAACGCAGTTTGGGAACAACTAAAAAAACGAAGTTAACCTATATTCTTCATAGCGTTTGCTTTGACCGAGTTTTACCAGTAAAAGAAATTGGCTATTCCTGGCAATATCCTGAACGATGTACGTTAACAATTTTCACCAAATCTGTCTTTTACGTAATAGCCAAAAATCCCACAGCTCTTAAATTCTATAATCGATTTTGGAGAAAAAAAGATCTGGCTTGATAGCAGAGAAAGGCGGGAAATTGTCGCTGTAAACGGGAAATTAATGCGAATGGAGTTGTAGTCACCTCAAGGCGGCTCTGACCAAATCGGAAGCTAAGTGAATCTATCTATCTATCTATCTATCTATCTATCTATCTATTCTAGTCCGTTCATATCTATCTATCTATCTATCTATCTGTAGATGTCTTCAGAACAAAATTCTTCCTTCTTTTCATAACGAAAGCGTGCTTTGCGTCCTCGCAAGAGCACTCCATATTCTCATTTAAACATTCAACAACAACAAAAAATCCTTTTAATAAAACATACAGATATCACATAGCAAAATCTCATTCTTTAGTGTTTTGCGTTTAACGCCATCTATCTCAGCACTTTGGAACCCACAAAGGAATTTTAGCGGAAAGAGCTCTGAGCAATTCATAATGACATGTCATAATCCCAAAGGATAAAGCAGCCAAAAAATAAACGATAAACAGAGACAAAATTTGGTAATATGTTGGTGTTTACTTTTCAAAGACATATAACAACGTTTTCTTCCTTTCTCGTCCAATTTTTACTTCTTCTGCCTATTCTGCAGAATCTTGGCCAGAGCATTGCCGGCTACGAATGTGACGATTCCAATGAGGTGGTACTTTCAGAAGAAAATTCTGAAAATCTATACGGTTGTAACTTGAGGGTCATTCTCAATTTGACTGGCCTATTACCAGATGCAGATTTGTCAGAGAGGCCATCGAATATCCCGATTCCACCGACGGAAATTGATAACGTTCGGAAACCCTCAATAGCACTCCAGCTCGAAGACCTCAAAAGTCGAAATAAAGATCTGGATTTGCAAGAAAACCAGTCAAGTATTCCGGCAGAAATAGATGATGTTCGAAACTCCTCAAAGGCACCCCTCTTTGAGGTCCTGAGAAGTCAAAGTACAGATTCTCCAGTCAAGAGTACAGTGGAAACCAAAGTTACACAGGACTATAAAATTAGTCCCGGTCCTCTGTCCGTACAGGTATTTGAAGACAGCAATGGCAGTACCAAACCGCTGCGAAAGATACTCCAAGAAAAGGAACTCATTGAGAACCCTGACTTTGAACACAACCTAAACGGATGGTGGTGTTTCCGTTGTCGGGCGCAAAGGGTAACTGGGGGTTACCGGAGTGAATATGCAGCAAAAATCATAAACAAGTAAGTATTCTCTTTTGGTTATGCTTGCTATTCATTGTTTTTCAAAGTTTTTTCAATTTCTCGTTGCTCGTAACCAGGCCAGTGAGAGGGTTCGGGATAGTTGTGGAGAGCATCTCTCGACTTGCGTTATTGAACGTAGCGTAGGGATCAGTCTCCTCCTCATCTTAACAGGTTCGCAACGGAATACTTTCTATATGTACCTCCAGCTGCTTACAGTACCTGGTATTTCCAGACGGTCGCCCATCTAAGTACTGATCAGGTTCAACAGTGCTCAACTTTGGTGGTCGTACAGGAGCTGGTGTGTTCAACACGATTCGGTAGTTGAAGCTTTATGGTTGATAACATCATCTTGAGTTGTATTTTTATACTTTCATATCAGTGAATAAATTTCATTAAACAATAATCTTATAACACACACACACACACACTTTATTTCCTTAGTTCTCAGAATTTTCGCCAACCTGCGGTAGCTTCGTCAGTGAGTTAACTGCGGGGTGGCGTAAATTTTGAGAATAAAGGAAATAAAGTGTAAGAAGGTTAAAAAATTATAGTTTTGTGAATCGTATTCTTAGATATAAAACTACCACAAAACAACTAAGCATATAATACATGGGATCTCATTAAATCATTGGTTGGAAAGGCCACTGACCAAAAATATTATACTAATCTTTCAAAATGAAATATTATCAGCCATTATCAGTATTGATATGACTTTGGAATTCTTAGCAACATGGGATTCATTTTTAAAGAAAACCCATCCCTAGAAAAAAAAACTTCGTCAAAACCAAACAAAAAGATTAATCTTTCAAAATAAATCCCATGTTGCTAAGACTTCAAAGGTTATATCAATAGAGTAATACATTAATAAGCTATTTCTCAAAGACTCACCAGGGGCGATTCTACTCAGAGCTGGAAAGAAAAAGTGGGCTGGCCTTTCCAACTGAACCCCCCCCCCTGTATATTGTCTTAGACGCCTAAACTCTCCTCACCTTTCATGATTTTTTTGGCCACTCACTCAGTATATGACCACTTCTATCCGTAACTATGCTCCGAAGTTTACAATTATATATATATATATATATATATATATATATATATATATATATATATATATATACATATATATATATATACATATATATATATATAATCATCATATATATATATATATATATATATATATATATATAATCATCATACATATATATATATATATATATATATATATATATATATATATATATATATATATATATATATATATATACATATATAGTCATCATATATGTATATATATATATATAATCATATATATATATATATATATATTTATATATATATATATATATATATATATATATATATATATATATATATAACGTTGTGCAATTTATAATTCATTCTTTCGGATCATATATCACCAGCATCATCATCATCAGTCTTCCAACGTCCGTCGTTGGACATAGACCTTCCCCAGAATTCGTCACACTTATCTATCCAGGGCGTCGCAGAGCCAGTACTTTCTGAATTTGTCTAGCTCGTCTCTCCATTTAATACTCTGCCAACCTCGGTTGCACATGTGATCTCTGGAGATCCATGTCGTGAGTTGCAATGTCCATCAGTTGTCCGCCATTCTTGCAACATGGCCAGCCCACTGCCATTTGAAGTTTTTTTTAATGGATTCCATGATGTCTCTGACTCTTGTATTTTCTCGGATGTACTGTGCTGTCTTGTGGTCTCTCCATGTGGGGTTGAGCATAATTCTTTCATGTGCACGTTACATGGTTCTCAATTTGCAGATCTGTCACTTGGTTAGGTTCCATGTTTCAGCTCCTTAAGTGACTATAGGGAGGATGCATTGGTTGTATACCCTCCTTTTTAGGATTAATGGGATTTTCTTGTTTTTGAAGGTTGAGCTTACTCAGCCAAAAGCTTGCCATCCTAGTGTGATTCTTTAATCGATTTCTTCTTCTTTTGAGGATCTCATGGAGATTCGTTGTCTTAGGTAGATGTAGTGAGCTACTTTCTCCATTTCTGTGTCCTCGATTTTGATCTTTGTGTTTCTATCTCCGATGTGATTGTTCCATACGATCTTCGTTTTGCTGAAGTTCATGTGTTGGTCGACTTTCTTACTCTCTTCATTAAGTTCATCTAGCATTAATTAGAGGTCGTATTGGTTCCCTGTGAAAAGGGCAATGTCGTCTGCAATTCTGAGGTTGCTCAGATATTCACCGTCTCTTCTGATTCCTGTACGCTCCCAGTCTAGTCATCTAAAGATCATCTCGAGGCAGGCTGGGAAGAGTTTGGGTGAGCTGGTATCACCCTGTCTTACCCCTTTCTGGAGCTGAAAGAGCTCTGAGTCTTTATGTAGCCCGATAAAGGAGCTGCTGCGATTGTATATATATATATTTCAGCACTTCGACATATACTGGATCTACACCTTATACAGTGATGGCCTCTATGACTTTAGGGATTTCTACTGAGTCGAAGGCCTTTTTGAAGTCGATAAATGCTACAGTGAGTGGTAGTTTATATTTTGCTGCTTTTTCTTTCAGCTGATTTATCGAATGCAGTTGGTCCATGGCTCAGTAGCTTCTTCTAAAGCTAGCTAGCTCTTATGGTTGGTTTTCATCAAGTGTTTTTGTGATTCGGTTAATGATGATTTTTGTAAAAAAGTTTGTATACGCAGTTGAGTAGGCTTATAGGCCAATAGTTATTGAAGTCTTCCAGGTTTCATTTTTTGTATAAAAGCATTATGATTGCAGTGTTCCAATCCTCTAGGACTTTACTCTATTTTAGACACAAGTTGAAAAGGACAGCCAGTTTCCTAGTGATAATCTTACCAGCTTTTCGGAGTAAGTTGATGGTGATGTTGTCCGGTTCAGGGGCCTTTCCTTTCTTCGTCTGTTTCACCTTCCACGGGGTTACTTCCAGGAAGTTCTCGAGTTGGTTGCTCGCGTCTTGCGTGTCCTGTTTATTGTTTTGTAGTCCTTGTCTGGACGAATAGAGTTTTTGGTAAAATTCTTTGGCACGTTCGAAAATCCTGTCTCTGTCTGTGGTTAGATCACCATTTTTCTCAAGTATGTTGGTTATTTGCTTCCGTCCTGAGTTGAGGCCTTTGTTTATAGCTTTGAAGCCCCGACCTGTCTCGAGAGTCGATCCGATGATTGCTGTCGGGTATCTTCTTCTATCTTCCCTTCGTTTTTTCGTGATTAATTCATTGAGTCCGGTCTCTTCAATTTTCTCTCTCGTTGTTGTCGGTGGTTTGAGGTCTCTGCATTTTTCCATGAGATTTCTGGTTTAATCTGAGATTTCACTCATGGTTTGTGTGCTCGTTGGTTTAAATATAGCGGTGACCTATATTATAGATGTTGTTGGTGCCGTCTTGTTCAGTAAGAAATCTAAATCTGTTTTTCAGTTCGAGCTTGAAGGATCGAGCGTGCTTTTTAAGCATGTTTAGAGGTTGCAGTTCGGTGTGGAACATTTTCTTGCGTCCTTTGACAAATATCCATTTCTTAATCCATGGCTGTCGCATTATAAGAAGCAAATAGACTGAGAGTAAACGAGATGAGAATGTGAATTGAAAACAGTTATTTCGGCCTCTGTATAACCGGTGACTGTTCAGCTCAATGGTAAGAGCATCGCTATATTGAAGTGGCCACTCTATCGATGGTAGGTTCGATCCCAGCAGCAGCCCCATTGTCTTTAATTGTTTATTCTATTTACGCTGTCTCAAGTGAATGATATATTAACCGTGTAATGACAGGATATCATTTCAAAGTTTATATATATATGTTTCTATTTCTTTTATTTTCAGGGGTAATCGAATTGGCAGCCTACGAACTTCGCTTAAAGTCCAACCGGGGAGATATTATTACACGACTTATGTAAAACTTTTAAATCCAACAAACCAGACAGTGTTATATTCAAAAGTTGTTGCACATGCAAAGATATACCGAAGACCCAGTAAGTAATCATCGATTAATATCACTGATAGGCATCGATCTGATGTTTGCTTTTTTTAACACCGATCAAAATCTTTATTGTTCCGACTAAATTTGAATGGGATAATCGCGTTCATAAGTAAGGGTCGGCGAGGAGGGACATTTTTTCTTATTTTACATCACACTACGTCGTATAATTTCTCTTAAAAAGATTAATTTTTCGAAATACAGAATGTGACGTTCTACCTAGGACAACAAATCCTCATGAGATCCTTAAAAGAAGAAGAAATCAAGCGAAGAATCACACTAGGATGGCAAGCCTTTGACAGAGCAAGCTCAACCTTTAAAAATAAGAAGATCCCATTCATCCTAAAAAGAAGGGTGTATAACCAATGCATCCTCCCGATAGTCACTTATGGAGCTGAAGCATGGAACCTAACCAAGAGACAGATCTGCAAATTGAGAACTATGCAACGTGCTCATGAAAGAATTATGCTGGGCCTCACATGGGGAGACCACAAGACAGCACAGAACACCCAGAAGAAGATAGGAGTTAGGGACATCATAAAATCCAGTAGAAATCTTAAATGGCAGTGGGCTGGCCGTGTTGCACGAATGGCAGACAACCGATGGACATTGCAACTCACGACATGGATCCCCACAGATCACATGTGCAACCGAGGCCGGCAAAATGTTAGATGGAGGGACGAGCTAGACAAATTCAGAAAATACTGGTCCTGCGACGCCCATGAGAGATAAGTGTGGCGATTTCTGGGGAAAGTCTATGTCCAACGACGGACGTTGAAAGACTGATGATGATGATGATGATATATTTTAAAATAAAGGTCATGAAAACTTATATAGTTTGAGCTGATCAGGATAAAACCGGACTTCAACACATTTGCACATTATAGAGGAGACTACTCTCGATCAGAATTCAATAGTTACTTCCCTTGACAAAATCTTTTGTTGTTTATTATGGTAGATTATGGCAATGGGCTGGTCATTTTGCACGAATGAAAGACAATCGATGACATCGCGACTCACAGCGTGGATACCCAGAGACTACATGCGAAACCGACGCCGACAAAAGACAAGATGGAGAGATGAACAAGACAAATTCAGAAAATACTGGCTCCGCGACGCCAATGATAGAGAAATGTAGTGGACGATGATGTAGTATCCAACGACGGACGTTAAAAGATTGATGATGATGATGATGATGATAGACGATAACTCTTATTCAGGCCTTAGGATTTTTCAATCATTTTCATAATAAAGAATAAATATTATATCAGATTTAGCTAGTCACCCGATCGGAATCGTCAATGTATTATTGTAGCATGTCGTGGTGGGGGCGATCAATTGAAAATTGGAAAACGGGGTATCTTATAAATAGGTTATTTCTATCACCTTTTGTTGGGCAGTGATCATAAAAAAAGTTCGAATTTGAAAAAAAAAAAAAAGAAAGCGTGCAAGCGTGCATGATACCGGACACAAATTGAGGGACCAATTTAGCGTAAAATTTGCAAAATAATTTTCGAAAGTAAATAGAAGTGAAAAATTGTCCCTTGACAATTCAGGGCACTCAGGGATAGTTTTAGCTTGAAGTTGACCCATTCCCTGAGTCCCCAGTTAGATTCCATGCCCAAGATCAGATGTCCTCCATGTTATCACCCATTGATAGAACTACATGACCAGACGGGGTACACAAGTCAACAGGAAGGGTTAACTTAGATCTGTAACTTTATCAACAATAAATATTCCTTGTTCCTGACATGTAGCCGTTGTTACATCGTTTTGGAATGCCAATAGTTACTGTGTTTGTAACCCACACCCCTCTGCAGTGGAGACGTTTTAATAAAACCCGTCGTCAGCGGACCTGCGGGGATCCTCAAATCACATCGTGGGTTCGGAGGTCTGGGGTGTGGTCAAATTAACTGAACAGCACGGGGTATAAACACTGATAATCTCATTCTTCCTGATTTTCAATGCTCTATTATAGTAAAATCACTAGCAATGTATTTACATTATACGTGAAATAGCGCTATTCTGTCAGTAACATCTGTATTCATTCACGACCACTAACAATCCCTTTCTTCCTTATTTTTAAAATATTTTTTCTCAAATTCTATAGCGAAACATTAGCAATGCATTTACATTAAACATAAAATAGTCTTATTATATCAGTAATGCTTACATTAATCCCTGTCCACCTAGAATCTATTTTGCAATATTGGTTGATCAAAATTTTTATTTTACTGACAACCTGAAATATTTAGCTTTCAGTAGAGAAAATGAATGAAGCTAAGTCGGTGAATTGTGGAGTGGTGATGAAATCAGTGGTCAGCGATTGAAAAAGACCGAAACCTTCTGCGCGTATACAGGATATGAATGCCGTCGGTGCTGAAATAAAACCATGATCAATGTTTCATCTTCCACTGTTGCTAGAATTCGCTGTCTCATCACATCGGACGGAAGTACGGCTTGCGTGACCCCGTGTCAAAAATGGCGCATGCTGCATGATATTTGAAAAATGAAAATAAGTACATATAGAATAAAATCGGACCGGAGATAAGTTTATGTATGTAAGCCACCGTACTTCCGTAAAAATGGTAAAAAGTAAGTACTCAGTTTAACATTATGATTACGTAGTAAACTCTTTAAATTTTTTTTTTGAAAACTATCAAATTTCCGGATGATTCGTAGATTTAATGGATTGAAAGCACCCGAAATTGAACCCCCCAAGTATTCTTTTTTACGAACATAAACTGGGAAATCACCATGTATATGATATATGCAATAAATTTGACGTATGATTTCTTTTCTAAATAGAGACCCTGTATATGAAGCTAGGTGAAACGGCACGAGTTCAGCCGGACACTCGTTGGTATAAAATAGGAGGAGACGTTTTTGTTCCTAGTGGTAAGTATGTTTCTTCTTATAAGTATAGATATTTGTTTTCATTTTCAGTGAACGTACTACTTTTATCACTTATTTTATTGGTGATATTTCGGCTTTGATAGTCAAAGCCGTTTTCAAACTGAATAAGGAACGTTACAAAATTTCTTGTCAATAATTATTTTGCCATTCTTGTGACGCTAATATTTGGTCATTCTTTTCATGAGCGGAACCCAAGATTGCGTTGTTACCAACTTCCCGTCATCTCGATTCACGAGTATTTTATTTTTAATCTGTGTCTATTATATTTCAAGGCTGTCATTAAAACAGTTAATAATCTAATAATGTATTAGGTTGTTCAGAAAGTATTGGTGTTTTTTCTAGCCGTTCAGAGTTGGTTACAGAGGTTTTGACGAAGGAATTAAAGCGTTATTAAAGATCATGGACACCCAGGAAAGAAGCATCCCTTCAACGATTCCTCTTCGAGAATTATTGATTCCAGAAACAATGATTTTTAAAATCCAGGCATAAATGTCATTGTAACACGTTAGCATACAAACGTTCATGGAACATACTTTGATTAAAATTGTTTCCATTACTTCTTTGTTTTTCGTTTTAAACTTTTATCTGTTTAAAAATTCCATTACTTCCTGGGCAACCTGATAAAGGTTACCCAGGAAGTAATGGAATTTTTCCGGTTGTTTGTTGATTGGTTGGTTAGTGTCATGCTGAAGCAAACAGAGAGAGAAGATGATAAAGCAAAGTGTGTGTCTATGTGTTCACGTACACTAAAGCACACAGCTATGTATAAATGTGTCTATCTCCACATCACTACTACTGTTAGTGCTGCTATTGTTTTGTAGGAGGACAGAAAACAAATATAGGCACATCTGATTTTTAATGAATAGAACTAAAGCTCCTCTCATATTAAAAAGAACATATTCGTTCTTTGCCAAAATTCAGTTGCTTTATTATTAAAAAAATATTTTAAAAAAATAGAAAGTCTGAAGAGTTTGAGGAAATACGAAGAAAAATAAATTTTGTTCGAGGTAAACAGTTTTTTCTTTGCGATAAATACATTTATTGTAATGTATATACATATATATGTGTGGGTGTGAGTGTGTGTGTGTGTAATTTATGTATGCATGAATTATCCCGTCATTATTACGGGTATTATGCTAGTCTTATTATATAGAAGCCTATGCCCGCTTGTCTAATGTTTTTTTTTTTGTAAATTATTACTCTTAACCAAATAAATATAAAAAATCAAGAGAAACCTATCACGCTTCAAACGTTCAACCTAGACATAGGTAAGTAAAACACATACCCATCAGGCCACTGTTCAACTATTTTGATATAGGATGAAATTAATTTAGGAATGCAAAAAGGATTTTAAAAATGTTTGTAGGCGTTATTGATGCGTTAAGTTTATTTAAAACTGGGAAAAATACATTCAACACATTCTTTCAATTCTTTATTACATTTTAACAAGATAACCGTCGCATGAGACTTCAAGATTTATCATCGCTTTTTTCGACGAACAATTAATTTCATTCGTGATATGAATTTCAAAAAATATAAATAAGAATAAAAAGCATTAATAAGGATCTTTTGATAGAATAATTTGTTCTTTTCGCTGGTCTAACTAGTTATTATAAGGGCTGTCAAAGGAAATTCATCAAAGGTACCAATATTGATGCCTGAAACTTCAAATCTTTCAAAAACGTATCAAATCCATAGTATATAATTATACATCAATCAATCTGATAATCATTATGAGTCAGTATATTACTTTTATTGAAAACTTGAAAACAAATACTAAAGAAACAGGTCTGGTTAGTCACTCAGTGAAAACCATCGTGTAACCAACATCTTTTGGCAGCATGGCATGTAAGGGGTGATTAATTAAAAAAAATTGGAAAAAGGGTTGATCAATAAATAAATTACTTCTCTGGCTTCTTGTCAGGGAGTGATCACTAAGAAGTCTGAACAGTACCGGACACAAACTAGAAACAAATTTAGCGTAAACTTACACTGAAAATTGAACCCCCACTAAAAACCCATTTAGGGTGAATTTTCAGGAAGTCAGAAAAACTCATGTTTTTTTTGCTAAACGTAATAAGGATTAAATGTTTAAATTTTCGGTCCTATATTTCCGTTGGTGCCTGTAAATGCGATACATACATACATTACAAGCCATCCAGCCGGACCAGCTCAAAAACTGGAGAAACCTATGTTGACAGTTTTGATGGCATCAGACATTTCTTCTAATAATTTTCAAACCAGAATTTGCAATTTCAACTTCTTTTTCTTTTCTTTTATTACACAGACCCTAAGATGGGATCCATTTAGTTCACTCTGTCATTCATAGAAACTTTATAGTGAAACAAAAGGGATATTCGACACCAAAGAAAACAATGTAGGAAATCGGTAGATTAACAAGAAATATATGGCAAAATATAAAGCAAACAAGAATATTTCGTCAAAAGACGTAAAACGTATCAAATATTTCCGGTATGGTACCCAACGTACCAACGATTTTAAAATGTATCGAATTTAGTACTATGTAAAAAAATTTGGCAGCCCTGGTTTTCATCATTTCAATTCCTGATTTTGCTGTGTTCTTGTGTGTCTGTAGGTGTCTCATCAATGGAAGTCTACGTTCAGGTGTGGGATACAAAATTGCCTTACTTATTTGACCAAGCATCCTGTGTAAGAGTCGACCCGGTACCAAACTGGAAAGAAGAAGCTAACAAAAGAATCCAAGAGGTCAGGAAAGCTAACATTCGAGTCCGGTAAGAAGAAAGTAACTCCATTGGAAGCTCACTTGATTGATTCATTTATTTGATATTGGACACACACACACACACACACACATATATATATATATATATATATATATATATATATATTATGTCATCCACATACAGCTGTTTCGATGTATTACATCTCTTCAGTATAGCTATAGACTTTCCATTAACCCATCCAGTACGGCGAGGCAGGATTGAAACCTTTGCTTCAGGTCCGGAGACCGATATCCTACCTCCTACCTCCTCTACGGAACTGGACGGTCAGTAAAGCTGAATTCAAGCAATATATTTGTTTACGAAGAAATTCCCCATCCACCAGAAGAGCATTATATATATATATATATATATATATATATATATATATATATATGTGTGTGTGTGTGTGTGTGTGTGTGTGTGTGTGTGTGTGAGGCGATGAAGTTTGTAAAGGACCACGGAAATGAAATGAGACTGCACATAACGATTGGCTAGAAGGTGATTGGCTTGTCAAGATGCTTAAAACGTGAAGCATACAATCCATACATTATTCAAGCGAAAGAAAAAAAAATCCCCATTCAAATATCGGAGACACTAAGCGCACTGATTTTGAAACAAAACCACAGAGGAACACAAAGTATTAGATACTATACACTGCCCCTTTAAGAGGGAAATAGTACACGTCACACAAGCATACATTAACCTCTTCAAGAGACAATAATCACTACATACATGCATACACATACACGCACGCTCACACTCACACACATACATATAAAAAGGAAGATAGAGAACACAAAAAGACAATTACATACACTAATTACCAACCGGCCACATACACAAACACAAAACCAAAAGAATAAAGCAATAACGTTTTTACAATGATCATCACATATCTATCCAAACTCCTCAGGACCAAAACATCACCTTTCTCCATCTCGCCCAAGGTTGACCCCTTCACTACAGTTTTCTGCATCCATATATAAATATGATATAAGCAATAGATTAAAATCATAAGTGAGGGAGAAAGTGGGTTGCCATGTGAATATAACTCTTTTGTTTTCAAAATACCCGTAACAGTTACATGGTTAAGAACTGATGATTCTTTGCAACGTGACAAGAGCATCGTTACGTCGAAGTAGTTACCCTATCGGTGGCAGGTTCGACTCCTGCTGCAGCTCCATTTTCTTTAGTTGTTCATTCTCTTTACGTTGACTATGCAAAATGATATATTAACCGTCATTTCAAATGTGTTTCTATATAATATAACGCGTTATATATATATATATATATATATATATATATATATATATATATATATATAATAAGTAATATAACGCATTATATATATATATATATATATATATATATAGATATAATAAGTAATATAACGCATTATATATATATATACATAATAAGTAATATAACGCATTATATATATATATATAATAAGTAATATAACGCATTATATATATATATATATATATATATAAATAGAATAAGTAATATAACGCATTATATATATATATAAATAGAATAAGTAATATAACGCATTATATATATATATATATATAATAAGTAATATAACGCATTATATACATATATATATATATATAATAAGTAATATAACGCATTATATATATATATATATATATATATAATAAGTACAAGTCTTAATAGGTAGGTTGATCCTTTAATTTTTCTGGTGCTGATTTTCTTTTCATTTATTTACCACAGTTTAAACGTTACGTCAATTCCAGAGGGATACAAATTAAAGGTATGTAACCACGTCTTATAATTTTCGTCTAAATTATCATTTGTTCACTTATTTACGAGTGTTCTCATCTTGGTTCTTGAACTATTCTTCTGATATCTGTCGTAGATGGTAACGTTTTGGGAATTTCGAACCCAGCCCTTCATCCAATCTACGAAGTAGATTTCTCTCTAAGGTAATTAAATGATATACTCTGGCTTAGTGGATGTAGTCTCTGGCATAGGCAGCAGAATGAGAACAGAATGAGAACAATCTACCCCCGTGGATTGAACAAGGGTACAGTTCAAAATTCCAAGAAGTTTACCGACCACGACAGACACCTAAAGAAAGATGGAGGCTACAACAGCTAAAACGTTGTGAATACATTAACCACATGGGACACTAGTCTGAGTAAATAAGTATATAACCACGTCTTATCCATCCAAATAAATCTATCTACGATTCCGAACTTGACTATATTCTTGTGTGGTAACTGAAGTCACATTTGCGTCCATTCAGTACTACTGTATCATTTTGACAGCAAGACACCTTTCCTGATTTTCGCTCACTATCTCTCTTCACATTTCTAATATATTTGTATAAATTTGTGGCCATTAAAACAAAAAAGTTTTTATATTAGAGGATCATTTGGAAGACATTATTACTGCAAACAGGTCATATTTTGTTTAATTATATACTGTATTTCCATTGTTTAAATCACCCTTCATCCTACTTCTAAAAAAATCATCTGTAACGAGCACGAACAATTTTGAACGAAAATCGTCAACGTGAAATCGATACCTGATTTTGAAAACGTGATTGAAAATTAAAATCCGTTCTCGATTAAAGTGAATTAGCCCAATTTTTTGTCTAGACGAAAGAACAATGAATTTTCATTAATTATAACGTAGATTTTAAATCAATGTTCCTATATTCAGCTAAAAGTCAATAATGACACCATTGTTGACAGTAAAAAAATATTTGAGACATTCAAAATTTTGCTGTTATAAAATCAACCAAAAAAGTTTTTGCCAAATTCAGATAATTTTCGCGAAAATACTTCGTTCTATCATAGGTCATTTTAACTGCACAAAAATGAACTAAATTTTGTATTGAAAAGAAAAAAAATGAAAAAAAAAACAAACACTTTCAGCACTATCAAAGTTTATTGGAAATCATCGATGTTGACTCACGGGACATTTTCTGCTGAGTGTGGAGGACCAAGTGGACATGTATTAGAATTTTCAACAATAAAATGTACCACAACTTTGCTATGTTAGAAAGAACGCATTGTGTCGTCTGCATCGATTTACAATTTACTCCCATAATTTTTAATATCGGTCAAATAATATTAGAAAAGTATAATAAGTATTAGAAAATTCATTAAAATCGAATAAAGAGCTGATTTTTGCCAAATTTAAAAAATTGTTGGATGTCGATTTCCCAATAGGATAGCATTAGAAGATCGTTAGGGAAAGGTTATTGCTTCAAATGGGTCATATTTTGACAAAATAAGTACTGTGATTTCATTGTTTATAGTATTATCATTCATTTTACTATCAAAAGTAAAAATAAAATTGAATTGAGCATTAAGTCCCCTGACTGTAACACTTGGAGTTTTTGCAACTATTAGTGAAAAAAATACTTTCGTTACTACCTGATTGTATCCACTGAATTTACGAGACATTATTCAATGAGCTTACAGCGAGTATTTTTGATGGGTCCACTTTGGACCTTTGGAGGATAAGATATTTTTTAACAAAAGAAAATTTGGTCAAGATTCGGATCAGGTTGCGATGTAACTGTAATGCTAAACTGGGCACCTACCTTCCGACCGTTGTACGGAACTACTGATTTCAAGTATACGGATACTCTCTTTATTATCTTAAAAAAACATGTTTTTTTTTCAACTATTTTTTGCAAATATTTCTATGTGCTTTCTTTAGAGTTTTAAAGAAAGGGGCTACACAGACATGTCCGAGGCTGCAAACAGGCTGCACACAGGCTGCATGCGGGCTGCGCGTAGGCTGCGCGTAGGCTGCGCGTAGGCTGCTCGCGTGCTGCGCTGGTCTGCATTTAATTGTGAATAGAATAGCCCACCTTAAATTTTTTAAAAAATTCATCTCGAAACCGAAAAAAAAAAAATTTCAGGAAACTTCGATAGACTAGTGCAGAGCTTTCCAATATGTGTGCCGCTGATAATCTCTCGGTGCGTCGCGAAATTAAAATGTAATTTCGTTTATCTTTCAAAATGTACCTCTCTCGGGTCAGCTGAACGGCAGGGATGACATTATATATTTAGTTTGGCTTACAAATTTCGAGTACAGGTATATCTTGATTAGTGCGGTTAATTCGTTAAAAAAAAAACAGTTTAAAACTGTATTTTTCAAACACTCATTATAATTCAAAGTCTTATTACGTTTAATGTTAACTTAGTACAGCAATACCCTGTAATGCGTCGTAAACAATTTCATTTTTTAATAAGTGTGTCGCCAACGTCAAAAATTTGGAGAACTGTGGTCTAATAGATTGGAAGCTCTTGAAAAAATTCTCGGGGCACGGAATCATAACCTAAACTGAACGTTTGACCAAAAAATATTTTTGTATTTGTTCTTACAGATTACTCAGACGAGGGAGAAATTCAAGTGGGGTGGTACCGTAAAGACGTGGTTGATAAACAATCCAAGTCATCACAAATTTTCTGAATTTATTTACAAGAATTTTAATTGGGCTGTGATTGAGAATGGACTGAAATGGAGGAACAACGAAGCAAACAGAGTACGAACTATCTTTTTTTTACTTCGACTATGCATGAATTATCTATCTATCTATCTATCTTTTTTCTATTTGTATGCCTGTATGTATATTTACATATTGTATACGCACACTTGCAGTCATATTCACACATACATACATACATACATACATACATACATACATACATACGCTCGAAAGAAGGGTATAAAATCAATGCATCTTCTCGATAGTCACTTATGGAGCTTAAACATGGAACCTAACCAAGAGACAGATCCGCAAATTGAGAAGCATGCAATGTGCACAGGAAAGAATCAGGATAGTGTTTTTTAACCTGAGAGACTGCCCCGGAATAGTAACACCCCAAGACTCATTATCATGGCCTGCAGACATGTGGACACGCCCTGAAAGTTACCCCAGTTATGGGTTAAATAACCACCACCACCACCACCACCACCACCACCATCATCATCATCATCATCTGCCTTTCAACGTCCGTCATTGGACATAGACCTTCCCCAGGATGTGCCACACTTCCCTATCAAGGGCGTCGCAGAGCCAGTACTTTCTGGATTTGTCCAGCACATCCCTCCATCTAATATTCTGCCAGCCTCGGTTGCACATGTGATCTCTGGGGATCCATGTCGTGAGTCGTGATATCGATCGGTTGTCTGCCATTCGTGCAACACGGCCAGCCCACTGCCATTTGAGATTTTTAATGGATTCCATGATGTCTCTGACTCATGTATTTTCCCAGATGTACCTTGTGGTCTCTCCATGTGAGGTCCAGCATAATTCTTTTATGTACACGTTGCATGGTTCTCAGTTTGCAAATCTGTCCCTTGGTTAGGTTCCATGTTTCAGCTCCATAAGTGACTATTGGGAGGATGCATTGGTTATATACCCTTCTTTTTAGGATTGATGGGATCTTCTTATTTTTGAAGGTTGAGCTTGCTCTGCCAAAGGCTTGCATCCTAGTGTGATAATTCGCTTGATTTCTTCTTCTTTTGAGGATCTCATGGAGATTTGTTGTCCTAGGTAGATGTAGTGAGCTACTTTCTCCAGTTCTGTGTCCTCGATTTTGATCTTAGTGTTTCTATCTTCAATGTGGTTGTTGCACATGATCTTTGTCTTGCTGAAGTTCATGTGTAGGCCGACTTTCTTGCTCTCTTCATTTAGTTCATCTATCATTAGTTGGAGGTCGTATTGGTTCTCTACGAAAAGGGCAATGTCGTCTGCAAATCTGAGGTTGCTCGCCATCTATTCTGATTCCTGTACTCTCCCAGTCTAGTCTTCTGAAGATCATCTCAATGCAGGCTGTGAAGAGTTTAGGTGAGCTGGTATCACCCTGTCTTACTCCTTTCTGGAGCTGGAAGGGGTCCGAGTCTTTCTGTAGCCAGATAAAGGAGCTGCAGTGATTGAATATATGTGTCAGCACTTCGACATACTGGATCTACACCTTGTCGAGTGATGGCATCCATGACCTCAGGCAGGGATTTCTACTGAGTCGAACGCTTAATACAATCAATGCATCCTCCTGATAGTCATCTATAGAGATTAGACATGGAACCTAACGAAGATACTGACCCACAAACTGAGAACCATGCAATGTGCACAGGAAAGAATCGTACTCAACCTCACATGGAGAGATCGCAAGATAGCATAATATATCAAGGAGAAGACAGGAGTTTGAGAATGATAGAAACCAATAGAAAACTCAAATGGCAATGGGCTAGCCATGTTGCAAGAATGGCCGATAACTGATGGACACAAAAGAGATAAAAAAAAAACCTGGAAGGCTCCAGCTCTTGGCTTTGTGAGCTAGAATGTGCGAACCATCCGTATTTTTTTCAAGAAATAGACGATACCTGCGATACTGTAGTGATCGTTCGTGAGCTTCACAGACTGGATATTATCATAGTAGTCCTACAATAAACGACTTCCAGATAGTGGATCACTGATGGAGGGACACTATACCTTCTGGAGGGGCAAGGGCATCGAGAAAACTAGGGAAGTCGGGGTGGATTTACCGCAAGGAACAACCAGTCTCACATGACTGAACCTCCAACGGGCGGCACAGAGATAATCATCGATATATTCCTCTCTACATTGGACGGTCTTGTAAACGTAGTATGCATCTACGTACGAACAATGCAAGTCACACCCGAAGTCAAAGACCAGTTCTATGAACAATTAAGTAGCGTCGTCAACAGAATCCCATTATCAGGGCATATTTACCCTCTGAGAGACTTCAGCGCTTGGGTGGATGCAGACCAGGAGTGAAACGCGATAGGTTACTGCAGCATCGAAAAAATGAACTAGAATGGTTAGAGGCTCCTTGAGCTCTGTTGCTACAACTGTGTATGACGGACACCTACTTATAGAATAACACAGATTGCAAATCATCCTGGAAACATCCTTGGTCAAATAATTGATATCAGCTGGACTCGGTCATCACCAAACGTGACTCCCCAAACAGCATTCGCAATACTAGAGCTTATCACTGTGCCAAATGTGACACTGACCACCTCTTGATTGCTTTGAAGGTAAAACTAAAATCAAAGAAATTCTAGAATTGTCAGCCAACCCAGATAAAAATCAGGAGTCCATTGAGCGTGGAGATTAGCTGTAAGTGTGATCCAAGTCAGCAAAACCTGATAGCTGACTGTGAGAAGGCCAAACAAAGTGCACGTCGATGTGCAAATGACTTCTGGCTCCAACTATCAGATAACACCCAGTGGGCATCGGACATCGGCAACATCAGGAGCATGTACGAGGGCATTGAGCAAGCAACAGGCAAACCAACAAAGAAGTCTGTACTCCTGGTGAAAAAATCCCATTACAACAACAACAACAAGGGTAGTGATTTCGGACAAGGATAAGCAGATTGGACGTTGGGTTGAACACTACGTGAACATCTGAAGAGAAAACTCTGCTGCTCAAGAAGCGCTCGATATCGAAGACGTCTATTCTGGAAGAGCTGGGCCCTGAACCTACCGTACAAGAGCTCAGTAAAGCCATTAGTGCCCTTGGACGTGGAAAAGCACTGGATAAAGGTAGGATACCGCTTGAGATCATTAAATGCAGGAAGTCAGCTTTGCCGGAACCACCTCTCGAGCTCGCATCTCTGCTGGAGAGAAGGTAAAGCACCCCAGGACGTGCGAGGCGAAGATCGTTACTCTCTCTCTCTCTCTCTCTCTCTCTATATATATATATATATATATATCTGTCTCCCTCTCTCTCTCTCTATATATATATATATATAAGGGCGACTGCAGTAACTGCAACAGCTACCAGGTTATCTCCCTGCTGAGCATCAAGGACAAAGTCTTCTCTCAAGTGGTTATAACTCGACCTTGCTGATCGTATCTCCCAAGACTCACAGTGCATGTTCAAGCCTGAGAGATCCACAGTCGACAGGATTTTCTCTGTCAGCTCAAGGGGAAATGTCGTGAACAACAGATGCCATTATACATCGCCTTCAACGATCCAGCAAATGCACTCAACCTCGTGAACAGGAGAGATCAGTTCCAGCAACAGAAGATTCCCCACCCCCGCCAAACAGTTGCTTAGCATCACCACCTCATTCCACGAGGACACGTAGGGTGTGATCAGCTACGGCAGAATAACCCCAGAGCCCTTCATAATTTAGGCATAAAACTTCATTTGGTATCGTTTTTCCACTGCTGATGCACTTGGTGAACATACATTCTACACAGGGTGCTTTCGAGAAGTAGGGGAATGTTATTTAACTTGGCCTGGCTGACGGCCAAGACCAAGGTTCTCACGGTTCTCATCAAAGAAATGTTCTTCGCCGATGACGCAACCCTGAACTGGCACAACGAGGAGGACCTCCACTAGCTGATTAACCAGTTTGCCCATGCCTGCTGGTAGTTTGGACTGAATAAGCCACTCATCCTACTCTCAACTGTCTCTCGTCCGACCAGGGCATTATCATTATCTCATGAGATAGTCAGATGCCTACAATGTATGTATGTGTGTATGTATCCAGGTCTGTTGATATCTATCTATCTATCTATCTATCTATCTATCTATCCTAGTTCATAGCTATCTATCCACATATTCATATCTATCTATCTATCTATGAGGCAAGTTTCAAGCCGTTTAATACTAACGAAAAATATCCTAAAAAATCTAGGACAATGATGAATTACTTCGCTTCAAACTCCACACACTTATTCCAGCGTCTTTGTAATCTCACTCACTTATTCCAGCATCCCGTCCACTCTTCAGAATAGTCTGCAGAGTCCTCTTTCGGGATCACCACCAATTGTCTCGTTGCGTTCTCTTTAATTTTGTCCACGGACTGGTCTGCTTTTTAACGGCAGTTTCAGCTTTGGAAATTATTTTTTTAGCTCCAGAAATCGCAAGGAACCAAATCTGGACTGTAAAGGTGCTCACAGACCTCAGTGATATTTTGCCTAAAAATCCTGCACAAAACGTTGTATTCTGAACGTCTCGTGTCGAATTTATTTGCATGGTAAATTTGGACCAACACTTTCCGATTTTTGTGTATACATTTCCAATGTGCAATCTGATTGGAAACCGTCAACTAAAACTCTCACTGGAATTATCATTATAGGTTCCTTCAGTTTTTATGTTGGTCTGGCTGGCTATGTATGCACTGCGCGTAAAGACCGCTCCGATTACATTTAGAGGATTGGAAGTTTGAACATCCCTTAAGTTTTCTTGTTGGGGTTCAGTTTGCAATGCAAGTTGATCTTTTAGTTTATATATAGCAGAATTCACGTTCTGTTAGGGAAATTCAGACTTTCTTTCTAATAATCATTGGATTGCCCACGTCTATCAGCCCCGTAAATGCCAGATTTGGGCTTCCTGTAACTTCTGGCTTTTCTCAAAGGAATTTTAGATCGCGGACGAAATCAAGGGAAACGCAACAAGACTACAAACGGCGAAACTGAAAGGGTACTTTTCTTTAATAAGTGAAAAAAGGCGACCCCATTAGGTGAATGAACTACTATTTAACTGTTGTATTAACAAATCTGCTTATCACAGAGAACTTATGCGGATTTTTTCTTATTTTAATAGGGAAAAATCAACTTATCATCAGCGAAACAAACTGTGGCTCTATTGCTAAAAAATAAGTGAGTATATAATTAAAACTGTTGTATTGTCTCCTAAATATAAACAGTAGTTATTAACCCATTGACTGCGAAAGGAGTAGCCCAGTTGTCGTGTCTTGAATGTGGTGATTTCTTTGTTTATACTGAATGGTGCAAAATGAGCTGAAGGCTTTGTGTTCTCTTTAAACAATGGAACCTTCCACTTGAAGTTGAGGACAGAAAAATATATAGATTCAACCAGAAAGGTCGTCAGTAGCTTTGAGTGGCTTGGAAATTTCCATCGTTCGTAGTTGAGCCATAAAACTGCAACCGAAATTTCCGTCATCTGCAGTTGAAAATTATTCATTTTTGGGTCACATTTATGATTGCATTAGTAAAGAATGACACCACTATAAATATTAAATTTTAATGAGAAATGGTACTGAGCACTCTTTGAATACCATGGTCACATTTTCTTGATAATGACCAATGATAGTCGAAAGATCCCAACTTTGGAACGTTTTGCAAAAAAACTTCAATGACATAAATAAGAAGTTTGTACACAAACTAAAAAAATTAACGAAAAGATTAAATAGAGTTTGTCTGTTATTTTTAACAGTATATGTGTAAATACAATATATATATATATATATATATATATATATATATATATATATATATATATATATATATATATATATTCACAATTTGTAAAAAACAAATAGAAAACGAATGGAAACAAATTTTATCCGTTGTAGATGTTTAATCGAAGTACTCAATATTTTACACAGTAAATGGAGTTATTAATATACAAAAAGGATTACAAGGATATGTACCCGGTGAATGTAAACATATCGTGCCTCTTGCACTCGTCAGCAACCGATCGTTATAGTAATTATGTATATATATATATATATATATATATATATATATATATATATATATATATATATATATATGTATGACCTACATAGGCACGTCTGTGATAGGTGCCAGTGTAGCAAATATATTATTTCATCATATTTAAAGCTCTACTCGAAGTAAATGTCTTTGTACGGAACACTTTTAGGTAAAAAAAAACAACACATTGTATATTGAATTATTGCTTTGTACTCTGATACATATAGTCTAGAAAGCTTCATAGCTTTGAACACTAAATATTGAAAAAAGAGTTTTTTCAATATATATATATATATATATATATATGCGTACATAATCACGAGTGTAAGAGAGAGAGAGTGAGAGAGAGAGAGAGAGAGAGAGAGTGTATGGTTTATTCAAAAAAATAATCTCTAAGAAATTCAAATGAATACGTAATTTCTCTCACGAGTAATAACTTATAGTCAGTATTTTTGCTGTTATTTTAACCTACAGTTGAACATCGTCCATTAATTTTGTCGATTTGTATGAATTATTTTCTCCAGTCTTCATGTTCGAGGCCACGCCTTATTCTACAGTGTTTCCGATCCTAACTGGGTGAAAGAGTTGAGGGGAAAAGAATTAATCAAGACGTTGACAACTCGAATCAACACTGTGATGACACCGTTTAAGAACAGGTAAGTTACGAATTGAATAAAAGATAATTTCGCCGAAAGATCCATGTTGAAATACAGGTATACAATCTCTTATTCGGAATTCTGAAAACCGAAAACTGAACATATCATCCGCCTACCAAAGCTCGCCTTTGGTGCCGAACATGATCCAACGAAAACTACGCTCAACCAAAGTTGTCTGTAAGGCCTTGTGGAGCATTCTCATGGATATTTTGCATATTTGGTGTTTTTTTTTTAGACTGAAAATGTTAAAAAGGGATGCAGATTCACCTATGGGCAATAATGAAAAGCAGAAAAGAAATAATCTGTCATTATCGGTATAAATATCATTGCCATTTCGTAATCCGGGAAATACTGATTTTTGAAGTGTCCAACCTCAAGGATTTTGGATAAGAGATTTTTTTAAAAACCTGTGATAAAATTTAAAAAATTTCCTCATCATTTTCTGTTATGCTCATGAAATTCACATTTATTCTCTATTCTATCTCAAATACTTGTGTATTATGATTATTTTATACCTATTTAGGAGAGCATCACAGTAATTAAGCATCGTTCGTAGTTGAGCCATAAAGCTGCAACTGAAATTTCCGTCATCTGCAGTTGAAAATTATTCATTTTTGGGTCACATTTATGATTGCATTTGTAAAGAATGACATCACTACAAATATTAGATTTTAATGAGAATTGGTACTGAGCACTCTTTGAATACCACGGTCACATTTCTTGATAATGACCGATTATTTTCTGTTTTGCTCATGCAATTAACATTTATTCTCTCTTCAATTTCAAATACTGGTGTAGAATTTAATTCCCATTTAGGAGAGCATCACTATAATTAAGTATGTACACCTTTCTATATGAGGCCAGATCCTTGGTCATGTGCCGGTGTCATCTACACATAGTTGCGCACTTCCATCAACGTTGCTTCTGCGCCACTCTTAGTGCAATAGAGCTACTTCATCACTAACATGGAGATCCTAAAGTTATTCAGGGCCACAAGAATTTAGGTTATGCCGCTAAAGACCCACCTGCGGTATGCAAGCCACGTTGGCCTGATGAAGGAGTGTTGTCTTCCAACGACCCTACTGTTTGCAGAACTTGTATCTGACCGGCAAGGAAGTAGAACCTCATAGATTAGATACAAGAACTCTTTAAAATACCTTCATCTCTTGTGGAATTAATTCTCACCAACTGTTTTCAAAACGAGTCATTTTATACACTGATTTATTCGGACCAGTTTTTGTATCTTGGTTGTTATTGTCACAACATTTCTTACTTTTGTAACCTCGAACTTTCTTCGAGTTGTTGTCGTAGTCAATAGGGAATTTCGAACCAAGCCAATTCAATGCACGGAGGTAGATTGTTCTCATTCTGCTTTCGATGCTACGGGATACCTTGTTAATTCTTCCTAATTAATTCGCTCATATATTTTTCATCTACGCATATTTGCACACTTCCATCAACGTTGCTTCTGCACCACTCTTAGTGCAATAGAGCTACTTCATCACTAACACAGAGATCCTAAAGTTATTCAGGGCCTCAAGAATTTAGATTATGCTGCAAAAGACCCATCTGCAGTAGGCAAACCACGTCAGCCAGATGAAGGAGTGTTGTCTTCAAACGACCTTTCTGTTTGGAGAACTTGTATCTGACCGGCAAGGAAGTAGAGCCCATAGATTAGATACAAGAACTCTTTAAAATACCTTCATCTCTTGTGGAATTAATTCTCGACAACTGTTTTCAAAACGAGTCATTTTATACTGATTTATTCGTTCTCTTTTGATATGAATTAGAACAAAAAATATTGAAGAAGAGAGAATATCAGTCAATTTGGATATAGTTGTCAAAAGAAATGGATTTATGATTTTGATTTTAATTTTCTTTCTATCCAAACTGTCTGCTGAGCAGCTTGCTTAGTGGAAGTTGTAGTGGGGAGTAAAGTCTAAGGTGTCAGACAGTGGGGGTATTGGGTAGGAATATCGAAAGGTCGACGTGTTGTTCAGGTTTCTTTTTTCTTCTAAATTTTAGTAAAATGCATCATCTATAGAACCATTATCCCCCTTTCTCTATGACTAGAACATACCAACAAAAATAATTTTGGTTTTTATGTGAGATAATTCTTGTGTCACTCATCTGATGTCATCATACACGAAAGAGTGGGAGGAGGAAAGTCACCAGGTATATGAGAGACAAATTTACTTTCTTCCAAATCAAATTTAAAAAAAAATTGCTCGATGTTTGCGAAGGGTGAGTTACGTAATTTGATTGAAAAATGACAAAAATTGTGCAAACAATATTGCCAGTTTAAAACAAAGTCTGTTCTTGTTTCTTCCTTTAGAATATCGATTTGGGACGTGAGCAACGAAAATTTGCGCTCCTCGATTTACGAGGATTTGACGCAAGATCCGAACATTACACAAAAGATGTTCATCATGGCTCACAGAAAAGATCCAAATACGCAGCTCTTCTTCAATGAAAACATGGTCGTCAATTATGGTTTTAATACAGTGGTAAGTAAGCAATACGTACCATTGTTGATACTTTTCAAGTACAAGACTATGCATGACGGAATTCCGATAAGAGGCTATCTTTAATATCTTAGTTTTACTTAGATTTTTAATTACTTCTCTTGCACTCTCTCTCTCTCATCCTGTCACAAATACATACGCACACAATCATACACATGTATATAAATCTATATATATCCATGTGTATATTGTGGGCGAAACGCTTTTCAATGAGCGTACAGGTATCACACTCTGACCCTTTGCAGAGGGAGCGACATTTTGATCCTAGGCAGAGCACACAGATGCCACTAGGTAGGTAAGTATCTTAATTAGTGAAGACATTAGGCGAAGACATTTAATAAATGCATTAGTCAAACCACCATATGTTTATGTTCAAGATGGGTGGCGTGTGTTAGTATGCATGTGTCCACACACCCACGACCGAGTGGTGCGTGTATATGCATGTACGAAAGTGAAATTAGTTTCTTGATTGTCCTACTATTGGTGGGACGGCTTTTTGCGCATTTAGCTGCAAGCTATCTGAATTTAGCGACAAGCTGTCTGCATTTATTTGCAAGCTCTTTCATGTCCTTGAAGTTGAAAGAGTGACCATGCATCTGAAGTGAGAATAATAAACCATATGTTTATTTCATAACGAAGAGACTTAGTTTTTCGCTGTCAAAATGAAACCAGTTTTTCTCCATAGATCTGCAAGTGTTCTTTCTTCTACCTGCGACTTAATAAAATCTACGTCACCCAAAGGTGTCGTCGTGCTTACCTAGTCTGTCTGTAATTAATTTTGCCTTGAATCTTCCTTCGTTACACGATAATTAAGCTGCAATGTCCTTGGTATGTGCATATGAAAAGATATGCACCGAGGTTATGCAAAATGTCAATTTTCGGGGCCATGACTAAACGCATGCAACAGTTATGCAACACATGTGGAGAGCCTCAAGTGGGGGATTCCGTTAATCTTCATAAGGAGGACACCGATATCTACACTACGGTTAATAACGCAAGCCGAATCCCCCTACCCATTGAACTTTCTGACTGGCCTGGCAGCGAGTAAAAAAAAATGAATGAAGCAAGGAAGCCATGATAATTGACAGAGGCTAAAATCAGCTTAGTAATTAAGTTTCTATAAAAAGATTTTATGATTCGGCGTCTCACCATGCAGTACTGTCCTTCACGTGGCCGCGGGCCACATGCAGCCTGGCGGACCACCCGTGGCCAGTGACCAAGGCCGACTCTAAATAACATCGTACGGCCAGCGACCAAAGCCGGCTCGAGATTGCGTAAAAAAGCAAACATATTTGGTATGAATATTTATTTTTCAACAATTTTGACCAGCCAGACTTTAAAGATATTGTTGTGTCAAATCAAAACCAAGTATCTCATTAATTGCAGTGCTAATAAAAAAACTTCTTTCATACTACATTGTTCAACCAATTCTGCTTTATCCCATGTCTCAACCTCCTACGAAATTCATTGGAAACGTTCGGAGATATTGTGTGGACTAACAGACAAACAAACAAACAGAACAGACAGACATTGGTGCGCACATAACCTTCTTCTGACTTCGTTGATAGGTAATTTACCTCTGCCAACAAAGTTGGTGAGGCATATATATTATTCCGTGATTTGCCGTTCGTCTTCCCATCAGACATCTCCAAAAATTCTCAAAGAATTTCAATAAATTTATAGTCTTTGAGAGCTGCAACAATTCAATTCAGTTGAAGATACTGCTGTGTCAATCCAAAGCCAATTATTTTTGTAGTCTTAAAAAACACCGACAGCCCCGCCACACACACACACACAATATATATATATATATATATATATATATATATATATATATATATATATATATATATATATATAAGTGCAAATTGCGTATTATATATGTGGATAAGAAAAAGAAGTCAGAGTCTATTTGTTGTACAAGAGATGTAAACGGGGCTCTGGTGAAGTTTCGACGGGCACAGCAAATAAAGATACGCTACAATTATTTAGTTTGGTGGGGAATAACGAAAAAGACCTAGAACCACTCCGAAGTAAATGGTGGAGACAAGGTGCTAGGATGACTCATTTTTCTTGAACTTTCAAATTGCGTGAATTTTGGGGGAGCACCTCGTACACTACGCGTAAAATCGATTTCAAGCGGAATGAATTCTTTTATAATACGCCATGTTTAGATGTGTTTTTTATTTATAATATTTGTCGAGGGAGATAACTGTTAAATGCTAACTATAGAGTAGTCACCCTTATTAATTTTTATTCCTGCAAATGCATACAAAATCTGGGTTCATTCTGATTGAACTTAAACAAGCAAAAGCGGAGCCACAATGTTTTCGATATTCCAAGTACAGTGTAATCGCAAAATTATTTGAATGATACTCTCATTTTTTTGACTGCATGAATGAAATAGTTGTTTTTTGAAACGGATGAAAAAGCCATGAAAAAAACTGGCTCAAGTGAAGGCTACATCTCTTTTCAGGCACTGGAAGACCGTGCCAACATGTATCAAGATGCTGGACTACCTCTTCAAGGAATTGGGGTCCAGTCTCACATGAAAGGAAATATTGACGTTTTTGTTGTAATGGTAAATATATAGTTTGTCTCTCATTTTCATGTTTTGATGGAATAATACGTTTGTTTAATAATTCTCTATAATGGGTACGGAGGAAAAGCCAAAACATGTCAGAGGGTTAAAGGAGGATATTTTGTTGAAAATTCCATTTTCTGTATGAATTTATCGGATTTTGATGTAAAATTATTTTGGCTAAATCAGTTGTTCCCTATCTTTTCAATGCCTTTCTCAACCTTTGTCAATAAGATTGATAGTTTCCCTCTTTCATTTAAGTAAGTTGTAACAAAGAATAATTTCTAATAATCTAATTATATATAATTAGACAGCTTTATTATAGGATTCATTTTATTTTTCAACCGTACATCTGCTGCTGTGTATTCGTTACTCAGAGAAAGCAAGCGAAAATAATTAGGAACGCAACATTCATCACGACTTTTATTTTTTATCTAATAGCCTTAATCACCCTTTGACTACTTCAAACCTCTCTCCGTTTTGGGACTCCCCGGTTGGCATGGCGAAAAACAATGACTTATTAAAAAAGAGTTTATGTTGATGAAGAAGTGTGTTGTGTGAGTGTATGGATTGGTAAGGAAACATGTTTATTTCCTTATGTGAAAACATTTCTGGGTTGATAGAGCGCAATATTTCGGTACAAAAAGTATCAGTTATGCAAAAGTATCAGTTATGCTACTCGTGCATGTGTCAAAGGCTGAAGCGAAAATATTATTAACGCAAAACAGTTGTGACTTATCTACGTCAGTGACTTATATACAAAACACAGTAGCTTTGATTGGCGTAGCGGTAACAGCGCGGTCAATGGAATCGACGACCCAGGTTCAAACTCCAGTTTTATGTCTGCTTCTCACTAAGGAGTAAAAACAGTGCATTTTGGGTTCTCCAGCCTTGGGAAGGACAACTCTGATTCTAAACTAGGAAACGGAGCTCCTTTAAGGCGGTTTGGCACCCAATTTAACGTCTTCCACTTTGCTTCCCTCTCTAAAAAATACGTGAAGCTTTATTCGTGGATCGTTGGCCACGAGAGGCCGAGAGGGGGATTTTGACGGATGGGCATACCCAGGATCTCCATACGCTTTGCCCAGGCATGTGCCTTGGGAGGGGGGACAGTCCAATGTTGGTCCATTGTAGAGTCAGAACGGAGGTTACACATGTCCCAGTACATTTGATTGATATATTTTTTCTTTATTTCTTTTCATTCGGTGTACAGCGTCGCCTGAACGAAGTAGCTAAAGCCGGAATCCCAATATTCATATCAGAGTTGACCTATGAACACAAGGATGTCCAACAACGTGTGATGTCCTACGATAATCTCTTGCGAATCTATTTCAGTCACCCGGCTGTTGAGGGTATTAATTTTTGGACGGTATGGAGCAGTGGCTGGAGACACACAGCTGCATTGCTAGATAAACATTTTAACGTAAGTCTGATTTCTCCATTGATATTTTTCAGTGTCTACAGTATCTTGTCTGCTTCTATTTTTCTTTATTATTATTACAATTTGGAATCTCACACCAGTTGCCTGGTGGTAACCGCTGGAGTTTGAGTGACAGCAAGTCTCCTCAAGTCTCCAGCCCTCCTCTCCTAGTACTCATAGGTTGCAGTAATTCTGCGATTTACAGTTTCACACCGGTTGCCCAGTGGTTATCGCTGAAGGCTGAGTGACAATAAGTCTCATCAGGTCTTCAGCTAACGTCTCCTCTCTCTTTTACCTATCATGTCAGGGCTACAATTCGTTGCAGTCCTTATATCTCTAGCAGCTTCCTCAGTATCCGTGCAGTTCCCAGTAGTGCTGTGGTCTGTACGGTCTCAATCCTTCCCCTAATCCCGATCTCCTCCAGTCTCACCCTCAGCGTTTTGGGGACAGTTCCTAGTGCGCCCACTATGACCGGTACTACCCTGGTTTCCATGTTCCACATCTTCCTCAATTCTCTTGCTAGGTCCTGGTATTTTCCCCGTTTTTCACTCTCCTTCTTTTTTACTCTATATAATAATAATAATAATAATAATAATAATAATAATAATAATAATAATAATAATGATGATGATGACGACGACAACAACAACAACAACAACTTCCGAAAGGTAGTTTTCTTATCACATTATAGAGAATAATGCTTAGGGTGAAAGAGCTAGTGTAACGGCATTTTTGCTGATATCACTGCTGCAAAAGTGAAGAGTTCGGTCTCGGTTCAGTAGGTTTGTTATGGAAAAACGATCACCAATAATAAACCTTGGAGAGGCCCAAACTTGTTCCTAATGATAAAGAACTGTCAATAGCAGTGGCCAACGACCCCCGAACAACGCTTCAATTATTTTTTGGAGACTAGAGGACTCCATCAGCAACCGTATCACGTCATTCCAAGGCAATGGGAAAGGTTGAAAGGTTGGAATAATGAACTGAATGGAATGCCAGAGCCACATATCTCAGCTGACCGGGTCCAAGTTTAGAGAATTAAGACGATGTACTGAAGCATCCACCATGTTTATTCGACATTACTCCTAGAGATTTTCAGCATTTTGGACTTCGTATCTGTAATAAAAGGTTCAATAGTAAAGAAACCGTAATTCGTGTTCTTACAAAATTAGTGACCACTAAACCTAAAGAATTGTATCGAGATGGGATATTCATCATCATCATCATCATGATCATGATCATGATCATCAGTAGCAGTAGTAGCCTTTTGGACATAGACCTTCCCCAAGATTTGCCAGACTTCTCTATCATGGGCGTCGTGAAGCCATTACTCTCTGAATTTGTCTAGTTCGTCTTGCCATCTCATATTTTGCTGGTCGCAGTTTCGAATATGATTTCCGGGGATCCGCCTTGTGAGTCGTGATGTCCAGTGGTTGTCTTACATTCTTACCAGTTCATTGTAATTTGAGTTATTTAAAGGATTCTTTAGTATCTCTGACTGCTGTTTTTTTCCTCTAGTATATAGCGCTTTTTGTTTTGTAATCTCTCCATATGATGTTGAGCATGATTCTCCCATGTGCACGTTTCTTGGTTCTCAGTTTTAGGGGCAATCTTTTGGTTATATTCCATGTTTCAGCTCCATAGGTGACTATCAGGAGGATGCATTGGTTGTAGACCCTTCTTTTGAAAACTTTATTTGATCTTAAAAGTTGAGTTTGCTATACAGAGAGTTTGTCATCCTCAATTGATTCTTCGCTTGATTTCTTCTTCTTTCGAGGGTTTCATATAGAATCGTTGTCCTGTATAGATATAGTGATTTACTCTACAGGTCTGCGTTTTCGATTTGGATTTTTGTGTCTTTGTCCTCAATAAGTTTAGAAACCGTCAACCAAAACTGCCAACATAGTTTTCAAGTTGATCAGGCCGATTGACTGACTGACTTTCTGGCTGACTGTTTATGTATGTATCACACACCCAGGCTGCACAAATGGACATTTTAAACATTTACTCCTTACTATACCTAAAAACGTTTTTTACCCTTTCTCCCAAATAGGTTTTTAGTGTGTGGTCCAGTTTGTAATTTAAGTTTATGCTAAATTGATATCTTGTGTCCAGCTGAGTTTACGCATTTTCCAGATTTTTTTAACCCAAGTTGGTCATGTGACAGTTTTTATTGACTGACAAACCAGACCTGTGTTTAGATGGTCGTTGGAAAGGGGTTATTGCTTCCAATGTTTATGATTGATTCTTTATAACTTCTGTTGCTGTGTTATCATTCGTCTTGCTATTCGAAAACGACATTTCATATATAATAGCTAGTTGTGTAATTGCCATCAGTACCGTGTTTGAAATCAGGTAAAAGGCATGATTTCAAATGTGGATGTTGGGCAGATCCTAATTTTTTCTCTCGATTCGCACTGCATAATCTTCTTACTTTCGTTTCTTCTCAATCTATGAACCCCCTTTTTTTCATCTGCCATTCGTAATATTTTCGAGAACAGAAGCCTACGTCTTGCATATAAGAGAATAATCCTTGAGAAAGGTGTGATTGCTTCTAAGTACAGTGTCACCCATAGTGACAAATGTAGAGTTTGTTCATAAATAATATCTGATGAGACCCGTTTTGATTGTGTAATATTCCACGAGAAATAATGAATTCCTGCTATGTTTGGTTCAGAAGGGAATTCACTTCCTATAAACAAAATGGTGGGGTTGTACTCATTCATTAGCGATACTGTATCTTTTTATGGTCGTCTATCATAAGTAATGAGAATTTAATTACAATCATTTTTCGAATCCGATTAAAAATTACTGTAATGTACTTAAAATCCCATTTTTGTGGCCTTGTGCCAGACTAACTTGGTTGCAGTAATTACCTTAAATTAAGACCTTTTTTTTTCTTTCCAGGTAAACGAAGTGGGGAAACTTTTTCTGTCGCTGAAGGCTGAATGGTCGACGTCCCCAATTGAATACGATTTGTCTGAAAGGGTGAAAGATTTCTCGGTGTTTCTGGGCGATTATCGAGTGGAGCTGATTAAATTGGGTCGAACCATTTGGGAGAAGTCTTTGAAGATCGAACGTCCGGGTTCCACAACCACTTTAGTGATTGAAAGCCCCCATCGATGGGTGACGGAGTCGGAGGATGAGATGGAAGAGGAGGAGAAGGAGTGGGAAGAAAGGAGAGAGAATGGAATACCGACAGAGAAGGAGTCATAGTGGATGAATAGGAAGAGAAAGTGAACACATGAGACCAGGTGGAGGTCACACGGGTGGATTAGGGGTATCCAGATCGTCTTTTTTATACATATATACTTTTTGATAAACTTGCTCAAAAATCGCCCTTTATGGCATATAAGCCCGATGTCAAGCCACTTCTTGTTTATAGCATTTATTGTACAATTATCTTTTTATTTCTCTCATTTACTTAAAAAAACTTTAATGAATGATCGGGTTCAACAACCTTGTTGATAATTTGAAGCTTCACTCGGGGATGGTGTTGGAGTTGGAGGACGTGGTGGTGGAGGAGATGGTTCGGAAAGAAAAGAAAAAGATCGGTATTCCGCTAGAGAACAATGTTTTGTGGATGAACAGGAAAAGGCATGAGACAAAGTGGAAGAAGGGGTACCGAGATTGTCTTTTTCTTTCTTTCTGATGAACTCGCATAAAAAAAAACTGCCTTTGGTGGTCTAAAAGCCCGATTTCAAGTCATTTCCTATTTATAAAATTTATATTATAATTATTTGTTTATTCCTTTTATTTTCTTATTAAGAACTATAATTAGCAATTCATGCAGCTGGACTTATGTCCCTTGGACAGTCATTCATTATTTTTTTTATCAAATGTATTACTATTATTAAACCTGTGGCCCAATCGAACTGAAATTGCTCTATTCTACAAATCAGAGCATTTTGATTGTTTTGCGCTAACAAAATTTGAAAGAAAATGGATACCGGAAAACGAGGAGCCATAGAGAATAAACGGGATAAAGAACGAAACGTGAGACACGGGGATAGTCACTGGAATGGAGAAGGGATATCGTGATCGATATTGTATGAATGCCTAAAGGTTCTTCGTCTATACCAGGTTTGAATCGAATCATAGCGTTCATGAGAAAAGAAGAATAAAGAGAATGAACGAAGGAAGAGGAATGATTTTCTGAAAGAAATAAGTAAAGAAAGAAAGCAGATTATACAGTGTTCATGATTAATATATACACATCATATATATTTAAAACTTTTTCGTTTCCCGATGAATCATTCAGTATTTTGATTGATATTTTCCATTTTTTCTGACGTTTTAAGGGAGATTAATAGGGAAATTCAATAGGAAACAAATAATCTAATTACAGAAACCAATTTTGACGAATGTTTTCAAACGTTTTCAAAAATTGCAAGTACAACTTATGAGATTTTGAAGAGAGTCTGTTCTTTTTCTTGTGTTTTTATAAACTCGTTTTAAAAATGCCTTTGGTGGCCTTTAAGCTCGATGTCAAGCCACTTCCTGCTTATAAAACTTATACTTATTTGCTTTTTTCTAAAATCTGTAATTAGCTGCTGGTGTTATGTCCCTTAGACAAAGATTCATTTTTGTCAATTCATATTTAAATGAGTTTATCACTCAGATACGATTTGACTGACTCAACGGTAAATGGCTCTCTTCTCCAATTTTGGGCATTTCAACGGTATACACTACCAGATATTGCGCTACGATGAGCTGTTTCTCGCTGTGTTGTAGTAACAAACAGACAGACAAACACAGAACTCGGATCTTTATGATGTAGATACCGATCTTTTACCTTTGACTTCAGTTCGTTGGGTATTTTTGACGATAATACTCCCATTTTTTCTCTTACGTTGGCTACAACTTCAACGGACCCTACTCGGGCTCCACATATCACCCGTTTGCAACAGGTGAATTAAACTAAAAGGTGACAAGCACCCGAAGTGGTGTCACTCACTTCATCCTGCGCTATTTTACACATAACTAAGGTGGATTTATACCATTGCAAATTTTACGTATTACCGACAAATTCTTGTTGCCAAACCCCAGTTCAAGTCGGAGTCTGGAGTTGACTTTGTATCCTTACCGGGACAACAAGAACAAGAACAGTCCTCGCCTACTTTAGGAGAGTAGAATCTCCATTGATTGTCTGTCCCATCACGTAAAATCCAACCGACGTATAAAATTAACATTTCCCTACCATGATTTGGAATCATGGCTAAGTAGGCAGCTCTCTTACCGACTGAGCTTGTAAATGCATTTATAAAATTGACATTTCTCTTCCGTAATTTGAAGTCATGACTAAGTGATAGCTAGTTGGCTCTCATGTCGAAAATTTATATTAGAATTACACACTGCCTTATCTCATTCTAATAAATAAATAAGTTTATCCTATTAACTATTTTTAAAAATAATTTTCTGTTTATTACAAAATACAATACAAAAGTGATAATCATCTTCAATTGGAAAAGAAGTTGGAGTGAAGTTTGATCTTGCAGCAGCTAGACTTGTTTAATTTCTGATAGGTTAGAAAAGATGGCTGACGAAATTCATATTCTGAATTTATGCTCCAACTTACGGATTCTGAACGTAGGGTGTACGTTCCATAAGGAAACCAATTTAGATAAATTGGGTGCAATTTAGAATTTGGATGTGAGGAGCAGAAAGCTTGCCGTGGCTCGAAACTAAGTCCTATTAAGGCTTAATTGATCAATTCCTAATTACTGTTAATTACTAATTTTTTTACAGATTACGTAATAACTAATGCTTACTTATTAAATCTATGTGATACAAAAGAAATAATTGCGTTGTTATAACTAAGTCTTACACAGAATTAAAAAAAACAACTTTTGTAAGTGTTCCAGTGTCCATATATCAGTATATTTTACAAAGAATTTGCCAGTTTGGACCATTTTTATTTAGCTATCGTGATGGGACATAGAAGGGAAAAGGTTGAGAACCACTGTTTTGACTAAAAACAACGAATTTTCGTCTGCTACTCTTTCTGTTTGATAGTTTCTCATTAGCGAAAGCCAAGGAGAGCCCGATTGCTGATAAACAATGGACAACTGATCATTGCAAAAAAGTACATGGACAACTACAATCTTTCTGGATTAAATGTTCCGTGGACCAAGGCCTCTGACAATGGGGTGCATTGCACTGAAACCCAGAGGGTCAAAGGTGTCCCGATACTTTCTTGGATAGAGCTGTGTATCGTGTTGAATAATAAAATAGATTGACTATCGTTATACGGCGAGCTAACATAGTATTGAGTGATAAAAGGGTTACAGCAGATGAAAACAGAACGGCTAATAGACTAGGATGTTTGTGCAGTGCGTATGTTGGGGGCGGGGAACACTCCTTTGCAACTACTCATAAAATTCCTATCGGGGTCATTGCTGTAAACAGACGAAACCATGACAGAGCCTTTTGGCAATGTACACCCACGATTTGTTTTTAGACGCCCAAATAAAACTTATATGAAAAAGGACAATCTACCGACAGTTGAGCATTGTAGAGGATGTACAAAGTTGTGCAGGCTGCTTTGCTATTCCTGGTAGGAAAGGCCTTGACTGTAACGAAGAAATCACGAAGTCAGAGGATTACCTAGGGATTCGATGTGCTACCCAGAGTGAGTAAACTGGGTTAAGTTTGAATATCATGGACCCCAGCACAATAAAAGTCCTGAGTCACATATGCAAGAGCGCCCAAGAACAGTTGAAAATGAAAGGAAACTAAACTGACCAGCAATGAGTCCCAATCTCACTCCTATTGCAAATCTTCAGAGAGAGTGGAAATCCATCATTGGGGAGAGGGATTATGCGAACATGCAGGAACTTGAACAAATTGGATTAGAAGAATAGGAAAATAGGCGCAAGAAGTGTACCAATGGCTACCAGAAACATTAGAAGGCTATCATCGTTGCCAAAAGGTGTGCAACCAAATATTAAGAATGACTGTTTCTATTACTGTCCATGTCATATTTTCTATTTCTTCATTGAAATTACTTAATTTACGTTTATTTCTGAAGATATTCTACACAACGGGTTATGCAAAAAATCAATTGTGTCAATGATCGTGATCGGAAATCTATCTATCTATCTATCTATCTATCTATATATATATCTATCTATCTATTCGTGTAGAAGAGAAACAAACACGTACACATCTATCTATCTATCTATCTATCTATCTATCTATCTATCTCAGTTTTCTTCATATTTATCTATCTATGTCAGTCTGTTCCTTCTGGTCTTTTGTTCAATTCCAAAACTGGCATTGACTTTATTTTTCTACCGTAACAAAATAAGAGCTAGAGCGAGATGTGTAAACCGATATGTAAATTTTACATTCCCCTATTATTTGAATCCATGACCAACTTTTTGCCAGGAGGCTGTCTTACTGCCTTGGCTAACAAATCTTAGATATCAACAAAAATTGATCATACAGACAGGGGCTTATTTCATTTTAACAAAGCCATTCCCATGGACTTTTGGCAAAAAGCAGCATGTGTCGATTTAAACGCCAGTAACTTGAAATCTATGAATTTTTATCGTAGTAATCTTTTGGGTTTATCAATTGAAGAAAGAATTTTTTCAATATGAAACTGGATAAAATCGGGTTTCAAAACTTGTTTACATTCGCGAACCGGTGGACTTGGAGAATTAGCATTGGGGAATTCGACCCCGATTTTCACACCCATTTTAGAATTCCACCAGAAATATACTAATGGACCGATTTCAATTAATATCTAAGGATATATTTGATTTTTAATGGATTTTCACACGAGAAGGGTATTTAGTAAGAAAATCTCATGGAAATAATTTCTTCTAGTCTACTTCTCCATTTTAATTTTATAAAAAGCTAAATGAAATATCTTTTCAGATCCAGCCATATAACACTTCTATGAAGAGAAAATAAATTCGTTGGGATTTTATTCGTTCCTGCCACCAATTTTTAACAAATTGGTTCTGAATCAGGAATAACGAATGCAAAAAACAAAACATCCTCTGTCTCTTATTATCTTTTTTTTTTTTAATTTGTCATCAAATTATTGATATTTTGGCTACTGCAAAGATTATGGCATTTTATAATCAGAAAGAATGGTGTTTTACTTATCGATAAAAATGAAGTTTCACAAAGTTTGATATACCTTTTAGAATAAGAATTTCGATAATTTTTGTTTTAATAACAGACATTACCATTATTTGTTTGTAGTAGCTGGTAACTGATTATCTTTCTTTGCTTGCTACTTAGTTCAACATGCCTCCAACACGCGATATCTGCCCATTCCAGTCATTAATCACAAGCCAACCAATACCTGACGCACTTTATGGTAGCAGGAGTTTTAAATTACATTATATTAAATAAGATCAAAGCTGACCTCTGAACTTCCATCACATGAATATTATGCATTATTCTCTATATTTCCACAGATAAGTAAGCAATATTTTTGCATAATACAATCATTTGAACATTAAATTGACTATTTTCCTTCGATTCAAATTCCCCCGAGGTGAATTCTATTTTTAAAAGATTTAAAAAAAAATGAGTTCTTTATCTCTGACGGAACACGAGTCAAAACCTCAAAAATGTTGAAATTTTTGGTCTAGAATAAACGGTGTTTTTGTTTTTCCAAATTATCCCGTCTGATTAGAAAGGGGGAAGCGGATACCAAAGCAGCAAGAGTCGCTAGACAGACGGAATATATTTTTTCAAGTACAATATGTCACTGGAAATCGTAGATTACTTTCACAAGCAAATTAAAGATGGACTGAAAGAGCAAACAATTACGAAATATTTATTAGTTAAATACTTAATTTCATTAATTCAATATTTGATATTTATCATCGTATTTACTTGAATACGATGCATTTTCGAATATAATGCACCCCCACGCTTTGAACTAAAAAATCAGTAATACGTTTTTTCCTCTTATCGTTGCTAAGTTGCAAATTCAAATGCACTAAGAACAAAAAACAAAACACAAACAGTAAAACTATCATTGTTTCAGCTTTTATTCACTAACTGTTGGTCTGGATTTACCGTAAGATCCAAAGTCTATATATTTAATAGTTTGTTACCATAATAGAGTAAAATATTGCCCGTCTATTTTCTATAGGTTCTATGCTTTTATATATATATATATATATATATATATATATATATATATATATATATATATATATATATATATATATATATATATATATATATATATATATATATATATATATATATATATATATATATATATATATATATTATTTAAAATATATAAAATCTAGCTGATTTTAGCCATTTGTAGACACTTATAGCTATATATAACAAACCATACTTGGCAACACTAGTTTTGTTCCGTTTCCAAAAAAGGAAATAAACGTGAGTGATAGGACAATCAGTAACGGAGATATCTCAGTCCGCGTGACAGATTGGAAAAGAAAGAGTTTTTCTATACGAGGAAGGGAGGGGAGATAACTCCTATGGGGGCGTAGACAAAGATTTGTGGTCAATAGCAAAGGCGAGATAAGGTGAGGTTTCTGTGAGTTCTGAAATAAATTTGGATTACAGTAAACTTTCGTCGTAACGGCACGTTTGTTTTTGTATTTTTGCAAGACTGTTGCCATGTGAATTCGTAATCTACCAAATACTGAAATAGCACCACAATTGATATATACTTAGAGATCCTGAATAAATGATTGAAATTCATTAATAAATAGATAGATGAAAAGAGAAGACTGTCTGCTGCCGGGTCAAACTCTACTCCAACTGGTGGTTACTGCAATTATTGTATGTTGGGACTTTTTTAACACTCTTTGAAGACGCATAGTAAAATGTGAATATCGTCTTTGAAGCTTTAATTCTGCTTAAAATTGCAAGGATATAGCATAGTCGTAAAAAAAAATAATTTTGTGTACTTGCAGAGGAAGACTAAGTGATTTCACACAGTGATTACGTTATTTGCCATAATAAAGAGTTCAAAGTTTTCAGCGCTCTAGCTCCATTGGTTCAGCCTGTACACATGTATAGCCATCCATCCAGACGTACAAAAAAACTGAAAAACTATGCTGATTTTCACTATGTTGATGTTGGCAGTTTTAATTTACAGTTTCTAATGAAAAGCCCAAATGATACCAAGTAAATATTAATCAATCTAAATAACAATGATTTATTCTTTTGTGTCTCATCCATTTTTATAGAAGAACTAGCTAGATTTGTCACTGTGACCCCACCCTTTAAATATTGACACAGCTCAATCAACTAGGGGAATGTTTTAAAGTAAAATGTCTTGGAAAAAATCAACGGTTCAAGGAAGGGGATGTCTATTTAGAATTTAACTATGATGCTAAAGTGGAACCGTTCAGTAAACATCTACTTACCAGCTGGAAACAGCCTGATAGGGTGGATTATATCTGGTCTGATTGAACGATGTTTTCTATCCTACCCACACAATCAATTTTCTGTGCCCCACACGATTAATTTTAACACTGAAATACCTATCTTATGTACACCGTTTATCATTTCTTCCACTCATGGGAATCGGTAGGAGAAACGCTAAACGCTTCTGTAAATGTAAAGGTGAATCCAGAGGACCTGGATCCGCGCTTAAAGTTTCTGTGAAGGCAAGGGCGGATTTAGAGGGTCCAGATCCCGTCCTGTTAGGACAGAGCATCATAACAATTGTTTTAAATATCTAAATAAATATCTAAATAAAGAAATTTTATGCAGTTGACCTTCACTAATCCGGTATGATTAGGACCTGACGTGTGCCGATTTAATGGAAATGTTGAAATACAGAATGATTTCCCCTCAACAATAGCTAACCACCACATTATACCACATCATACCGTTAGATGATCAGGTAACAAAAACCTCAAATGAAAAATTAGTACAATTTCAAGGACGTACTGTATTGGACCGCTTCTAGGACTGATAAAGTTAGTGTTCGTTATGGTCGCACGTAACCTAGCTCTAGTTTTTCATGAAATACTCTTGTTTCTTCTACAACCGAATCTGCAGACACTCGAACGCTTTCACTCACGCGATGCTTAAACCACATTGCACTTTTTGTTGTTCCGATATTCTGTCTTTCATAGCTTTTCTCGCTCATCAGGTTGGGGCAGTATCCCAGGAATTTAAAATTACAACGATCCAGGAAATTTAAAATCAGTGCCAGGTACAAAAAGGCCAAAATAATCATAAATTGACCCTAAAAATGGAAATTTATCAGTCTTTCATATCATATACAGTCAGTGCAGTAAGAATTCATATAGTATGAAAAATTGAACGTTTCATCCCATAACTATCTTCATATTTGCTTCGCTAAGTTCAACTAGAGCTAAAACTAAGATATAACATAAGGAATGATACACAGAAAATATCGAGTAAACACGTCCATTATTGAAGGAGTTAAGTGCCAATGTTTGAGATACACACTTACAAAAAGCATTACAATTTTTTAGATTATCCTCAACAATATCACGATAGATTTTTTTTTCAGTATTCCTCCGATCAGCACAAGTTGACCACCATTTTTTGAACTGAAGCAACCCCATGGCATAGTGCAACCTCTTCCATCTTTCACTGCTGAGGTGGTGTTCCACGGCAAATAACTTTCGTTCTTTTTCCCTCACACGTATTGCTTGCTTGAATGACTGAAAAGTTTCTGCTTCGTCTCATCAGATCCCGAGACTTTATCCCCAAATACATAATCTTAGTTCAGATGCTATTTAGCAAAATTTAATCTAGCATTTAGTGAATAGGACATAATGAATATGTCTTCCTTGGTCTATGGCCTTACAGGTAATCCATGAACGTTTCTGACAATCTTGCGTATGTCTTCACGGAGATGACCAACGCGCAGAAATCATTTCATGTTACCAGCCATTATGAATTTCTTTAATATGGACTGTACCATCGATTAAGCGACTCTCAGCTCCTTGTAAATATTTTCATGGCTTTCTCCTGACTTGTTCTTATAAGCAGCTAATTGCCTCAAACAATGATGCTTTAAAGACGAGGCTCGACGATGCAACGTGGCATGTCGTCAAAAATATCGATCAAGTTATGAAATACATGGATTCATTTCGCTTTTTGTATACGTGGGTGGTAGAGATTTACATTGCAGCGAGCTTTGAGAATAGCGTTATGTTGACCACAAAAGGATTTTTATTCTTCTTTATTTTTGCTTTCATCCATCATCATCAGTCTCTTATCAGCCGTCGTTAACCATGGACTTTCCCCAAGATTCGCCATATCTCTCTATCGTAGGCGTCGTGGAGCTGACATTTTCTGAACCTGTCCAGTTCCTCTCACCACGTCATATTCTGTCGACCTCGCTTCTGCATTTGGTCTCTGGGGATCCATATTGTGAGTCGTGATGTCAATCAGTTGTCTAATATTCTTGCAATATGGCCAGGGCATTGCCATTTGAGTTTCCTTATAATTTATATGATATCTCGAACACCCGTTTTCCTCCTAATATACTTGCTGTCTTGTAGTCTCTCCATATTTTTTGAGCATGATTCTCTCATGTGCACGTTGCATGCTTCTCAGTTAGTACGTCAGTATCTTGGTTAGGTTCCATCTTTCAGCTCCATAGGTGACTATCAGGAGGATACATTGGTTTTAAACTCTTTTTTTATAGGACGAATTGGATTTTCTCGTTCTTGAAGGTTGAGCTTGCTCTACCGGAGGTTTGCCATCCTAGGGTGATTCTTCGCTTGATTTCTTCTTTTGAGGGTTTTATGGTAGATGTAGTGGTCTACTAAGTCCAGCTTTCGATTTTGATGGTTTTCCGTTTATTTCCGACATGTTTGTTTTATATGATCTTTGTTTTGCCGAAGTCCATGTGAACCTTAATTTTCTTACTCTTTGTTCAGATCATCTTGCATTAGTCGAAGGTCCTGGTGGTTCTCAGCAAAAAGGACGATATCGTCTGCAAATCAGAGGTTACTCAGGTATTCGCCGTCTATTCTGATTCATTTGTTTCCCCAGTCTAGATTTCTATCGAGGCAGGCTGTGGAGAGTTTGGGTGAGCAGGTATCACCTTGTCTTGTCCCTTTTTGGAACTGAAAGGGATCTGGGTTTTCGTGTAACCTGATAAAGGAATTGCTGTGGCGGTATATATGTTGCAATACTCTGACATTTACGGGGTCTACACCTTGTAGGATGATAGCATCAATTTTGTTGGGAATTTCTACTGAGTCGAAGGCCATCTTGAAATCTATAAATGCTACCGCTAGTGGCATTCTATATTCTGCTTCTTTCTTTTGGTTAATTTATTGAATAGAAATGGTCCATGGTTGAGTAGCTTCTTCTAAAGCCTTCTTGTTCCCGTGGTTGGTTTCCGTCAAGCGTTTTTGTGATTTGGTTGGTGATAACTTTGGTGAAGAGTTTATAGATGTAGTTAAGTAGACTTATTCGTCTGTAGTTGTTGAAGTTTTTTGGGTTACTTCTTTTATGTAACAGCATTATGATTGCAGTGTTTTAATCTTCTGTGACTTTACTCTGTCCAGGCATAAGTTGGATGAAATGGCTAGTTTCCTAGTGATGACGTCACCAGCTTTTTGAGTTGGTAGATGGTGATGTTATCTGGTCCAGGGGCCTTCCCTTTTTTAAAATTTTGTTTTACTTCCAATAGCGTATCTTTTGGGATGTCCTCGAACTGATTGCTCGTGTCTTGCACACCATGTTCATTGCTTTGTGTTCCTTGTTTGGGAGAGTACAGTTTTTGGTAGAATTCTTGGGCACATTCGATAATCCGGTCCCGGTCTGTTGTCAGGTTTCCATTTTCCATGTACGAGTTATTTCTTTCTATCCTGTGTTGAGAGTTTCGTTAATAGTCTTGAAACCCTGACCTTTTTCGAGAATTGTTTCAATGATTGCTGTCGTGTGTCTTCTTTTGTCTCCTCTTTATTTTTTTGATGGTTTTATTTAGCTTGGTTGCTTCAATTTTCTACTTTATCGTCGGTGGCTTGAGATTCCTGCGTTTTTCCAAGAGATTCTTGGTTTCATCTGAGATTTTACTGATGGTTCGAGTGCTCTTTGGTATAAACATGTAACTACTTCGATTAGAGATGCTGCTAATTTGTTGTTGAATTCATTGATGTTGCTCTTGATGTCGTTCATATCCGTTTTTTAGTTCAAGCTTGAAGGATCGAGTGAACTCTTATGGCACATTTAGTGGTTACAGCTCGGTGTGGAACATTTTCCTGCGTTCTTTGTTAATGTTATTTAAATTTTACATCTCACCATTCTGTGGTCGCATCCTGCGTTGACTTGATTTAGGACCTGAATATCTTTAACGGTATCGCTTTTGATTGCTAGGATGTAGTCTATTTCGTTCTTGGCTCTTCCAAGTCCATTTTTTATTCTTTTTGCTCTTGAAGAAGGAGTTCATGATTTTGAACCCGTTTGCATTTGCGAAGTTCACAAGGTCTTCACCTCTCTCGTTCCGTACTTTATATCCGATGTTTTTATCATTCTCTAAATTTGGCATTTTTATCACGTCATCAGAACATGAAATTTTATTTTTTACTATATCATCATGTAGTAACCTTCTTAATTGTACAGATGAGTTGCGTCTCTTAGCGTGACAAAAGACAAATAAATGAATTGCGTATTATTAGAACTAGGTTAGTAGTATTTTTTGTGTCTTCATGTTATGTGAACTAGTTTCTGTGTGGGTTTCATACCATGGTGACGCCCTTGTCTACATTTGTACCGGGTAAAATGTCGTTTTCCAAATCGTAACCTATACGTCCCAGAAGACGTCTGAGAGAAACCTGTGGGATATATATATGACCAAAAAAAAGTACCGTTTCCGTTTTCCTTACCGATTACCTTTGCGTTATTCCGCACCTCTGCCTCACCTAATATCGAATTTCATGCACATATGTCAGTCACGATGAAAACTGAACTTATTTAAGATTTAGCAGATTACTCAAACCTTCTTTTTCAGGTTAAGAAATATTTGCTACTATATCTTTATTTTATTTCTTTTTTTTTTTTACCTCTGCCAATGAAGTTGGAAGAGGTATATGTATTCACCCGTCCGTATGTCCACGCGATATCGTAAAAAGTTCTCAATGAAAGGGTTGGTCATGTAGGTCATGTACTACGGAAGAATCAAATTTAGGGGTGGATCCAGCAATTTCTTTCCGATTAGGAGATATTTCGTACTCTGTAGGAGAAGAGGTTAAAAACGAACAGTTGTTAAAAAGGGTAGGTTTAAATTTTAAGGTGAGGAGCTAAATATTTATACATTTAATGTTCATTCCTGGTTTTTTTCAAGTTAGTGTACGCTGTTAGCTGATTTGTGCGCTATCCGAGTGCTTCTTAGCAACTCTTTGGATAACAAGCCAGTAAATTAATAATGACAATAAACTGCATCATGGACAATCTCCGAAACTGAATATTTTGGTTAATGTGTAATATATATGAGAATGAACACGTACACCTACAGAATGGGGCATAGACTAAAAAAGAAGTGGTAAAATTTTGGAGCGGATCCAGAAATTATTTATTGATTGAAAGATATTTCACTGCTTGTTCCATACATTTATATATATATGCTCATGACTTTCTACACAATATCTATAAAAGTTCCAAATGGATTTAGATGGAATTTTGTAGAATAAGCTACGGAAGAACTGATTAAACTTTGGTGCGGATCCATGTTCAATTACTTCGCTGACAATGGCGTTTACCAGAGGTATGCGTTCTCTGAGTGGTTTCTAGTTGATCAAATAGCAATATATATCGACTTCAAGTGATTTTTCATCTCAGCTGCGGTACGTATCCATTAGCTGAGAAACACGGCACTAATTCATTTGATCTTGATGGGGCTCAACAATGACATCATATATTTCAAAATGATTGCAATCACAATCTTTATTTATGCTATGTTATGGTGATCCTGTATAGTAATGTATTTCTAGGAACGTATCTCGTGCGATAACCGAGATATTACTGTAATCCTAATTCCTTTCTCAGATTCGAAAAGTTCTCTGCTTAAAAAAACAACTGCCACTTTTTTTAGAAACTTTCTGGAGAACAAGTCACTAACGTGTGAAATGACTGAGCAGAAGGTCGCTTTTAATTGGGTCGGGGGTGGCGAATTTGTTTACGGAAATGTCCAATCCCACCTTGCACAATAATGGGTTAAAGAGTTATAAAATGGGGCAATCGTCATTCATTTCCGTACCTCAGACACTCGATAGGAAAACATTTCTCAGACTCAGCTTTGAAAAAGAACGAGACGCGGCAAAAACTGGGCAGAATCGAATCACTCCACTTCAAAGACATGTTGGTAAGTGCCTTTTTATCTACAAGATTTTTACGGAATGGAACGCTCCTTTAAAAATCTTTCATAAGCCGAGATGGGGTAAAGCGGAGAAACAATTACCCTTAATTTAGATTGGAAAAAAATTCAAGCATACCCAGACCCTAAAAATGGAGATGGTGTGATGTGAGTTTTTTTTTTTTTTGAATTGGGGTAGGAAGATTGTCTTGCGTCAGAATTCCAAGCATCTTTCAGCGGAACATTTTAACAGAACGTAAAACGGCAAAAACTGACAAAAATTAGATAATTTCACTTCGAAGACATGTTGATAAGAGCCTTTTTTTTTCCTTAATGTTCTTGAGGAATGCAAATGATAAGATTGTGTTGTACCAGATATAATATTTAAATAACGAAAAACAGCAAGAATCTTCGAAACTGATCATGATTAGATAATCTCACTTTGAAGACATGTCGATAAGTGCCTTTTTATCTACAAGGTTTTTTTACAGAATGGAACGTTCCTTTAAAAATCATTCGTAAGCCAAAAAAGCGTAAAGCGAAGGAACAATTACCATAAATTTTGACGGGATTTTTTTTTAGCGCTCGTGGACACCAAAAATAGAAACAATGATATGTCAGGCTGAGTCGTCGGAGTGGTGCGTGGTACATTGTAATGGGGCGTAGGAGAGATAGATAGAGATAGATAGATAGAGAGAGAGAGAGAGGGGGGAGCGCTGTCTATAGAACAGTTTGCTGCAAAACAAACGTGGAACCTGATTTTTGCTTTTCATCTTCGTAAAAGCGAAAAAATGTCCTTAGCGAACTTTCATAAAATGAGGTATACCTGTTCCTTAATTGATAAATGGTGTGCGTATCCCTTCGGCTTACGTACAAGAGACTGAGGCGTAGGAAAGGGAGGAAGAGTGTGCGTACTGCTTCTCTTCTGTCTCACTGCAAACGAAATTTTCGAAATTGCACTAATGTTATTGGGGGCGAGGCATACTATACCATACTACAAGAGGACAGTCACAGTGTCGAATTCTGTTACAGAAATAGCAGACGGCAGAAAAGGAGGTAATTAAAGATAGGTGGTCGAAATCAAATGTTTAGATATTTTTGGATTTTTTTGATCTAGACGCAAATATTTCAAGTCGCGTCTAGATGCCAGAAATGGCTATTTAAATGATTTTTAATGAAAATAAAATTCCAAGTAATGTTTTTTGATTCTAATTTAGATGTCAACCTGATAATAAATTAGGCATTTTGTCTTAGTGATCTCTCGTTCTGGTGCAAAAATTCCATAGCGGAAATAATCACTAATGATTCCAAGTAGGTTTCTTAAATGAAATGCAACATTATATCCCTTTATAAAACTAATTTATGAAATGAAATATTTCTGAATTTATAAAAAATCGTAAAATAATATTTTTATGCATACATAGCAAAAATTATGCAAAAGTTTAATGATGCAAATTAGCACCCATAGAAAAACTTATGCAGCCACACCTTCATCTACCATCGTCCCACTGCATGACCTCACCCCTCAACGTTAAAAAATCAGCCCATTTTAACGCTTCTACTTGATTATTAAAATTTTTTTTAAATTAAATTTTTGAAAAATTTTTGTACGTATATTATTCATTGTACATGCTGTAATTTTCGTTCGTCATTATATATACTGGTTCTGTGTCCCTTATCTGAAATGCCTGGGCCCAGAATTGTTTCGGATATCGGACATTTTCGGATTTGGAATACTTGCATACACACAATTATATATCTGAGGAATAGGGGCTGTGACGTAATCCTATTGTTATCCCTGTAACTCATCAGTGCCGGATTAGAATTTTGTAGCCCCCTGGGTTACAGGTGCCGGGAGGTTTCCATTCCAGCATTTGATTCACGAAATTTCATGGGAATAAATTTTTCCATAACATCAATAGATTGGAAGTTCTTGAGAAAATCGTTTTCAGTTGGGATGAGATCAAGTCTGTCCTAATCATTCTTAGACGTCACAAACTTTCATACGATATATATGTATAAAGTACAGTGTTTCTCTTTGCTGTGGTATGTTTATTACTCCCTCTGTCTCTCTCTCCCTCTCTCTTTCTCTCTCTCTCACACACACATATATATGTATCAATTTGGACCCCTTTTTAAATAGATAATTTAGAGAACTTTTACTTTAACTCAGCATTCACGAATGAAATAACTGTGCTGTAGTCCCTAAAACCCATGTCTTGATCAGCACTGTTATCAGTATGAATATCTGAAGACTTTGGGGGCATTTTCAGCAAGATCTCCGTACAGATCAAAGAATAAAGAAAAATACGACAATTGATATATGTAGGTCTGGCTGTGACCATAATTTGTTTTAATTGGAACTTTTTGTCTTTCAACGTTTCTGATATAAATATAGCTTTACGTTTCTAAAGATTTAAACAAAGATAACCCAAGCTTTTACTGTAATTATCATCGTCATCATCATCCTTTTAGCGTCCTACGTTGAACAGTATTCACCAGACTTCTCTATCATGGGCGTTGCGGAGCTAACACTTTCTGAACTCGTCTAGTTCGTTACGCTGCCTTATATTTTTCCGGGTACAGTTTCGCATATGATCCGTGGGGATCCTCCTTGTGAGTCATGATGTTCATCGGTTGCCTGACATTCTTACAACATGACCAGCCCATTGCCATTTAATTTTTTAAATGGATTCTATGATATCCCTGATTCCCGTTTCTTTTTTAATGTACTGTGCTGTTCTGCGATCTCTCTATGTGATGTATGAGTCTCTCATGTGCACGTTGCAAGGTTCCTAGTTTGAGGATCAATCTTTTGGTTGCATTCCATCTTTCAGCTCCATAGGTGACTATTGGAAGGATGTATTGATTGTAGACCTTTCTTTTCAAGACAAATGTGAGTTTCTTTTTTCAAGGGTTGCGCTTGCTCTACCGAAAGCCTGTTATCCAAGAGTAATTCTTTGCTTGATTCTTCTTCTTTTGAAAGTTTCATGGGGATTCGTCGTCCCAAGTAGATGTAGTGGTCTACTTTTTTCAGATCTGCCTTTTCGATTTAGATTGATGTGTCTTTGTCCTAAACATGTTTCTTGTACATGACATTTGTTTTGCTGAAGACCAATTTTTTTTGCTCTCTTCGTTCAGTTCGTTTAGTATTAGTTGTGAAGGTTTCTTTTTGCTAAAAGGACAAGGTTATTAGCAAATCTAAGGTTACCCAGGTGTTCGCCGTCTATTCTGATAATGGGTTGAATACCTCGTCTTTGAATCATACAACAGAGAGGTCAGGCTTGGAATGTTTTCCTTGTTAGATTATGCTGGCTTTTAAAAGAAATCGTACTTTGGGACATTTTGGTTTTCGGAATTTCGGATAAGAGGTACTCAACCGGTATTAGATGTATAAATAAAATTCGTTTTCATTTAATACATAAGAAAAGTGTATCAAAATCATTATGTAAGAATAATTACAAATCCCATATGATCGTCGGACCGGGTAAAATGTCATAGTGGGTTGGATTTGGCCTGTGGGTCGTAGTTCACCAACATCCGTCTTAGATATAAATAATCTCTTCTGACATTTTGTATAAATGTTCGAAGATGACTTTACAGTCTGTCGCATCTCAAAAATTCCTTGTTTCATACTTTTGTAGTCTGCGAAATAGATGATATATGCCAAAGGACACCGACTGAAACTTTGAACTCAACAATGAATGAGTTTGTAGTTTGAATAAAACTTATGTCTTACCACAGTAGGTATATTCGTTGTAACTTGAATATCTAATTTAGATAAATGGTACGAGCTTTTAATCTGCTTTAACTTTAGAATGACGTAGTATAATCGTTTCTCTCTGTTGAATTATCATAAGTAGTATTAGCAGAGATACACAGCGTTGCCTGGGAAAGCAGAACTTCAAGATAGATAACACATTGGAAAATGTTTTTTTTTTTCGAATTTCTCGCTCAACACTATTGGAAAATATTTTTTACACAGAGAGCTAAATCTTTACTTCCTATCTGCGCAGTTTACTCATTATCGTTGCTGGATGACCTTATTTAAATTATGATAGAAAAAATCAACTAAAGATTGAAATGAGTAAATAGTAAAAATTGATAATAATGGTTTACTTTACTTCATACAAAAAGCGGTTGAATAATGACATTTATCATAAAAATGATCTGATTTAACAGTAACACAGTCACATGTCCCTACGCTCCACCCTTCCAACTCCTTTCCTCCAAACTCGGTTTCTGTCATTGTGAAAAGAGGAGTAGAGTTTGAAACAAAAACATCCGCTTGCAACTCTCACGATTAACTGTTTCACTGCTAAAAAATCGACATATAACCGAAAAACGCCAAAGTTCATTCAAGAAATGATATTATTGTAAGAAATATATGTGCCATTCCTGAAAAGAGAGAATGGCGAAAATCCTGGCATAAAAATTATTTTTCTGATGTTTAGAACCGAAGAAAATGACCCCTGGTGACCTCAAATGACCTCGAAGATTAGCCTATGTGGGAAGCCAATTCCTATTGATTCTCCATACCAAATATCAGGTCAATCTGTCAAGTAGTTTTTGCAGAGAAGAGGCACAGACAGACAAACACAAAGCTCAAATACTAGTATAAATAGTATCCATAAAAATGACGGGATTTTTCTATATAGATCGCCCCCCCTAGGATTAGAGTACACGTGCACAATGCTGAGGATCAAAGTATTGCACCCTAACCCGCTGCTGAGGATCAGAATGTAGTATCTGTGCTCTCTGCCTATGATCAGTGTTTCTATGCGTTATGCCTTGTATTGAAGTTGCGCACACTGTTGCAATGCACCTGATACCGTCAAAGAAACAGGAAAAAAATATTCCCATCAATATTTTTCATTCTCATTTTAGAAATATACCAAAGGCATTCATTAAGTTTTCCCCAGGTCTGTTTTGGGGAATTCTCCTGGTCAGATCTGGTGTTAATGTCGATGTGACAGTTAATAATAAGAATTACCTGACTGTAATTAAAGGTATTGTTTTCAATGTCGTTGTAAAGAAGTCGTTGTACCAATGTGTTTTTCTTCTTATTTAGTAGGACGTACGCTTAAATGGACAAAACACTCGCTCTGATTTGGTCTGTTCTTCTCGAGAAAGTTGACACGGAAGAAAATTTCCCGCCCTCAAGAGTGGATATGCTGACGTTGATCAAGACAGCACAAACCGGTAAGGGAGATGCCATTTTTATCTTATGCTTAAATATACAACTTCTCGCTCTTTTAAGAATATTAACAAAAAATGATAAAACAACCTGCCTTGTGAAATGTTGCCTCGGTCCATTTCCAAACACCCCCTTTGAGACCTCATGCACTTATCCCAACGCCCCTTCCACTTTCTGTGAAGTCTTGTCACGTTCTCCTTAATCTCACCAATGGTCTGAACTAACTTTGGGAAAGGCCAGAAGTCTTAGGGGCCGAATAGGATCTGTGAGAAGGCTAGTAGACATGGGTGATGGTATTTTTTATCAACAAACCCTTCCAGGAGGCGTGAAGAATGACTCATTCGATCATTATGAATGCAACGGTCACACAGTACACAAGCTCTCTTGCGCCTCACTGCCAACCAAGTAAGGAAATTTGAGTCAAATTTTTTCCTTTCTTGAGTTAAAAAAGGCATAACATGTTTAGTTTCTCTCAAGTACAGTGTTAGATTCAATGAACAAAAATATACTAATTCGGTCAAGATTTCATTGAAATTCTTTTAGATATCGTGTGGACGGCCATCAGCGAATACAAAAATGTTTTAAAAAAACGGTGAAATATCTTTCAATCAAAAACAAGACGGTTAATCAATGATATGGCAGCATATAAATCATTAGGTTCAGACAAAAGTGCTGTAATATCAGGTTTTCAGGCATTTACTGGCTATGATCAGACAAACAAGTTTTCTGCTAAATCTAACTTGGCACATTTGAAATTGTTCATGGCTGCAAATAAGAATGTTATTCTTGGAGAAAATGAAGGCGTTCATAAATGGGTCAAACCAGTCAACCTGTACTGCATTTTACAATCCAAAGATAAGCTTAATTTGGCTCAAGCAAGTTTTACACTGACTTTCAAGATTGAGGAGCCTCCTCCTACACCAGCAGCCTTCAAATTTAAGATTCTCCGACGTTAGCTAATGTGTTTAATATTGAAAAGTTTCCATCTTTAGAAACCACAATCGCCTGATTCAACTAAGAATGGATGGAAAATAAGGGCGAGATCTTTATGGTATTCTTAATGAAAGATTCCCGGCTTCTAAGTTATTATACTGGGTATGTGCAAATGCCAATAGGGTGTAATACGAAGAGGTGCAAATGCCATACAAATTGACGTCTGTACGGAGATGTGCCTATGCGAGAACTGTGGAAATCAAGAAGACTTAGGTGATCTGTTATCAGAAAAGCACGATGAAGATTTTGAATGATTTATAGTATCGTTTCAGATGTATGGAGAAATCCGTTAGGCCATTTTTAACATGGAGTAGGTGAATGTGTGGAAAATTAATGAAAGAAAAACAGACGATATATAAATCATATTGTTAATGCTTCAAATGAATTAAATTGTTCATATCTGTAGAAAGAATCAATGAGTAATAGATATTGTATGCGGGTTCAATAAGGGTAATAAGAACCGAATTTTTTATGGGAAATTTTGAATTGATTTTTAGCAATGAGTCATTATTTAGAATCATTTAGTAGTGAACTTTATGAGTTTTTGGGAATAGTTTTAGTATATATCGGGACGCAAGAGATCTCGTCTGCAAAATATACACCGGGCAATAGAGAAAAATGGTGACACATTTTTTCGGAGGTACTTTTATTGGGAATTCATTAAAAAAAAACAAAACTTTACTTCATGTTTCTAATAAAAAGTTCCCACGTGACCCCACTTAATCTACTTTTCAGCCCAAACTATATTATTTATGATGTAAAAAACATTTCATGTCACAACCTCACAGGAATTAAAGTGTGTGTATAGATGTGCAGTTGCTTGTATGCACAAATGAGTGCTTGCGTATGTGTTGGTGTGTTCATGTAGGTGTGAATATGTATGTACAAACGCTTGTTTGTAGGTATGTGTAGTTCTTCGTGTATGTTTATATATCTGTGTGTGCGTGTTTGTGTGCGTATGCATATTTCTATAGATGTTTATATATGTTTGTGTGATGACAGAAAGAGAAATGAATAGTGAACTCAAAGATTATCGTCAAAAAGGATTTTCTGTCTCCATCTTGTCTCCAGTGTGTCCAATAAACAATTTTTATTTTCTGTTTCTTCTGTTGGCGCAAGCCCCTGCCACTATTTTAACTGGCAGCTTTTTACGTCTTTCTTCGACAGAGGAACGTATCTTCTTGGAATTATCGATTTTATCCTAATCTTCACTTATGGTCGCCTAAATCTCGATTATTGATTGGTCGAATTTTCGTGTTCAAGCATTCGACCCTCTCTTCATTCAAATCGAGGCTGGATTCAGTCCCTGGTTACCATAATCTCCATATTTCGATACCGTTAAACATTCATTGAAAGTGTTGGACCAACAAGTTCGGTTTGCAGAACCTCGACCACGTAACTTGAAGCAGTTAAAGAATCTTCTATTGATTTAGCGTGACGTCATCATAACGCATAAATGGCAAACGCCGATATTAGAAGTACAAGCTATCGTAACTGTACGCCGGTTGATTTAAGTCGATTGACAATAATGCCAGTTTGAAATTTGCCAAATTATTTTCTTCTTTTTGATAACCAGATAGTATTTTATTAATCAATAAAATCATTAAAAAAATATTCATCAAAATATCAAATTAATATTATATTTTGTAGTAAAAGCTTATTAACGTTAAAGTTTCAAGCGAATTTTTCATTGGGCTATCTGTATTTTATAAAAAGATGAAAAGCTATCAACAGTCTTTTTTTCTCTGAATATGATAATGGTAAGAAGTATGGTTGGAAGCGCAAGATCCCCAACGTTTGGACAATATTTACATTAATTCAGATCCAGAGAGGCGTTCTCTGGTATGTAAATGAGAAAAAATGACTAGAAATTGAGAAAAAATCATTCCTTGTATGTCGTCTTTAATCCAACTTGTATGCATGAAAGATAGCCGCTTAAAGACACAAGATACGGAAGTAATGTTACCTTCGACTTTTCAATACATTTATTTCGCTGCAACGATTTCTGGTGCGAAACTTCGGTCAAGGTTAGAAAATGTGGTCTTATTGAACCAGGCGTCATTTCCCTAAACAACCCAGTGGTTTGTTTCCTTTTGTTTAAAACATAGAATAATTTCGATCACTAATTGCATGTTTAATCCCAGAAGCGGCAAATGATTTGTAATTTACGATAACAAACCAAGGAAGCAAAAGAAGGAAACAAAATGTTCACTAAAAAACATTTTGTTGGTTTTTCCTCCTATTCGAAAGCAGTGTGTTGCTGTGGAAGGCATAGAAGAGAGTCCTTATTTGATATACGTTATCTTTAGCTAAACCTAACCAAGAGACAGATCCGCAAATTGAGAACCATGCAACGTGCACATGAAAGAATTATGCTGGGCCTCACATGGAGAGACCACAAGACAGCACAGCACATCCGAGAAAAGACAAAAGTCGGGGACATCATAGAATCCATTAAAAATCTCAAATGGCAGTGGGCTGGCCATGTTGCAAGAATGACAGACAACCCATAGACATCACAACTTACGACATGGATCCCCAGAGATCATACGCACAACCGAGGCCGACAGAATATTAGATGGAGAGACGAGCTAGACAAGTTTAGGAAGTACTGGGTCCGCGACGCCCATGATAGGGAAGTGTGGCAAATCCTGGGGAAGGTCTATGTCCAACGATGGACGCTAAAAGACTGATGATGATGATGATGATGATGATGATGATGATGATGGTGATGATTTTCAGCTAAATAACTACAGCGCATTTATGTCTATTTCTTCGTGAGTGGATAATTTTCCGAAAGTTCGTTACACACCACTTTGCTTTTATAGAAAACCCACATTAATACAGGTTGTTACCGTTATCTGGATTGGTGCAAAGTTATTATCAATAATCATAAGGGAAGATTATTTTCAGCGTTTCCAAGCTCCCCAAAGAATCTTCTGCTATGACTGACATTGCCGCGGTGATTGCAGAAAAGTATAACTTTAATCTTGAGACGGAACGTAGGTTTAGGGCAAGTTTGTAGGATGTATTGAGCGCTAGCAAAGAACTATGGTGGAAAAATCATTCATCATCATCATCATCATCATCATCATCATCATCATCATCATCATCATCATCATCATCATCATCATCAGTCTTTTAACGTCCATCGTTGGACATAGACCTTCCCCAGGATTTGCCACACTTCTCTATCATGGGCGTCGCAGACCCAGTACTTCCTAAACTTGTCTAGCTTGTCTCTTCATCTAATATTCTGTCGGCCTCAGTTGTGCGTGTGATCTCGGGGGATCCATGTTGTGAGTCATGATGTCCATCGATTGTCTACCATTCTTGCAACATGGCGAGCCCACCGCCATTTGAGATTTCTAATGGATTCTATGATGTCCCTAAATGCATAAGGCTAAACAGTCGAGAATCCTGTCGTATTTCAAGCGTTCCACATGAGCCAAAGCAGACGACGAACCTAAACCTTCGCCATTGAGACAGATAGATATAGAGGGAGGTGTTTTAGGTCTAACAACTTTTAATTTTTTTTTCGTATAAATTTAGTCACCTATTGAGCTGAAACATGGAACCTAACCAAAAGACTGACCCACAAGCGGAGAACCAACGCGCACAGGAGAGAATCATGCTCAACATGACACAGAGAGCTCACAAGACAGCACAGCATATCAGAGAAAGAAAAAAAAAAACCGGAGAGAGATATCAGAAAAACCATCAGAAAACTCAGAATGGCAATGGGCTGAACATGTTTTGAAAATGTCAGACAACTGCTGGACATCACGACTCACAGCGTGGATCCCCAGAGATCGAATGCGAAAATGCTGCCGGCAAAATATAAGATGGCGAGACGAACTAGACAAGTTAGAAAGTATTAGCTCCGCGACGCCCCATCTTGGGGATGGTTTATGTCCAACGACGGACGCTAAAAGGCTGCTGCTGCTGCTGATGATGACGTTGCTTTTTCACTTTATGCAATTTTGGATAGGGAGGGAAATCCAACATAATGTAGGTCTTTCATATAAGAGAAGCAACTTGAAGTGAACTTTCGTAAAGCGGGGTATACCTTTAATCCTATCTCGAAGAAACAGGTGCAAATATGCGAAGGTCACTTTAGCAATGGATACAGTATTCACATTGGCATTCAAAAACACAAAGAACTCACAAAATTAAAATTTGTTTAAAAAATATAGATGTGTCGGTATTATGATTGAGACTTTATATTCTACCGTTGTAATGTGATCTTCACGAGCCACTATTGGCAATACTACACAGAACATTTACATTTGATCCCCTTTATATCATGAGGAATAAAGAAGATCTATTCCAATGATGTAGGAGACATAATGGCACATTGACTCATGTAGTATCAAACAATGATTTTGAAGTAGATTATCATTGCCTTTGACCATATTTACAAAGTTCTGAGTCTGAATGTGGTTTTTATGGCACATTGACCTCGATATAATGGGCATCTGATGCCAAACAAGGATTTTGCAGTAGACTCTACGGCCTTCGTCAGGTATCATTTGGTAGATGTGGGGAAGTAACGAACCGAACTCTTTATTTATCCGACGGAGGTGTATTGACCGTACTCCCCTCTTAGCATTAGTAGTATTGTTAGGATCGAACCTAGAACCATCAGATTACTTTACAGTAATTTGTCTGATGCTGTAACCACTGCGTGCTGTAACCACTGCGCTATGTGTCCATATGGACACCAGGTGCTAATTTTTAGGAGCCTTAAACCTCAGGTGACAGTTTTGATGTTTTTGATGTTATTGTTTTCTGTCTTTTATCATTAGAGGTTCCCATATGGTATCCATTTCAATGCTAGGATTACTGAGGCAGTTTTGCTTGCCTAGCACATGGGCCGACTCTTTCATTTTTCGAATTTTCCAGTGTTCTTCCTGATCAATTATCTCAACCTTGTTCCAGAGGGGTAGGTGGTCTCCCTTTTCAGATGATACCTGACGAAGGCCGTAGAGTGCAACGGCCGAAACGTTGTATGAAAAGCAACCAAGATGAGGATGGTCCGAATATCAATAGAAATAATGATAATACCTCATCTCAAAAATCCAGTGACTCTAAAAGTCTTTAATCATTTCCCCAAATTCTTTGAATTTGAATGTAGATTCATGGCTCATTGACCCCTATAAAATGGTTATTTAATGGCAAACGAGGATCTTTTAGAAAAGTATCAAAATTTTGATCACCTCTCCACGGTTTGAATATTGGATATAGTCTTATGGTACATTCATCCCTGTATAATAATAACGTTTTTTATCTAGATTACTATTGACTTCAATCACATCTCCAAGGTTCCGATTCGGAATGTGGTTTTGTAGCACAATTATCAAGTCTTTTAGAGTTTATGCCTGATCGGGTGCGAGCAGTGGTCCCCAACCACCAGGCTGTAGACCAGTACCAGGCCGTAATGCATGTGCTACTGGACCAAGAGGAAACATTCAAATTATTTTGTAAAATAAAAACAAACTCACCGTCATAGTCAATAATTGAACAACCGTCATGTAAAGAGCAAACAACTTACATGTATGTCATGTAAAATAATTCCATCAAAGGATAAATATGATCAGAATAAATTTCAATTACGACAGCACTGGCGTTTTCTTGAAAACATCTAAAATAGAATTAAAATATCTGGAAGCATCTAAATTCTGGTGAATCTAGATGTCATTGATGAAGTCGTTAAAATACTTTTTCACCTAAAATTCAAAAGGCTATTTTTAGAAGGCATCAAATGGAGTACTTATGCCTATTTTCAAGTCTATAGACAAAACAGTATGGTCAGGATCACAGGAACACACATGCAAATGCACAAACGCACGTGCACATCAAGAAAGGATAGAACCCTTTGTCACCTTGATGGCTACGGTTGTTCCATTCATTAAATAAACCCTTTTAAAGCAGAATAGCTTATATTAGCCACTTATGTGTGACAAAGTTGAATTACCATCGGTCATGATACCCCCCTCACTTTAGTCGGCTCTCAAGAATATTGCCAGAATAAGATAGTCAAAAGAAAAGATTGGCGAACCCTGAGTGAGAGGACTAATAGTTAATTAGGTAAGCGGTCAAAATATTTTAGCTAATCAGTGTATAGACAGAACATCGATTTCCCCAAGACTAGAACAGGTGCAATGTAATAGCACAAAGAAAACAATGGGCAAAAGAAATTTGTCCGTGAAAAAAAAAAGACGATGTTATCAGCTAATGCCCCGAATTGCGTCGAACCTTCTTACGTGAAAAGCTTAAGTAATTGAGGTCGTCGTCTGGAATAACAATAGACGTTGAGATCAGATCAATTGTCTGATAATCATCCCTCGCCAACCGAACGGCTCTATCCAGTTCTATTCATATATATCTATTGAACAACCGTAGCCATCAAAGGTGGTGTAGGATTCTATCCGTTTTTTTTTTTCATGTGTATGTTTATATGTTTGTTTGTTTGTTTGTTCCAGCGCTCCCGGTCATACCATTTTATCTGCAGACTTGTAAATAGGCATCAGTACTTCACTAGACCCATCTTTTGGCCTTTTGGGGGGCCTCATTTTAATGGGTCTATTAATGACATCTAGATTCTCAAGAATCTAGCTCTCTATTTCAGATATTTTAGTGGTGATGTGATGTCATAAATAAAATTTATTCTGACCATATCTATTCTCGATGGGATTTTTCTTCATCATCATCATCATCATCAGTCTTTTAACGTCCGTCGTTGGACATAGACCTTCCCCAGGATTTGCCACAATTCCCTATCATGGGCGTCACGGAGCCAGTACTTCCTGAACTTGTCTAGCTCGTCTCTCCATCTAACATTTTGCCGGCCTCGGTTGCGCATGTGGTCTCGGGAGAGGGGTATGGGATTGTTTTGTTTTTAGAGTTTGTTCGTTTTTCTTGTTTTTTTTGTTGTTTTTTTCTTCTTTTAAATTTTGGTTAGTTTTCTTGGGGGTAGATTTAGGGGTTCATTGAAATATTATACGATATTGATGCACATTCAGAGATTTTTGAGCCATTTTCACTTATGTTTGGGAGGAGGGGATGTTACAATCAGGTACTACAGAGTTGGATGAATGGGCAAGCCATTGGAGAATATAGTGGAAAATATCACAAACAATGAGGAAATGAATAAATAAATTCAGAAAATTCAACAATACTCATCTAAATTCGCAGCAATTTTACTTGTCTTGGGGACTTCACTTTAGCAGTTGAAAAAGTTTGAATTTTTCATCTTTCGTTGCTAAAAAATATTTCATGTCTGTCTCCCAGCAAGAATTTACTACTGAGATTCGATGGAACACAGACCCATCCATTTGTTTTTATGGCCAGCCAGTCAAAGTCAGGTCGAGGCAGCGGGAAGGGGGGAGAAGGGTATGGGGCTCAAATACAGTAGTTCAATTATTAACTGTGATAATGAATCTATCTATCTATCTATCTATCTATCTATCTATCTATCCATTGAATCACCGTGGTCACGACCGATCAACAACAACAACAACAACAACAGCAAAAAGAGGATTGGGGTTTCTTCCCTTTTCCCTCGTCTATCTGCCCATCCCCGTGTCTCTTCCAGTGCTCCGGGTGACATTTCCCGGCACAGATCCTTGTAAATTCCCATCTGTAAGCCAGTAGCCACCTTCTAAAAACGGACTTGAATTCGTCTTCATCCACTTGTTTTTAAGCAGCGCACGATCTACTATAACACTCCATTGTGAAATGGATGCTTCTATTTCACTCAAGCTATAACGGAGTATTTATGACGTTTCGGCGTTTGTGGAAAAGCTCAGTAAGAATGGTAGAGATAGATAGATTATCTGTAGAGAGTATGAGAGAGAGAGACAGAGACAGAGAGACAGAGAGACAGAGAGAAGGAGAGAGAGAAGTGTGAAAGAGTATATGGTTAAATTTAATTTAAAAAAATTATATCGTTTTTTCCAAATACTTCGTTACACACGTTAACTTGAAACTGACAACTCAGTTGGTCGGTGCCTTACATCTCGTCGTCATACATCACTCTAAATCTATCTATCTATCTATCTATCTATCTATCTATCGATCGATCTATCTATCTATCTCAGTCTGTTAACATGTATGTATTTATGTATGTATGTTCCAATCTATTTGCTCAGCTAACTTGCTCAATCTTTGAATATAATTCCATCTCAATAGGTCCATATCCCATCATGGCTTCGTTTCGCGAGCAAAGATTTGGGAGTGGTTACCGTGCCCGTTGCAGGCTCACGTATGGATCGCAAGGCAGGTGCAGAAGAAGAAAAGTTAAAGTGAAATTCGAGGTGCTCAAATATACTTCTATACTTTATTCGATCCACATCAATATGTCGGTGTCCACCCATGAAGATAACGATGCATACATATGTACATGATTTATGTATGTCCGTGTATACATACATATATCAGACAATCCATATATTAGCTCATAAAGACAGTGATACGCACATACATTGATAAATGTATATACATAAATACACAGAAAATATGTTGATGAAAATGACAATTGTAGGGTGAAAAGAAAAACTCAAAAGTTAGGCGTACATCTCAAAGTTTTTTTATTATTCCGTGGGCATGTTTCGACGCATTTCGACGGGAGCCAGCTATCTTTTCAGAGAAAATATTTTCAGTGGTTCACATAAAATTTTGCTGTTTACATGTTTTGATGCTGAGGGGAGAAATGGAAATATTTCTGTGCTGTTTGGTTGTTTAGTAAGAGAGGGATGGGAGGTGTTTGAATCTTTGTCAATGAGGGAAACATTTGGTTTGAAATGAGATGGGTATATGAGAGGCAGGGTCAGAGGGTATTTGTTTCCTGTCTCTGTTGTTGTTTGGTTTGTCTTAGACAAGATGGACAATGAGAGGAGAAAGAGAGGGGCTAAAATGGTCATTTCTCAGAAGTGTTTAAAAAAAAAGTTTATCATAGGATAAGAAACGCCACTACTCCCGAAAATGGACCATTTTAGCCCCCCCCTCTTCTCTTGTAACTATCTTTCTTATGTAACACCAATCTCCAGAGTTTTTCTCTTCACCTTCCAATTGTCATTTTCATCAACATTCTTTCGGATCACTTCATATCCACAACACACACATACACACACATACACACATACACACACATGTAGATAGATAGATAGATAGATAGATAGATAGATAGATAGATAGATACATACATACATACATACATACATGAAGACATATATACGTATACATACATACATACATACATACATACATACACAGAAATATATATGCACCTTATCTCAGTCACACAATCCATTGATTCATCTATAATGGTAATGGAGAATCCCATACATGTATTGTAAGAAATGCAAAAAGTCGCTCGGAGTGATATTTTACTTGTAAGTAAAGATCTGGATGGAAGGTGAGGATTTCACTTCTCTTTCAGGGTAAGATTCCCTAAATATCTTTCTTTCCGATCCCAGGTTTCTCCGACCCCCTCCCTTCGATCCCTAATTTCTCCCCTTTCGATCACAGGTTACGATAATTCTTCCCTTTGCGATCCCAGGTTTCCCCCATAACTCCCCATTCGATTACAGGTTTCCAAAATTTTTCCCCCTCCGATCCCAGGTTTCCCCATCCCCTCCCCATTTCGAATTGCCAAGTAGTGATTTTTCCACCAATATACTTCCCATTGTAAGTTTCTTCCGAGACAGAAATTCCCACCCAATCCCTCCTCATGGCTAAAATTCCTCTCTGAAGGAAATTCACTCCCTGTGAGCCAAAAGCCAAGTACCTTCCGTTTCAGAATTACTGCAGTACACAAGTTTTCGGTGATGATAAGTTTCTTGTGAGCAATGATTCAGGACAACAGTTCCTTGCGAGCAAAGATCTTGGGGATAACATGTCTCTTTTAAGCAAAGACCTGGGAACGACAATTCACTTGTAAGCAAAGATTTTAGTGGGGGAAATAAATTCCTTGTAAACAAAGGGCAGTGGTAGCAACCGTTCTCACGTAAGCAAAAACTTGGGGGTAATAAGTTTCCTGTTAGCAAAGATCTGGGAAGGGAAGAAATTATAATATTTGGATCGTTGAATAATTCAATTTGAAAAAACAAGCAAAACGAACTTTCTCTCTTTTGACCCGTGTTTAGTTTGTTCTCTTGTCGAGTCGAATCTCAACACAAGATTTTTCAGTTTTAAACATTTTCATCGTTAACGACCCAGGGCAATATTTTGTTTGGCTGATATGAAAAAAAAATCTGTGTCGTGAGTCATCTTCACAGTATTTATTTAGCAAAGAAAAATACGGTGAGCTGTAATAGCAGTGATTATTCAGTGTGGAGGGGACTAACAAAAAAGACCTGGAAAAAGTATATCCTCGTTTAAATGCCGAATTCCGTAATTTTGATAAAATCCATCAACTCTCGCATTAGCGTCGTCTCAATCAAAATTTTTACGTAACAATGTCGTTGGGAAAAAGATATGAATATACAACAATCTGCTGTATGATAATATATATATATGTATATATATATATATATATATATATATATATATATATATATATATATATATATATATATATAGTAGAATGTGGATTCGCTACACAAACTAGCTCATGTTTCTGCCCCTGTTCGGGCCTCATCAGGCGAATCTTTATTTCCAGCTCTACTCTAAAACAACTCAACTTCAGGAGTAAAAAGTTATACGTATCGAGCACTCTATGAAATGAATCCATTACATTACGGAAGTGGCTTTATATTATTGATATATTGTATATATATATATTATGCTGCTAGCCTGATTTGTACCACACACACACACACACACACACACACACACACACACACACATATATATATATATATATAATGAGCTTATATGCAAAGTCTGTATGTTTCTTCGTCTGTTTGGACTCAAATAGGATTATCTCATTGGTTGATTTCCCTCGTATTATGACGATAAAAATTACGTCGTAGAAACTCTTAAGACTTCATAACTGATCACATATCAAAAGACTTTAGAAAAAAAATTACAAAGGGATACTTGAATCATTAAGAATAATTAACTCATAAAATAGTTTTAAGGTTCTTAGTGCCGATCCATATATTTTGGGGCAGGGATATCCTAGTATATTGTTGATGGAATTGAGTATTTTTCCTGACTATTTAATTGCAAAATTCCAACGCTACATTAAATCAAATAGCCCTTATATAACTAAGGCATGTCCGTTCAAAAGGTGCATGTTTAGAGGGGTGGACTTTACGGTGTTTGAAGCAGCTTGCCATAATTGTCATATAAGATAGTTTTTTGTCCGTCGTACGAAACTATGGCTTCGAAGTGTTTCGGTTGATTCTTTCCAGTGTTGTTGATTTAGTTTATATCAAAATTTAGATCCATAAATAAAAATTGAGAAAATATTCTCTTATTCATTCCTCGTTGATGAAAAATTATTTATTGTACCTTCTTTTTCCGACGGAAAAAAAAGAAATTAAAAAAAAAAGAGATTATTAGACTCCATATTGGGTTTGATAAAATGAGAAAAAATTGAGAAGTTTGGAAATTCAGCTACGTTACCTATATTTTAATTTGATATAATTATACAGAAAACTCCGTCAGAAAAAACCGTCACTCTATCTGCCTCTCGCCGGTGACGTATTCGGGCTAAAAACTGTGTGCATATAGATTTTTGTTGTGAATCTAGCACTCCCCCTCATGCCGAGAACCGCAGACCCAAAAGACTTTGAACTTGACACTGCAATGTCCGGTGCACTGACCAACCTATCCGGTGAATATCAACTTCGTACAATGGCCAATTGTCGAGTTGCATGAACACAAACATGCACACGCACACGTACACAGACGGAATGTTCTTAAATTAATTAGATTGTGTCTATGGTAAAATCAGATTCACTTAAGGCTGTTGAAGTCAGAGTCGTGGTTTTCCATGAACCTAACCACAGCAGTAATGGAGGAGTTCCGTCAACGAAAACACTTACCAAAACCGTTTGTATGCCGGTCTTGCCGGTTGGCTTTATGGTTTACTGGCTATCGATGTATATGTCGAATGGTAGGCTGCATTAATGGAGCTAGGGGGCTGAAAATTAAACATTTACTCCTTATCATGTCTAGAAAATACTTTTTTTTTTGTTTTTTGAACCCCAATCTAAATAGGACTTTACGGACGGGAAATGTGTCCCTTGGTTTGTGTCCGGCGTCATTGACACCTAATTTTTGAAAATTTGGACTTTTTCTGACTAACAAAAGGCGACAGAAGTAACTTATTCATTGATCATCCCTTTTTTCTTCAATTGGTCACCCTTAGTACGGCTTGCTGCTAGAAGACATTCATGTGACTGTTTCTATTGAATGACTAACCACACCTGTTTGTGATTTCGTTTAAATCGCGAGTAAACCAGATCTGTTTTCAAGAATAAGCCAGAATTGCATATAGTATTTACCTAGCTCTGAAACAAGGAACTGAACGGAAAGATTGGCTCCTACACTGATAACTGTGCAACGAGCACAGGAGAGGATTATGCCTAACATGACATGGAGAGATCACAAGATAACACATTATATCAGAGAACAAACAAGGTCCGTCAGAAAACTCAAATAGCAATGGGTTGGCCATATTGCAAGAATGTTAGACAGCCGCTAGACATCAACTCAGAACATTGATCTCCAGAGATCATAAACGAAACTACAGCCGATAAAAAAAAGACAGTGTGACGATTTAGACAAGTTCAGAGGATATTGGCGTCATGACAAGCACAATCAAGGAGTCTGACAGATCTTGGGGAGGCGTATGTTCAACGACGGACATTAAAAGACTGATGACGAGGAAGCTGATAAAGCTAATCTAGATACATAACAAAGGCACGAGTGTGAGACATCGAACTCACTATGAGAGATGTCAGCCAGATTACATTCTTAACTATCAACCGATTAGAGGTGGCCTAGCTTAGGGTTGCATGTGGAGATATTTTCTCAAGAATAACAGACCTACTTAGGAATTCAAGTGCGATTGCACCTGTAGTTGATTCAAAGTCTGAGAATCAAAGAAAACTGACGTGATTTCCGAAGCTCTTAGGAAACAACGGTTTCTATGGGTGTAATCAATATGTGATTAGGTCACGAGCACCACCTCGATCAATATCATCTATAGACTCATTAGTGATTAGGTTTTCTCAAATACACAGGATATGTACACCCACTTTCTCATTCAGACTCTCTCTTCACGATCACACACAAATACGCCCCTCCTCCCTCTTTCTCTCTCTCTCTCTCTCTCTCTCACACGAAGTGATCGTTATGCAGGGTCCCCGATAGGAATTTTATCATTTTATTCTCGCCACTCCCCCACACGCGCATTACATAATCACCTTAGTCTTGTTTCCATCTACTATAATCAAGGTTGCCAATTCAGAAGTGATTTTTTAATTTTTCGGTTCAGGAAGTCATTCTCAAATTCAAAAAGAAACATCTCAATTGGCAACGTTGGACTTTATAACGTGACTGAAATTTAAAAAAAAAACAACATTTGAATATCATTAACCCTGGACTAACAACTTATTAAAAAAAAAAAAATAAATAAATAAAAAAACAACAAAAAACATCAAATTTTTCCAACCTATTTTATTAATTGACGTATTGTATCGACTTCAAGTTTAACTTTCGGACCTCCTTTAACTCTCTCAGGCCAACTTTGGTTCCCGACCCCGGTGCAATGCATCGGCTACGCCTCCTGTCAGTTGTAACTCGAGATCACATTTATTGCAGATAAAGGGAATGCAGTTGGATTAACGGTTAACAGCGCAGAAAATAGAATCATCGAACCAGGTTCGAACTCCGGCTAAGACACTTTGCATTCACATCACATTAATGCCCTTGGGAAATGATTAAATGGATCTTTTCTCCTCTCTATGGATAAATGACAGTACAGCTTGGGCTCTTCAGCCTTGGTTGGCAACCAGTCTAGGTGTCGAACAACTCTGAATTTACACCGAATTGAAGAGCATATATATATATATATATATATTGTTGTTGAATATATATATGTTATTAATATATACATGATTATTAGATGGATAAGTTTTATCCGACATAATGGTGAAAATTTATAGGCGATAATGGAAGCAACAAGTTGGGTGAATAGGTATTTAATCGCAGACGTTTCACAGGGAATGATAATGTATCATCTTGTGTGATCATAAAAAAGGAAGGTGGGAAGATTCCTAGGTGATGGAGTTATGTTTGTTAAAAGTATGCTTATTGGGACTGTGTTTGAAGTCGTTAGTGGATGGCCTGGTCAAAATTAGATGAACATGTAACATGATGCGGTTGTATGTTGTGTACGAGGTGTCATATTGTATGGACGTAGTGTCAGATTACTGGGCGTGTATTTGCCGCGCAGCCCAACATGTGTGTGGGTGTGGTTACGCGTTGTTCTGTATAACGATGTTTCATCTAGTAAACATACAGGTATATTCATGAGTGCATGTGTACAAGTATGTACGATCAATAGATATGTAAGCATATGAGTTGGCACATGTACTTCTGAGCTAGCATGTGTGCGTTAAAATGGAGATATACGAATCATTTATACACGTGTATGAATGCATGGGAACACAGGAACGGGTGTAAAATCGAAGCATGATTGATCAGCCTTATCTATATTTAAAATTGTATATATAATTTTGGTTGTCTGTCCGTCTGATCCACTTTGCTGGCCTCAGTTTTGCATGTAGAAAGCTGAAATTTCGAATAGCGATACATCTTTTCATGGCGGTTCACATATGTGATTTTTTAAAGGTTTTACAATGGAATTTTATTGTCGATTTAATTATAATGCTAAGCTGAATCCTGACTTCCTGCAACCTGAATTTAACTTTGCTCCTAGGGAAACTGAAATTTGGTATAGGGATACATGCTTTCACAGTGGAGGCCATGGGCTATGTAGGGGTTAACCTTCGAGGTCATTCGAGGTCATTAGATATATTTTTTGTCATTTCTAGCCAATAGATGCAATAGGAGGATATATTTTTGCCCCTAAGAATATGTCATTCAAGGTAATCAGAAGTCATATCAGTTTTTTAGATAAATGTCAGGGAGACAACTCTTTCTCCTAAAGATTTCCTTGAAATCGGTAAAAATTGAAAAAAATCTTCAGACGTTGTTCTTTCAGATGACTTTTAGCAGATAAATATACATAGTACACGATAAGATTTTAATGAATTTTAACATTTGATATTTTTTTTGTTTTAATATTTACTTTTTTGAAGTATCATTAAGATATTTCACCCTATCATTTTACCGATGCATTTTTTTTTTACAAATATTTCAAAATATTTTAATTCATCAAAATACTAGCAGAGATTCCCGGCGTTGCCCGGAGGGAAATAACTTCAAATTTGATCACCCAGTAAAAAATATGGTCTTAAATATATTTCTTCTTACATAACACAAACCATTGAGCCTAAAGTGATTTAATTGGGTGTACACTTGCGCATTTTGGATGATACTTCAGTTCTTTTGGATATTTTTCTTATATCGGGCGTCAGACACTCCTGGTAGGCCTGCAGAAATCCCTATAGAAATTTGAAAATTTGAAAAAGTTGAAATAAAATATTTGCTAGGACTTCTGTGGTTCCAATCTATGTTACTTTTGTTTCATCCGGTAATTTGGGACTTTTGAGAACAAGTAAGTTTTAAGCTTTTGGGAGAGGACTTTTATTTACAATGTACCTATTATGCTAAACTTGACATGGAAGTATTCGCAAATAATCGACTACGAAAATGAACATTCAATTTCATGAAAATCTTTTAAAACAGATCTTGTTTTCTTGTATTTTTATATTTGAAGTTATCCCCCAAGGCAACGCTGGGTATCCTTACTAGTACACACACACACACACACACATAAATATATATGTATATATTGGCTCTTATTATCTGTAATACTGGCACAACGGAGTCTTTCCGTTTGGTCCTGTATCAGCATAGATATGAATATATGTATGTATGTTCATATATATATATATATATATATATATATATATATGTATATATATATATATATATATATATATATATATGTGTGTGTGTGTGTGTGTGTGTGTACTGTAACATTTCTGTTAATTATCAAAAACCGCCAACCAAATCAGTCAACATATTTACTCCTTATTGAGACACTCAAAAGAAGAAGAGACCACATGCGCAACCGAGGCCGGCAAAATGTTAGATGGAGAGACGAGCTAGACAAGTTCAGGAAGTACTGGCTCCGTGACGCCCATGATAGAGAAGTGTGGCAAATCCTGGGGAAGGTCTATGTCCAACGACGGACGCTAAAAGACTGATGATGATGATGATGATGATGTTTAAGAAAAAAACGATGGTAAAATCGGTTTCACTTAATGTTATTTCAGTTCAAAATGTGGCTTTCAGGAACCTAACCACAGCGTTAATGTTGCATATAGATAGAAACCATCAACCAAGACAGTCAACATGGGTTACACCATTTTTTAAGTGGGTCTGTCTGGTTGGTTTTCAAGTTGTCTATCTGTGCATTTGTCAATGTTCAGGCTGCACAAATGGAGCTAGAGGGCTGAAAATTTACTCATTCACAACTTATGCATAGAAAAAACTTTTTTTTTGTTTTTCGAGAATCATCCCCCGGAATAGCTTTTTAGTGGGAGGCCCAATTTATAATGTAACTTCATGCTAAATTGCTCCAATACTTTGTGTCTAGTGGCGTTCACAATCGTTTTGTTTTTTCTTTTTTTGAAAATTCGGTCTTTTTAGTGGTCACAGCCCAACAAAAGGCAAGAAAAATAACAAATCCATCAATCACCTCTTTATCTTTTAATTGATCACCCCAATATGGCAAAATACCAAAAGACATATTTTATAGTTTCTATTGAGCGACTAACCTGACCTGTTTTCAATTATCTTCAGTGAAATTTTCCAAAATTTAAAACATAAAAAGTTTTCTTTTTAAAAAAAAAGAAAGATTTTTTTGCGAAATGAGATTGGAAAAATTAAATCATTAATTGGCTCGTGAACATGTCAAGGGCGAATCCAGAATTTTGAGTGGTGAGGAATCAAAGGATTTTGTGTAGGGGGAGGTCAAAGGATTTTGCCTGAAAGGTCCGAAGATTTCTGAGAAAGAAAGTCCGAATGGAAATTTCCTTTTACAAATTAATACAGGAAAAAAGAAAATAAATCTAAAAAATCAAAAACAAGAAAGTAATATTTGATCTCGATTGTGTAATGGTTAACACGATGGGCAGAGGTCCCTGGATCGATTCCTGCTTTGAGCGAAAAGTATGGGGAAACTATTTGGACAAATGTTCCTGTGCACTCAACAGCTGATTGAGTGTTTTCCATGTTGTATGATTAGGGTGGAGGTATCCTTTCATTGGACTCGCATCCTGGTGGTCATAAACAACTTGTAATAATAAAGATATTGTTTTGCAAGGATCGCTTTGTTGACGCATGATCCGGAAAACGGGATTTCGTCACAGAATCTGGAACATGCAACGGAAACCAGAATTTCGTCACCATATACTTCCCTGGAAATTATCGCTTAAGAGACGGACTTTTTTCTTTGATATGTTAACTTGTTATTGTAAATGTTTTCCCTTTTATAAAATTGTACTTGAATGTACTTGCAATAGGCTTTTTTTTTTCACAGCAGTTCATTGCCTCAGTCACTCATTGACATTTGAGTTATAATCCAGTTTCAGTTTTGGGGTGGAATTAAACTAATGTTAAAATATTGATCTTCTTTGATGTGACCGTCTTTTCACCCAGGCTGTACCATGCGTTTCCTACTGTCAACGAGAAGAAATTTTCTCTAACACCAGTGAGGTCTGAATTTGAAATCTGTGGTCGTGTCCTCTAGTTTAACTATAGATAAAGAAGTCGGTATTTTCTTATCAGGGGATTTTGAGCAATGAATATCATTATCCACTATATGAATATTGTTCCAGATTTTATTGACTTCTAATTGGTTAGTACGTTTTCTTCTGTATTTCTGGGTCTCTAGATTAGGTTGTTTTAATCTTTCGGTGTATGATATATTTCCCAGTCCCGGAATAATCTTGCTGGCTCTCCTGTATACGCTCTCTCTGGCAATTGAGTTGTATATCATATGCAAGAAGCCAAGTTCAGATGAGGACGTACCAGAGATTTCTAAAGTGGAAGGAATCTCTTCTCGTCGGATACTCACTGAAGTTGAGTGAGCTGTCTGTATAAACGTCAAGATCTTTCTCCGCCATGTTTCTTTCAGTGTCTACTGTGTTCTGTCGTCTTCAATCATGGTATAGTTTCCTCTTGAATTGTTTTTACCTAGGTGCATGGCCTTGCATTTGTCAGGTTGAAATCTCATTTGCGTGAATTGATCGCAACGCTGTAATGCGCTGAGTTTCTCCATAAGCATGTAACCAGATACGTTAATGGGGGGGGGGGGTAGATCTTGGTGTCATCAGCGAACTACTAATGAAAGTACGGCTATCCTTTGTTTGCGAACATCGAGAACAGAATGGGTTCGAGTATAGTCAGCAAAGGGTAAAGTAAAAAAAAAAATCGTCAAAGAAATTTACCACAGAACCAACAGATGAAAAAAAAAAATGACAGAATACATCATACTTATATTAGATAGAAAAAAATGCTGTCAGTATCTTTGAGAAGAGTCATTAACTTTCCAATCTTTTGGGGGAAAATCTGATCTCTTTTTTGCACCCTTGATGTTGTCAACATAACGCTTCAGCACTATCATTATACTAAAAAATAGATCGACCCAAATGTATTGACAACACCAAAGATGAGAAGGAAATATTTGATTGTCTGATTAAAAGTTGGTATGTTAATGGCTATCCTCAGAGTTATTGAGATTGGCCGGACAAAAGTTGGAATAATTTTTTTGTTTAAGGTTTATTAATGATTACCTGGGATTACTTGAGTATTTGAAAATAAAATTTGTAGATGATTAAAGGAAATTTAAAAAAAATGTCTTTTTCCCGATTAGGGAGAAGGGTTTCAGACGCACTGGATCTGCACCTTACGTCTGTGAATGTGTGTTTCTATGACAGCTCTGCAATTTAATGGACACCTGCACACCCCTCACACGTTTATGCATACCTCATACACCCTATGCACTCAATGTTCATACTGATGTGACCCAATGCATAACATTTTATTGGGGACCCTTCTATTTTTGTATACAGAAATTATTTGCAAATAAATCAAAACGAAACGAAATATTCATAGAACAGGTCTGGTTAAGCACTCAGTATAAACCATTATGTACCCAGCATCTTTTGGCAGCATGGGAGATCAATTATAAAATATGGAAAAATAGTTGATCAATAAATAAGTTACTTATCTCATCTTTTGGTGGACAGTGATCACTAATAAGTTCTAATTTTCAAGAAAAACAAGCATGAAAACTTGGTGGGAATTTTCAAAAAACCAACGAACAAACAGTTTAATCCATAATAAAGAGTAAATTTCCAGCCCTCTAGTTCTGTTCTTGTTAAATGTTCAAGTTCTGTTGTCCCTTTCAACTTGGGTCTGTACGCACGATCTACCTGTACATATATACAACCAGAATCACTTTAAAACTGAAGAAATCTTTATTGACTATACTAACCGTTCCATTTGATGGTTTCCAATTATGATGTTTAATTTAACGTTATTTTTTCCATGGATAACCATCTGAAACAATGAAAAACATTGAAGAAAATATATTTGGTGCCCCTTGCCATCGATCTGTATATAGAAAATTGATTGCCTTTCTTCACTGTTCAAAGATTTATACATATATACGTATACATATGAACAAAGTGAGGTATATATATAATTTAATGTGTGTGTGTATGTGTGTGTGTGTGTGTGTGTGTGTGTGTGTGTGTGTGTGTGCACATGAGTGTGTGTGTGTATGCGTGAGCGTGTGGATTTATACAAAGTAGTTAAAAATGTAATGATATCTGTCAATTAATTTTTATTCATCTTCGAAATATTACTTTAAAAAATTACGATAAATTTGAGACAAAGAAATGAGAAAATATTTCTTTTCGCTAAGTAAAATAAAAAATACGTTTTAATTAGTTTCAGAGATACCTTGGATATGTCTGTATGTCTCTGCGTGTCTGTGTTTATGTATGTCTGTCCATATGAGAGAATGTATGTGTCAGAGCTAGTGTTTTTTTTTGTGTGTGTATAGGAACGCGTGGGTGAGTAAGGTTTTCAACTAATATGCAGATATAACTATCTCAGTATGTCCTTATCTCTCTCTGTCTATCTATCTATCTATCTATCTATCTATCTATTTATCTATCTATCTACTCGTTTCTATCTCTATTCATGATTCTTTCCATATAAACGTAAGTGATAGTTCGGTTCTTAGACAGAGACACGTAGATCCTCATAGTACTCCATACCTCATGTACCGCTCCCCCTCGCTCCCACCGATGCCAATCCTCCATTGATTTGTGTATAAAAGTCGATCGCTCTTCCATTCTTCAGATGACTGCCTGTGTGTGCAGTGATCATCCAACACTGCTGTACAGTCACCATGAACATCATTTACCAAGTATCTACCACCTCGATCGTCACTTGGCTCTTCTTATTCGTTCAACGGATGCTTCCCGTCTATTCAACCAAAGAACTGGTCACTAACCCAGGATTCGAACACGGTCTCGCCGGTTGGAAATGTAGCGGATGTAAAGCTCTATGGGTCCAGCAAGGAATTGACGGAACAGCCGCGGTCAAAATAATAAATAGGTAAGTTTGCTTTTACTTACCTTTCGTCAGTTTTAGTTTAAAAAAAAAAGTTTATTTATTTATTGGTTTAATAATTGAATAATTAGTCCATCAATTAATCAATCAATGAATATATCGATCTATCTATCAATCTATCTCAGTCTGCTACTATCTATTTATCAATCTATATACAATCTATTTTCATATGTGTGTATGTATGTGTGTATGTATGTGTGCGTACATCTAAATACCTATTTTTTTACAACAGTTTTATTCTTATTGACAAGTCAATTCCCTTGAAAATATTCACACACACACACACACACACACACACACACACACACACACACACACATATATATATATATATATATATATGATTAGTTTGTGGATACGATATACCCGACAATATATATACAAATATATATATATATATATATTAGTTGACAAGAAGAAAAATTGTTGTCTTTGAATAAAACTTATTCCACCATCAGAGTCGTAATAACAATATTTCCTTTATATATATATATATATATATATATATATATATATATATATATATATATATATATATAAATGTATAAATATATATATATATATGCATATATATATATATATATATATATATATATATATATATATATATATATATATATATATATATATATATATATATATATATCAGGCTAAAATAATAACGATTTCTTATCTCAGCGGTCATTACATTAAGGTTCTGGAATCTGTGATACAATAAAGGCACACATCTATAGATAGATATAGAGATATATAGATTGGCAGATATGAATAAGGTGGGCTGGATAGATTGATAGATATTCTCTTACATTCAGTATTTTGTGTACTTGGTGTAAATATATATTATAAGTCTTCATTTTGCAAATCATGATTTCCTTACCAGTAGATATGTCACCATATCTATCAAAATATACGTGTGTAGGTTATACATTTCAATTCTTTGAATAATCAAGAATATTGATGTGTTTTTAAAAAAAATATATATATGTATATTTATAGATCCGACAAAATGTTATGGAAAGTTGACAGTGTGGGAAGGAAAAAGGCTAGACAACAATATCTCAAATTTTTTATTAAATCTAATTACTCACGTTTCGGTTGGGAAATAGCCGGCTTCTTTACAGCAACTCAGCGGAATGTGTGGATGACAGTGGCGTGAAGAAATTGATGTGTTACAGTATGCACAGGGAAGTAGGGGCTTTATTATTGTATATTAGTAGAAGAGTCTGGTGGAAGTGAGTTTCTGTGAAAAGGGGACGTCAACGTCTCTCTAATTGATAAGGTCGTCTGGGTGTGTCAGTGGTGATGTGTTGAGGAAGAAAAACGTGCGTTGCAGTGAGTTGGTTTGTATGGGAAGAGGAGATATCAAAGGCGTCAATAAAATGTGTGTATGAGAGAAAAAAGATTGGTAATCGTCCAAGATCTCCAAGCCGGCCCCATAAGTTTTTCAATGCTTGATTTGGATATTTTGAATACGTAACAGGGGTCAATAAACTTTTTGGGGTGGCGGGCGGACTAAAAATATTTTCGTGCTTTGCAGACCGAGGCGAATAAAAAATAAAACAATGATCATTGAAGACAACGGAAACTGTTTGATTTTTAATTAATTTAATGTTTGTTTCATTAAAAGACATAAATTTTTATGTACTAATAATGTGAACTATGAAATTCTTATTTGGGGGTGTGTGATTGAGAACCATGCAACGTGCACATGAGAGAATAATGCTGGGCCTCACATGGAGAGACCACAAGACAGCACAGTACATCCAAGAAAAGACAAGACTTAGGGACATCATAGAATCCATTAAAAATCTCAAATGGCAGTGGGCTGGCCATGTTGCAAGAATGGCAGACAATCGATGGACATCGCGACTCACGACATGGATCCCCCGAGACCACATGCGCAACCGAGGCCGGAAGAATATCATCATCATCCTCATCATCTGTCTTTTAACGTCCGTCGTTGGGTATAGATCTTCTCCATGATTCGCCACACTTCTCAATCGTGGGCGTCTCGGAGCCGGTATTTTCTAAATTTGTCCAGTTCATCTCTCCATCCTGTATTTTGTCGGTCTCGGTTTCGCATGTAATCTCTGGGGATCCATGTTGTGAGTCGTGATGTCCACCGGTTGTCTGACATTCTTGCAACATGGCCTGCCCATTGCCATTTGAGTTTTTTCTCAGAGATCCTATGATGTCTCGGACTCCCGTTCTCTCCCTGATATGCTGTGCTGTTTTGTGATCTCTCCATGTGGGGTCGAGCATGATTCTCTCATGTGCATGTTGTATGCTTCTCAGTTTACGAGTCTGTTTCTTGGTTAAGGTCCATGTTTCAGCTCCATAAGTGACTATTGGGAGGATGCATTGGTTCTCTACTCTTCTCTTTAGGGTTATTGAGATCGACTTGTTTTTGAAGGTTGAGCTTACTCAGCCAAAGGCTTGCCATCCTAGGGTGATTCTTCGCTTGATCTCTTCCTGTCTCGTGGGCGTGGAGATTCGTCGTCCTACGTAGATATATTGGTCTATTTTCTCCAGTTTTGCATCCTCGATTTTGACTGTTATGTCCTTATTCTCAATGAGATCGTTGCTGATTCTATCGTTATCAACCTCAACGAATCCATCCGGGGGTAGAACGCTGTTCAATCTTTGACACTAAAACCAACAAAAAAAAAATAGGTCAATGTTGGTATGGCATCTGTTAGAATACAATGAAAGGATTTTAGAATTAAGTGTAGGTGTTCGAAAAAGTTCGTATATAGAGACTCTAGATTGTTCACCTCGGCTTATTTGATGACACGCGCGCTCGCAAATGTACATACATCGAATTAAGTATTAAATAAAATTAAAATAAGATAATACCCGTTAGAAATGATGGGATTCCTCAAGTATGGATCGAAACTTTTGCTAAGGATCAGAATATCTGTGAGCTCTACACAGGATCAGACAGCTAGTCCTCAAAACTCTACCTAGGATCAAAGTGTAGTACCTGTTCGCAATACACGCTTTGGTTTTACGCCGGTACAATGCCGTGGTCGATGACAGCTTACTCAGGCTCGGTATTGTCAAGTACAAGAGGCCTAAGTTTCGTCCTATGGCCTCAAAAAGTTACTCCACCCAGTCTCTGGAGAACAGTACGCCCCGGGACAGTACCGCCCCATCACACTAAGAGGGATGGGTCAGGCTTACCCTGTTGCCTTCGCAACACTAGTTGCAGGGACTGAAGCAATTTTTGTAGCTCTCCTTTGACTAGAACCCCGTATTTAAAACGACCTTGTGTTACATCTTGCTCTTGTGGGGAGGTGCCTTGGCCGATGATAGCTAACTGAGGTTCTATATTGCCAAGTGCAAGAGGCCGAGGATTCGTCCAGTGACCTCAAAAAAAAAAGAGTGGGAGCAATTCGGCCCGGGGCACCACCTTCCCCTTTGCATTACACTAAAAGGGATAGGTCGGGCTTGCTCTGACGCCTTTGCGACACTAGTTGCGGGGACTGGAGGAAGTTTTGCTGCTCTCCCGTAACCCGAACCTCACATTAAAATCGACCTCGTGTCACATCTTGCTCCTGGGGGGGGGGTGCAGCTAAATACAGATCAAAGTGTAGTATCAGTTCGCAGTACATACTTTGGTAGCTTTGCGCCGGTGCAATGCCATGGCCGATGATGGCTTACCGAGGCTCGGTATTGCTAGGTGCATGTGTTCAAGGATTCCTTCAGTTGCCTCAAAAAGCAAATCTGTCCAGTCCCGGGGGGTCAGCAAGCCCCAGGCCCACACCTTCCCATTGCACTAAAAGGCAAAGGTTGGTCTTACCCTGACGCCTTCGCAACACCAGTTGCAGGGACTAGAGCATTTTTTTTTAGCTTTCCGTACGGAACCCCACATAGAGAAAAAAATCTCGTGTCACATCTTGCTCTTGTGGGGAAGCGAGTGAATGCAGATCAGAGTGTAGTATCTGTGTGCTCATTAAAATGTTGCACATATAATATCATCATCATCATTATCATCATCATCAGCCATTATACGTTCGTAGCTGGACAGAGGCCTTTACTATCTCTTTCCATGGTGACTGAGATTGCGCTGACCTTTACTATGTCTTAATGGAAACCCTTTTATCTCATATCCCCCCATGTCTGGTATTTTCCTACGACGTTTACTGTCCCACTAGAATAAACCGGGTAGCTTCTTGCTCCAAAGGTTGTCCCTTTTTCTCGCTACATGCACGGATCATCTCCATATCCGTTGCTTAATTACTTGTACTTAGCAAAGAGTTATTCCTAACATTACTTTTCCCGTTGCCCTCTGCGTTATTCTGAGTTTGCTTTTAAGTGGTTTTGTAAGTGTATAGGATCGTCATCCGTACATCATAGCTTGCGTATTAAAAGGTGCGAAAATGCGTTGGCTTTGAACACTTGCTTTTGTGTCTATCCTAAAGGTTCTTCTTTCTCTAGACACGTTTTTCCACTTTACCAAACTGCTTAACTTTTGACTTTTGATAGCCAGTTGTCTAATAAACATGTATATATAGACATTAATCTATCTATCTATCTCGTTCTCTCTCTCTCTCTCTCTATATATATATATATATGTATATATATATATATATATATATATATATAGTTATATCATAATTAATGCTCCCTTATTCAGGGTTGAGCACACATTAAGTGAGGTAACTTGTTCATTATAAGCTTATGCGATGCTCTTCCAACTCAGGAATAGAGCACTCTGGTGGATTGGGAATTCTGCGTGAGTGAATATATCGCTCAATAAATTCAACCGTAATGACCGTCCAGTTCTATGTAGGGCAGAGATAAGATGCTAGCCTCTGGGTTTGAAGCAAAGGTTTCGATCGTACCTCATGGTACTGGGTGAGTCTATAGCCACACTGAAGAGTTGTAATACAACGAAACAGCTGTCTGTGGATGACACAATTATTTAATTATATGTATATATACATATAAATTCGACAATTTCACCGATTCAGCGTGATTTTTCCGTACGGACACAGATCAGTGTGTAATATCTGTGCGCTCTGCTTAGTATCGCCAATTTCACACATGTACACACACATACATATATATATATATATATATATGTGTGTGTGTGTGTGTGTGTGTGTGTTTGTGTGTGTGTGTGTGTGTGTGTGTGAAAATGACGAGGTCATTCGCGTATGGATCAGCACTAAGGGGCTTAAACCTAATCTATTTGGTGGTTTGTTTTTTATAATTCGCGTATCCTAATTTTGAGTATTTTTAAAACTCTCATCTCAAAATAAGCTGTTTCAATAGGAGATCAGGTATAAAGTCTTAACACAAAATATTATGCCCCCCCCCCCCAAAAAAAATCGTGCAGTATAAAAGAGTCATGAGAAGAAACTTATTTTGTACAAAATATAACTTATTTCTTTACAAAATAAACTCACTCTCTCTTTTCTTTCAAATGATCATTTCTGTGATGCATTCTTCTTTGTAATGGTAACTTCCTATCTCATGGAGTAATAACCCATCATTGCTTTTAGGTTATAGTAGGACAAGATGCTCCTGATACTCATACAATTAAACATACTAATTTGCATATATGGCTTACACAACACTCTACTCACCGACTGAATCCATAGCCTCACACGATATCCTCCACAGACAAACGCAATCGTATATTCAAAAGAACTGGAATGCGATCTGTGTGACCATGTGACCCAGTGCCAATCTTCCAAGGTCCAATGGCAATGTTCTCTGATCAAGGCGAGGCTCAATAACTGATGCCGCAGGGTCCATTTGGAAACATTTTTGAGGGGCTCCTGGTCAATAGTCAAAGTCTGTAGAATCTTATAAAGATAGAAATATAAAGAAACATTATATCTCAATGCACAAAGGAAAGCAATCATAATGAGTACCCGAAAATTTCACAAAAATCATATTTCTCGTTCTTCTGTAATCGATTAAGATCATTTAATTCAAGTATAATAAAAAAACCTCAAAATATAAACAGTGTAAACAAACAATGCCGAATCTTCGAGAATTCAGAAGAAAACTGATATTGTTGCTATTCTCTGTAAATCATCTCCTTCATCTGCAAGATGGTGTTGTGTGTATTTGACAAGACTTGGATATACTCAAGTTTAGGGCCCCCTTAGGCGCAGGGCCCAATTTGAAGCAGTTGGTCCCATTCGCTTAAATAATGGTACCTCCGTTTGTCGACGACTGCAAAACACCACGAAACACAGGGCACGCTGTATAATGCGTCGACTGATTGATTGAGTTGCACAATTGATGTGTTTTGAGGCAATGTTACCCTCCGTTCGGTGGTTATCCATATCAGCCCTCAATGGTCCTGTTCTTGCATCCATGGTTGGTACCTGGAGTTTTCACATGGCACTGATATCTGTCCAGAGTTCACATATTCCCAGTATACCCTTGCTATTGTTGTGCTAGAAGAACGTAGAGTAGTTACCACCTCTGAGATAGAGTGCTCCATCTTTCTGTCTGAACAATCACACATCCGTATTGTTAAATCCTATGCACATCTCATACCTGCCACAGCTACACTACCTCTTTATTTATCATATTTATGCTTTACTGAGAGAATAATGCTATTATATGTAGGAGAGACTGGAGTTAGTTGATGCACTTTTCACTTTGCTGTAACTTCCTTCGAAATTCATTAAAACGCAAGTATAACCAAAAGTTGCAGCAAAAAAGATTACCTTAAATTCGAAACATTTGTCAAGTTTATCACATCATCGTTCAAACATTCGGGAAAAGTATACCAACCTTACACACTAGTAGGGATGGTCAGTACAATCTGATTGACCAAGACAGTTCTTTTGCTAGTAGGTACAGATGTGATTAATACATTGTTATGATTGAGACGTGTAAAATTTAAAACCGGACAGAAGAATGTATTTGAGTAAAAAGTAAGATTTTAGGAATACAAGAACCATCTGGTCGGACAAGCGTAATGATATTCAAGTGGGCCTCAATGATGAATTGTAATAAGGTAGAAGATAGAGAAAAAACGACAAGAAAATAATCATATCAATTACATGTTTGGAGTTTGTTTTGTTATTTTTCAGGCTTTTTTGTTTTTTCTGCCTCTTTACATTATATTCTTGACAGAAATTGCTTGAAATATATATATATATATATATATATATATATATATATATATATATATATATATATATATATATATATATATATATCCTGTTTATCGACACTTCTCATAAACATAGGCTACGCTATCATCAACTGCACAATGCAGTATGAACTAGACATTCGTTTATTCAAATCGAAACAAGTTACTAACCAGGGTGAAAAAACGTTTTTCATGCAAAACTTTTGGTGCTCGCAGCACATGACTCAAACCTAGTGGAAAAAATAGTCGAAATTTTCCTGCTAAAAATGAGGCTATCAAGGACAACATCAAATGGTAGAAACAAAGTGATTCAAATCGTCCTGTGTCCAACTTGTCCTCGTCTTCTCAATAAGGTAAATGCATTCTTAATTATTTTACTGTAGAAATGAATTCAGAGTCAGGAAGAAAGGGGTTAACAGTGGTCAGAAATTAATGCCTGTTTACTGAATGACTAGAGCTATTAATTTCTTTGGCTAGTATTTCTTTCATCTTATTTCTGTCGTTTTTCATATCGCAAAAAACCATCTCTGATCGGATTATCTAGTGCAAGAATAAAGTAATCATCCTAAACATTTTCAATCACTCGTCATGCTTCCATCAAAATAGAAAATCACGCGTGAATAGTATCACGTGACCCCGGATGAGCATTTCGATATTATCAAACGAGACTCGTTAGGACCCTCCGATTTAATGTTTCTTTTTATCTACGAAGATGCAGGAAAAAATAATTCGATTAAAAGCAATCTTTATGCAAATGCGGCATCAAGATATAAAATATTCAATCACGAAAAACAAGACTACAAAAGAAACATGGCGACGTGGATTCTTGAACGCACAAACAAAGCGCATGCGCAAACGGAAAACTTTTTTTTATAGAAAAATTGGAGGGGTGGTAAAAAGGATAGGAAGAATGGTTGGGAAATCTTTCGACTGATCTAAATTAAAATTGACGGATATGTTTTTAAAAGTAGATTACGTGACGAAAGGAATGGTGATTCAGGCGCGGATCCAGGGGAATCTGGACTCCTCTCGAGCAAATCACAATTACATTTCAAAAATATTATCTTGATAAGGAAATTTTAATGAATGAAAAACAAAACAAAAAATAACAGATCATCCTAAATAACCGAAGATTTACCTTAATTTTTCAAAATTATTTTGTATTTCATCTAATTTAGATAAGATGACTTTCATCTTATTCTTTATACAAAAAAATTATTCATTGGTTCTGAATTTTGTTTATTAATTTCTTTACCCTTTTATCAATCCTCGTGCTAAAAGGCCACGATTTTTCTTACCCACATATTTATTTGTACAAGATAAATTCATCCATTTGGACCTCCCAGCTAAAAATTTATCTAAACCCCATCTTGCTCAAAATCCTGGATCCGCCCTGTGAATATTTTTTTTTCTCTGATGACACACGGTTCGAACCCACTTGCGTATCTATATGTTCGCTGAGAACGAAGAAATCAGAATTCAAAATATCTTAAACATTTGAAGCCTCGAACCCTCAAAGAGTAATCCGAAGAAGTTGATGGATAATTGTTCAGAGTCTGTCATGACTCCCCGGTCGTTTTGGTGAGAATCAGCCGTTTTTCGAGCGAGACGCAGTATAAATGAAGCAAGCCTGGTCTTGGGGATTCTAATCTCAAGGGAGCACCTCTCCATTGCACCAAGGAAGAGCAGTGGGTTACCTTAACAGTTTTGTGACACATTTCCGATCCACGCAGATTCCTTAACGATCGTAGAATGACGGTCTAAGAATTGCAATAAAAAACGAAGGAAATATGATGAAAGAAATTCTACTCAGAAATTGATTATGATAACCGTAAATTCTATTAAAAACCAAGATGTGTATGCATTTGAAGTGAAACCTTGTACTTACATATTTTGGGGCAAAGGAAAATGCGCATATATACAACACAATATATATATATATATATATATATATATATATATATATATATATATATATATATATATATATATGATAATTAGATAATTGCGTCATCCACAGACAGCAGTTTCGTTGTATTATAACTCTTCAGTATGAATGGCGTGCATGTGTGTGTGCGCGCATGTCTGTGTGTGTGATTGTTATATATATATATATTACGTGAGAAAGCCATGGAAAGTGCAATGCCATGGATAACTCAAATAAACGGAAAATATGGATCAGGGGGCGGATTAGGGTGAAGGATATTATATAAATGATTAAATGACAAAAATGGAGATGGGCTAAAACTTAGCAAGAAGTGACAATAGATGAAGCGAAGGGTTAGACGATTGAAGCTCGTAGCGCAGTAAATGCAGTAGGAAAAGACCAAACCCTAGGTGGGGGGATGAGATAGAAACATTTACCGGTAAGACATGATAGAGGTCAGCGCAATCGCAGTCATCATTGAAGGAGTTTGGAAAGGTCGTTGTCCAGCAGTGAACATAATGGCTGCTACTGACTATAATAATATTTTCTATGCAAAATTTTTAAAGAGCACACAGATACTACACTCTGATCCGTATTCATTCACTTCCCCAAAACAGTAAGATGTGACACGAGGTCGTTTTTGAGGCCCCAGGGCGAACTCTAGACCACATGCGCTTAGCAATACCAGGCCCAAGTTGGCCATCATTGGCCACAGCATTGCACTGGTACAAAGCTATCAAAGTATGTGGTGCGAAAAAATACCACGCACCGTATTTATTCGCTCCCCCACGAAAGCAAGACGTGACACAACGTCGTTTTCAATGTAAGATTCCGTACACGGGAAAGCTAAAAAATACTCACCTGTTTCCCTTGCACAGGCGTCAGGGCAAGCCGACCCATCCCTGTGGTGCGATTGGAAGGTGCTGCCCCAGGGCGTACTGCTCCCCCGAGACTGGTCCGAATTATTTTATTGAGTCCACAGGATGAATTGTAGGCATCTTGAACATAGCAATACCAAGCCTCAGTAAGCCATCATTGTCCACGTCATTGCACCGGCGCAAAACAACAGAAGATGTGTACTACGAACAGATATTACGCTCTGATCCTAGATAGAGTGTCGGGGAGCAACTCTTTGATCCTAAGCAGAACTCACAGATATTCCAGTCCTCAGTAGAAGTTTCAATCTATACGTAAATAATTTCGTCATTTTTGACGGGTACTATCTCATTTATTTTTTTTTTAAATATGTAATATTTTTGACGGATTTAATCAATTTACTATAGATAATCAAACAGTAGGTAAAGCTTCGGCGAGCTTACCAAGCTAGAGGCAGATATGGAGAAATACACAAGTAATAAAAATAAAAGTGCAACAGGCAGATGGAATCAGAAAGGAAAAAGAGCGGCCTCTCTGGCATTGGACTGTGGGCGTAACAGACACGCACTTTCCGTCTCAGAGGCGACTCACTAACCTACCGTCCGTTGTCTCCACCTACCCTTCGGTACCTCTCAGTACAAGTGGAAGACAAAATAAATGAAACATACTAGTTCTGAAATAACACAGACATGATAATTATCATTTAGTAGGCAACAAGGATCAGAAATAAAGAATAAGTTCAGACGAGATTTAATCAGGAGCTCATTCTTGATCTTTTTTTGTCAAAAATTATGAATAAGGCGGGAGTTTTATTTTCGACAATGTGGAGCATATCTCCATTCATATTTATGATATCAGATCGTATCATAACTAAATATTTCCAGACAAATGAATTGAACAGAGAGATTTAATTGAAGGTTTGAAGTGAATAACATTTTTTCTTACTATGTGCTGTTTTCTGTTGTAAATATACCATCATCAATGAAGCATTATTATCCGTAATATGATACTAATTCAATTACATGGGAAATGGTGAGTTTTTTGAAGAATAACAATAAGTGTCCTTTCAACATTAACTGGCGTTCCGTAAATACGTCGCCTTAAAGTAGTATCATTTTAGCCAGGTTTTTAAAACTTTAGTTGAATCCTGATGCATGTTCTGATAATTTTTTGAGAAAGGGTATTATCAAAGTTTCCCGAACGTAATGTCACATCAAAGTCACGCAACCGGTTATCGAGATATTCAAAATTGCTGGATTCTCTCCGGATAGACTGTGTATACGTATTTTGGGCGTGGGGACTCATCTAAAAATAACATAGAAAATGATGAAAATAAGTCAGCAACGTGGATAAGATATCTGAACAAAAGTTTTTCAAAAGGATCTAAATCATTAATTTCTGGAAGTCAGAGGGTTAGGGTTTAATGGAGAACAGGCCTATGGCTTGCATTGTGTAGCATAGTGCAGAGACCGGTCTCCTCTTCAACTGGATCACCACTTGAGACTCTCTATACGATTCCCAGCTGCTTACAGTACAGGGTTACCCATCTAGGTACTGACCAGGCCCAAATCAACTTCGGTGATCGTACGGGAACCGATGTTCCTGACGTGATATGGTCGCCACAGGTTCTAATCAAAAGCCTATACGTTATTTCTTTTGTAAAAACAAAATTATGAACAAGGGGAGTGGTTCAACATCTCAATTTCCATTACAATATCAGATCTTATCGTAATGAAATATTTTTCCGGGCGAATAAATTGAACGAAAAGGCAGAACTAAATAGCCTCCACGTTCCATAGATTTGATAGCACTTGATTTCTCATCATTTGGGAGGACCCTGAAGATAATGTTTATGCAACGAGACCAAATGGAACTGAACTATTACAATCAAGAATCGAAGAAAAGTGCTACACCATAAGAAATTCATTAGCTGATGTTAGTATATATATATATATATATATATATATATATATATATATATATATATACACACACACACACACACACACACACATATATATATATATATATATATATATGTATATATATATATATATATATATGGTAACTAAGCTGATAAAAATTACTGATACAAATACAAATAAAACTAAATTACATGCAGCAAGAACGTAAAATTATATAGTAAACAGTTCTGAGACCACACTTTGAAATGGTACAAATCAGATTAAAAGGGGCTTGCAAGACACACGGTGGTGGGATAATACTTAAAAATTTGGCGTGATGGACATATTTTGTCTGACAGAATAAATTATGAATTACGTCATATTATATATATATATATATATATATATATATATATATATATATATATTAGCTGAACTCACTGGCCTTGCAGGGGTAAAACTTCAAGCATCTCTTATTGTTATATTGAAGTTTAGCAATTGATAGTCTATAAAGATTGAATAAGATTTTTTTGAATAGAACAGAGAGAATTATATTGTGTTGAGATTCCATAGGATCAAAAAAGGGGCCGTGCACACACGCACAAAAAGCTTCCAATCTAACACTACAAAGAAGCAAATGATATTTTGTAGAGATTTCATAAAACCAAATAAGGGGGTGCAACAAGGTATAAAAAAACAAAACTTCAAATGCCACTAACAACTCTACGTCTTCTATCCTGCACGTATTCCCCATCAACCCCTTCCTCATATTCTCACCGGCAATATGTACACACACACACACACACACATATATATATATATATATATACATAAAGGCATATTCAAAAGGACGCACGTATAAATTCCTCTTTCTCTCTCTCTCTCTCTCTCACTCACACACACACACACACACACACACACACACACACACACACACACATATATATATATATATATATATATATATATATATATATATATATATATATATATGCACACAGAGCAAATCTTTGTGTTATTCATCTAAATAATGTCTGGGGAAAATTCTGATATAAAAATTATATCAATCATTTGGACCGGGTGTTTTAGTTAGAAATTACTTCTGGTAAGCTCGAATGATCTTTAGAGGTAATTCGGAGGTCACCAGCACCTACTCTATGTAACTCCAGGGGTCAAGTTACTTTAGATGCAAAAGTTTGTAGCCCCTAAGTTACCACTTGCATTGAAATACCGTATGTTTTTTTTTTTTCTTAAGTTTTTGGTCTTTTACTGTATTTACTCAGACAAAATCGTAAAACTCATATTTTACCACAATAAGTCATCGAGTGCTCTTAATGATGACACGGGAGAAATTAGCTCTACCAAAATACTATATAACTGTTCAACCATAGAATTAAACACTTCTCAGATTTAACGGTAAAATTCTCCATCTATATATATATATATATATATACACACACACACACACACATACATATATATATATATATATATGTGTGTGTGTGTGTGTGTGTGGTACTAATCAGGCTGGCAGTATAACATGATATAATAATATATCAATAATATAAAGCCACTTCTGAAATGTAATGGATTTATTCCATTGAGTGCTCGATACATACAACATTTCACTCATGAAGTTAAGTTGTTTTAGAGTAGAGCTGGAAATAAATAGTAGATTGTGGATTCGCTACACAAACTAGCTCATGTTTCTGCCCTCTTGGGCAGGCCCTAAGAGGGCAGAAACACGAGCTAGTTTGTGTAGCGAATCCATAATCTACTATTTATAATATATATATATATATATATATATATATATATATATATATATATATATATATGTGTGTGTGTGTATATATATATATATATATATATATATATATAGAGAGAGAGAGAGAGAGAGAGAGAGAGAAAGAGACAGAGTTTTATGATATAAAGTTCTATTGCATCAGGGATTTCTCAGCAAATTGATAGAAAGAGAGAATTAATAAGCACTTCTCCATTCCCGTCATGATATTAGGTCATATCATAATGACCCGTTTCTAGGCAGATAAATTGAATGAAAATGTTGAGATCAATACCCACCATGTTTACCTGTTGTTACAACACTTGATTTCTTCTTCTGGGAAGACCTTAAAGATGAAGATGTTTATGTCACGACGCTCAATAAACTCATCCAATTATGGACTGATATTGGAAGAAGTTGCCACACAATTATTAGAGAAACGTTGCCATTCACTTATGTCTTGCTGGGGAAAGTGGACATTTTGAACACTTCAAATTAAGCGTCGTCTATCTATATCATGAACAGTGACTTCTTCTATTTCTCTGTCTGCAACAATGGACTCTCCTTCTTAGTGGTAACAATTTTCCTGATAAAAGTATCTCTTACCCAACATTTGAAACTACGGATTCTTCCACTTGAACGAGTTGAGTATTTTCTACCCCCCCCCCCAAATGATATCATAGAAATTTAAACATATCCGAGGTTTTTAATGGAGATTAACTAGTCAACCAATAATGGCAGGAAACAGAAGATACATCTTGACAAGGGAGACAATTCGACGATGACTATTAATCATCTCTTTCTCCCTCCCTTGCCTCCTGTTCCTTATCTCTTCCTTTCATCGATTCATCCTTCAGACTTTTGGTGCACGATTATTTTTCAACCGGTTGATCTCTTCGGAGCCGTCTCCGCATGGGTTTTTATTTCAATGAAATTCTCACAAGATGCAGTCGCAGACATTTCATTGATTGTCTTTTTTCAATTTTTTCTTCTTTAAATCGTACTTGAGTTATGAAATTTTGCTGCTGGCTTTTCGGTGTTTGCCAAAAAAAAAAGTAGTCATACAAATAAGCCCTGTCATTTTCAGATGATCGTCCTAAAAGCCTACCCGATGACCATTGGATATATCCAATTTTAATGGACGATGGTATAAACTACTGTACTAAAATTGAGATGATTTTCAAGGCCATTATTTCTATCTATCCCTCATGACTGGTCATTGAAGAAACATAATCCAATAACAGATGAAATTCAACGCTTTAGATAATCTCATTTAATGATTTAAGATTAGCAGGCATCTTTTTTCGTCGCCGTCTTCATTCATTTTTCTTCAAATGTTTCTCTCCATTTCTTTGTTTTCTTTCTCAAACTTTTCTTCTTTTCCTCCTCTATTTCTTATTTCTATATTTTGAATTTTCTCTATTTTCCTTCTTTTTTCTCTTCTGTGTTTGTTTTTCATGTCAGAATGCCCATATTCGTTCTTTCTTTATTTCGCTAGCACATTCTTCTTCTCCCCTCTTCCCTTTTGTCTTTTCTTTCTCTCCTCCTTCCTTCCTTCTCTCCTTTCTTCCCTCCTACCCTCCATATCAACCACCCATCCTCCCTTCTCTCGATCTCCCCTTTTTTTCTTCCTATTTCTCCTTCCCACATCAGTGCATGCCTGCAACATTGTTCTCAAGTTAAATGGTACCCTTGAGCTGTCTATGGCATCAGACATCCCTGTCTTGGATTCCCATACTACAAGTTTCTCTTGTCTCGGCCTGCTATGTGTGAAATAGATTTAGAGGCAACCCGCGTCACTTACTCCACCATCCACTATTTTATCAATTGCTCGTGGAGAAGAAATAGATTCACGCCTAGCATAATAATCCAGCCGGAGTTTGTACTCTGTTCGCCTATTCCGTTTTCTTTGTTGTTAACCGTTTGTCCACTTGCACTCCCATCAGTCCCCTGGCTGCAATAGATAATAGAGAAACACTGGACAAAATTAGCCAAAGATTTCGTTCAGAATTAATTCTTTTCAATGACCTTGTCACTTAATCAGTAGCCTCTATCTACAATCGATTGGTGGCAGTAAATTTGGGTTGTCTGTTTCTAGGTGTTAATATTCAGTCTGGCCGTGCGAGTGACGTAACGGCTAACGTCACGGACAATGGAATCAGCGAGCCAAGTTCAAACTCCGACTGAGGCTGATCAGATTCACCCTACATTTACGCTGTTTGGAAAGACGTGAACCACTGTTCATAATCACTTTACACTATTAGTGTTTGGAAAGGCATGAACCAATCTCTTACCCCGCTAAAATACACTGAGTCCAAACTCTGGTCGACACTGTTCATAATCTCTTTGCACTATTTGGGAAGGCATGAATCCATAAGTTACCCCACTAAAAATACACTTGTCCAATCATGGGCTGCCATTGGAGGAAGTTGCTATGCAATTATCAGAGAGACGTTGCCATTCAGTTATGAACACTTCAAATAAAACGTCATCTATCTATGTCATAAACTGTGTTTTTTTCTATTAGCAAATCGTGGGACAGACTTGAATCTCTCGTCTTGGCAGGCAACAAGTCGATGAAATTGACAAATCTGAATTCAAAAGCAGGAGCTGGAGTCTCTCAAGCCGTCGGACGTTGTCTCGTTCTGGTAGCTCTTGCGACGAGAGTGGTGCCAAGCTGCAACAGCCATTGTCCTTCTCTTGGACAATATTAATGTATAAAGAGGAGTGAATGTTTTTCGATTGACTCATATAATGTGATTTTTTTCAGTCAAAAATAGTAATTTTTATTAACCCATAATCGTAAAGCTCACTACAATTGAATGAATCTGTGTGTTTGTATGTGTGAACTGCTATTACTCAACAACTGGCCATTGTGTGGGTTTGATATTCGCCATATACATTAGTTTGCACATCCAGCATTGAAGCGTCGAGTTTGAAGTTGTTTGAATCTGCAGTTCTCAAGAAGTTTAATGCACAGAGGTTACCCAACAACAGGCCATTGTACGAAGTTGGCGTCAGATATATTAGTCGGCACGCAAGAAGGTACAATGTCCAGTTTTTTGGGGTGGGGGGTGGAGCAGTTCTCGAGAAATCTAATAAATTTTCAAAAAACTACTGTTTTTAGATATTTCATCAGAAATCATAGATCTAAATTTAGGTCCGAAATATCTAAATTGGCAACCCCGAGGAGAAGTAACCGAAATACTTTAAGGCGGTAGTTTCGTAGGAAGGACAGAAAATCGTATCACCTCACAATTATGGCCAACTGCTAGACACACAGTCCCTTTAAAACATGCACCTTTGGAACGGGTGTGCTTGTGAATATGAATAATATTTAATTCAGAAAAATTGAAATGTCAAAATCAAAATGAAAAAAAAAAGATTAGAGAAGATTCATAAAAAAAATGAAACTTTTAACTTGCTTTTATCTTTAGATGGCATTTGGAGCGTTTAGTTATAACTATCTTGATTCAAAAACATTGCTTTTGATTGTATTGTTACTGCTGTCACATACGAATGCATTTTTTTTATTGTCAAAATTGGTGTACTTTTGTTAATTGATTCCAACGTTGGTGATGGAAGGAAATAAGCAACATAGTCCACATGTCATGCTTCTTTTTTTAAAGAAAGATAAAAATGCAACTTGAGCTAAAAAAAAAAGAAGAAAAAAATTTGAGTAGTTTATGGATAAGATGCTGTGAATAATCGAACGTGTCGAAAGTGGTTTGCGTTAATAATGTGCTGGAAATTACTTATTAGACGATTAGGGTGATACCAAACAAATCAAGACATTGCTTGGAAATGATCATTGTTATACGACACGGCATAAAACCAATACACTCAGGATATCCAAATCAAGCGTTGGAAATCGTTTGCGCCAGCTTTGTTATGTTAGTAGCTTCTAAAAAAAGCGAAAAACCTTTTGGACTGTGTTTCAGTGTGTAATTTGCAATTTTATCGTAACGAAAATGTTCCATTTTTTTTTAACAAATTGTTGGGGTTGGAATTGAGACAAAAGGTGCAATATTCCATCAGGATTACGGTAGACTGTGTGTTTCTCGAACATTGAACGTGAACAGGTAAAATCATTAAAACTTGACTGGGATGTTGTCAAACCTACCGATTACTGATTATTTCGGCCTTTAAGAAATTGTCTTGAAAAAAAAAATGTCGGTTCGTTCGAAGACTGAAATAGGTACCCCGAACAGTTCTTTATTGAGAAAAGTATAAAGTTCTTGGTGGATAGAATCATAAAATCCCCGGAACAATGTCAAAAGATAGAGAAAAAAATGGTAACCATGTTATTTCTTTCGTCATCTAATTAAATGTTTCTGAAATTCTTTTAAAATGTTTCAGGAGTGCCAGATGGGCCCGCTTAGGAAGCATAATATCAATCGAAAGTAAACATTACTATTATTACACTGCCTATGTCAGCATTTTGCCTTTGAAAGAGGATCAAAAACCTTATTATAAAATCGAAGCTGTTGTCAAGGTTATCAACTTAGACGGTGAGTGATTGGATTTCATTTTCATTTTTTGACGATTTTGATTCAAGTTGAAGAGAATAAGAAAAAAATCCCATATATATATATATGATAATCAAGTCATCCACAGATAGCTGTATCGTTGTATTACAACTCTTCAGTGTGGCTATAGACTATCCATCACCCAATTCCGCGAGGTGGGATCAAAACCTTCGCTTCAGACCCAGACATTTTACCCCTGCTCTACGCAGAACTGGACGGCCAGTAGGGCCGAACTGAGCAATAAATTTTTACTTACGCATAATTCTCCGTCTACCAAAGTGCTCTATTTTAGAGTTGGAAGTGCATTGCATATAGCAGTAATGGACGGATGCCCGACTTAACAGTGCTCAACCCTAAACAAGGGAGCATTAACTATGATATATATATATATATATATACTACTTTATTTGAAAATAATTTTGATACAATTATTTCCATTGAATCAAAATAAAATGTGCTCAATATATCAATCTTATAATGTAGCGCAGTATACTTGGGAGAGAAATCACCCGACAGGTGTTTCTTGAACCAATGTTCGGTAAGAGAGCTGCTTACCGAACAATGGGTCATGAATTCAAATCACTGGGGGGAAAATATGAATTTAAGTACCGGTATTATTTAATTTGACGGGATAAACAAACAGTGAAAGGTTTACTCTCCTAAATTAAGTGAAGATTGTTGTTGTTATTGTTAAGGTGGAAAATGAAGTCCAGCCCCCGACTTCGACGAGTTTGATAAAATGTATCTCTATAAAGTTTCTTTTTTTGTTGTTTCTATGTCCGTAACTTCCGCCATCTGCTGTATTAAATAAAACCCGCTTTCAAAGTCCACTGTTGGGAAAAGGTCTTACCCAAGTAAGTGTGAGACATGGCGATAATAAAAACGGTTGGGAACTTTTTGAAATAGGAATATGATACTGGAGTTTGGGGAGATCCTAATAATGACTTTAAAATACTTTAAATTTTACCCTTCCTGGATTAATTCTTGTTATCTATTTCTTCTCCCTATTCTACCAATCCACTAAATAAATGATCAAATGATTATCTAACATTGGTCGATTGTTTGTGTCTGATTGTGCGTAATTGTACGGCCAAGTGTCGGAGTTACTGGGGGTCCAGAATTATTTGCGGAATTTTTATTTCGCAGAGAGATCTGCACCCCGAACCCTTGCAGTATTCGAGGGACTACTGTACATTGTACAAGGACGATGAATTTCCATGAAATCCTCAAAAGACGAAGAAAACAGGTGAAGAATCACACGAGGCAAGCTTTCGAGCACAAGAAAATTCCGCCTGTGCTAAAAAGAAGGGCGTACTACCAATGCATCCTCCTGATAGTAACTTATGGATTTGAAACATGGAACCTGATTAAAAGACTGATCCTTGAACTGAGAACCATGCATCGTGCACGAGAGAATCATGTTCAACATAATATAGCTATAAATGGCAATGGGCTGGTCATGTTACGAGAATAGCAGACAATCACTGGACATCACGACTCAAAACGTGAATCCCCAGCGATCACATGCGAAGCCGGGCCCGACAAAATTTAAGATGGCGTGACGAACTTTAGAAAGTACTGGCTTCGTGACGCCTGCGATAGAGAGGTCTGGCGAATCTTGGGGGAAGGTCTATGTCTGATGATAAATTATCGGAATATATGACCATTACGCATTAATATAGAACAGTGCGTTGAAATATAGGATTGTTCTATTAAATATAGGACGGCTGGCGACATTAGTAATGAAGTGTTGGCAGGAAAGAAGTGGCGAATACATGCTTTTCTCAATGGCATTGGTGAGACGCAAACCGGGGGTAGAACGTGACTCGCCGATCCTATTCTCGGTGTCGTCTACAGCTTAGCCATTCACAAATCATAAATGTATTAATGATAAAAATACGTAATAAAACTAAGATAAAATTGATTGAATATATAAGCTCCCAACCAAAAATAAAGATTAGAATTTAAAAAAATTGATCATATCTCAAATCATATATGTATCAATGATAAAAATACACAATAAAACTAAGATGGAATTAATTGAATATATAACCCTCCCACCCAAAAATAAAGATTAGAATTGAAAAATTAATACGATCACCTATATATTTATAAGTCTAGTTTTCCTTAGATCATATTAAATTTTGAGGAAGTATTCAATTTTATGCTCTTCGAAATAATAACTGTTTTCATTTGCATATTTTATATCCTGGGGTTTGGAGAAAAAAAGCACAAAAAATCTTTAAAAAAAACCAAAACAAACAAACAAACAAACAAAAAATAACCGTGGGATTTCCACGGGTCTCACTAATTCACATAAAACGCAATGCAATTCATTTCGATATTTTTTCAATATAGAAACAGGTCCAATTTTCAAGAAGATAAATTTCTGTCAAAATATATCATGAAGATGACCAACTGAAGTTACATCTAACAGATATAATAGAGGTTGGCATTCAAGATAATTTCAATGCATGATATTTATTGTCTTTTAATTGAATGTTGATTATGAATAAGTATGTTTTCTGAAATCACTTTCAACGTAAATACATTTGGAGAATATGATTTAAGATTATTTTTCATTGAATTTAACTAGCTTTTACCTCCATCTTAACTTTCGCTGTTTACTAATAAGTAATAATTGTTACACACAAATATCGCATTCAAAATTATTTTACATGATAATTATGACAGGCTGATCAATACATTATAAACACGCACCGTTAGAATGGGCACAGCCCTAGTTGAAAATGATTTAAGATTGTTCTCATTCTGTTCTACATTACAGGAAGCTTCAATTACACTGTCGTGGGAACAACACAGCGGGTCCAACCAGGGACAGGTTTCCGTAAAGTGGGTGGAGACTTTCACGTGCAAACAGGTATGTATAAACATTTACAGGAATTACCCCGCTTCCCGAGTGTTCGCTTTTCGCCACTTTTTCAATCTACGAATAGAGAATATAACGATCAGCGCTTAATTTGAGGCATTCTCTCCCTCCTCCCATAGTCTTCTGTTACTCTTATCACCCTAATCTCCTATGACTCAACCCAACATACCATCGGTGCTATTTTGAGGTCTGGGAACTCTAAAATATTTTTCCATATGAATTAATGTTGATTGCTTCTTCACTTTAGAATATTTCGGATTACGAAAGGTTTTCATTTGAACGCTTTATTATCGGGAAGTATCCAGTCATTTTGAATACGAGAACCGATTGCACGGCTGTGATGTAACATAGACAAACAGTCACTCTCCCATGGAGTTACTAAGTCATTTCTCACAAAGTAACCTACACTTGTTGCCTTATGCCAGACTGGGGTAAGTTTAGTCCATAGCTAGATATATTCTGGTTAGTCACTCAATAGTGACTAACGTCTTTTGACAGCATTTCGCGTTGGGGGTGATCAATTAAAATGGGAAAAGGGATGATCAATGAATAAGTTAATTCTCTCGTTTTTTGCTGGATCACTAAAACATCTAAACTTTCAAAAAAGCGTGAATGCTGCCGGACACAAACTAAGGGACCAATTTAGCATAAACTTCAATTGTAAATTGAACCTCAACTAAAAACCTAATTGGAGTTTCTGATGCTCAAATGCTCAACTTTTCAGCTCTGTAGCTCCATTGGTGTTACTTAGGCCTGGAATAGATAGTCAGCCAGCCAGAATCACTTAAAACTGGAGAAACCTATGTTGACATTTTTGCTCGACGGTGGCAGTTTAGGCTGACGTATCCTAAAAAAGGAAGAGACATTCTTTTAGCAGAATTGTTACCTTTTAGTTGAAGGGCCCATTGTTACGAAATGTCCCACTGTACATTTCATTAAAAGATATGAAGAGATCGCCTGGACACTAATAATGATCTACAAAATTCGTCTGATCAAGGTTTATCATATAAATTTCATAGACCATTATTAGAGTCGTGAGGATCTCTCTCTCCCCCCTCTCTCTCTCTCTATATATATATATAGAGAGAGAGAGAGAAGCATGTTAATATAACTGTTTTGTTTTTAAATCCGCGAAACGGTTACATGGTAAGCAACCGATGATCCCAACAAGAAAAATTCACATAAAGTACTATGATATATAATTCTGGGAAAAACATAAAATACTTCGAAAATCTTACATTAATTGAATTAACAGATATTTAGAAATAATTGGATGGAATGACATAGATTAGGAAAAAACCCTTTTACATTTTTAGTTTTTAAAGCTGTAAACATATATTGTTGCTAGCGGTATGAATCAACTAATAGCCCTTGCCCCCCAAGTCCCAATTTAACATCTGCTAAACCACACACCTACCCACACAACCACAACCTACTATTCATATATTTGAAAGAGCAAACGTCGAGAAAAATTATAAGAAAAATGTTTTTCAACTGTATATAAGTATGGGATGGAATGAGATATAAATCAGTTTCCCGACAATCGTATGGAGGCGTGAAACTGGCTAGAAGCAACAAAATGGTAAAATCTCTCTCTCTCTCCTCTCTCTCTCTCTCTCTCTCTCTCTCTCTATATATATATATATATATATAGTTTATTTTCTGAAAAATCATCTCATAGAAATTCCAATAATGTCAGTGAATTTTCTCGGAATATGACGTTTTGCATATAAACAAAATTCTTTTTGTATTTGTGTTGATTGCTTTTTACCTTATTCATAATTTTTTCGTTGTTTTCATCACAACTAAACTCTGGCCATCACTCTACAGAAGCGAGCAAATCGCATGGATTGAAGATATAGAGTAAGACCCCGGTAAGATTCGAACTAATGTCCCACTTGCCGGGACTTTACTCTTTATTTCTGATCTGTACTGTTAGCTCGTTCCTGTAGAGTGATTGCCTGACTTTTGGTAAAAATATCTAAAAGAAATTAAGATGAAGGTAAATAGTAGTAAAAAAATACAATGGGTTACAATACTTGGATAAAAAATTGAATCTGGATTCTAAAATTGATTCAAGTCAAAAGTACGAATTTTCATATTACACCATAATAAAAACCCAATTTAATCGAAATAAGAATAAAAAGTAGAATTCAGATCCTTTTATCTACATTATAGAATATTGGGGTTTCAATTTTACATTTCATCCTCGTTTTGATTCAATCAAATTGAATTTTCATAGCGGTAAAATCTGAAAATTTGCGCTTCAGACTTGACCAATTCTTGGGCCAGGATTCTACATTTGATCCCAATACTTCATCTAATGATGAAAATGAATAACAGGTTTGGTTAGTCATTTAAAAGAAATGTCACGTGCCCAACTTCTTTTAGGTGATCAATTGAAGAAAAATGGGGGAAAAAAACAGACGATCAATGAATAAGTTACTACTTTCGGCTTTTGTTGGGCAGTTAAGCAGTTAGGCAGTCAGGCAGTTTGTTGGGCAATGATCAGTGAAAAAAGCTGAATTTAAATAAAAAACACAAACAAGCGTGGATGTTGATGTTGACAGTTTTTGATGATAAAGCAACTTTGATTTTGTTGTTATTCCAATTGCAGATGCGATGAAAGCGGAAATCTACATTCGGATAAGCAACCTCCGAGTAGAATATTTAATTGACAATGTGTCCGTCACAGAAATCATCCCTGAAGCCGATTGGCGACGATCAGCTGATGAACGAATTGAGAAATACAGAAAATCAGACGTGGAGATCAGGTACGTCCTTCTGGGAAACCCTAGCTGGTCATCTTCCGCTTTGACACTTAAACAGATCCGCGTTTCACATGGGAAGTAGCTTTGGGGACCAATATTTTTTCTGTTAAGATAGCTTTAAAGCCTACCACGTTGTCTTTGAGGTCTTAATTGATGAGAAAGCCTACTCCACTTTGTTTCACTTTCTCACTTTCGTAGTTGTAGAGAAGGTGTTTGCTTTTCAGTTCCATAAGTTCTTCTCCAGGTCTTCTTATTTCGCTAATACCTACGCTGTCCCATTTGATGTTTTTGATTTCGTTCTCTAGATGGGTTAGTTGAGAGCCTGTTGAGAGTGTTTTGACGTTGTAGGTGCTGATGTATAACATTGTTCTCTTAGTATATCTCGTTTTTTTTTAGATGAGATGAGGTATTATTATTATTATTTCTATTGATATTCGGACATAGGGCAGTGGTTACAGCATCAGACAAATTACTGTTAAGTAATCTGATGGTTCTAGGTTCGATCCTAGTGTGAGACAGTATAACAATACTACTAACGCTAAAGAGGGGAGTACGGTCAATATACCCCCGTCGGATAAATAAAGGGTTCGGTTCGTTACTTCCCAGATGATACCTGACGAAGGCCGTAGAGTGCAACGGCCGAAACGTTGTATGAAAAACAACCAAGATGAGGATGGTCCGAATATCAATAGAAATTGTTCTCTTGTTGAGGGTTTTGGGGTCCGCTAATGCTGTGATAATTTTTATTCAGGGATCAATTACACACTTTCAAAACAAGCAACTGTGTAATCATCGATCTCTTGGGATCCACATTGTGAGTCGTGATGTCTATCAGTTGTCAGACATTCTTGCAACGTGACCTGTCCATTGCCATTTTAGTTTTAACCCGCCTAAAAATGTGTTTTCCAAGTGTTGAAAAGATACTGCTCTTGAAAATGTGCATAGGGACATGCCCCTTTGTCCGCCCCCTAGCTACACCACAGTCAATAGTTTTTTTATGATTAGCATTTTCACTATCGCTATTATATTTCTTGCAGTTCCTTTTAGCTTTATTTATTGCTTTTTATCACGTTTTTACATCTAGATCTCAGGTATAAGGAACCCCTGCCATTCCTTGTCACACATTTCATCAGCGTTTGAGAACTAGAAGAATTACGAAATGACAGGAAGAGTGTTTGCATCGAAATATAACGTGTGGTTGGAATAAAAAGTATTGCCGTAAATAAGTTGCTTTGGACAAGACTCGAATTCGCGTACCATACCTCGCGTGAATGTAGGACAAAACTCACCAAAGACAAAAGCCTAAAGAAAAATGATATTCGGAATTTTTAAATCATATTTAATTCTTATAATTGGTAACCTTCGAACAACTCTAATCTCATACCTCAAAGGATGTTAAGCTTTAAAAAGTGCGTTAATTATGTGGCCAGATAAACACTTTTCATTAAGTAAGAATAATAATGAGGTAAAGAAAAATTCTATCACTCTAACTTCTGTTTTGTTCTAATTCAACTAAGGTGGGTGACTTTGCGTTTTAACTGGTCGAAAGATCATACTGGATTTCATCCGAGGTGGGGTCTAGATTTGTCGAATAATTGAATAGATATGTTTCCGGTCGCGTCTTCCTGTCTGTCCACACGACATCTCCAAAAGCACCCCATAGATTTCAATGAGCTGTAAGACCACACCACATATCTGCACCACATAATATCTCTAAAAGTTCCTGTCTGTCCACATGATATCACTAAACCTGTTCTCAATGGATCTGAATTAAATTTTGTGAAAGCTAGGACAGCAGGCCACGGCAGAAGTGATTACATTTTTGGTGTATCAATGTATTACCCTCCCCTCCGTAGTAGTTATACGCCCATACCACATAATATCGTCAAAAGTTCATGACAGTTCACACGATATCTCCAAACGTTCTCAATCAATTTCTATGAAGCATTGTGGAAGGATGGGCATTGGTAGAAGTGATTAAATGTTGGCGCGGATCCATGCACAATTACTTACCCCGAAAATGGCGTTGGCAGATATATGCGCTCTCCGATTTATACATGTAGCCCTCTTGATAATTTATTACTTTTAAAAGAAAAACTTTTTCTATATTTTATTGATTTAACTTCTTGTTTTTGCTCTCTTAACATATTATACTTTATCTTATTTTTATTGCTTTAATAGCAGCATGAAGGTTGATATTACATCTATAATGGGGTCCTTCAAACCTTTTCGATCGTCACCCAGTACTCTAGTACCCACATCTTGCATAAGGAACTATGAAATTTATAATTTCTTTCGAAATAGTATTTTTCCTGAATCGTTTGATTATTGGAGATTATTTGTTGGAGTAGTGAAAATCATGAAAGTAAAAAGTATATAACTAGGTAAAGACTGTAATTCAATATTTAACTTGGAAAGTATATGTATAAAGTAAGAAAATTTCCTTTGTACCCCACCTGCTCTTTCCACTTTCTCCTTCTAACCCTCTCTTTCCTTCCCTCCAACCTCTCTTTCTCCTTCCGAGCTTTACTTTCTAGCCTCCCGACATTCTTTTTTTCTCCCCTCTAATCTCTACCCCACCTTCCTTTTCTCCACCGGCAATCCAAGACGTCTGCCTATTAGTCCAAGTCATCTATCTCTCCCCCTCCCCTCTTTCTCTCATTGAAATACTTCATTTTCTTTTCTGTACACTCATTGTCTCTCTTCCTACCCTCATATTAAACAATCCATTTTTTTCTTTGAAGCGTTACCAACGTTGTCATAGCAGAATAATTATAGAAGATAACATGAATACACGAAGATTATAAAAGGGTGATGATATTGATTATAACGTTTTATGTCTTCTCCTACAGGTTGATCGGAAAGTGCAACGACAAAGAATACAAACTGACCGTAAGTGTCATTTACATTGACCGATAAACGTCTACAATCACGATATTAGGAGATGTTATCATTTAAATAATTATCAATGCATTCACACTGAACATACTCAATAATTTCCTTAGTAAATATTCTTGCTCAATGCATTCCTGCGATGAAAACTTTTGGTCAATGCATTTCTATTCTGAAAATAATTGACCAATGTACATTTAATATAAAATCGATGACCAATTAATTTCTATACTAATAATCATTGAACAATATATTTTTATACAAAAAACACCAGCCAATGTACTTGGGAGTAAAATTCATTAACCAATACATTTCTATACTGAAAATTAATGGACAATGCATCTTTATAGTAAAAACCATTAGTCAATCTGATTATATGCAAAAAAAAATATTGACGAATGTATTTAGAAAATATCCAACTTCTAGATAATTAGTTATGGCCAAATAGCGTTGGATAGACCGGTTGTCGTTGATCACCGAAGTCAAGCCATGTCGAGCATTGGGGAACAACATGTGCCGTAAGCAGAACGAAGCCTCGGCAGGCCGGGTAAATCGGAAGTAAATCTTACCAACAATTGTCCGTGTGTACTTAAGCCTGCGACTTCTTATTTCCTGGTTGAACTAAAACAACAAAATGCAGGCACTTTTCAACGGCATGAGTAAACGTATATATATTAGACGAGTGCTCTCTCTCTCTCTCTCTCTCTCTCTATCTATCTATCTATCTATATATATATATATATATAATTAAATGATTGAGTCATCCACAGAAAACTGTTTCGTTGTATTACAACTCTTCAATGTGGCTATAGACTTTCCATTATCCCATCCAGTACCACGAGGTAGGATCGAAATCTTCGCTCCAGACCCAGCGGCTGACATTACTCTGTCTCACGCAGATCTGGACTTGAATTTAAGTGATATATTTATTTACACACAATTCCCAAACCACCAGAGTGCTCTATTTCAAAGTTGGAAGAGCATTGCATAAGCTTATAATGAACGAGTTACCTTACTTAAAGAGTGCTAAACCCTGAATAAGGAAGCGTTAATTATAATCATGATAATATATATATATATATGTTTTTTAATCTATATTTTTGTAGATGACTGAAGAAAAATTTGCTTTTGGTTTTGGTGCCTGCGTAAAAGGTCGAATGATGGCAAACCCAAAAGAGGAAATTTACCGCCAATTTATTTATGAGAATTTTAATTGGGCCGTTTTGGAAAACGCCCTCAAGTGGGTAAAAACAGAACAAGTTAAGGTAAGACATTTTGAATTTGAATGAATATTTCTCTAGTTTGAATCGCGAAGGAAAAAGCAGACTGAGGGGTGAAAAATGGAACGAATGAATGGAATGAAAGAAAGAATAAATTGATTCATTTGAATAAAAAAAAAATAAGTCATCCTCAGAAAGCTGTTTCGTTGTATTACAACTCTTCAATGTGGCTATAGACTTTCCATTATCCTATCTAGTACCACGAGGTAGGATCGAAATCTTGAATGGAAGAAAGAAGAAAGTGAATTAAATGAAGGAAAGAAAGAAGAAAGAGAGATCGATCAATATTTCATTGAATGAAAAAATGTATGAAACTCACAAATGAATGAATTAACCAAGGGATGAAAGAAGAATGAAGAAATTTATAACGAGTAATTCATTATTACAAGTTATTGGAAGAGTTATTAGTATTCAAATGGTAGTTCAGGCTATGGATCTCAACCTTTTACTTGATACCTTCTGTAATTTTGAATACTCACTAACATTCCAAGACTCTCCCGGACTATTGAACATACACCTTTTGTTTAAAATACCGTCAGTAGTTTTGAGGAAATCAGTTATCATTCCAAGAACTGTTCAGACTATTGAACAGATTTCTTTTTGTTTCACTGTGAGAGCCAAGAGAATTTCAAATGTCGACTTGTAATTTAATCCGAATCAAGAGAGAAGCTTGTGTTGTATTTCATTGACTCTCTGTTATAACAAAGGAACTGTTTCCTCCTACTTAAGAAGTAAAAATAAATCTTTTTCAGGGCAAACTGGATTTATCAATAGCAAAAACAGTGGTCCCATTACTGCGAAAACATGAGTAAGTTGAATTGATCTTTTCATTGTGAACATAAATCAAAAATAATCTGGTCTTCATTTTATAAATTACTTGGATTTAACTATATTTGACACCCCATGGCCCAGAAAACACGATTTTTGGTAAGATATAGTTATTCAAATCTCTGACGAGCATTTGAATTAACATCGAAATATCAACTGTATCAATCAAATTCTCTTATCTGTTAATCATATGTTGATTTTCTGTGAACAAGTTTGTTTGATTCACTTAATACGGGGTCTGTACAGAAAGTACTCAATTTTGAATATGTCGGGAAACGGTCGCGCAGTCGTGATGCAACTTGACAAACAGCCAGAAGGGACATTGCAGCGCAAATGAGAATTGACACTCTTCCGTGGGGTTACTCAATCGATAGTGCAACGCCATTGAGGGAGCTTGTGTACTGTGTGGCTGTCGCATTCGCAATGACTGAGCAAGTAGATTCTCCACATCTTGTGCCCTTTCTTATTTAGCAAAACATCGTATCGCTCAGGCCCCATTCCCCCTGCAGTCTAGATTTTGTTCCCTACGACTTCTGCCTTTTTGCATAGAGATTTTAGACTATGGATTACATTAAAGAAAATGCAACGAGGCAGCTGATAGTGATCCCAAAAAAGGACTTTGCAGACGGTTTTGAAAAGTGATTGGGACATTGGGATAAATGAGCGAATACCCAAAAAGGGAACTTTTAAAGAAACTAAGGCGCCATTGCTCTAGATAGACTATTTTTCCGTTGATATTAGATGGTTGGATATTCACGAGAGAAGCATCGTCATTGTGAGGATAATGGAAATAAACATGGAAATATTGAGAAAATTATCCAGTCTTTCTTGTTAGCTTCGATACTGATTACCGACAAGCCTACGACCTAATGTTTTTGATGTTTCATAAATGCAATACAATCGCAAAACAACTCAAATACGCTATCATTTCCGACAGCATAGGTAAAATAGTTATATATTCTTCTGAATAGGTTCCTAAACCGATTTTCGTTCAATTTTAAAACGATTTCTTCAAACGATTTTTAAACGATTTCTTCCAAAATGCTTTTCATTTCAGTATCCAAGTTCGTGGACACACAGTCTTCTGGGGTAAAAACAACTTGATGCCACCCTGGGTAAGGAAGTTACCCGCAAAAGACGTCTATAAGGCTCTTGACTACCGCATTGAAACCACAGTAAAATATTTTGGGAACAAGTGAGTCGATATTTATCTATATCCCTCCACACATACTTTTAAATAACTCTATTTCAAGCAGAAATTCATGGAGCATCGAATTATAAACAAATATATTGAGTAACTCTACGATAAAAAAAAATGCATCAGATTCGTATGTTCGAAATATCACCACCACGCTATCACGCAGGTTAACTTGCCATCTGTCTGATCAGAGTGCCATTTGTACTCATATTAATAAACATAAAGCGCTAGTCAATATTACCACAAGTTTACAGCAAACACTCATAATATACAGGATTAACCGTAAAAAAGACTACAAATCCCCGAAGAACTCATCATAGAAATACGAAAAAAAAAAATCTTTTTCGGTTTGGGAACTGATATTCTAAACGTATTTAGCAACTGACAAACACATTTGGCTTAGTGAGGAATTCCTTTGCCTTGTACAACACACAAATGGTACACACTGATTTAGAATTCAAAAAATTCAAAAAGTGACAAACATTCAACAGTAACAGTTTTCCAAGCCTTGCTAATGAGTAAAACTATAGCCGAAAGCGCTCGATTACTCACTTTTAGACAATATTTACTTCCGTTAGATCCAATCACATGATATTCTGTACATAAACAAGAAAATTATTTCAATTATTATTCGGACTATACTCATCTTGTTTTTTTTTCATACAACGTTTCGGTCGTTGTACTCTACGGCCTTCATCAGGTATCATCTGGTAAGTGTGGGGAAGTAACGAAATGAACCCCTTATTTAACCGACGGGGGTATATTGACCACACTCCCCTCTTAGCATTAGTAGTATTATTATTGTCTCACACTGGGATTGAACCTAGAACCATCAGATTACTTGCAGTAATTTTGTCTGATTCTGTAACCACCACGCTATGTGTCCATGAGTACAACGGCCTAAACGTTGTATGAAAAAGAACCAAGATGAGGATGGTCCGAATACTAATAGAAATAATAATAATACCTCATCTCAAAAATTCAGAGATATATTAATTAACGGCCGAAACGTTGTATGAAAAAGAACCAAGATGAGGATAGTCCGAATAATGATAGAAATAATGATAATACCTCATCTCAAAAATTCAGAGATATACTAAACAAGAAAAGTTAACTAAAAGCTATATATGTGTGTTGTGTCTATTTCTGGGTGGAAAACTCCACCTTATTTTATTAATACTTCCCTTTTCTCTTTTTCTTGTTTATGATTGTTCCATTTGTAATAGCATGAGTTTTTTGACTTTGTAGCATCGAATGTTTTTGGTTCTATCAATTACGTTAGATTTTTTAGAATTGGTTTTTTTAATTTTAGTTTTCGCAAATATTCTCGTCGTTGTTATTGATTTGTGGTTTTCAAAATTGTTTTAGATAATGTGTTAATCTGTCTCTTAACTGTTGTTTTTTTAGTCTTTAACTATTAACTCTTTTCAAAATTCATTTTGGTTTATTTTATTTATCTCCCGGAGGGAGGTGAAGCTTTGTCTGTGGCTATAAATTATGTTGTTTTCGGTTTATGTTGTGTTGGTGATCCATCAGTCAAGTGGGATGTATGGCGAATCCGTTATTTCACCATCTTTAAAGCTCTACTCTAACTCAATGGTTTTGTATCGAACACTTTACGGAATAAACCCATCATGCATCGTATATTGAATTACTGAATTGTACCTTGATATATATATATATATATATATATATATATATATATATATATATATATATATATATATTGGCTAGAAAGCTTTAAAGCTTTAAATGCTAAATATTTTTGTGTCTTCTCTTATTGTGATCATCTGCTGTTTACCATGAAATGGTTTCGAGGATTTTGAAAACAAAACAAAAAAATGTGTGGATCAAACACCACCTTCCTTTCAGTTATTATTTTCATATATAGATTATGTCATACACGTAGTTTGATATACATATATATATATATATATATATATATATATATATATATATATATATATATATATATATATATATATATATATATATAAGAAAAAAAGAAAGGAAAAGCCATACTTGCAATTTTCATGTTTATCGGTTTAATTCCTCGACAGAAGATTACTTTAGGGAAACCAATTACAAATGTTTTGTTTTGTTTTTATCATTTATTCTTGATATTTCAACCTGGATTGCAGAATATATATATATATATATATATATATATATATATATATATATAAATATATATTGAGTCATCCACAGACAGCTGTTTCGTCCTATTACAACTCTTTGGTGTAGCTATAAACTATCCAAGGTAGGATCGAAACCTTCGCTTCAGACCCAGAGGTTGGCATTTATCATTGCCCTACGCAGAACTGGACGGTCAGTAAGGTTGAATTTAAGCGATATATTCATTTACACATAATTCCCCATCCACTAGAGTGCTCTATACCGAAGTTGGCAGAGAATTACATAAGCTTATTCTGAGCGAGTTACCTTATTTAAAGAGTGCTCAATCCTGAATAAGGGAGCATTTATTATTTATCATTTATTATTATAACAATTCAACATATCATTAAGGCTTTTTCCCATCTCCTTAGACAGCCTTATGTTTAGTTTACCATTTTGCAATCTAAAGGTCACGGCCAAATCACGTTCGATATACGGATTGTCTTAAAATCACTGAAGTTGAGCAATGTTGACCATTGGGGAATGACAGATGTAAACCAAAAGAACGCCATTAGTACACTGCCACCGATACGATGGTATTAAAGATATGAGTCTCAAGTAGTGCGCTCAGAGAATCGAGATGAATATCAATAGATTTTTGAGAACTTTCATTGTAAAAAATTCGTCTTATATGCCGATAAATGCTATTCATCGCACTATATTTATTTCACGTACTTTGTTTCTGATCACAGATTGAGCCACTGGGATGTCAATAATGAAAATTTAGATGGTAATGTCTACGAAATGTTGACAGGGAATCCTAATATAACTACGGTGATGTTCAAGAAAGTCCACGCTGCTGTTCCGGGCGTGAAACTCTTCCTTAATGATAACTCAATCGTGCCGTACAGCAAAAACACAGTGGTGAGTCAATAACTGTTCTCTTAATCTGAATGTTTGATTAACCCTTCTTAATTCATCTTGAAGTTTTCTAGTTGCTTTTTACTGCTTCTCATTCAGACGGTTCATCTACGTTAGTGAATAAACAGTTCAGATTCAGGTCCGCTTTAAAAATATTTGAGACCTCCGGGCAAAACAATATACTGGATTTAGTCTGCTGACCGTAGCACCAACCCTGATTTGATGCATGGATTTAATGAAGAATCTGGAACTGATTTAAAAATAAATACGCACAATGTACCACCCAGCTGCAAACACACGGCTTTCTTTACATTATACTCCACGAAAAAGTTTTGACAGAAGCCGCTTGAAATGTAATACATATACTGTTTATTGTCACTCATAAACATATACTACGCTATCATCAACCACATAATATACTATAAACTAGTTTGTCAAAATTAAAAAGTTACTTACCATGGTTGAAAAAAGGTTTTTTTTATTTTATTATGCAAAAATGTTCGCACTTACAACGCATATGACTCCAACTTAGTATCAAAAGAGGCGAATTTTTTCTGCTCAAAATGAGGCTAACAGTGACGCCACCAAGTGGTGGAAACAAAATTTAAAGCAAATGATTCAACCTGCCTCTACACCCAACTAGCCCTGCTCTCTCCTATGCTCTAAAATGGGGCGATAGTCTCAAAAAGTTTTTGAAACTCTGTTCTACATGAATAACGATGTTGAATGTTTATCTATCTCCTATTATTTCTCTTTCTTGAAGGCCATTGCAGATCAAGCTAAATTATTGCTACAAGATGGTGCTCCTTTATACGGCATTGGAATCCAGTCCCACATGAGGAAGCCAATTGAAATTCATGTTCTCAAGGTGAGAATTCAATCCATGTTTTTTTTATTGCATCAATATCTATCTATCATATTCTATTCATATGTGTGTATGTTCTTTATCAATCTATTTATTTTTCCCTCTATGATTATTCTGCTCTTTCTCCTCCACCACGCTCAGCGTCGTGTTGACGAAGTGGCTAAGGCCGGATTGCCGATTTGGATCACAGAATTGACCTACGAAAGCCCGGATGACGCCAATCGAACGTCGGTATATGAAGACTTACTACGAGTGTACTTCAGCCATCCTGCCATCGAAGGAATCATGTTGTGGGTCATTTCAAACAACGGATGGAGGCCAGACGCCGCCATTTTGAATTCAAACATGAAGGTACGTCCAATGCCAACATTTCAGTGATTAATCGTTCTTTAATATTATGGACGATAGCTTCCAAGCGGCCTATTTGAATACTTGGTTATCTAACCCTAACCATATACCATATGAAGAGAATCACTCCAGTTTTTAATGGTTTGCAAGACTGAAATAGCGCCCCCTGTTCTGTTATGAGTACTATTCATCTAACCTCTCATTCAACACAACCGATGCTAGTATGAGTAAACTAGTACAGTACCTGTCAAAAATGGAATATTTATGTTCTTGGTGAAAAATTACTGGCTGATGCAACACACGATTCTTGCCCCTATTTTGCTCTATTTGGTTATATGTAAACAATAGTGAAGACAGGCAAACAATCAGAGCTGTAATTCGTTTCACCCATTCGACCGATGTTTATTGCTTGCTCTGTAGGCTGCTAACATTTAACTTGATTTCAGACAATATTCAAGCAGTGTGAGGTTTGCCTAACTGATGCAGTACTTGTTTGCCTCCCTCCAGATTAGACGTTCGAATCATAGCAGTGTTTCGTTAGTTTAAATATATATATATATATATATATATATATATATATATATATATATATATATATGGTACAAATCTGGCTAGCAGTATAACATAATATAATAATATATGAATAATATAAAGCCACTTCTGAAATGTAATGGATTTATTTCATGGAGTGCTCGATACATACAACATTTTACTCATAGAGTTGAGTTGTTTTAGAGTTGAGCTGGAAATAAATAGTAGGTTGTGGATTCGCTACACAAACCAGCTCATGTTTCAGCCCTCTCTGGGCCTCATCAGGCGAATGAGGCCTAGAGAGGGCTGAAACATGAGCTAGTTTGTGTAGCGAATCCACAACCTACTATATATATATATATATATATATATATATATATATATATATATATATATATCCACAACCTACTATATATATATATATATATATGTGTGTGTGTGTGTGTGTGTGTGTGTTTGCATTTACTCTAGCCTGACGAAAACCAACTAATAAACAAAAAAGTAACAGCAGATTTCTTTTTCAGCCAAATCCGACTGGACAACGATATTTGGAGCTTAGGAAGCAATGGTCAACCCCTTTCTTCAGCCATCGACTCAAGTCTGGTGATACTGTTTTCAGGGCCTTTCACGGCGATTACCGACTCAAAATCAAGGAAAACGGAAAAGTTATTTACAACACGTTGGTAAAAGTGCGCCGTGGACGGAAAATCGTTAAAATCGATGTGTCAGGATGCACAAGTAAGTAAGGGTCTTCAGAATAGCAGCAATGTTGTTGTTGTTGTTGTTAGTAAATATTTACTAAGCATAGATTAGTCTGGCATGAGAACGCAAGAAAGGAGCACCCAATAGAATCTCATACATTAACAAAGATCCGCTAGACTCACTCTACAACCGACGTCTTTCGATATTTACTGAGTTTAGCCTTATCTGGCTTCAGCCCACAACAATGCTATACTCAGAATCGAATTCACTACATTAGTAATTGTCAGCTAAACTAACTTGCTAGCCGCGGCTCTACAATACGGTCGCTTTTTTTACTAAAGGTATACTTTTCTAGCACAAAGTTATAAGTGTGAGGCACCATTGTGAGGATCCAATAATGTAATGGTTTGCTTGACTAATTTGCAACGATTGTTCAATGAGGAGGTATTCATAACACGAATCCCATCTGAGTCTAGCTCTCACTATAGATGTAATGTTCTGCTAGGTTAGCTATGGTGAGACGTCTATTATCGACTGTTATTCTAATGATGTCTATCTATGGCTCTGCGAAGATTTGCACGTCAACCTTACACCTGTTTATACTTATATCTTTACAGAAAAGGACCCTTCGATTATTATCGGCTGAAGGCATCGGTAGACATTTTCCAATGACTACAGCGGCGACAGCAGACTTGATTCATAAGTGGAGATGTATATATATTATATCTATGTTGTATAATGTTATTCATATGTATGTTTATTCTAAATAAAATGTGTGTATAGCGAAGTAAAAGAAAATGCTTTCTCTTTTTCATCTTCTACTTGTATCCGGGGTATCGTGAGGATGTAGGGACAGCTTTCTTTTGCATGGTCGGTGGTTAGGTAATGTCCTCGGTCCAACGCTTACAAGGTCGTCCTCTTGCCCCAACATCTGATATTATAGATCAATGATGGCAAACCTTTGGAGCACGTTGTGTTGAAGTTTGAATTTTCTGAATGATAATCCTCTATGTTATAAGTATTCAACTAGGAGTTTACTAATATATAACTTGAAATATCGAAATACATTTCTAAGACTAGAATAATAAGTTTAAATCTTTTGATAATCCTCTACGTTATGTGTATTCAACTAGGAGTTTAGTGATATATAACTTGAAATATAAAAATATATTTCCTAAACTATAATAAAATGAAATTTAAAAGTAGTTTTTTTTTCGTAGTCCATCGGTAGGGAAAAGCTTCGGAGACAATTCCGAATGGAGTATGACGGCTGGTGACAAAGTTCTGGTTTCTGTTGCATGTGTAAGCTTAGTGGTCTTAGCAAGTCTCAAGTTTGATTTTTATGACCACCTCCATGGCATGATCCAAGTCTACCAAAAGATTACCTCTAATCGCATTCGAGTGAACACAAATAGCTGCTGAGAACACAGGGATGAATTCTCCACACTCTTCATTTATACCGGGGAATCGAGCCCAAGACTTTCTGCGTGTGAGGCAGACATGTTAACTATTACGCTAGCTGTGTCAATGCTGATGTGTGTGTCATATTATATCAGTGGTTGGTTGATTGCCATTCTTCTTAGATGTCCAAACCATTTAATTCTTTGGCAATGGATATATTTGAGGACTGGTATTGCTCCGACCATTTATTTCAGTATTTTATATTCTTGTGGTCGATGTGATTAAAACTATGTCTGATCCTGAAGTAATTTGCTAAGCTTTTTTTAGTCTGGCACAAGGTCATTTTAGTGAGGCACTAATTGAGGATCGAAATCACTACTCAAGTGCATTGGTGTGCAACATAGCTTTAAAGCAACAAGGCAACGGAATTGAATGAAAAAACGAATTTTTTTCCATATTTGAAAAAACATGTTTTACTCATGAAAAATTGATAGGTGCTTACATTTGTTTTCTGTCCGACTACAAAGACAACAGCAGCAGATGTAGGAGTTATGTAGATGTGGACACACAAACACAGCTGTGTGCGTTAGCTTACGTGAACGCTCAAACATAAGCTTTACCCTATTCCTCTCTTTCCGATAGAAACAAACATAAAAGGCATCTTCGATTCAAAGACCATTATGTATTCGAAGTGCAGTTTTTCCCGCTCCACCCAGGGTAACACTGACACTTGTATTCAATTTTCTGCAGGATATCCAACATACTTAATCGGGGCGTAGTCATATTATTCCAGTGGTTCCACCAAGGATACTGCCTTTGTACCATCTCCTTAACAGTGCTCCACAGTCGACCAGACGTATGTAACAAATACGATAGAATATTCGGTTGCAAAAGAGCAGTACGTTCCTGTATACATCGTCCCCGACTGTTGCATCGTTCCTGGCTACAATTTTTCAGAAAGTTCGTCAGGGTCGCCACGAATGGCCCCAGGGTCCGGGTCAAGTATTTTTGCATGTCTCTGCAGAGATCCTCTTGTTCGAAGTTCATGGAACTATCCCAGAGGATTACACCAGCCGATCCTTTGAGGGCTGACATAGCAATTGTTATCAAAAGTTCACTCTGAAAGAAGAAAATGAATATATAAAGCTTTAGAGTTGAAACAATGATGATAGGGCAATTCATCTCCGGTGTCTACGATATTTTTTTTGCTTTGTCTTTCTTCCGTAATAACGAAAACAGCAACAATCCTCATCGAATTTAGCGGAGTGAACTGTGGGGTGAACAGATATATGAAAATTAACATTTCCCTACCGTGGTTCGAAACTACAACCAAGAAATTGATTCCGTGGTTCTCTTACCGACTGAGACAGATTGATAAGTTTTTCATATCTACTAAAATCTATACTATATATTTTTTTTTAAATCTATCATATATACGATACAAAAGTCGTAGTGATCATCTTCTGTCGGAATAGAAATTGGAGTAAAGTTTGACCCTGTACCAACCGGGTATGTTTGTTCCTGTTGGTCGGTTTAAACAATACTCCTTTACAAATGATCTTATACTAATTTATCATACTTGAAAAAGTTATAGATCATATATATATCATTAAGAAATGGATATATGAACCGACAGAATTATTATAAATTGCGTTATACTAAATTGAAACTTTATTTGAAATGATCTCCCGTTATCATACGGTGAATATATCATTTGGCTGAGACAACATAAATAGAATAAACAATTAAAGAGAATTTGGCTGCTCCAGGAATCGAATCCGTGACAGATAGAGTAGCCGCTTCAGCGGAGCGTTGCTCTTACCATTAAGCTAAACAGAAGCCAGTAATCTAGAGGCCCTGATAATTGTTTCAATGCCTAATTCTCATTTTGTTTATTCACAGTCTATATCTGCTATATTTTTTCTTCCATTGCAGACAATTATGTTATTGAGAAATGGATATATGATCCAACAGAATGATTACTAATTGCGTTAATCATTCTGCCGGGTCATACATCCATTTCTGAACAACATAATTGTCTTTTATCAGTTTTAAATTTTCCACCAAATGAAATGGGTTATACGGAAGAAATGTTACGGAGACTAGAAAATATTACACTAAATCAGTATATCTGAAGGCTCTGCGTTTTCAACTAGAAAAAGGAGTGATACAAGGTAATACCAGCTCACTCAAACTCTTTACAGCCTGCTTTGTGATGATCTCATGAAACCTAGAATGGGGACATGAAGAAATCAGGATAGACGGAGAATACCTAAATAACTTCAGATTCGCTGACGATATTGTCCTCTTTGCAAAGAACCGTCACGATCTCCAAATAACGGTAGACAAACTAAATGAAGCAAGCAAGAGAGTTGGCCTTCATATGAACTTCAGCAAAACAAATTCCATGTATTACAAACATGTTTAGGTTAAAGACACGAAAATCCAAATCGAAAACGCAGATCTGAAAAAAGTAAACCACTACATCTACTTTGGACAACGAATCTCCATGAAGTCATCAAAAGGAGATGAAATCTAGCGAAGAATCAGACTTGGTTGGCAAGCTTTCGGTACAGCAAACTCGACTTTTAAGAACAAGAAAATCCCACTAGTCTTAGGAAGAAGGATATATAACCAATGTATCCTAACAATAGTCACATATGGAGCTGAAATATGGAACTTGACCAAAAGATTGGCCTCCAAACTGAGAAACATGCAATGTACACATGAGAGAATAATGCTCACAGTATATCAGAGGAAAGATAGGAGTCCGAGCCATCATAGAAACTACTAGAAAACTCAATTGGCAATGGGCTGGCCATGTTGCAAGAATGTCAAACAACCGTTGGACATCAGGACTCACCACACGGATCCCCAGAGATCAGGTGCGAAGCTATGGCCGACAGGAAGTGAGATGGCGTGACGAGCTTGATAAATTCAGAAAGTACTAGCCCCGCGATGCCCATGAAAAAGATGTCTGGCGAATTTTAGGGAAAGTCTATGTCCAACGACCAACGCTAACAGACTGATGATGATGATGATGATGATGAAGAAATTTATCAGTTCGTCTCAAAGTATTACTCGTAAATACAATTAAAAATAAATTTAGGTGTAAGAAATTGGAGTATTTTTTGTAAGTTTGTCTATGTAACATTTTCCCGTGTAGGGTTAAAACTTATGGTCACAATTATTCGTTTCTTCGAACCTGGCAGTTCTTGTAGGAGAATTCTTTTCTCTTTCAGTTTTAGATGCTTTTAATCTATTACATTCAAGAATCTTCCGGAAAATTGTTGGTTTTTAGAAAAAAAAAATCTTTTCAAGGTTTACAATGTAACTATAACAAAACTAAACTGGACACTTACTCTCAGTCATTTTACGGCGGTACGGCTTACATGAATTAGCTTTAGCTTTTTTCTCTTCAAATCGTATTTCAATGCAAATTCAAAACTTAATATTTCTCAAAAATGGAAATAATCCCGATGAAATGGAAGTGATAATCATTCTAAATATCTAATTTTAAAAACGAAACCAAAAATCAATGACTTTCATATTTTCACCGGGTTGCAGACTAAGAGGGCAACGGACAAAAATTCCCCGGACAAAATTTCATCCTATGAAAAAAGTCTTTGGTTTGAATAATTTTCAACAGGTCTCATAATCGAAATGTGTACTATGAATGATTTTTTGCATATTTTCAGATTATTTCAAGATAATTTCCTGCAACATCTATGTATCTCAGGATATTTTTTGCCTCGATTTTGGTTAATAATTTAGATAATTTTCTTGAACAACTAAATATTTTTGCATTTCTTTTGCCTTTGTTTTAACTTCGTTATCCTTTCACCATCTGCAATATCTGAATGTTTGCTTTAACTCATTAAATAATTTCGCAATCCTTACAACTCAAAATGGCATCACCAGATACTGAAGTTAAGATAAAACATCTTTGGCATTCTTAAAATAAAACATGCAAACTCGAATCTGGTACTGCAATCAAAGTTGACTGAAAAATTGTCTCGTACAATGAGATTTTCTGGCAGTTTAGAACTTGAACTGGAAGGACGATTACTTCCTACGAATTCTATCGACTCGTTCCGTATTTTTCTGTATTATATAATTCAATAGATTTATAACCTATTTTGTATTAAAGCTACGTTTGCATTAAAACATTCATATTTGAACATGAAAAGAGTTGTTAAAAGAGGTAATATTCAATTTAACGGACATTTGCAATTAACAGACAACCGTCAGTTCCAGTTAGTCCGGTAAACCGAGAGTTTGCTGTACAAAAAAGTGACAAGAGGGAAAGGAAGCTGGAGATTCGGGACTGGTTGGGTGTGTTTTATATGTGAGCAGAAACTTGCCTGGGAGTGCTAAGATACAGGGAAAGGAGAAGTTAGCAGATTTATTGCATGTATTTTCATACACATCAACACGCACACACACACACACATACACACGCACGCGCACACACACACACACACACAAACACAAACACACACAGACACAAACACACACACACACACACACGCACACAGAGCAACACTCGCATACACACCCATCCCTTCATCCAACAAGTACGCTATAACCACATTCACACAGTTGACATCCAGAAGAGATATACATATTTTTCCATACGTGTACATACTCACACCACCATTCCTTCAACCTCAGTTGCTACCAACAGGCCCAACAGAAACACACACACACTCACACCACAGACACAAACATGCGCGCGCGTGCATACACATACACCAATCTCGGAAACCCACTTTTTTCGTATTTGTATTTCTCATTGTTTGAAAAAGCTTTTTAAAGCGAAACTTGTCACAAAAATGAAAATTTATTAAAGTTTTCCCTCAACACACACACACACACACACACACACACACACACACATATATATATATATATATATATATATATATATATATATATATATATATATATGTGTGTGTGTGTGTGTGTGTGTGCAAAATGAATAAGTAATCAGAAAGCTGGTGGATCCCCGAAGTATTGGAGATTTGAAAATTGTGAACCTGCGTTTAAAGAATGTGATAGAAAAAGATGATTCTGAACCAGAATTTTCTCAGGAGCAGTTGAACGATTTCTTAAATTTCAATATCTCGATACCTAATGCACTAAACTTGTGTTTTAGGGTTGTTGTTTTGTTGTTGTTTTTTTAGTTTTAAACATTTCTTGGATTTAGTTACAAATTGGACTCACGGCAAATTGACTGACGATCAATTGACCGAATGCAGGTTTACGCAGAGACGTAGAATCACGGAGCAACTTCATATGAAATCATTAAAAAACACATAAAGAATTTATGGACATTGTTTTTAAAAGCGGACATAAAATCTTTGAGTGATTTTTTTGATGATATTCATTGAAAACATCTGAGGACTATATGGACACTATTTCATGTATGATCATAGATTACTAAATTTCATATCAAATTTATTAAAAACGTCCAAAGACTTTATGAACTGTTTGCATTGGTGTGGACATACAATCAAGGAGCGAATTAAATATGATGATAATTAAGAACACCTAAGATTTTATAGACACCACTATAGAGTTATTATATTCTCTCAAGAAAAAGGTCTCAAAAATTCATCCTGCTTCCAAAAGACTGCAAGTCACTTTTTTCATGTCTTTTCTAAACCGAGAGGAAGGCAATATATGCTAGACAGTAACCTTAACTATTGTACAGGATCTTTGAAAGAAATGTATAATTTGTACTTAGTATGAAATGATGAACAAAATTGTCATAAATGATTAAAAAGAATATACGTAATTACAAAAAATTATATCTGTATCTGTATACTGTGGTAGACGAGACAGCGTAGGGTAGGTTTAAACTTTGGGTGTAAACTTACCGTGTCTCCGTATTGTGAAAGAAAAGGAAAAAAATGCAGATTAAAAATGGCCAAAAGAATCTACGTGTCACAAAACCACCAACAAAACATCTTGGAGAGGTCAGTGAAAGTGCCGAGGCCTTAATTTTATAATTTTTTTTTGTAGGCTAGAATTGGGGTGTCTCCTAGATACCAGAGCGTCCTCGACGCCAGGAAATACAGTAATTAAATCCAGGTCTCTCAAACTTCTTTCATTCGCGACTTCTTTTGATGAGACAATATTATTTGTGACCTTTCACAAACTGTTGAACAAAATAATAGATACTATCATACAATATATGATTAGGATTTAAATGTAATCTAACAGTAAGTAAACATTGAAACTACAAAATAATTGCCAAAGATTGCATTGTATTATATTTGGTGTGCAAGGGTGTATAACCAATGCATCCTCGCAATAGTCACTTATGGAGCTGAAACATGGAACTTAACCAAGAGGCAGACTCGTAAGCTGAGAACCATGCAACGTGCACATGAAAGAATAATGCTTGGCCTCACATGGAGAGACCAAAAAACAGCACAGCACATCCGAGAAAGAGTCAGGGACATCATAGAATCCATTAGAAATCTCAAATGGCGGTGGGCTGGCCATGTTGCAAGAATGGCAGACAATCGATAGACATCGTGACTCACGACATGCGCAACCGAGGCCGGCAAAATGTTAGATGGAGAGACGAGCTAGACAAATTCAGGAAGTACTGGCTCCGTGACGCCCATGATAGAGAAGTGTGGCAAATCCTGGGGAAGGTCTATGTCCAACGACGGACGCTAAAAGACTGATGATGATGATGATGATGCATTGTATTAATAATCTATAGTTAGTTTGACTGTGTTTATTACGAGAAGATTTTTCAAAAATTTACTTGAACGTGAAAAAAGATTTTTAAAAAAATGAAGAGCATTGTGTTCTTGTCATAGTAAGCACTAGAAGGGATACATTTTTGTACAGGGATTTAAAATTAATCCTTAAATAATTATCTCCCTCCCACAAAAAAAAATATTAAAAAATATTTCTGCAGCCCTAAAGAGCATTCACACAACTTTTACCCACACCCCCTGATCTCTACTTTTAGAAGCATTGATTCGAAAGAATTTTATGTATAATACTTCTAAATGCACGTACATAAAATCATTGAAAGAATTTCATGTGAGTGCGGAAGTCTTACCTCATCATAAAACTGCTTAGGGTCTTCATATCTGAATCTCGTATACGGCACAATGACAGTTTTATTCGTCAATGAAAAAGTTTCAACCACTCGAATCGTCTCATGTAATGTTGAATAAACGTACTGGACTTTCTCCAACCAAGGATCCCCTTGGTGTTTCAAATAGAGGGACGGGTAGAGGCCACTGCTGGCGGAAAACATCCATTCTAGCCTGAAACAGAAGTTGAACAGATCTATGATATTATTCCATTTGTTCCAGTCTGCATTCGAAGATTACGCTTCCAGTAATAACACGACTGAAAGGTTTGGTATGTAATAAGTAGGTAGGGAGGAAGAGAGGGAACAGTAAGTGAGGTAGTTTAATGATGATGGAATAATGATGGGCTAATAAATATCATTATCATCATCATCATCATCATCATCATGAATGGTTCTCAATTTCTGGATCTGTCTCTTGGTTACGTTCCATGTTTCAGCTCCATAAGTGACTATCGGGAGGATGTACTGGTTGTATACCCTTCTTTTTAGATTTAATGGGATCTTCTTATTTTTGAAGGTTGAGCTTGCACTGCCAAAAGCTTGTCACCCTAGAGTGATTTTTCGTTTGATTATTCTGCTTTTGAGGGTCTCGCGGAAATTTGTTGTCCTAGGTAGATGTAGGGATCTACTTTCTCCAGTTCTGTGTCCTCTGTTTTGATTTTAATGTTCTTATTTCCGACGTGGTTGTTGAACATGATCTAGAGTTCATGTATAGGCTGACTTTCTTGCTCTGTTCATTTAGTTCATCTACCATTAGTTGGAGGTCGTGTAAGTTCTCTACAAAAAGGGCAATGTCTGCAAATCTGAAGTTGCTCAGATACTCACCGTCTATTTTGATTCCTTTATTCTCCCAGTCTAATCTCCTGAAAATCATCTCAAGGTAGGCTGTGAAGAGTTTGGGTGAGCTGGTATCACCTTGTCTTACCCTTTTTTTGAGCCGAAAGGGCTCCGTGTCTTTATGTAGCCCAATAAAGGAGCTGCTACATAATTTGACTTTATTTGATTAGGAAGACTTGAGATTGGAAATGGCCTACCTGAGAAAAGTAACCCGACAAAAGTTATATGCATGAATATATATATATATATATATATATATATATATATATATATATATATATATATATATATATATAGAGAGAGAGAGAGAGAGAGAGAGAGAGAGAGAGAGAGAGAGAATGAGAGAGAATGTCCCAGAAGTACTTGATTACCGAATCTAGGCTTGAATAGTGTTGAATTTTGCCTTCTCATTCACCATGTGTTGTCAATGTATACAATTTTGACCTTCCAAACAGGACTGCGGGCTCATTTTTTTCCAATACATGTTCCCTCAAGATTTACTTCATCGTTTCATCAAACTTTCAAGCTTTGCAATCTTAAAATTTGATTTTTAGGGATCGCACCCTCCCCCCTTTTTTCCGAATGGTTAGTTCAGATTTCTCTTGCCATCCGAAAGTAAAGCGTTCGTATAAAACCTTTTGGGAGTCAAAATGGCGGAAAGCGAAGAAGCAACTACAATTAATATGAGAACATTTTCGAGCGTTTCCAGACCCCCCAAAATAACTTTATGTAATTTTTTTGCCATGGCAGTGCTGCAATGATTGCAGAAAGGCGTGACTTTAATTTTGAAAAGGCGCGTAGGTTTAGGTAAGGTTTTCAGGATGTTTTGAGTGCCGACAAAGTATGGTAGAAAAATAAGTAAGACTAGGCAGTCAAGCAAACCTTCCATATCAGTCAAAGCGAACCTCGATCTTCAATATTGAGAGAGGCGGATATAGAAAAAGGTTATGTTTGTGCGCGGGAACGCTCGAAAAACTCCTATATATGAAATAATGCTATTTACTTCTTTGCTTTACGCCACTTCAGATGGTATAGGGAACTTGTACTAATATGCTTTTTTTTCTTTCTTGGCATAAAGCAAGTTTACGAACAACAAAAGACACCATTACATTACCGTGCCTGTAAGATTTTCAGAAAGAGGAATTACCTGTTGTTGGCGGGTCGTACTTTGTTGCAGTTATTTGTGTAACATCTAGGGAATCCGTAAAAACCCCAGCGACCATTGGGACGCATACTGGAGCCCTTTGATAATGTCATCGTCATAAAATGCCTATAAGAGAATAGAAAAAAAAAACGGGACAATTAGTTCTGATTTGGCACCGGGCTACAATAGAGAAGCGCCCGGTGAAAATCGAATTCTATGAACAACAGGTCTGGTAGGTTACTCAATAGAAACCGTCACGTGACCAGCATGCTGTGTTGGGGGTGATCAATTAAAAACTCGAAAAGGGGATCATCAATAAATTGGTTACTTTACTCACGTTTTGTGGCGAAGTAATCACTATAAAAGTCCAACTTAAAAAAAGAAAATGACTACGTGTGACCACTGTCGGGCACATACTAAAGGACTAATTTAATAAATACTTATATTGAAAATTGAACCCCCCTAAAAACCAATTCAGGGAAGAATTGAATTTTTTGGACGTTATTAGGAGTAAATGTTGACATTCTGACCCATCTAACTCCATTGATGTGACCTGTATGCGTGACACATACATGTATAGCTAACCAGCTTGAGAAACCACTGTCGGACACATACAAAAGGACTAATTTAATAAATACTTATATTGAAAATTGAACCCCCCTAAAAACCAATTCAGGGAAGAATTGAATTTTTTGGACGTTATTAGGAGTAAATGTTGACATTCTGACCCATCTAACTCCATTGATGTGACCTGTATGCGTGACACATATATGTATAGCTTAAGAAACTTATGTTGTTAGTTTTGGTCTCAGTATTGGTTGATAGGTATCTAATACTCATCATCACCACCTTGGGCTAATTAAAGACCCTTCTTGGAAATAGACGACGGAATGAAGACATTCTAACTCACCTGGCAGCTTCGTTAAAGTCGAGCATAGCTTTCAGGGCGATCTTTCGGTCGTCCCAGTCCGTGTGTTTCTGTTTGACCAGTTTCTCGGAGAGAATTTGGTAAATTTTCTTGGAATCAAAATTATGAACGAACCGGGGTCGCCAACTCTCCCAATCAATTACGGCGAGACCTGGAAAAGTTTTGTTTGGGATCAGGTTATTGATGTCACGTGTTGCAGTCTTGAGGTGCTCTTCAACGGACGCCAACTAGTGAGGAAGAAAAAATAATAGTAGATAATCGATATGAACAACTACCCTCATTTTGTCTGTCTGTCTGTCTATCTCTGTCTGTCTGTCTGTCTCTGTACACGCGCTCGCCAGTTGGCAGGGTATGTCCTAATAGAGACCAAACTTTTTCAAAAACAATTTTATTGTTTCACTTACAATCTCATGAGAGTTATCTCCAAAAGACTTGTCTTCAAAGTACATCCCTATCGATATACCTTTCCCAGCGTTTTTTTTTTTTTTTCATTTCTAGAATCCGATCTGGGAGTTGTTTATTAGTATTGTGAGCAGGCTTCGTTTCACAAATTCATCTCTTCTTTCGCCTGAAATCGACGACTTCTCAGGGTGGATTTCAGCGATGTGAATAAAGGGAAGTCGACAGGGGCCGAATCCGGAGAGAATGGCGGTATGTAGCACGAACAGAATTCCTACCTCTTCGGAAACACCACAAAAAGTCAGGCGATGATTTCCGAAAATCACAGCACGTACCTTTTCAATGTGATCTTCGTCTTTTGCATTGTCGTGACATTGGGTACGGCCCAGACAATCCCCCTATAGGCCTGTTCTAACATTAAAAAGTCTCAAAAAAGTTACAAACACACTAAAAAATGTTCTCTTCGTTTTTTGACCCCTTAAAGGGACCAAAGTTTCCGATAATTTTTTACCCCCGAAGGAAAAAAAATCCCTTAACTTTTGAACCTTTGAGAGAGGAAAAAGTTTCACTTCACTTCTGATCTTTCTAAGAAATAAATTTCCTAAACCTTTGACCCCTTGAAAGAATAAAAGATTTACTTTCCCTTTTGACCCTTCAAGGGGGAGTTTTCTTCGCTTTTGAAAGATTAAAATGGAAAAAAGCCTCACTTCATTTTTTCTATTTAAAAGATGGGGATTTCTTTGCACTTTCAAACTCTAAAATGGGAAGAAGCTCCTCTTCATTTTTGATCTCTTGAATAATTATATATAAACATATAAAATAAAAGAAGATATGTATATGTATATTGAACAGAAAGTAAGGGTCCCGTTTAGCTTAGTAGTTGCATCGTTTATAGAACATCCCTCTAAAACCTTTTAAAATGTTTTTCTCTCGAAAGTTTTCACTTAATACTTAATAATTGATAATTAATACTTAATTACTTTACTTTTCCCCTAGGTTCATGAAGTATACATGCCAGATTTGGTTTAGGTACTTTCTATAGAGTGATAGACTAACAGACAGGTGTTGTGACACCTCTCATATATACTGATATTTTAGGCGTATTTTCATTGAAAAAACCGGCTCGTGCTGGGAATTTTTCACACACGTACTATATATATATATATATATATATATATATATATATATATATATATATATATTTGTGTGTGTGTGTGTGTGTATGACCAATAGGGAATAAGACAGAGTAAAAGTATATGGAGACTTTGTTCATGAATTAATCAATTAGTATGCAACTCATGTTTTGGGTGAGGTTCCCATCTTCGGTAATATATATATGTGTGTGTGTATATATATATACATATATATATAATGTGGAAAAAGACAATGAAAGCGAAATACAACGACTACATAACTATTGGCTAATCACTTTGGTATGAATGTTGACATATTGAAAATCAGTTTGCCAACGTGCTTAAAGCGTAAGGTATACAATGAATGCATAATACCAGCTGTGACTTATAGACTTATAGATGCAAGACATCGAAATTAACAAAACGAACTGAGAACCAGCTTAGAATCACCAAGAGATCCACTGAAAGAGCAATGCTAGAGAAGAAAAAAGATAACATCGATCAGCGGGAGGGGGCTAAGGTTAAGGACATCAGACAGAAACTGAGATAGGCTGGACACTTAACAAGAAGGGATGACAATAAATGGAGCAAAAGACTAACATGGTGCCCATGGGACAGTAAACGCAGAAGGAAAGACCAGACAGAAGATGGGAGGAAATGACAGAAAAGTTTGTCGGTGAGACACGGCAGAAGTTATTGCAATTGCGGTCGTCACAAGAGGAAATGGGAAAGGCCTTTGTCCAGCAGTGGACTTATAATAACTACTACTGCTGCTGATGATGATGAGGGTGTGTATTCAGGCAACAGTCTTCCAGTTCGGAGTTTGATTCAAGATTGTAGACAAGGGATTTAAAAAAAATCATCTTTGCATACAGGAGACCGTATGTCTAATTGAGATTTTTAGATCATATTTATTACTCCAGCTTCTTGGACTTGCTCTTTCTGCTTGGATAGGTTTCTCCTTTGCTTAAGACGCCGGTAATATTGGCTTCGAGGTTATAATAAACGCCTTGATTCATCCTAAGCTCATCCAACCTCTCCTTAAATATGTTCACATTTGGTTCTGTTACTACATCTTTAGGAAGGCTATTTCCAAATTGGCGTTACGTGCTTTGTAAAGCTGTTTCTACTCAGCTCTGTTTTATATCTCTTCATCTAAAGGGAGTTTCCATTTCCCATTCTCCTCGTTTAGTTTAATTCCACCTTTGGCACACATGCTGTTCCGTACATTTTGTTTATGATTTTGAATGTTTTGATCATGTCCATCTTCAATCTCCTGTAGTGAAGGTAAGTCCTGTGATCTATTTATTTCTTCGTATGGACATGACGACTCACGACATGGATCCCCCGAGATCACATGCGCAACCGAGGCCAGCAGAATATTAGATGGAGAGACGAGCAAGACAAGTTCAGGAAGTACTGGCTCCGCGACGCCCATGATAGAGAAGTGTGGCAAATCGTGGGGGAGGTCTATGTCCAATGACAGACGTTAAAAGACTGATGATGATGGTGATGATGATATTTTCTTTCAACATCGTTTGTGCTGCTACCCGTATACGGAATACAATGAGGATAAATACTATCCGAATGTCTGGAATACAGCGCTTTAGACTATACTTCTGGTCACTATCAAAACAGAAAAGCAAAAACAAAGAAAAATGTTATTCGATTTTTAATTTTCAATTACTTGTAAATGACATTATGGCGTTGTGTGTTAATATGACTTAACGTATGCGACAATAATCTGAATGTATGTATTAATGTCAGTCGCAAAATAAATTCAAAATCAGTGTCTGAAATGGAGCAAAACTTTTTCAGTGTGTGGTTTCTTGATTTCTATGATAAGGACTCCAAGAGTCTGAATACTCTTTATGAATAGCACTGTTTGTGAGACCCTTGCATAAATGGATGGAGATGGTGAAAACTAGGTTTCAGGGAAGAAAAATTTTTCCGTCAAATTTCCCGTTCGTTTGTGCGAGACTACATGCATAGATATGTCTGTGTGTGTGTGTGTGTGTGTGTGTGTGTGCATGTGTGTGTGTGTGTGTGTGTGTGTGTGTGTGTGTGTGTGTGCATGCGTGCTGCGTGTGTGTTTTTTTCATGAAACGCAAACATTGCCCCCCCCCCAAAGTCCACTGGTTTTTTTTTTGTTGTTGATAATAACTTATGAAACAAAGTATCTCTAATTGTCTTCCTTTGTTTTCCAGAGAATTCGGAATTGTCGATCAAATGAATGGTCAGTAATCAGAATGTGTGAAATTACCTTTCAAAAGTAAATAGTTACAAAATCACTTGTTTTAGTGACTGTGAAATTATTCAAAAATATAAAGTTATTCATTTTATTTTATTGTTTAGAGGAAAAAAATCAAAAAAATAATCTGTATGAAGAAAATACTGACTTTCTAAAAATTCAGAAGAAAATTAAAACCGTTGCCGTTCGGTGTACAACCTGCAATGTGGTGTGAGGTGTATCTTGCAACGGATTGTGTGTGACAAGAGTCCCCTTCACGAGCGAGGCCCTATTTCGAGCGATTGGTCGAATTACTTTTAAGACATCCTCGATCATAAGAGTTAAAATGTCAATTTTACAACCAAAATACTTCAAATAACTTGGACACACATATTGAGAGACATTTTGCTGCATGACGTCAATAAAAGTTTTTTTTAAAAAGAAAAAAAGTACCTGGGGTATCCCTCCGTTAACTTTGGTTCTGTTCCTTAAAACGCACAGATATTTACCCAGTTCGTCTTCGTAAAAAATTCTAGGATTCTAGGATTCTATTATGTCCCTGACTCTTGTCTTTTCCCAGATGTGCTGTGTTGTCTTATGGTCTCTCCATGTGAGGCCCAGCATAATTCTTTCATGTGCACATTGAATGGTTCTCAATTTGCAGGTCTGTCTCTTGGTTACGTTCCATGTTTCAGCTCCATAAGTGGATATTGGGAGGATGCATTGGTTGTATACCCTTCTTTTTAGGATCAATGGAATCTTCTTATTTTTGAAGATTGAGCTAGCTCTGCCAAAGGCTTGCCATCTTAGTGTGATTCTCCGCTTGATTTATTCTTCTTTTGAGGGTCTCATGGAGATTTGTTGTCCTAGGTAGATGTAGTGAGCTACTTTCTCCAGTTCTGTGTCCTCGATTTTGATCTTTGTATTATTATCTCCGATGTGGTTGTTACGCATAATCTTCGTCTTGCTGAAGTTCATGTGTAGGCCGACTTTCTTGCTCTGTTTATTTAGTTCATCTAGCATTAGTTGGAGGTCGTGTAGGTTCCTGCGAAAAGGGCAATGTCATCTGCAAATCTTTGGTTGCTTAGATATTATTCGCAGTCTATTCTGATTTCTGTACTCTCCCAGTCTAGTCTTCTGAAGATCATCTCAAGGCTGGCTGTTAAGAGTTTGGGTGAGCTGGTATAACCTCGTCTTACTCCTTTCTAAAGCTGGAAAGGGTCCGAGTCTTTAAGTCGCCTGATAAAGGAGCTGCTCTGATTGTATATATTTTTCAGCACTTCGACATATACTGGATCTATACCTTGTAGAATGATGGCCTCTATGACCTTAGGGATTTCTACTGAGTCGAACACCTTTTTGAAGTCGATGAATGCTACGGCGAATAGTAGTTTATATTCTGCGGTTTTTTCTTTCAGCTCATTTATTGAATGCAGGTGGTCCATGGTTGAGTAGCTTCTTCTAAAGCCAGCTTGCTCTCATGGTTGGTTTTCATCAAGTGTTTTTGAGATTCGGTTAGTGATGATTCTTGTGGAAAGTTTGTATACGCATGTGTAGGCTTATAGGCTTGTAGTTATTGAGGTCTTCCGGATTTCCTATTTTTTATCTAAAAGCATTATGATTGGAGTGTTCCAATCATCTGGGACTTTACTTTGTTTAAACACAAGTTGGAAAGGACGGCCAGTTTCCCAGTGATTATTTTACCTGCTTTTCTGACTAGATCGATGGTGATGTCCACGAGCCTTTCCTTTCTTCGTCTGTTTGATGGCTTCTTTCACCTCCCACGGGGTTACTTTTGGGAAGTCCTCGAGTTGATTGCATCTTGCGTATCCTATTCATTGTTTTGTAGTCCTTGTTCGGACGAATTAAGTTTTTGGTAAAATTCTTTGGTACGTTGGACAATCCTGTCTCTGTCTGTTGTTACGTTTCCATTTTCCTCGAATATGCTGGTTATTTACTTTCATCCTGAGTTGAGGCCTTGTTTATAGCTTTGAAGCCACGACCTCTTTCAAGAGTTGATTTGATTACTGCCGTCGTGTATCTTCTTCTGCCTTCCCTTCGTTTTTTCTTGATTAATTTATTTAGTTTGGTCTCTTCAAATTTCTCTCTTGTTCTTGTCGATGGCTTGAGGTTTTTGCATTTTTTTCATGAGATTTCTGGTTTCATCTGAGATTCTACTGATGGGTTGTCAGCTGATTGGTTTGAATATAGCGGCGACTTCTATTATAGATGCTGTCATTTTATTGTTTAGTTCGTTGATGTTGGCGTCGTCTTGTTCAGTAAGAATTTAAATCTGTTTTTCAGTTCAAGCTTGGTATTTTTAATGTTTGAAAATTACAACATAACAAATGGGGTACACTTTTGCTCAGTTGAGTTGATGAAATACTTCGCCATTGAAGATTCGGTAATTGGGGTCTGCAGAGACCAGCGAAACTTAAAATGATTGCTGGTTGATATTTTTGTTGTTATCTCAACACAATTTTTGGGTGGCGGAATGAAATAAGTGGACCTTGTTTGTTTTCCTTTGCAAGTCTGGTTTGAAAACGATAACGGCCACTTGACTTTGAGAGCAGGCCAAAAATAATTAAAACGCCGGACAAAGGTCAAGACGTCAATCTACTATCTGAAGAGTGTGTATGTTTGTAAATGTGCGTATGCATGTGTGAGAGTGTGTCTGATGGTATATCTGTGTATGTGCGAGCGTGTGAATGTGCATATGAAAGTGAGAGTGGGTGTGTGACTGTATCTTAGTGAGTGTGAGTATGTATGTGTACTGTGCATGTATGTGTGAATATCATCATCATCATCATCATCATCAGTCTTTTAACGTCTGTCGTTGGACATAGACCTTCCACAGGATGTGCCACACTTCTCTATCATGGGCGTCGCAGAGCCAGTACTTTCTGAATTTATCTAGCTCGTCTCTCCATCCAATACTCTGCCGGCTTCAGTTGCACATGTGATCTCGGGGAATCCATGCCGTGAATCGCAGTGTCCGTTGGTTGTCCACCATTCTTGCAACATGGCCAGCCCAATGCCATTTGAGATTTTTAATGGATTCTATGATGTCCCTGACTCTTGTCTTTTCCCGGATGTACTGTGCTGTCTTATGGTTTCTCCACGTGAGGCCCAGCTTAATTCTTTCATGTGCATGTGTGAATATATGTGTATGCAAATACATGCATGGACGTATTGTAGTCTATAAATAAGATATGCAGTGCGTTCAAAAAGTATCCGATAAATTTGATCAAGTTAATTTCATATACTTTATACAGCTTCGGAACGGAAGAATTGGACCAAAGGTTTATGATTTTGGACACAACCATTCGATGTTCAATATCATTTCAATATTAGAAACCGGCAACCAAAACTGTCACCAAAACAGTCAACAAAGGTTTCTTCGGTTTTCAAGCTGGTCTGGCTGTGTGTCGACTGGCTGGCTATGTATTAATGTATCACCCATGCAGACCAGAAAGTTCCAACATTTACTCAATACGTCTTGGAAAAAACTCTTTCTATTCAAATTCTTCCTCTAAATTGGATTTTTCGTGGGGAGGTTCAATCTACAATGTAGGTTTATGCTAAATTGATCCCTTAATTTGTGCCCACCGCTTTTTAAAAAAAAATGTAGACTTTAAGTGACCACTGCCCAACAAAAGGCGAGAGAAGTAACTTACTCATTCATCACCCCTTTTTTAAAATTTTTTTTTGATTTTTTTAATTTAAAAATTTTTTTTTATTGATAACCCCAACATGGTATGCTGCCAAAAGACGTTGGTCACATGATAGTTTCTTTTGAATGATTGATAAGACTACTTCGATAGAGACGGTGAAAACTAGGTGTCAGTAATATTTCTCGATAGATTTCCCGAAAATTTGTGCAGGACTTCATGTGTAAATGTGTGTGTGTGTGTGTGTGTGTGTGTGTGTGTGAGTGAGTGAGTGAGCTTTTTCATAAATCGTTACCATACCCCAATCGCACTAATTTGAAAAAAAAAAAGTCAACCGATGTTTTCGTAAATAATAACCTATAAAACAAAAGCTCTCTAATTGTTTTCCTTTGTTTTCCAGGGGAAATTATAATCTTCGAGCAAATGAACAGTCAGTAATCAGAGAGTTGGGAAGATGATTCAGGCCCGTTCAGAATCAAAAGCAATAGGACACAAAAGACATATGAAAAAAAGTTTATTGTACACTTCATACCTCTATCCTAGAATGGAAAGCAATCAAAATGCGTGCTTAAAAATTACATGTAAGTTAATGAAGCCAGTCATATCTTAATATAGAATTACCTACACGTAAACCTTCAAGTATACAAAAAAATGTATGAAATTACCTTTCAAAAGTTAGTAGTTACAAAATCACTTGTATTGGTGACGGTGAAATAATTTGAAAATATCAAATTATTCATTCTATTTTTTGTTCAGAAAAAATATTGTGGAAAAAATTCGAAATATAATCAGTATAATCAGAACACTACTGACTTCCTGAAAATTCAGAAGAAAATTAAACGTTACTGATCTCTGTAAAACCTGCAATATACTGTTGAGTGTATTTAGTAAAGTGTTGCGTGTATTTGACAAGACAACGGTAAATTCCCCCACGAATAGGTCCTCTTCACGAGCGGGGCCCAAATTCGAACAACTGGTTCAATTGGTTTAAAGCTATGCTCGATTATAAGAGTTAAATTGTCAATTTTACAACCGAAATACTTCAAATAACTTGGACACGCATATTGAGAGACATTTTACTGCATGACGTCGATGAAAGATTTTTTTAAAAAGAAAAAAGTACCTGGGGTATCCCTCCGTTAACTTCGGTTCCGTTCTTTAAAACGCGCGGGTATTTTCCAAGTTCGTCTTCGTAAAAAATCACCATTTTGTCTCCGTGGAAAGAATCCTTGCTATTGTCTTCGATGTTGTAGGCAGAGAAATTGAACTCAATCCCAAAATGTTCCCGGCATTTTTCAGAGTCTCCGTTCCACACAACAGAGAAAGGGTCATCCCCAAAGAGGGTGGGTGGAAGACATTTGATGCTCCAAGCAAGCAAGTTAAACAGGGACCAATATAAAAAGAGCTTGGTCATTTTTGTGTTTTCAAAAGTAATCGAAGTAAATAAGTCTGACACAAAGTCACAAGCAGGGATGCTATATTAGACTGTTTCGATAACCATTACTCCCATATAAAAAATAAAATCGTACATATAACCTTATATCCAGTGATTGATTAATACTATTTTTATCCACAGCTGTCGAACAGTTACGACGTTTTGAAGAAGAGAAAATCCCTATTTCTGTCTTATCAAACCAGGAGGCTAAGCATCACCGCGGGTCGAACAAAACTTAGGAAGGAACGGACTTTGGTAATCTCTAGTTTGGTAGTTTTAACGTTTGAAAATTACTACATGACAAATGGAGTACACTTTCGTACGGTTGCATTGATGAAATACTTCACCATCGAAGATTCAGTAATTGGGGTCCACAGAGACCAGCAAAACTCAAAATGATTGCTGGTTGATATTTCTATTGTTATTTTCACACGATCTTTTGAGTCTCTGAACGAAATATGTGTAGATCTGTTATTTTCCTTTGCAAATCTGGCTTGAAAGCGATAACGGCCACTTGACATTGAGAGCGGGCCAAAAATAATTTGAACGCCGAACAAAGGTCAAGTCGTCAACTTACTATCTTGAAAGTGTGTCTGTATGTGTGTAAGTGTGTGTATGTGTATAAATCTACGTATGCACGGGTGATGGTATATCTGTATATGTGTGGGTGTGTGAATGTGCGTTTGCAAAAAGTCGTTGGTCACGTGACGATTTCTATTGAGCCATTTACCAGACGTGAAGTCGATTCTCCACTTCTATCGTTATCATTTTTTTGCTGTAACGAACTAAATACTTTTGGGAGTAGCGAGGAAAAAATAAAGTATAAGCACTTAATTTTGCAAGTTTCTTTATTTGAAATATGTTTCAGTGAAATTCGTGATTCCATCTGTGTGTTCTTCATTGAAAATCAGGGATAAAGGTATTATCAGGGGCCAGGAATTGATGCAAGCATTACTGATAGAATATGGTAGTCATATGTACGATGCAAATGCATTGTTAATTCATGATAAAAATGCTCTAAAAATCAGAAAGTAAAGGATAGTCAATAGTCAGGAATTAATGCAAGCGTTGTGGACAGAGCTAGTATGAATATAATATAAATATATTGCTAAGGATTTTACTGTACAATTGCATCGGAAATAAAATGGTAAGAGATTTCAACGGTTAGGATTAGTGCAAGCATAGAACCATTATAAGTAAATACATTGCTATTGATTTTACAATAGAAATGAATTGAAAATTAGGCATAAAGGGAATACCAATGACCAGGAATTAATGCTAACATTACTGACAGAATATGGGCTACTGTATGAGTAATATATGAGTATAATTCACCACGCAGTGAAATGGTGATTGGCAAGATATTCTTGCTGACCATTACGACTAGATCGAGTTCAGTCCTCGCCGAGAGCCCAAATCCGGTGAGCTTATTCCAGACTAATTTAAGCTTTGTAAATATCTAGTCTGACACTATACAACGTTGAGACATTTATCGAAGATCAACCTCTTTCTACCATGTCGCCAAGACGAGTTTCAAATCTTTATTCTGCTCAACGTCAAGGAGAAATAACGGGAAGGTTGTTAGTGATTAACATTGACTCTTTTTAAATCCAGCTTGGTAAGACAGTTTAATGACTTGAAAGTATTCGTGTGACTAGCCAGCCGTACGTTGCAGTTTACGTTCGAACAAAACGTCTCTGCGGTAATTGAACTCATTTTTATTCAATCTCCTGTTGAGTTTTTACTTCATTTTCGGATGTAACAACGATGACGGCTCACAATGATCTGACCAAAAACCAGTGACGACATGCACGAAAAACAGTGACGCAGTGACATACGCAAAAACCGATGACGAATTCACTCGGACTTCTAAAGTCCAGGTGGACTTCTTTTCGACTTGTTTTGCCTAAGTTCGCAAATACCATTTACAGGAACTGCTAATAAAGGAGATGAAATGAGACGCGAATTTTTGGAATAATATTATACGGATAAATGAATTCTGTTTTGTTTTCTTTTTAGATTTTAATGAAGCAAGGGAGTTTGACTCTAGGGCAGCCATGCTTGTTTTTGGGTTTTTTTTCTTATATACCTTTTCAGGTGTAATATCCGTATGAAAAATGAAAAGGGAAGGACTCGTTTTACGGTCGAGTATGTTAAAATTATTTTAGCACTATCAGTTTCAACTGGTACTACCTGGCGATGAATCATCGCTACTCATCGAGAAATCTCCATATCTGACACGTTCGAGCATTGACAATACTTTCTCTATGAGCTGCACAAATCTTTTTTTTTTACATTTCAGTCTCATAAAAAAAGCATAATATGCCGAAAACTATGTTTTTTTCATCTTCAAGGTTAGGACAAAATAGTCCAATTTTGACACCTGAAAAAATACACGCGGATATAACAGGTATCGCAATAAGAATGAAAAGCAATCTTTTTTTTTAAGTTAGTTAAAATCAAACGCTCCTTTTGTCATCTGACGAGAAAAATAGAACAAACCTATTTTCAGGTTTAGCTTGATACAGTGCAAAGCTGCATGGGGAGATGTAAGATGGGAAGAACTTTGTGTTACGCTAATTTATCAAGCTGGGAAGGGCAAGCTGCCTTGAAAATCAGCATTCAGAGATCTGCTGTTGCTTTTCTCAACTGGGCTTGAACACCAAACATCGACGGTTAATTTTTACTCGAAAAAAAAAAAAAGAGTTGATGGCGGTTTGAGAAAATCTATCCTTTGAAAATGCAGGATTTTCTTCTGTAATAGTCCAAAAGAGACCCTCAATCAAAACTGTCAACATAGGTTTCTTCAGTTTTCAAGCTGATCTGGCTGGCTGGTTATATATGAGTGTATCATGCGTACTGGCCGCACAAATGGAGCTAGTGGGCTGAAAATAAGCATTTACCCATATTATGTCTAGAAAAACGTGTTTTGGGGGGGGGACGGTTGCATAAAAAACACATCTTAAATAGGTTTTCAGTGAGGGGATCAGTTTGCAATGTAATTTTATGCTAATTGATCTCTCAATTGTGTTCAGTAGCAGTTACGTACGTTTTCTGAAAATTTAGACTTTTTCTTAGTGATCACCACCCAACAAGAGACAAAGGTGGTAACATTCATTTATGACGTTTTTTCCCTCCAATTTTTCAATTGATCACCTCCAACACGGCATGCTGCCAAAAGACGTAGGTCACGTGACGGTCTCTATTGAGCAACCAACCAGACGTTTGAAAATAGACTGAATTACCAATAAACGATGTTTTTTTTTTAGTCTGTGCAACAGAAGTTGTCTAAAATCAAAGTTTCAGAGTGGTGTATCGGTCACTGGGACGTGAAACGGAATCGGCATAACCGGGTTCAAGTTTTGGCTGAGCCTTCTTACGTTTACTTCACACTAATGCCCCCCTGAGAAAGACACAAATCTACTTCTTTCAACAATGGGTAAACTGCCGGGCAGTTTTTCTTTTCTGTTCCGTAAGGCAGTCAATCATAGGCTTGAGGCTTTCAACTCGATCCATAAAACCTAATTGCTACTGGAACTGCAGTATGGCCCTATATTCCATGAGGAACCGACTGGAAATACAAAAAAAAACAAAACAACAAACAAACTGTACAATGGTTAGCTCGCCTGTCTTGCATACCAATTTGTGAATTCAATTCCCTCTGGATACCCTATAGTGTTGGCCTTGTACCAGGCAAAACTAAGTTAAATCTAGTGAGCACTTACTGCAGCGCTATGGTTAGAAAGCTGGTCTCACGGAACAATTCGCCAACAGGACGCCTTACTGCTGTGATCCTGAGCTACAATAACTCAAGCCATTTTTGTTATCCCCAAAACATTCCGGCCGACTTATCCTACGACCTTCTCCGTGTGTAAACCAAGCTTGATAAATTGCAATAGAATTTACAAACATATATATCATTCATTAATTTCTTGTCGCTTGCAGCCAGACCAGTCAGAAGGGGTAAAAGAGTGACCATTCGACTTCTGTTATTGAGCGTAGAGTAGAGATTAGTTTCCTCCTTAAGAGGATTAACTGATCGCTACAGGGTTCTCTAAATGATCCCCACCTGCTTACAGCATCTGATATCTCCAGACGCTCATCCATTTAGGTAATGACTAGGCTCGACGCTGCTTAAACTTCGGTACGAGAACCGGTTTGTCCAACACGATTTGGCCGTAATAGTACACACTAATTTCTCTACTTAACCCTCACCATAAAACTAAAAAGTATCACCGCGTACCATTTACCAAACAGTAGCCACACAGTGTCCTACTGACCTCAAGTATTAAACCCAGTGACCTCAACCGCAGCCTTCATCATGCCCTGCTGATGGTCACTTGACCAAACTCGGCCTCCAGAGAATAAAAGTCACCAATAATGCTACTTTTACCACTTTCACAAATGTCAGCTCTCCAACACTTATCTATTCATGTTTATTAATTTACCAGTTAATCCATGTGTAAAAATGAGATTATCATAAGAAACTACTAATCTCGTTTCGGTAGAAGAGTTCACTGTTTCAAATGGTGGGTAAGAGATATTTTTATCAGCAAAACTACTAATTTTCAGAGGTAGATTCCATTGTTACGGATAGGGGGAAAATCACTGTTCATTATATAAGTAGATTCATTTTCCTCTTGCATTTGTACTGAGGGTGTCGTTGGGGAGGTGAAGACGACAATTACATTATTTCGTCTGTCCATTTTTATTCTCCTTTATTTCACTTGGATAATTTATCATAATCCACTTCCGGCTTGGGAGGTCCGTTGAAGCTTCACCAGAGTTCCGTCAACCGTGTGTCTTCAGGAAAACTGGTTTTTTCTTCCCCGGTTTGAGAATTGAAGTTGTAAATGTGCTCACAGGAACGAACATTGTCCAGTCCCCGTGACCAGTGTCATGAAGGTGTTGCAAATGTCCTTCCGAGACTCCGCTCATAGTGCAAAGGGGAGGTTCTTCTCCGGGATCTGAATCTCCAGCATTAGCCACACCTTGTTTATACCACGTTCTGTCCGAAAACGAGAACACAGTAGAATAGATACTACATTATCATCCCAGCCCGAAGGCCGAGGTTTAAGAGAAAGTAAGGGTGATCAGATACTTCATTCGCTCACCCATCTAAAAAAAAAACAAAACGTAGTTACTAACTTAGCCAGCTGAGGGTTCTGAGGGGTAACGGTCTAGTTGTGCATTTATCACTAGCACAGTAGATTGGGTTCCGTGTCACGTAGGAAATCAAGACTTCAAATGTTGATCTTCGAAGCAGTTAGCCCTTTCTCACTTTGAGTATTAGCATAGCATTATCTCTTGCATTTTCTCATTGAGTTTTTTTCAGGGCTAAACCTTGCAGCCATTCTCAACGGGGCTAAATGGCCCTTTGGCATATTTGAAGCGGCCATAGACTTAAATGATAATAGATGAATTTATCGGTTGGCGTTGTATCCCTGTTTGACAGAGGATTCTGGAACCTGCGGAGAGGAACTCTTGAAAGGGGTCGTGACCCCAAAAGTTTGATAATAGCTTGAAAGTAAATAAGTACTACTAAATGTGCAGGAGCGGTCCGTCCATTTGGCGGGCTTTAATAGTCGCTTGGGGCACAAAAGAAAATATAGTCGTCAGGATTCAACCGGGGCGCAAATTTCAACTCTCACCTTGGGTTCATGAACTTCTTGTGCCAACCCTTCATATGTAAATGATCAACCTGATACTATAGCGCTTCCTGGCGGTCGGTTGAGGACACTGATATCAGTCAAGGGCGAGTAACTCTGAAGTCCTCTCAACCCCCCTTTCTCCCCTGAGCTAGAAAAACGCAATAAAACTATTTGTTGTGATAGAGGAAAAACGAAGGGTTGCTAATGTCAAAGCTATCTTGAAAGGTCGGGCCAATCACGCGTTAATGGGACTCATGATACTGAGGCAGGTAAGTAAAACTTTTTTTCTCTCTAAACATCTATTCTTAAATAAAAGGGAAAAGAAGAAAAATCCTGTTAGAAAATAAAATTTTGCCTGCTGTTAATGAAAGTTAAGACTTGTCAATTTATTTTCAATTATTTACTATTTTAATCTACCCCTTCCTTGATTTTTTTCGTTGTTTTTTCATCACAAAAATCAAGTTGAAGATAGTTGTTATATTTCATTTAATAAAAGTATATTATGAAATAATTGCTTTAGAAAAAAAAAAATTATTTTAGTGTTAATCAATTATTCTAGGAGTCGATATCTATTACAGTGACACTGTCCCTGGAGTACAACTATAAAAGTACACCCAATCAATGGTAGGTCGAGTTGTTTGTGTAAATTTCGATCATTTTTATTATCAATTTATTCATGTTTTATCTATATTTTACTTTCAAAATCCGTGATCTTATACCACATACTTACTGTGTAATATTTAGGTAACAAGCTGGTCTTGCTAATAAAACCCCATTGCAATTCGCTAATTGCGGTGAGTTCGATCCTTAAGCGAGGCCCCCTCTTTTATAGCCTTGAACCAGACCAAGCTAGGCCAAGTAAATACAGTCGCGCGCACACACACATACTTAGAAGGTCAGGCTCGGTTGTGAAAAAATATTATGTTATTTATGGCAACTGTATTATTCAAGAATTCGTTAGTTTGTTTTTTTGTTGTTTTTCGTGACCACGCCATGGTAGTTGTACATGTGAGTAAATACATTCACCAAGCACACACTACAAGAATCAGGCTTGTTTGTGATGAAATAACCTCATTTATTTTCTATTTCATCTTTCATGTTGAAACAATTAGTGAAAAAAAGAGAGAATACAGGCAAAATCCCGATTGTTAATGAATGAAAAGTGAACTTGTCTGGTATTATAAGAATAGAATGACTAACTTCTTATGCATTTTCTCTCTCTTTCTCGTTTATAATCGTTCAATTGAGTGAGTGGATATGAGATACTTGAAGCAGAATTACTCTGGTAAATATGTAATTTCTCTAAATTATTGAAGCTGTGCTTTGATGACAAGTCTAATCGGCCAGCATCATCCTCTCCTTAAATCTTCTGTAGTGGTATTCAAATGTGAAGTCTAATATGAATTTGTTTCTCAAGCATATTTCATTAGATATACCACGAATTGTGATGTGTGTGTGCGTGTGTGCGCGAGCGAGACATGCACGTTTTTTTTCTTCAGTAACATTTTAACTCTTCGTATGGTACGGTTTTTCAAAATTAAAAAAAGGCCTGACACCAACCCTTCCTGAAATTGAGTTTAGCCCTGCTGTAAGGTATTCGTCATGAATAAATGTACATTTTACTTTTAAAACCCGTTACCCCAAGGTGCTTAGTGTAGATAGAGGTTTAAGGAGCTACTCTAGCAGCAACAGAGGAATTCGCTTATTGCAGCGAGTTCGATCCCTACGAGAGGACCGTTATATTGTGGTCTTGTACCAGAAGTTAGGCTGAGTCAATATTTACACACACATATACGAAAGATTAGGCTTGTTTGAGATAAAATTAGTAAAAATGTTATTTTCTTCCTTTTTCCTCTTATAAACCTTGATGTAAAAATGACGAGAAAAGGAAGATAAATCCCGTTAGTACCTATATCTACCTTTGATGATAGTTGAGACCCAGTGGATTGCAAGTGTTGACAACGTCCGGGGGTTGTACCGCTATATCCTCCTCGGGGAGCGCCTAACAAGCTTTAGGTGAGAGGATATTTTGTGCTCCTTCACACCTGCGCCCGGAAGCGACTGGCGCCTCCCTCCCCTTCCTTTCTACACCCGTTAGAAGACCTTTTTTCACTTATTAATTTTCTTTCTCAAATAACGGTATTAATCATTTCCAAGCGAATATGCAACACTTGTAAGTGGTCTACTAGTTTATTGTCTGTATTGAACAATTAAATTCATCCCCCTGTCGAATTACTAGCATCTGTTACGGACCCCACTATTCTAAGGGCCTCGTAAAGACATCAACCCGATTCACTCAACGATGTTTCACTTTCCTATTACTGTGATATACTACTGTGTCTGCAACTGTCTCATTATCTCCCTATATCTGACTACTAAGTACACACACAGAAGTTTGTTTGCGATAAAATAACGTTACTTTATCGTAAACGAAGTAAACAATTATTTCAAAATGTGTTATGATTTTAAAAACTTTTTTCCGTGGATAGGGACCATCGTGGTAGATGGGATGATAATCTATTGATAATACTTCTTAGCTTTGCTGTGAGGTAGCAGTAAATAACGATATGAAGATTGTGTTGCACCAATAATCTTCCAAGTGGCTAGGGCCTGCTGGCATTGGAAATGAGCATTCAAAATCCTACCTTATGCCTCAACTGGGCTGTTTTTTTCAGTTTTTTTTACCTCATATATCTATCAAATATAAAAGATTTTAACCTTTGTTTCCGCTACAAATGTCCATTTTCCCTGATAAACCCATGCAAGAATCGTAAAATTGAATTCTAAGCATACGAAAAAAAAAAAAATATAAAAAAAAATACGGAACAGTTTTATCTTTCTGAACATTTTTCCCCCACTAAACTGAATAAAGACAGACATGGCTAATCACACAATAAAAACCGTCACTTAGCATACTGTCAAAAGACGTTCGCTATGTTGGGGGTGATCGATTGGAAAAGGAAGTGATCAATGAATAATTTACTTCTCTCGCGTTTTGTTTGTCAGTGATCATTAAAAAGTCCGATTAAAAAAAAACAACCCAAATTAGTATGTATTTCAATTGTAAATTGACCCCCCCCCCCGGAAACCTGTTGTGGGTATTTTAAAAACTACTGTGGGACAAACTCACTACAGTAGTAATGGTCTGTGAGATTGTCAGATATTTACTGAACTTAGCTAAGTCTGGCACAAGGCAACAAGTATGGAGCATCCAGTAAAGATCAAACCCACTAATGATCTGCAAAATTAGATAAGTAGAAAGCACTCAGAGAGTGTATGTCTCTGCCAGAGTCATTGTCATGGGAAGTGATTGTGCGTTGATCTGCCCCAAAATCAAATCATTTCTTCAGTGGTCACCCTTCCATAAAATGTCATTGGAATTAATTGATAACTTTTGGAGATATCGTGTAAAGAGATATGAACTTAAGGCGATATTATGAGGTGTGCATTTCATAACATAAGGAAGGTAATTGTACTTAGTTGGCAGTTCATAATTTTTTTTCAATAGATTTTGTTAAAAATGTAATCATTTAGTATTTTTTTCTTCTAAGCAATCTTGTGTTACTGACCATCATCAATTCTCGTCATCAGTCTTTTATCATCCATCACTAAACCTCTTTATCATGGGCGTCACGGAGCCAGTACTTTCTGAATTTGTCTAGTTCGTCTGTCCATTTTATTTTCTGCCGACCTTAGTTGTGCATGTGATCCCTGGGAATCAATGTTGTGAGTCGTGATGTTGATCGGTTGCCTGCCATTCTTGCAACATAACCAGCCCATTGCCATTTGAGTTTTTTAATGGATTCTACTATGTCTCGGACTCCTGTTTTCTCCCTGATATGCAGCTCTGTCTTGTGATCTCTCCATGTAAGGTTGAGCATGATTCCTTCATGCGCATGTTGCATACTTCTCAGTTTGCAGGCCTGTCTTTTGGTTAGGTTCCATGTTTTAGGTCCATAAGTGACTATCGGGAGAATGCATTGGTTGTATACTCTTCTTTTTAGGATTATTGGGATCGTCTGGTTTTTGAAGGTTGAGCTTGCTCTGCCAAAGGTTTGCCACCCTAGTGTGATTTCTTCTTTTATGGGTTTCATAGAGATTCGTTGTCCTAGGTAGATGTAGTGGTCTACTTTCTCCAATTATAAAATACTATATTGTTTATGAATATGAATTCATATTTCTGGGTGCAATCACTAATGAAATACTACCAAAATGGTTTGAAGCATAAATTTATCATTAAGAAAAAATGGACACAGACTAACACACCGATTTGGCATAAACTTTCATTGTAAATTGAACCCTCCAATAAAGACATATTTAGGGGTGGAATTCCCCCCCCCCATTATATTCTTCGTACTTGATGAAGGGGTTTATAAGTGCAAAATTTCAAGTTTAAATAGATACATATAAGTGTCAGAACATATAAATAACCTAAACCCAGCAACATTGTTTAAACCATTCTGTTGTGGTGATTAATAAGAAAAATTAGGATTTAAAAATTCCATACATTATTTTTCCCAAGGGGGTTTTGTCCTGGTGGAGGTGTCTTTGGGAGATTTTGTCCTGGTTGGGTTGTTGTCCTAGACTCTCACATTTCTGTCTACAATTATTGACTCAGAAAGAGGAAATTCGATATACGGTTTTTATTCATTTTTGTGCTCAAGGTTAAATCAGAAAAAAAACAAACATTGTATAAAAATATATACCTTGTGTAAAAATGACAGTTGCTCTAAATACTTCTTAACAACTAACGTTTGTTCGGTACAGTGTCTCCCAAAAGTCAGGATACAAAAAAGCTTAGAAATTTGCCCCTAAACCTGCCAAAATTGATGTCGTCACATTTATTATCATATATAATTAAAATTTATCTTTGTCTAACTACAACTGAAAAAATCTGTCTGTGTGTGTGTCCTACAATCACTCAACAACTGGGCTATGTATGAAGTTGATATCCAAATGCAGTCTTAACATGAAATTTTCCCTAGAACAGTTGACTTATGTCGGAGTTGAAATTTACAACTATTGCTGTGAAAACAGCAGGAGTGCCTCCTAATAAAGTTTACACTCATTTAATCAATATTTATGACTATTGGATACAGGCATGTATTTTTTTGAATGTGGACAAGAAAGGTTAACTGAAAAATTAAGAGAAAATTCCTTGTCTACCACCTCTAATCAAACTTGTATTGACATATATATATATATAATATATATATATATATATATATATATATATATATACTGAAGTGTTTGAAAGAGGAAGGGTTGGATAGTCACAGGTGATTCATTCTCATGAGAAGTAAAAGATATTACAAAAAAAAAATGAAGCTGATACTAATTGTTGGTATATATTGGTGGGTGGGAAAAAGTTGGAAAGGTGTTGGGAGCATAATCATTGACAGGGAGGGAAGAATAGAGAGAGGGAGAGCAAGAGAGTGTAGTAGAGAGAAAGGGAGGATGAGGGGGGGGAAATAGGAGAAGAGAGAAAATTGGAGAGCAAGAGAGAGGGAGCATAGAGAGGAAGGGTGAGAGAAAAAGGGAGTCAGAGAAGAATAGAGGGAGAGGGACAAAGCCTGGGTGTGTTTTGACATTACAAGATGTGATATCACTATGGAGGGACAATAAAATCCCAATCAAATAGTCAATAACAGATGCGTTCCTAGGTAAATAAAAAAAACAGATGTGACAGTTTCACCTGGAATTGAAATAGAGAGCTGGCTAATGTTTATTGGGAAAATGACTTTATAACCAAAAACACCACCTTCAAGTTAAATATAAAAAAGAAACGCACTTAATTTTCAGATTTGACAGCAGTTTGTATCAATTTTTTTTTTCTTCTCGATGGGATTAATTACTTGGATATTGAGTGATATAAATCTGTTTGGACAATCGGAGATCAATCAAAAAGGGTGTGCCAAAACATCATGACCAGGGAATTTGGCAAGAATGACAACTTCCAAGATCTGTGCAAGTTAGGGTCAGAGTTATATAAGCAGGTAAGCAGGCATTGAGTACTTTATTTTGATGTGTTGAATACGCGACCTTGGTCTAATAACAATCCATCAGAGGGGACCATACTATGCATTCCTTTTGGGTTACTCAACAGACAGTAAGAAAAACATTAAGTAAGCTTGTGTACTGTCGGACATTGACCAAGGGTGTTGTTCTTCATATCTTGTGCAGGTTTTTTACACATCACCCAGGTTTGTCAACCCACATATAGTCCATGTTTGGATCTCTGTGTCCTCAAGCTTATTTAAAAGATATTTTGGACCATGGACCAGATTAAGGAGAATGCAATGAGGCAGATAATGGTGATTCTAAAAGGGGATTTTGAAATTGTTTTGGAAGTGGACGGGATGCAGTTGAGTATGTGAGGTCCCAAGGGATTACTTTGAAGTGGACTAAAGTACTATTTTCCAAGCTAGGCTTCATTACTAAATGGCTGGATACTTTCTGGACAGACATTGTACAATAACAATAAAAATAACTTTTGTGTGATTTCTTGGCTAAACCTCAACTGAGGATAACTTGCACATTTGAATGTTAGATGAAAGCTGTTATTACACTCTCAAGTAGTATAGCAAATCTCTAAAATGAATAAAAACCTTAAAAATAATTGGTTTTTAATATTCAACATCAAATAATTACTATCTTTTCAAGTGATAAATGTTAAGTGTTTCTCTGAATTTTTGAGATGAGGTATTATTATTATAGTGTAGTGGTTAGTGAATCAGACAGAATTAATGCAAGTAATCTGATGGTTCTAGGTTCAATCCCAATGTGAGGCAATAATAACTCAAAAATACTACTACTGCTAAGAGGGGAGTGCGGTTTATAAACCCCCATCGGTTAAATAAAGGGTTCGGTTTGTTACTTCCCTCACACCTACCAGATGATACCTGATGAAGGCTGTAGAGTACAACGGCCGAAACGTTGTATGAAAAACAACCAAGATGAGGGTAGTCCGAATAATAACAGAAATAAAGAAAAAATGATAAATGTTTCTAAGACAATTTCAAGGAATGTTTCCTGTGGTCCCCTTGCGATCATGGGTCCTTCCTCATTTCGGAATGCCATCGGGTAATATTTCAACATTCTACCATTATGTTGGTAACCACTGAAACAATTTATTCCTCCCCTGGGAGCAAAGTGTCTCCCTATTTGAGAATCATTAGATACTGAAAAGATATGAACGCTTTGAAAGGTTTCAGTAAGATTGTGAAACTAGAGATTTTGCATAATTCCCGTACATTTTACGTCTATATAATGATCATAAAATGCTGAACAATTATATTTAAGAAGATTCTCATAGTCTTCACTTATCCAAGGTTCTGATTCTGAATATGGTTTTTTGACACATTGACACCTCTATAATGGTCATGTAGTGCCAATCAACAGTTTGCAAGTAGATCCTTGGTCTTAAATCCCATCTCTAAAATACTGATTCTGAACCTGTTTTTATGGCATATTGACTTTTATATAATGATCATGTTATGCCAAATAAGGACTTTCAAGTAGATTCCCATAGTGTTTAATCACATCTTCAAGATTTCGATTCTTAATTTGGTTTTATGGCATATTGACTAAAATATATAATGATAATGATGTGCCAAGGATTTTGAAGTAGGTTCTCAGTCTTAAGTCATAACTCCAAGTTTCTCTCTATGAATGTGAGTTCATTGCATACTGACTCTTCTATAATGGTAATACAATACTAGGTTTTGTCCTATCAATACATTCTCATTGTTTTTGATAAGTTTGTTAATTTTCATATTTTGAAAGCTTTAAAAGAAAACTCCCTTGGCAGAGCAAACATTACAATTTGATCAGCAATGACTTTGAGAAATGCGTCAGAAAAGGTTTCCGAGTCAGCGAAAAAGAGGGAGTCTCAGAGTGTTTGATTCAGGGACAGAGTGCGAAAAAGAGTCCCAGTGAAAAAGTATGTGTGCTTATGGGTGTTGGAGAGAAAAATGGGAGATAGAAAGAAGAGAAAATACATCTGAGATGGAAGAGTCAGAGAAAATGTCTGTGACAGAATTATTTTGTCTGGAATGGGTGTCAGAGACAGAGGGAGGGGAGAGTGATGTTTGGGAATGACAAAGAGAAAATGTCAAAGATGAAGAGGTGATGTTCAAGAGAGACAGAGAGGTGATGTTCAAGAGAGAGAGAGAGGTGATGTTCAAGAGAGACAGAGAGAGAGAGGTGATGTTCAAGAGAGACAGAGAGAGAGAGAGAGAGAGGTGATGTTCAAGAGAGAGAGTAAGGGAAAATAAATTCATCTCCAGTGGTGAGAGTTGTCATGAATTGTCTTAGTTTTCAAAAACACTGAAAGGACGATTTCAACGAAAAAAATCTAAATCAATTCTCTTGAACTTGTGAAATATCTCATTTTAAAAATAACATTATTATTCTACTTGCAATTAGCCATTAGGCCACCCACTCTGTTATTCTCGGTTAAAAGGTTTCGTTTAAAAAAAAAATTTGAAACTGGCCGTTAATTAGATTTATTTAAAGATAAATCTATTTATGTCATAGAGTAATTGTTTCCTCTGTCCAGACCTGCTTTTATTTATAACACACACACCTATATATATATATATATATATATATATATATATATATATATATATATATATATGTGTATATATGTTCACTCACAATCCAAAAGCAGACATTTTTCATAGAAGCAATTACTATCAATTTATATGAGAAAAGATTTGAGTGTTTCCATGTGTGTGTGTGTAAACTGAAAAGACAGTTTTACGGTGAAGTTATTTCCTTAGCTAACTGTGAGAAAATAGACGGAAGATATAGAAAAATAAAATCATTCAACTTCACAGATATATTCTTATACACACACACACACATATATATTCATAGTTAATGACATAATTACTGCCCCCTCCCAATTAGGGATAAAGCTGTAATACTTTAAATTTTCATGGAAATTTCATGTGCATTTTTTTCACAAATGATGGAATAATGAATTTGAAAGAACTTGCAGTTATGCCCACAACAAAATTTCATTTTAATGTCAAACAGTAATACCAAAAACATCAAACATTCTTTTAACATGGGGCAAAATTATTGGCCCTCTTGCCTCAATAATCAATCGTGTAATCGTAATTCTTGATTATTGCCTTTAATTGTTCTTGATGGTTCTTTACAAGATAACTACACACAGACTGACAGGTATTTTGCCCTGTTCTTTGGCAATAGCTTCTATCTTGAAATTTGAATGTTTTCTATCTTGTACTTGGCCTAAACAGCATAAATAGAATTAACAATTAATATATATATATATATATATATATATATAATGTGTACTGTAGAGAGTGAGACAGACTCAGGAGTGAAGTGTTTGGAGGTAAGGTTTATTAATCCTCATAAGTAAATTGTCCATACATGTTTTGGGATTCTTCCCATCATCAGTAGTGTGTGCTGTGTGAGTGTGTATTAAAATTTCCCATATGGAACCATATATATGTATATACCTGATGAGGCCCAGAGAGGGAAGAAACTTGAACTAGTTTGTAAAGCGTATCCACATCCTATTATATATATATATTGATAAAAATTACAAGGATATATACCTGGTGAATGTGAACATTTTGTGCATAACACTCTCTTCAGCAATGTTTTGTTCTCGTAATTACAAGAACAAAACATGTTGCTGAAGAGTACATAAGGCACAAAGTGCTAACATTCGCTGGGTACATATCCTTGTATTTCTTATTTCTATGAACTTGTAAGTCTATTTACTGTGTTAAATATTGAGCGCTGTGATTAAATATCATCAACAACACATAAAATCTATTTCTATTTCTTTTTGTATTTTTAGAAATCGTAAAATTCATTATAAAGTAATGTATATATATATATTTGAAACTTTGAACATTAATACTGAGAAAGAATTTTTCTTCTAAAAATTTGATGAATTTGATACAGTTCCAAATCATCTTGCATTATTTTCCACTTGTTGTTAATGTAATCAGTTCAGAGTATTCAATGTTCTATATAGAATTTGATTCATTTACTATTATTTAAATTTAGATCGTGATGTTACGTGCTCAGTTATATAGCGGGGATCATCAACTGTTTCACTGTGGACCTGATTTGGGATATATATATATGTATATATATATATATATATATATATATATATAAAGTCCACAGCAAGCAACTGTTCCACTTAACGCATGGACTACAGATAACAGAAATTTCAGTCATTGCAGTCCTATGGCTCGACTGCGAGTGTCAGAAATTTCTATCAGTCGCACAATGGATCCGTTCACTTAGAGTTGCCAACAGAGGAAAATAAGTAGTTAAAGTCCACCATAACCAAGTGGAAGGGTCCATTGTTTACAGTGAAAATAAACTGTTCAGCTTATTTTGTGCCACTCTGTGGTGTTAACTTTGATTATAATCAAAGTAACAGCTACATTTGGGACACAGTGACTGAGCTGCTCCTGCCACAGTTATTGAAATAAGTAAATTAATACCTTCTCCTGTCAACAAGAACTTTATTGCCTTTGTGACCTCAGACCTAAAAAAAACACATAAATCTTGCTTTTTTAGAATGAGCCATTATAATTTGGCCTTGCATGTTAGAGTACTTCAAAAATGTTATTTTAATTTCAAGCAAAAAATAAATGGGTCTGGTTTGTCAATCAGAAGACACTGTCATGTGACCGTCTTTTTTCGGCATGCCATGTTGGGGATGATCAATTGGAAAAAAGAATGATCAATGAATAAGTTACTTTTCTCGCCTTTTGTAGAATCACTAAAAACACAGCTGGTCACAAACTAGGGACCAATTTAGCATAAATTTACATTGTAGATTGAATTCCCTACAAAAAAAGTATTTTGGGGAGAATTTTGAAAAAGCACAAGAAACGTTTCTTTCCAAGACATAATGAGTAAATCTTCAAATCTTCTGCCCTTTTGCTCCTTTGGTGCTGCCTGTATGTGTAATATATGCATACATAGCCAGCCAGACCAGCTTAAAAACTGAAGAAACCCATGTTGACAGTTATGGTTGACGGTTTCTATTTGTGATTCCAGTAAAAATGTTGCTAAAAATTGACTTGCAAAAAAAATCGGATGGTTTTGTTATTTTTGCAGTGAATGTTAGACAAAGAATGTTGCAATTAGTCACCGTCTCCGCATGTTTGTGAGGAACCTGTATCAGATATCAAATCTTGGAGGTTAAAAATGGTAACTGAAACCAAAGACTGAAAATAAATAGATTTTGAAAAAAAAAAAAGAGTTTTTCTCCAGACGAGGTTGCTAGAATTATGTCGAAGAATGACACCATTTCCTAAACAGACTGACCCAGAACATGGAAAGTACCCATAAGAAGTGAAACTAGTCATGCGATAATAGCAATAATGAAAGTGGTTTGACTAAAAATTGCTGTCGATTGAATCAATGAAGTCCTGCAATAAATACCAATATTTGAGTGGGATGTTTATTTCATATTGGCACATGTTACCAACAAAATTGGATGATACATAATTGTTTATTGGATAATAAGGAAAAGGGTTCCACACCAACTCAAGAGGTTTAGCATGAAGTGGGGGATCAGTTTTGTATTATTCTTTAGTATTAAACTGATCCCCAAATTACTAGCCAATCTATTAATACGTTATAGTTCAGAGAGGATGAAAGTAACTTTAGAAATTGTATTTGTTAGTTATCCGTAACTGATAAACTAGAAGGTAAGTTAGATTTCAAATATATTCTGATATAATTCATATGGTTTCATTCCTATCGACAAACAAACTTTATTGTACTTTTTCTCTACTAAAATACATCAATTTTTTTTCCTTGTTCTATCACCAGATGCCCTCCTGACGCATTCACCATTCGGCTAACATTTACTTGATATTCACTCAACATGGACACATCGACTGTTCTCCTTTTATCAAAACTCCACACAGAATCGGGAAATTTTAGTACAGCTGTAAGGTTAAAGTAAGTTTTTATTTGAAAAAAATATTGCATCATTTGTAGTAAAAATCATTGGCTAGTGCATTTTTCATAGTAAAATTTATTGGCCAGAGCATTTTTTTATAGTAAAAATTATAGGCCAGTACATTTGTTTTATGGGAAAAGTTATCGGCCAGTGCATTTTTTTTTTATAGTAAAAGTTATTGGTTTGTGCATTTTTTTATAGTAAAAATTATAGGTTAGTGCATTTTTTTATAGTAAAAGTTATTGGTTAGTGCATTTTTTTATAGTAAAAGTTATAGGTTAGTGCATTTTTTTATAGTAAAAGTTATAGGTTAGTGCATTTTTTTATAGTAAAAATTATAGGCCAGTACATTTTTTTTATAGTAAAAATTATAGGCCAGTACATTTTTTTTATAGTAAAAATTATAGGCCAGTACATTTTTTTTATAGTAAAAATTATAGGCCAGTACATTTTTTTTCATAGTAAAAATTATAGGCCAGTACATTTTTTTTCATAGTAAAAATTATAGGCCAGTACATTTTTTTTCATAGTAAAAATTATAGGCCAGTACATTTTTTTTCATAGTAAAAATTATAGGCCAGTACATTTTTTTTCATAGTAAAAATTATAGGCCAGTACATTTTTTTTCATAGTAAAAATTATAGGCCAGTAAATTTTTTTTTTTACAGTAAAAATTATTGGCCTGTGTATTTTCTCAAAGAATTTATCTAGTTAACAATTTTGGTCAACTAAGCTTAGTAATGATTTGCATTGTCAATGATGTTTTTAATCAAGAAAGATATATTCCAATCTTTAATCTTTGTTGTTTTCAATGGAAGGTCATACATCGAAGCAGCTGGATTTATCTGCCTCCTCAAAGACCCCAAACTCCTTCATATCAAGAATTTCTCAGATTTTGTCCGGGACAATAATGTCGGCATAATTTTCGCTCTACATGCTTATCATTCTGGAAAAATACTCACAGGTAAATAGAATTTTCCGTTGTAATTTATTTGCAGTCATTGCACCCTGTGACCTGACCACTTGCTGATTCACTGTCCCCAGGACATTTTGGGTAAATTTCACTATTTCATAATAGCCAGAGTAATAGAACTAATCAGTAGTGAAAAGCAGCAAATAGCTAGTATAAAGTTGCTCTCCCTTGGGAGAGTCCTCATAAAGTTGCTCTCCCTCGGGAGAACAGCTTTGTACTAGTTGCTCTCCCTCAGGAGATTCTTCATTGTAAACTGTTTGAGCATTTTAGATAAGACTTCTTCAGTGCTAATTAAGCTTATTTGCCTCATTTTTCACTTCTGAAAATTGAGTTGATCCATCTTTAGAGGGACACAAAAATGATTCAAATTATTTGCAGAACTATGTGAATAAAGGTTTACCCTATTCATAAGGGTGCAGAGTAGTACTACATCAAATACTCTGATTCAGACTGTTTTAATGGCACTAAAATTAGGGAACTTGCTCTTACTTGTTTATTGGTACTATGATGAGTTTTGTACCGCTAAGCTAGTACTAGAGGTTCAAAGGTTTAATTATACAAGTGACTGGTGAATTTTAAAAGACGAGCATTTCAACAGAAGTTATGATTCACCGCCACCGATACGTGCTGTGTTTTATCTTTTAAATTGAGCGGTTGTGGTTAAATTAAGTTATCTTGATGAAAATGCTACCACTACGGTTTGAACCATAAATTCATGATTTAAAAAAAAAAAAAAAAAATTTAGTTAGTCACTTAATAGAAACCATCTTGTCACCAATATCTTTAAGCAGCATGCCATGTTGGATGTGACTAAAACAAATTGGAAAAAAGGGTAATCCAAGAATGAGTCACTTCTTTTGGATTTTGTTGGCCAGTGATCACTATAAAAGTCTAAATTCTTTAAAAAACATGCTATCAGAAAAACTAAGGGATCAGTTTAGGATAAATTCATATTGCAAAATTGAACTAAAAACCTAAAGGAAAGATGTTTTCTCTGCTTGTGTGTATGCAAGGTTTCAATTTGCTACTATGAACAATTAGGGCTGGACAAAGTCTGGATACACACACACACATATATATATATATATATATATATATATATATATATATCAGATCACATGAATAACCTAAACCTAGCAACAGTATTTAAACTGATCTGTTGTGAGTAGAGGTGATGAAAAACACAGATTATGAAGCAATAAGAAATAAACAACATCGGGGCTATATTTTTTAGCCCTGTCCTTCAACACTGAGTAAATATCTATTCCCTTTAAGACAAGCATTTAAAATTCTGATTTTTACATCGGCTTTAAAAACTGCCCACTTGTATCAGTGGAAGAAAAGTAACCATTTGAGCTACCGTTATTTTTTTTTTTCTCTGATTTTAATTCCAGATCTTCCACCAAACATTCGTTATGTCATCATCCTTGGGGGAACAGACGTTAATGAATTTTGTCGTGACAATGAGAAGATGAAAACCATGACTCAAGTGATAAAAGATGCCAGGTAAGATTATTCCCTTTTGATGGAAAATTTACACCAGCATTATTACAAAGATCTTCAGATTTGGAACAGGGATTTTAAATGTATTCATTTAGCAGTGAAGAATCTTGCCTGTATGAAGCCTTGTGCATGATGTTATTATAGGTATGACATAATATGAACATAATTTTCATTGAAAATTTAAATCTGAGACATTTTTTTTTAAATCTGGCAAAAATCAGCATATTATCCAATTTTAATAAAATTTTCAATCCTCATTTATTAAAGGACAGATTTTTTTTTAAATTTCCATTACAAATATGGGAAGAGAAAATTTTTCTTTCATATGATTCCTGCCCAACTTTTTATTATTTTGATGATTTATTTTATTTACACATAGGTGTTTCCATTGATTTTCACACAGTTAACAGATAAATCCTTCAAGATGTTATTCATGTTCACCTTTTTTTAAAAAAAGCAGTCACACATTGTTTAGATCAATAAAAATGGTATAATATCAATTTTTTAATATTAAGTGAGAAAATCTTCCCAAATCAAAAGCCTAAATTGTAATTAATCAAATAAAACTATTGGTCGAAGAGAAATATTTTACTTGATTTTCCTGTATCACTTGGCCTAAACAGTGTAAATAGAATAAACAATGAAAGAAAATGGGGCTGCTGTAGGAATATTCATTGTTTATTTACACAATCTAGGCCAAGTGATACAATGATGGGGGATCATTTCAAATAGTTTCAAAGTAATGTAATTATATATCCATTTCTTAATGAAATATATATATATGTGTGTGCGTGTATAAATATATGTCACACAGTACAAATCAGGGATGAAATATAATATAATGTAATACAATATCCAATGTATGATAGGCTTATTTCATGTGTGTTCTGCGTAGCAAATCCTCATTCCATTATTTATTTATTTATATATATATATATATATCAGCAGCCTTGACAACACAATTTACCCACAATGCATAGCTCTTGACTGTGGACTCTGGTTCCACATGGGAAATTTTAATACACACTCACACAGCACACACCACTGATGATGGGAAGAATCCCGAAACATATATGGACAATTTACTTATAAGGATTAATAAACCTTACCTCCAAACACCTCACTCCCGAGTCTGTCTCACTCTACAGTGCATATTATATATATATATATTATATATATATATATATATATATATATATATATATATATATATATTGAATCTCTGTATATATTCTATATTTTCAGATTTATTGTTGGGTTTAGTAAAACTATGATCGACACAGCCAAAAAACTCTGGGTAAGCGAACAAATATCTTTTCTGATGAAAAATATATTTACACATCATAGAGAATAATGTTAAAAGTGAAAGATTTACTTGTATAACTGCTCATTTTTTCACAAATTCAATGTAAATCGAGATACAATTTATCATTGGAAATTTTTGAGCCCTTAATGTCAGAAAAACATCAAGAAGTGGGGGGGAAAAAATGTGATTCCATAAGTGCAGTGAAGGTAAATCTTTTTAGCACGGTATGTAGATAATCTCTTTCTCTCTCTCTCTCTCCTACCTGATGGGGTCAGTGAGGCAGCACTGGAGCATACCTCTCCCTTATATATAAAGTTTTTAACTTACTTAAAGTCCACAGACGTTGGAATTTAAAAACAGAATTGCACTCATCCAAATTTGCAGTAGCATAGTCGTCCTGGGGACTTCAAGAGTCAGGGACATCATAGAATCCATTAAAAATCTCAAATGGCGGTGGGCTGGCCATGTTGCAAGAATGGCAGACAACCGATGGACATCATGACTCATGACATGGATCCCCCGAGATCACATGCGCAACCAAGGCCGGCAGAATATTAGATGGAGAGATGAACTAGACAAGTTCAGGAAGTACTGGCTCCGCGACGCCCATGATAGAGGAGTGTGGCAAATCCTGGGGAAGGTTTATGTCCAACGACGGACGTTAAAAGACTGATGATGATGTAGAAAATAGTAATTTTTTGAATTATCCTGTTATAAGAGTTTTGCTTACATCTATTCATATATTTTACTTTCAAGTAGATGCTTATAGATAAGTGGCCGGTTTCTCCTTATATACTTAAGAAACTATGATAATAAAAAGAAATTGAAAAAACCCCTTTTTTTTCTCCCAAAATTCATCGCCTGTTACCTTATAATAACTCATGTCTCTGGATTTTCATTATTGATAGTAAATCTTTCACATTAAGAATTATTTGTTTATTCATTTCTTTGATAAATGTTTGAATTTTAATCTTAAATAGTGCTGCTATTATTGTGGCTTTGGGTCAGACTAAGCTGAGTAGAGAAACGGACATAATTGTACGAAAGGTTTTAATATTTTCATTTTGATCTTGTAGGGGTTTTTTTGAAAATTTCCTTTTTCTCTTTTTCTCTTTGGTCAGAATTTTATCGACTCCAGTCGCTTTTTGGAAATACCACAAGGTAAGTTTGGACATTCAGCACTCAGAAGCATTTTCTTGTTCTGGTTTAGTTTCATATTCAGACAAAAAGTTGAAATTAAGCATCAATGAAATTATTTTCAGAAACCCTCCATCAAAACTCTCAAGAACTCACCATCGCAGTTGATGATTGAATAATTTTGAACTCTTGAAAAAAAAAATCCAATCAAAGGATAAATATGGTCAGAATAAATTCTATTTGTTGTCACTAGAAAACATCTAAATAGAGTAAAAAAAACATCTAGAAATATCTAGATTCTGCGGAATCTAAATATTATTATCAAACCCGTCAAAATATGACCCCTAAAGCTTTTTTTCCAAAAGTTAAGCACTGATGCCAATTTCCAGAGGACTACTGACACCAATTTTCTGTAGACAAAATGGTGTGGCGAAGATTATTGGAACACACATAGATAAACACACATGCACATATAAAAAGTGATAGAACCCTTCACTATCTTTGATCATAGTTGTTCAACTGTCAACTTAGGTCCCTTCAGTTTTCAAGTTGGTCTGGCTGGTTGGCTGGCTGGCTGGCTAGCTGGCTATGTATGTATCATGCCCCAATGAATTTAGAGGATAGAAAATTTAAATATTTACCCCTCATCATGTGTAGAAGAACCCCTCCCCACTACTAAATAGGTTTTTTGTAGACGTTTCAAATTACAAAGTAAGTTTATATTAAATTAGTCTTAGTTTGTGTCTGGCAACATTCACACTTTTTTAGTGATCACTTCCCAACAAAAGGTAAGAGAAGTAACTTATTCATTATCACCCCTTTTTCTAATGTTTTTAATTAGTCACTTCCAACACAACCTGCTGTCAAAAGAAGTTGGTCACATGGCAGTTTCCATTGAGTGACTGACCAGACCCGAAATTTACTCTGCTCATGTTAGTCTGGCTCAAGTCATAAATTTTGGACATTTGAACTCTCTATTGTAATAATGGTCTACATGACTATCTTAATTACAATTTCTCCACAGTGTAATACAGGCAACAAAGATGAAAATACTAATATTTGTTTTTTTTCTGCTGCCTAGCTGTGTTCACAAGTCCTTCTGAATTCTCCCTACAAGCCTACTTGAAGACAAATGGTCACCTGCTTCCACATGCTGACCCACCAGATATCTTTTTGTTGGTCGGAGGTATTCGACCAGTGAAGGACCCTTTGTTTCTTGTTGAAGCATTTGCAGGTAAGTTCATGGAAGCTCTACACATTAACAATGAAAAAAAAAAGAAGTATATCTTGACTAAAATTTTCTTGATAAGGAAGAAGAAATCTTATTTCTCAGATTTAAATATTGACCTATAGATTCCTAGTCGGATCTAGGGAAATTATCTATAGAATTAAAATGTTTGAATAGAATATTGGATATTTGTCATTGTTTCAAATGAATTCAAGATGATGACTATGTTGGTTGAATGTGCCTTGAGAAAACAAACAAATTAGGCTTTAAATTAGATTCATTGTTTCTTTTCAGATTGGCATTGCAGTCAGCCAACATCTTTATTTGTCATTTTGGGGCCTTGTGTAAGTTGAACAGTTTTTACATATATTGCATGGTAAAAATGATAGGATTATCATTATATTTGGTTAATGCTGAAGTTTCCTGTATTTTGAGAGTAAAATCTTTTATGCACATACATTTATAGCATGATTATTCACTCACAAAAGTATTTTCCCTGGCTTTCTAAAACTTTAGGATAAAAGAACAATTCTGCTACTTGTTATATGAAAAAAAATCATAGACAATACTTCATCTAAGAAATTCATGGACAATTATGCATAATACTGTGAGAGAGAAATAAGATGAAATAAAGAAAAAATGATAAGTCTTTCAATTTTTTCCAATATGTATGTTCTAATAAAATATATATATCATAAAAATCAAAAAAATAATATATATATATATATATATATATATATATATATATATATATTTTATTTTTTTAATGTATACATACATTTTTTTCCTTTGCAGTTGGACGAATCTTACCAAGAGGAATTTCTAAATAAAATCAAAAAGTGAGTAGCAGTTTTTATTCTTGTAATGAGTACAATGCGAGGTGACCTTTGTGAGTGTTATATAGAAAAACATGCATATGATCTATTCAACATGCCACTCTTGGCTTGCTCCTAAATGTGAATGAAAATTATCCGTCTCATCCTAACTTTAAATAAAAAGCCCACGGTTTGAGGGAATACCAATTTTTTTGTCAACTTTCAGAGTCCACCTGTAAATTTTTTACCACCATTTTCTTTTCTTTTTTCAAATGTTTATTCTAGTTTAAATGGTGTTGTCTACATTCCTGGTTTAAGACCACCTGACACCCATGCATGCATCAAAACATGTTTTGCCCTTATCAACTCTTCTATCAGTGAAGGGATGTCAGCAGCCATATTGGAGGTACTTTTTATTTTTCTTGTAAAACTTGTAAAGGTTCATTCAAATTAGCCCTTCTCCCCAAAAAACAAACATTATTTGATACAGTAAAAAAGGAAGTGTAGTGGTTCGTCTAAAAGTTGCTTGGACAATTCGTCTCTGGTCAATTAAATGAGGTAAATTAGTCGATAGAACAATTAGTCTCTGGTTTCTGCTATAATTTGTTTGTTGTTTTTAAACAATACTGAGGAGACAAATGCAACACGAAAAATGAACTGAAAAATATAATTCTGAATGAGAAGCAATAGCACATTATCTTAAATTTCAATACTTCAATATCTAGTGTATAACGCTTTAGTTTTGTTTTTATTAATTTTGAACATTCAGTGACTAACTGTCCTTTGGACAAATTGACATCACAACAAGTTCACCGGTGACAAATTAACCGGATGCCTTTGAGACAGGTAAAAATGCTTGGTTATTATGCATGGATGGTAGAGCACCTACAATTACAAATAAAGAGAGGCAAGTGTAAAAAAAAGATGTCAGCTTATAAAAAATGATTCGTTACTGAAAATTAATTTTTTAAAAGCAATAGCTCATAATCTTGAATTTTAATATTTTGATGTCTAACGTATTAAACTTCAGTTGTAGTTTTTGATTTCAAACATTTCTTTGAGTTTGTGGCTAATTGTCATACCAGAAAATTGACTGGTAACCAATTGGATGGCTGTCATCTCAAAGACCATACACTAGTCGTCAGCATTATCATAATCAGCCATTTAGCATATGTTGTTGGATGAAGACCTTCCCCAGACCACTCTATCATGGGCGTTGAGTAGCAAATACTTTCTCAACTTGTTTAATTTGTCTTGTCATCTTATTTTCTACTGTTCACAGTTTCGCTTGTGATCTCTAGGGATCCACATTGTGAGTCATGATGTACAGTAGTTGTTCGGCATTTTTGCACCATGACCAGCCCATCGCCATTTGAGTTGTGCTATACCAAGCTAAACATTATAATTAAATTAGTTCTGGCTTTATCAGGGAAAGTTGGCTGCAAGCTAGATATACTATAGTGATATCTGATCAAGGTTGCCAGGAAGGGAGATAATTTGAGCTCTATTTCAGAGACTCACTCAACACAGACATTGAAATAGTGTCAAATTTCGAAATCATATGAGTCTGGTGGCAGAAGTTCAATACCATCCTCTGGAGGCAGGCAGATCTCAACAGGCTGGTATTGAGCATCTGCCTGTGTTGGGTGATTCTCTCAGATAAATCTTAATTTATCTCCCCTTCTGGCCAAATCTTATTCAACCATACTGGGTGCCTGGCTGACATTGGTGGACTATACCAGATTAACTAAAACTTAGTCAATACTTATTCAAATCTATCCTCTGTCTACCCTGATATAAAAGAGACTTTAGTTAATGTCACCATAAGCTTATGCTTTAATTCAGATTAATTTTTGAATAGTGTTTTCTTTTGTCCATTTTTTTTCAGTTGCTTTTTATTGCAACTTTACTCAGGCTGACAATTTATGGTGGTGAGTGAACAGTTAAGATAACCAACTGCTAACCATCTTCCCTGGTGCAGAAGAGACTTGAGCCAGAGTGTCACTATAAGCTTATTCAGATTTGCGTTGTTTACTCTCTGTCGTAGATTGATGGCCGAAGTAAAGTTGCAATAAAAAAACTACTAATAAAGATATTAAGATGAAAGAAAATACAAGTAAAAATTGATAATAATATCTTACAATGCTTCATCTAAGAATAAATAGGGATTAAGAAAGTAATGTTCGTTGTTCTTGTAGGCCATGCAACTCCATGTTCCAGTGATCGCTCGTGATATTCCAGGAAATGCTAACCTCATCAAAGACGAAGTAAATGGACTTCTTTACAAAACTCCTCAGGTAAGATCTTTATAGCCTGGATGCAGAACTATGTTTAAAATAATTCAGATGTTTGTCTGTTTGTCTGTCATCACGTTAGTTTTCAATAATCCCCAAACTTTTCAAGTTTCCAACAAGGGGATTGATTTACAATATAAGTATAATGCTAAACTCGACCCTTACATTGTATACATCAAATTAGCTAAATGAAATCTCTATCTTATTGTTTAACTCTATACAGTCATTTAGCTGAAAATCTGGGTTTTCAGGTATTTTTCTTTAAATTGTCCTTCATTCTGTTAGAAAAACAATCAATTTTGTGCTAAAAAGAAAAAATTGAAAAATATGTGAAATCAGTCATGGTGGCCTGCCTAGGGACAAAGATAATTGCATATTTCCCATCAGTGTCAAAGGTCAATATTTGAGAATTATGCTGTTTTCTCAAAATTGGTAAAACAATACCTTCCTTTCCATCTTCCCCCATCAGAAACCCTCGACCAAAAACTGTCAACGTAAGTTTCATCAGTTTTCAAGTAGGTCTGGCTGACTATGTATCATGTATAGAAGCTATATCAATGGAGCTAGAGGGTTGAAAATTTGAAAATTTACTTCTTATTCTGCTAAGAAAAACTTTAAAAAAAAAAAAAAAAATTCACAATGTAAGTTTATGCTGAACTGGTCCCTTAGTATACATCCCATAAGGCTCATGCTTGTTTTTTTTTTCTTCTTTTGAGGATTCAGACATTTAGCAATCACTGCCCAACAAAAGACTAGAGAAATAGATAATTCATCCATCACTCCCAAAATGGCATGCTGCCAAAAGACATGGGTCAGGTGATGGTTTTTATTGAGTGACTAACCAGACCTGTTTGTATTGAATTTAGCAAATATCCGAAGAATGAATCAATGGTTAGCAAGCTTATCTCGCAGACTTCGATTATTGAAGTGATTGAGATCCTTACCACAGTGGTGTCACTTGCACAAGAGGAATATCTTTAATCATTCTCTGACCAGTACTCTAATAAGAGCTGAACTGTTATCTGTGTGGTCATAAAAAGAAGCTTTAGTGCAGGCTAGCAGAAGCTTGTAGAGAAAAGTAGGTTTAATCTCTGGAGGTAGAAGGGAAGTGTTTGTACATGTATATTATCTCCTAGAAATGTTTGAACAAATCTTTGGCCTTTAGCAAATCTAAGATCATGTTATTAGGTTTTGTAGTGTGTAATATCTGAAGAAATTCATATTTGGAGTTATGCTGTATTTTGTAAGTAAATCAGACAATATGATTTGGTTCTCAACATAATAATTCGTCCGTATACCACACCTTTTTAGGTTTTACAGAGTATCTTAGCTTCACTAGATGCCAAAATTTTGTTCACTTATGTTCCTGCAGAAGATACTGTAAATCTCATTATTAATGAACCTCTTATCCCCAGATTTCAGAAATACTAGACAAAATCAGTTAATTCTGAATATTCCATCCGTCATAGGAATATTTGAAATTGCTAGTCTCGTTCATTAGTACGCTAAGTGATCAGCAATTTAATACTCTTGGAAGCAGTGTTTTACCAATTCGCTTCATACATGACCCCTAGATTTATTGTGCTTTCTCACACCATCACTTACAATGGCTTCCAAATAATGGGTGGTACAGGTATTGCAAAGAAACTTGTAGTGTTATCAGTAACTCAGAAGTTGGAGACTGGTGTGTGATGAATACAGTATTGACTTACACAAGACAAACAGTATTGTGTCGATAAAATCAGCCTTATTTCCTATTAATTTTAATCTTTTTCATTTTTGATTATATCTATAGTATCTCATGTATGCATTTGTGCTATTTTGGTTTTCTTACACATTAATTTGGTAATACTGGACGATTAGCATCAGTGGACACCTGAATCCCTGCTATTGGTCGGTCAATAAAAGTACTATAAACATTATTTCACTATGTGTGTACAAATGCTCTTTTCTTCAGCCACCAAAATTAAACCTACTTTTCTCCGTAAGCTTCTGCTAACCTACACAGAAGTGCCTTACTATGGCTACAATTCTATGCAGGCTCATGGCATCCCTTCTTGGAATGACATATCTCACCTAGAAAAATAGTGCTTGAAAACCTTGTTAAACATATATATGTACACACACCATATCCAAACTTTTTGACTGTACAACTCAAGCTTTTGGTGTCAGCCTTTCATTTATAATACTATCTCACTGTACACAATGAAACATTTAAAAAATTCTTTTTCAGGAATTCATTAGGAAAGCCGAGATGTTGAATGATGCTAATTTCCGCTCTGCATTGATATCAAGGGCACAAGCAGACGTCAGTGAACATCACAGTATTGAACAGGAAGAGCGATCTTACGTTCGGATCCTGAAAGCGGTGAATATGGGTTCAGAGATCCAGCCCGAAGGCGAGAAATGAAAAGGGGAAAAAAAAAAAAAATCGGAATAATCCAGTGAAAAAGAATTGAGTAACACTTCCATTTTGCTCAAATATTTCAGATATAAACATATCAATTCAGTTGGTGAATCCATAGATGCATACCTTGAATAGTGTGTTTAATTTTAGGTCTTATTTTGATTAAATTTCTTTCTTTCCGACTTTGTTTGCACATCAAAAACTGCACTGATCAAACCCGCACTATTCAAGGTATTGTTGTATTAATCAAATTGTAATCAGAAACATTTTGCTCAAACATTCAATTTTAAAAATAAAAATGATGGAATTAAACGTACACAAATGTGTTGGGTTTTCTAGGGACTAATTTATAATTCACAAGATCACCTTGTTGCGGTGGAGTGGTCTGTGTATCCCAATGACCCAGAGAACTAGGCTGGCTGGAATCTCCGCTCCTGGTAGGTTCAACTAGGCCAGAGGGAAGAGATCAGACAATGATACCTAGAAAAGTAAATCTCAATGAAAAAAAAAACCCTGGGGTTAGAAGCAGGCTCTAGTAATAAAGCGAATATCAATCAATCAATAACAGACCAAGGATCAAACTTTGGATGTGCTGATAAACAGGAACCCCTACTGTTAATCTCAGCCAATAGAAAAATGACTGTGACTACAGCCTTGGTGGAGTAGTCAGTTTGCTTGACCCTTGACCTGGTCAGGTGAATTTATATTTGGTATTGATCACTTCCCATATATTTCAGTGTCATGGTCTACAGCATGTCTGGCATAAATGAAGATTTGACAGCAAATAGTTGAAAAGAAGCTAAGAATGAAAATTCTTTTTCATTTTGTTTCTGTTTACTAAAGTAAGCAATAAATTCCCATGTTTTGAGGATGCTGCGAATCAACACTGAAATAAACTATCCATATATTCGTTTATATTTATAATCAAAGTCTACTTTTACTATGAAATATTTTGCATCATCCATTATGAAATTATTATTGTTGAAGCAATTAGATAAATTGTTATTGCAAATTTAGTTAATAAATCAAAAGATTTTTTTAAAGTAATCTATAGTTTCTTTATTTCATTTTCTCGCAATTTTTTTTTCTTTTTTTTACATTTTATTTTTAACAGCCCTTGTCTCAGAAGAAAAAAAAAAAATGAAGGAAATTGTCATTGTCTCTGAAATCTCACTGTCCGCGTTGAAGGTGTGTCCTGAGGGCTGAGGCCACGAAAAACCAACTGACTGACCTGAAATGGTCAGTTGAGGAGGAAAGACAAGAAGTCCATTTGAATTTCCATAAGGGCACCATCGTGTTTACTTAGTCAGCAAATCGGACTTAAGTTGGAGAGAGAGGCAAGGGGGGCGGGGGTAAGAGGCCAGCAATCGGACGTTCATTTCTTTTGTTCTCCCCAGTCTTCAATGCTGTCTTCATCAATCTGCAAAAAAAAGAATAAAATAAGTATACGTTTTATATATATATATATATATATAACTCGATGATCTTTTTAACCTAATTTCACATTAGGGACATGACAAAAAAAAAATAATCTGTGCCATTATAATGGGTGAATTTAATACAGTATATCAACGATGGAAAAAAAAAGAATGGGAAAACAAAGATGACTTTTTCTTGCCCTTTACAAGCTCCAAGTTCATTAAGGCAGCATTATTTTGAGGATTTACTAATTCATGTGCTGTTGCTGCAAACTAATCCCCAACAATAGTCTTGTGAGAATATAAAAATAAGTGTGTCATTAAATAGTGCCATTAGAATAAGTGCTGTAGAAGTTTTACTGTATCAAAAATACTTATCCATTACCTGTCTCATAGTTGACAGGTATCATAAATGTAGGACAGATTCTGCTACTTCTGATACTACAGGTAGGTAGGGAAAAAAAAAAGTTAGGTAGTTCAATAAGAGGGTAAGAAGGGACAGACTGATGACAGCTACTGATACTATAAATATGACAGACACTGCCCTTTTGTATATATAATAATGATTCAAATATAGAAAAGATAGATAAAGACTATTGTCAGATTCATTAATAGCATATGAAGTGAATTATTTTAAAAAAACAAAAAGATGATTTTATGAAATGTGTAAAAAAAAAAAAAAAAAAAAATATATATATATATATATATATATATATATACTGGGCTGACTAAAAATGTCATTAGATGACCTCAGGAGTTTTTAGTTTAAACTTACTACCTTAGAAAATAACACTTGATTGTTTGGTGACAGTCGGTATAACAGCATGTACAACTACTTTCTTTCAATTCTAGTGCTATAAAAACTACAATTGAAAAAAAAAAAATGCTGGATTACTTATTATCTTTTGTTACGTTAATTGCATTTACTATTAAAATTAATTTTTCTGTTTGAACCCCTACCTAATTCAAAATCGTAGATCCAACCTACCTCTCTCTATTATATATACATATATATATATATATATATAGACTGGAAAGTTTTACACCTTTAAACTCTGAAAAATTTCGATATATTTTTTCCTCCCTCTTTCCTCAGGTGTCACTAGAGTCACCAATATTTGTCGATGTAATTTTCTTCAGTGTTTTATGTACACTTTTGTATTATATATAGATATATATATGACTTCTGCTTTCAAACAGAGGCATTTATTCACTATTTTTCCCACATTGAAAAGGAGAAAAAAATCCAAAACAGCCTATTTCTTACTCTGCAATCTCCACTTGAACTCAGAGAAGTTTCACTAATTGTTGCTTCAGGCAGAACATTCCAGTTATCAACCAAATTCTGAAACAAAAACGTTTCTCATAACTATTTTATGGCAAAGTACTAACCTGTGTCCACTTTTCGGGTATGATATCAAACAAATCATCTTTGACGTCTCCTTGAATCACAATCTCGTCTCCTGTTACGGAAGAACCGCAAGAAAATTTTGTGGCAAAATATTTGCTAGCATCTTTCAAATCAATATCTGAAAAGAAAAGAATTTAGAAAGAAATGAATAGACATTTTGAAGTTTTTTTTGGGGGGGGGGTCTCTTAACTTGTCTACTACAAATGAAGGGGTCAAGAGGTTGCATGAGAGCGGCCTGACTTGCCATGGCCCACTGAGTAGTAGTAGTAAGGTCGCAAGGTCATAGGTTTTCGGTTGGAGTTTCCTGCTCCTAGGCCAGTGGTTTCCGGGGGGGGGGGGGCAAAGGTCTTCTTCTCAACATGCGTGTAATAGGGTTTTCTGCACTTCAATAAAGTCAAAGGCTTGGAATAAGCCTCAAGTTGAGATTAATATAAGATGTGCTCTCTCACTGATAGCAGAAAAAAAATGAGAATGAAGATCAGTTAAAATAATGAATTCTTATTTATTTTAAATAAATCGGAATTTGAATATTCCTAATTTTATGCAAAATAAAATTATTCTTTTTTTGCATCTTAAATGGAAAGGGTAGAATTAGAAATCTTATAGACAAAAGTGGGGAATGACCTTGGGAACCATTGTCCTAGGGCAGATGCTCAAGCCGGCTGTAAAGGTCTGCTGCCCCTTCAAAGGGAATATTATATTATAACTATGGCTGACCAGGTTACATAGAAGTTCAGGTTTGAGAATCTGTTTTTTTTATATTTCAGTTCTCTCTATCAGCATCACAACCAGCATCCCTACAGAAACACTGTCAATAAGTAACGACTCTGTTATCTCCACATTCCAAAAAACATTCCAGTTATTAACCAACTGATTCAAAAAGTTTTTTTTCCTAATGGGTGTTCTCAAATATTGTTCCTGAAGCTTCTTGCAGTGTCCACAAAGTTGGCATTGAACTTCAGTGAAAAATGTGATAAAGTTACATAACTACCAGAAATAAATTCACATGCTTCCTTTAATTCTGCTTGCTTTCTTCTTTTAACTAAAGATGGAAGAACAACTTCAGAGGTAGCAAGTTTCAGACGTCTCTAAACAATTCATCAATTCCTTGTTCATGATATGGACTTTAAGTAAGAGCACAGCATTCCAGCAAACTATATATCATTACAGTGTATAACTTTGACTATTATCAGAACCAAGTTTCAACTTTTGCTTACATTTCTGTAGCCAAGATTATTTAATATAGCAGAGATCTCAATGAGAATCCTCTCTGAATTTTGGATCTCCCGCTTTTAGGCAATTTAACCTTGTGAGAACAATTTCATTAATTTTTTTCTTTTAGTTTCTAAGCAAAATTTACAATTAATTAACAGGAATTTCAATAATGATAATCAAATAAAACAAAAAAGAAATTAAATAATTAAAAAAAAATTATTTCGTCAAAATACTTTTCAAAGAATTTGAAAAAGACAAATTACTTATCTTTCCCCAGAGGCTTTGAATCACACATCTTAATGTTTTTAAATTTTTAATTTACAAGTAATGAACAGGAATTTAAATAATGATAATTAAATTGAACAAAAATGAAATTAAATCATAATTAAAAGAGAAAATGGGATTATTAGGTTAAAATACTTTTCAAAGAACTGGAAAAAGAAAAATTACTTTTCTTTCTCAGAGGTTTAGAATCACACATCTTTAGTGATTAAACACTATTCTCACCCTTGATATTTTTATCTCTACATTTACACATTATCCGAACAAGTGTCATCCATCAATCAATTGCAAATTTCCCATGAAAAATCATCTCCATGCAAAAGCCAAAACTATTCCTTCCTGGAACTTACCATAAGTAGCAAGTCCGCCAATGATTGTTACCCGTTTCTTTTTTCCCCTTGTTGCAGTCGACAACTTCAAACCTTGGGGTTCTGTTTTCTTTTTTGCTTTTATAACACCTTTGCCTCCGCGCGTTTGTCGTTTCTTCTTTTCCTCCATTTCTTCAGATGGAGATTTCTCATCTGCAAACAAAAAAAAGAAAAGAAATAAAAATCGGGTTTCTCAACTCTTGCTGCATCCTCCAGATTCACTTATCATTTCTCATACAGATTATTATCTATTCAAACATTTAAAACTTGATACATGCAATAAAGTGTTTAATGATAAGGAAATCATAGTTTGTGCTTTTACTGAATTCGTAACCACTAAACCTGAAGTATCTTGTAAATATGGTGTGTTATCATTCGAAGATGGTTGGAAAATATTATCGGTTTGAATGGGTCATAATTTTATGAAATATTCAAGGTTTTTTATTGTTTATATCATCCTTCATCTTACAATTTAAAAAATGATATTTCATCAGTACAAATCTAAAATCAGATTCCCTTTAATTAGATCAGTGAAAATGATGAAGTAGTGTAATTAATAAACCTTTTACAACATACAAGTAAGTAATGAAAAGAAAAAAAAAAAAAGAAATGAAAAAGGTATCTCACCTTTTCCCGCCATCATTTCTTCAAATTGAGCCGGCAGATTCTTCTCCAACCACAGTTTGCATCTTTCGTAATTAGGATAATATTCACAATACTGAAAAAAAAAAGAAAATCATAAACATGAACTCATTACGAGGAATTTCTACTAATTTGAGAACCATGCAACGTGCACATGAAAGAATAATGCTGGGCCTCACATGGAGACACCACAGTACATCCAAGAAAAGACAAGAGTCAGGGACATCATAGAATCCATTAAAAATCTCAAATGGCGGTGGGCTAACCATGTTGCAAGAATGGCAGACAACCCATAGACATCATGACTCACGACATAGATCCCCTGAGATCACATGCGCAGCTGAGACCGGCAGAATATTAGATGGAGAGACAAGCTAGACAAGTTTAGGAAATACTGGCTCTGCGACGCCCATGATAGAGAAGTGTGGCAAATCCTGGGGAAGGTCTGTGTCCAACGATGGATGTTAAAAGACTGATGATAAAAATATTTGCTTAAAATTACAACCTAATGAGATACTCAAATTACTTTACAGTCATGAGTTGCTACAGGAAAACTGGGGAAATTTGACCACTAAAAAAATTAGTCACCTTAATATTTAGTTTCTGCTGTCTCCTTCAAAATATTTCCCTTGGGCATATCTATAAATATACACATATATATATATATATATATATATATATATATATATATATATATATATATATATATATATATATATAGCAATCTCACAAAGGGTTATTGTAAATATTTGTACTACATTCAATCTGTGCATGCCATTCAAATTTCTCCAAACTTTTTGGGAGCATTCAGTTATTTTACAGAAATAATCATAACACTCACACATATATATTATATATATAAAAAATGGTGAATAGGTGAAATTGCATAATTTTTTTTACAAAATATGAATGTAATTTTAATTTGATCAAATACTTATTTAATTAACACAAGGATAAAAATAATTTTCTTGTAATCAAAAAATAAGTAAATATGTTGTTTTATTCGTTGATTTGGCATAACATATACATAGATCAAATTACACCTTTTTTTCAAGAATTTTGTTGCACAAGTGACGTAATGAGAAATTCCAGGGGAGATAACCAATGTTCTGTACTCACCTCAACTGGCATTGTACATTCTGCAAAGAGGAAAAAAAAAATCATTAGTTTTGCAGGATATATTAAGTGTCTACAGAGAACTGTATGATAAAAAAATGAGTGAGGCTGAGCAGAAAAGTATTACTCTTATTTTAAGTCTGCCATAGCAGACAACAAAACTTGACCTTTGACAATCGTCTCTTGTCACATGATTAAATCATTCAATTCCATTCAACTTCCATAATTCTCTGCAATGTCTTTATTATCTCAAAACAATATTAATTTTAATTAAGATAAGCAAAGTTAAATTCAGTTTGTGATTTCTCATTTTACACCTAAATTGTAAAATTTTGTAAGCGTACAATTCTTATCACAGAGTCATTTTCAAAATCTTTTATCAATTCTTGACCTTGAGAAAATTTTATTCTTCATTTTAAGAGCAATTATTAGCTTGTCAGGAACCATCAACTAAACCTGTCAACATAGGTTTCTGCAGTTTTCAAGGTGGTCAGTCAGTCTGGCTTTGTATGTAGGTATCATACGTCCAAATCGCACTAATTGAACTAGTGGGCTAAAAATTAGAACATTTACTTATTATTATGTCCAGAAAAATTTTTTTTCTTAAGTTTCCTTCCTAAATAAGTTTTCAGTGGGGGTTCAATTTGCAACGTAAATTTATGCTAAATAGAACCTTTAATGTGTCCTGCAGAATTTATGCTCGTTTTTTTTTGTGTTAAAATTCTGACATTAGAGCCCAACAAAAAGGTGAGAGAAGTAACCTATTCATTGTTCACTTTTTTTTCCCAATTGGTCATCCAAACATGACATGCTGCCAAAAGATATCTGTCATATGATGGTTTCTACTGAGTAACTAACCACACCTGTTTTTGTTCATTTTCATGTTTGGGTAATATCATTCAATACAAATAACAGCTCCTGACACAGAACTAGATAAATTGTGAATCACCATCCAGCATTTTTCTACAATGCAAGGATCAAATCAGTAACACCACGAGCAAACATACTAGAAAGCCGTGACCAGATAAAAACGAGGAATAAAAAATGCTATTTGGTATAACGTAAACACCAGAAAAGTCAATACCACTTACCTCCGCAATAAAGGACTTTGTTTGGGTATGTGATATCTTTTCGAGGTCCTTCATGAATGAAGAATTTTGAATCATCTTTCGCTTCCTCTACGGCCATCGTCATTTCTGAAAAAAATAAAATAAAATGAATGTTAGATATTTTTGCATCTGTATTTCAGGAAGAGATAATTAAAAATCAAAGTCAAAATTGCGGTGTGCCCTGGGGGCTAGATTATCCTTGATGCCAGGAAATGTGATAAATCTTCTCTCAACACACTCACCAGGTTATATTGAAACATTCATTCTCATGTGTAAAATATTTCTCAGTTATTTGAATTTCAAGAAGATATTTAATGGTTAAGAGAAAAATCTATTACTAAAGATAAACATATCAAAATTTGTATGACTTATAGTATAACAGTACTGGTTAGTCACACCATAGAAACTATCAAGACACCAACGTCTTTTTACAGCATGCTAAGAATGATCAATTAAAAAATTGTGAAAAGGTGAGATCAATGAACAGGTTACTTCTCTTGCCTTTGGACAGTCTTCACTAAAAAGAAAAGTCTGAATTTTAAAAAATCAAGTGTTGATGCCGCCAGACAAACTAAGAGATCAATTTGGCATAAACTTGCACTATAAATTGAACACCCCCTCAAACCCACTAGGGGAGAATTTTACTCCCCTCCCCCCCAAAAAAAACAGAAAAGTTATTTCTAAACACGAAAAGGAGACAATGTTCAAATTTTTCAGCCCCCTGGTTTCATTAGTGTGGCTTGTGTGCATCACACATACAGCCAAACCAACTTAAAAACTGAAGAAACAAAAGTTGACAGTTTGGGTTGAAAACAGTTAATTTTCAAAATTCATTTCTCCAATCCCTTTTCTTTAAAGAAAGCTTATTTACTAAGGTTAGCCTAGAATGGCATAAAGCCAAATAAGAGGTAAGACAACAATGTTGCACCAAATCTCCTGGTGGGGAAAAAAGCATGCCTACTTGGAAAAATTCAATTCCAAATTCTGGCTTTGTGTTAATCACTATCATACTAAATAATTAAGGCTATTACAGTTTACTGTATTTTTGTTTGCACAATAAAGGTAAATACAAAAAAGTTGAAAACATTTTGGCAACTCAACTGCAATTATTTTATGGAGATAATAATCTGGAGTTGAGGTTATTCAGTCAAGGCAAATTTTACTTATTGGGGCTTTTACCTTGAGAAAAAAAAATACAGTGAGCTGTAATAGGTATAATTATTTAGAGTGGTTGGGACTAACAAAAACAAAACAAAAACAAACCAACAAAAAACACACCTAACCTCCAAGTGGGAAAGAGGCTGCTTGCACTGAAAATCAGCATTCAAATTACTGGCTTTTACATGGGCTTGAACACCAACCACTTGTGCTAGTGGGAAATACTCATTTTTCATATTCACTAAGTATATCAAGTGACCATGGTCCCAAAAATGGCCCGCTAGACCAACCAGCCAGTCAAGTGGGTTACAGATTCTTCTCTTTGCTCATCAGTACATGGGCTGGGTGCACACTAATCATATTTTTAGACCTACAACCTTGGGAATTTGGATGAGTATGCCATTAAGCACTGTTTAAAAACTTTTTTTTCTGCTTTTTGAGTCTATATCTTTTTAATCTTTAGTGAGACGGGGGTTCACACTTTGGGTAAATAAAATTGAGTTTACACACATGATGGATTTTTTTGATAATCCATTTTTATCTCCCATTTCAAAATTTATAACAAATAAAAATGAAAAAGACCGAACGGAAAAAGTATTAGATTTTCAAGACATCTTGTATGCTGTGACAGATTATCAACCATCCAGGGCCCTAGGCTAAGCTTTGGTAAGGCTCTCCCTGATATTGCCTTGCAGCTGCAGTAGGAAGTCCTCAAACCATTACTTTTAAATGTCCATGTATTTAGGAAACAAAATAATATTTGTAATATTCTAGATATGAAGAATGGAAAAAAAACAAAAACAAAAAAAAAACTAATCTAAAAGTGCTAAAACCTCATCCAAAATACTTCTGAGGATATTCAAACCATCCCCCCCCTCCCAAGCCTTTGAACCGTTAAAAAATAAATTTTATAAAAATCAACACTTTGTCTGATAATCATTTAACACTTGTGGACCCATGGGAATTCCACAGGTGTTGACAACTAAGATATCATCTTTACTATCACATATATATTTGCAATTAGAGCACATAATTTTGTTAAAATAATTCATCACATATGGAATGTATCTATATTAACCATAACATGCAAAGGCAAATTTAACTAATATATCCGTTATTATTATTGATTATTTTCTATCTTTGTATATTTAGAGTTCTACTACAATGACTTAATTTCCAAGTTTCAGACTTTTGGGGAAGGATTAAACAATGAATGACGCTTATAGAGAAAGAAAGAGTCCCTTTGCTCAAATTCAAGCATAACACCCTCATCCATCCTTATTCACTACATTGCAAGGTAGGGTGGATAGAAAGAAAAGAGGATGAAAAATATAAGGAGAATCCACAAATACAATAATTAGCAATGTGCAGATGTCCTCTGCAATGCTAAGGGATGTAACTGATGTAAAAACTAGAATTACATTCTTGTAACTGACACAGTAAAAAGAAATTTCATTCAGGCTATAACAACGCAATGGAAAAAAAAAAAGAATAATTGAAGAAGTTATAACCACCAACCCCACAAAAGATGATAAAAATCTGTTTGCGGCCGACAGAATACTGTTCTCCAAGCTCATTGCAATGCAAATCTCTATTTGTAAAATGCATTGTTTATCCATATGCTATCGTTTTTGATGGCACAGGTAAGCTAGTGAATGATAATCTGAAAGTGTGACAGTCGTACATATAGATAAGTAGGAAAATAACAGTATAATTATTAGAAAATAAAAGACTGCAAAACACAATGATTGTACTTTACGGTCACGAGTCAGGGAAAAAAGCAATTTACTTCTTTTTAGTACTTACTGAAACAATAGGAACTTATAAGTTAGAATTTTTAGGAGATATTTATGATGAATAGCTTGGCTTTGCAAACGAAGATTTTTGGAAGGGTTTCTCACTCTAGTAGGAACATATATAGTAGGACCAGTAACGACTTTCCCAAGGCTAACCCCACCCTTTAAACCTAGGGTTTGTATCCTAAGGTCCACTGAAGTAGCACAGGAACAGGGCCTCCAGGTCATAGGTTTCATGGGAATGTCCTCCTTCTGGCAGATGCTTGAGCTAGTTATGAAGGTCTGCTCTCTTTTTGGGGGATATTCCGACAGTACGGCTGATCTGTGGTTAGACCGCAGGATGAGAACATTCCGTAGTATATATTTTATTGAAGCTTCTTGAAATACAATAAAAATGTTAGAAAAAAAAAATTCATATTTATTGAAAATACTGAAGTAAAATATATTTTCTTACATAAAAGTAAAAATCTTTTCTTTTTCTATGTGACCTTTAAGTGGTTGAAATGGTGTTTGGTAGACAGAGCTATTGAATTAAGATACTTACTCTAAAATGTGCAAACTAAAAGAAAAGAAAAATCTGTATGATTTGCAACTTAGTAATAATAGTGTAGGGTCTAACCTCTATCTATATTATAGAGTGGTCTCCCTTATTTATCAATCTGCAAATGCATAATACCACGTTCATTCTGGTCACAGTAGATAGTATTCATTTTCTCTCGAAGGTTGACCCAATGCATCACAGAGTTAACTAGTTTTCTTCTCCCCACTTGGCCTTCCTCTGTGGGCAAAGCTAAGCAGAGTGATACATCAACTGTGAAACGATGGGAGATCATTCAAAATTTTTCTCCATAATAAAACACAATTTATAATCATTCTGTCGGATAATATATATTATAGATATAAATTCTTTCATTGAATATATTGGTAGAGAATCAACTCAAAGAAGTTTTCCTGGGTAATTAGTATTCTTAAAGTTGGTTTGCATGCAGTCTGAGATTAAAACTGATACAACTAATTTGATATTCACATTGGTGAACACTCAATAAAGATGACACAAACAGCGAGCCACATCTGTTGTTATTATGACTGACATTGTTAAATATGCTTTGTAGGATGACCTACGTAAGTTAGTCCTGTTTCAAAAAATTAAATTTGTAGTGTAAAATAACATCCATATACAATACATAATGATAATACGTTACATAAAATAACTACATGTATGACATTAGTTCTATATCAAAATCATAACTGACAGAGAGGTGGTGTTTGATCAACACTGCTGGGGTGTCATGTTAATATAACTGTTTTGTTTTTTAAATCCTCAAAACAGTTACTTGGTAAACAACTGATGATCCCAACAAGAGAAAATTTATAGATTGTACTATAATAATAAAGTTTAGATAAAACTGGAAAAAAAAAAATACCCAAGAAAATCACATGAACAGATATTGGGAAATAAGTGACTGACAAAATCTTTTTCACTATTTAAAGCTGTAAAGCTTTCTAAACTATACATATATATATATATATATATATATATATATACATATATATATACACACACACATATATTTTTAAATGATAGGATTTTGAATGATGATTTTAAAGGCAATCTAATTGCACAACATAATCTTCCTTTTCCTGTTAAGCCTCTTGCTCGACTGAGCATAGTTTAGCAACCAACCAGGATTTTGAGTAATGAATTTTAAAGCAGAGAAGCCCTCCCCAATCGGAAGATTGGCGCAACACAATCTTCCTAACTCATTTTCCCACCAATTTGGCCTGGTGCCGACACTTTAATTATCATTAAAAAAAAGTTCGTTGTAGTTTTAACAATTGTGATCACTATCAAAAATAAGACTTGAAAATCTAAATCTGACTTGAATCTTGGAATTTTGGGGCATACAATTCCAATCATTTTGTTTTCTTGAATAATTATTTTCCTCGATTTTTTCCGAGTCAAAATAGAAAATAATTTTAGTCAAAATTGGTAAAAATGTCGGAAAGTGTGGGTCCAATTCAGCATAACATTGTTTATAGCTCTCGCCCTCATATCTTGAAAAATTAATTTTCCTAGAAAACAACACATTTCCAGATGGTTCGAAGGTCTTAATAAATGGATTGATTAAAAGCACCTGAAATGAAGAAAAATCTCCGAGAATTGCGAGGCTTAAGAAAAAAAATCATAACCATATTTTTCAATGGTAAAATGGATTTAAATTATATAATCAACAATTCTGAAAACAAAAAAAAAACTTTAAAAACGTGAAGTAATTTTTTTGACAAAAATTTAAAAAAGATATTTTATACCAAGCTGCAAATTTATACGAAAAGAAAAATAAAGATTGAGTAGAGTCAGCTCGGAACAGACGTTTATTGGAATGAACCCTAAAATAAATGAATATTCATAAACCTATAAAAAGAAAAAAAAAGACGTAGTTAAACTGAAACACATGATAATGATTAATGAAAAAAAGCCGGTGTGTGGGGGATCAGTTCACAATATATTTACGATTAAAACAAGATCCCCCATTTTAAGCCCACCGGTTTTTCCAACCCTCGTGGATGGTTGTCAGATATATAAACATAATGACAGAGAATCGTCGGATTCCTTGTTTTATTTTGGGCGAATGGAACTCGTAATGCTAGAAATTCCCAACAAATTCAATTCTAAATTCAACGAATGAGACGGACGTTGACAAACGTCTAAACTCACCTTCTAGTCTGTGAAGTAACCGGAAGCATGCGGTTACCGGTGGCGCCACCTAGCTAGAACTATAAAAAATAGTGCGGCATGGAAGGGCAGTCACTCTGAGTTACGTTTTTCCCCAACGTTTGCTCTCCATCAAGCTATAAACTGTAAATGACGGAAATTTCCGTCAGATCTCTAGTCAACTGAGTAAAATTTCCGTTTCATTGTGATTGATAGCAACTCAGTTCTATCTGTGAGTCAGGGCTTTTATCTTGCAATGGATTGCATTAACTATTACTCTGCACCACCTTAATAGGTTTTAATAAGAGGCATGGACCCAGGATGGGGGGAGTAAAAGAACATTTAAATCATTTATTTCTATGTGGAAAAAAAGATACAAATTTTATATACATTTTATATACATCAAAACATTTATATTTGCACAATATCCAGGGCCTTAAATATTTCTGATGATTCAATAAAGATTATAATTCTTCTTGAAAACATTTAGATCTGTTGATAGCTCTACACATTCCGATAATCTACTCAATAATCCCGCCACTGTATTGCTAAAAAAGAACTTGCAAATATTTGATCTATTTCTGTTTTCTTCTACCATATATGAGTTGCTTCTCAGTCCCTTGTTCTCGTTTCTAGTAAAATCTTCTACAGTAATATAGTAACTTTCATCATAGTACCAAGGGCTGATCTAGGATTTTGTGCTGGGTGGAGTCCAACTCAAAAAATTTATTTTGTCAAATAAATATGAGAAAAAGGAAACGAATTTCGAACATAAATAATAAGACAGTAATAAGTGATCACTGATCTGGTATTTTTCACCTTTATTTGATTTGTGGTTTTTTTACCACTAGAATTGACAAAAGAATCAAGTAAAAAAAAAATTAATCAAACAAATTTACCTCAGAACCAATGGAAAAATAAAATATTACAGGGGCAGACACAGGATTTTGGTAGGGGTTGAGGGCCAAAATAAAAGATTCTGAACAGGAATTGTGTGTCCAAATTGGAAAAAAAATGATCTTTCAAATAAATATGAGAAAAAGAAAACAAATTTCAAATATAAAAAACAAGGAAGAGATACATGATCCAGCATTTTTCATTCACATTTCAGTCACAGCTTTTTAGCAGAACTGACAAAGAGAGAAGTTAAAAATATGAATCAGAAAATTTTACCATAGAACCAATGAATAAAAAAATTATAAAGAACAAGATGGAGGACTTTTCACTTATATTACTTGAAAGACAATATGAGTTGTTTTTATTGTTAATTTATAATTACTTGGTATTATTTGTTTTTTTTAAAAATAAAATTTCTGTGCATATTTTAAAGAAATTAAAAAAAAAATTGTGCTTTGTCCGAAGTCAGGTGAGGGTCTGAACCTTTTGTGTGATTTAGAATAAGTAGATCAATATGTAAGGGGTCTAGGTGCTGGATCATGTATCACTTCCTTTTTTTGATGTTTGAAATTTTTCTTTTCAGTATATATTATTTGTGAAAATTAATTTTTCAAGTTGGACTCTACCCAGCTCAAAATCCTAGATCAACCCATGATATTATGATTATTTGACAAATTTTAACTTTTGAGCCATCAAAGATGGGTCATTGATTAGGAGTGATTTTGATTAATCATCGTTTTCTTTTAGAAAGAAGCTAACATTTGTTAGTTTCGTACTTACCTTATTTACTTGAGTACAATGCACTCTTGATTGTAACGCAACCCAAATTGTGTCTGATCGCAATTAACTAAAACTGCAGAAAGTAAAACTGTGGATATGCCAGCAGGGACCACCGCATCCATGCTATTTCACTTTCAACTGCAGACATCAGGGAATGCAATGAAATTTTCTTCACAGTGCAGAGAGATGGTAATGTCTGAAATACAAATTCAGGTGCACAGGGAAATTGCTTTGAGAGTTTCATCTTTTCTGATGCTGACAAATGTTGGTAAGAATCATTGAAAGAAAGCATCTTGAACTAAAATTGTTTAAAAGGGTATTTGGCCAACTACAACTCACTGAAACTCACCCAAGCTCCATATCTGTATATATTGAGCTTTGGCAGTCAACCTCCTAGTCTTAATATCAGTGCATTGGATACTATGTAATATTTGCATAGATTTGGAAAAGATAAACATCTGGCTTTCATATCAGCATACATGGTATATGCATTGATATCATATACTTCTGGGAAGAAAAATGAGTCAATCACTTTATATTGTATAAAAGATCTTAACACTATATGAGAACATATGGATGCGTATTAAGGCCAAACTTGTTGGGCAAAAATTTGGAAATACTAACCAGCTGTAGAGAGCAGTCAGAGATGAATGGAACAGCATTGTGGCATCACACTGTAAGCAACTATTGGATAACTTGACCAAATGGCTCAGTTTTCTGAGGGAAAAACAAGAGAAAAAGCTATACCAAACTAAAACATTCTGCACACAAACACTGCATCCACTGTTGTATATTCCATCTATAATTGTTATAAGGAAAGGTTTAAGGCTCCTAAAAATTAGCACTTGTTGTCCACATGGACACATAGTGCAGTGGTTACAGCATTAGACAAATAAATTACTGTAGAGTAATCTGATGGTTCTAGGTTTGATCCTAGTGTGAGACAATATAACAATACTACTAATGCTAAGAGGGGAGTACGGTCAATATACCCCTGTTGGATAAATAAAGGGTTCGGTTCGTTACTTCCTCACAGATGATACCTGACGAAGGCCGTAAAGTGCAACGGTCGAAACGTTGTATGAAAAACAACCAAGATGAGGATGGTCCGAATATCAATAGAAATAAGGAAATAGTAATTGCAGAAAAATTGGCTCATTTTCTTTGCCCACCAGTGTACATACATATACACACATAATTAGAGAGGGAAGATTGAGTGAAAAATGAAAAAGGTGAGACAACATTTGGATAAATAAATAAATATTTAATTACAGTTTTTTTATTTTTACATGAAAAATATCAAATTTATCACTTGAAGTGCAAAAATGTTTTCAACTTTGGAAAGAGTTTCAAAACATTTTCTGTTGTCGTTGTTAACACTTTACTGACAGCAACGCCTTTGATTTTGGCAATGTATTCAGCAGAAATCCGAATATTCGCTGGTTCATTCCTCACCTACAAAGGAAAGAAAAAACAGGTCTGGTTAGTCATTCAATAGAAACTATCACAAGATCAACATCTTTGGCAGCATGTTGTGTTAGGGATGATCAATTAAAAAAAATTGAAAAATGGGTGATCAATGAAGAAGTAATTTCTCTTCCTTTTGTTTGGGTGTTGATCACTAAAAAATTCTGAATTTTCCAAAAAAGAAGAGTGACACAAACTTAAGAATTAATTTAGCATAAACTTGCATTAGTAATTGAATCCCCATTAAAAACCTATTGGGAAAGATTTTCTTTCCAAAAAAAACAAGAAAAAAAAAGTTTTTTCTAGGCATAATAGTGAGTAAATCTTTAAATTTTCAGCCCTCTAGCTGCATTGGTGTGGGCTGTACAAATGAGATATGTAGCTAGCCGAACCAGCTTGAAAACTGAAGAAACCTTTGTTAACAGTCTTGGTAGATGGTTCCTAAAAGGCAGTTCTGAATAGAGACAGATTTATTCTGGTTGAAAAACTAAAGAATGCAATGCTCTGACATATGAGGTCTTTCAAGGAAAGTGTCCAACTATTCAATACAAGAGCCCCCCTGATAAAGTATGGTTTACAATCATGGACCCCAACACTGCTGCTCTTATTATCACCCACTCAAACACAAAACTATGAATACAGATTTATAATGCAAGACAGTAAAGCATTGTAAGTATGGATGTTTCTATTGGTAATGTCTCAGAATAATTCTGAGAAGACAAAACAAATTGGTTCACAGATTTTCCACTGAAATCTTTTAGATATAGCCAAAGAGTGATTTTTACTATACATATACATTGGCCAATGATTTTCATTATAAAAATGTATTGACCATATATTCTATTGGCCAAGGATTTTTACTACACAGAAGCATTGGCCAAGCATTATTATCATAAGAAAGTATGGGTGAATGGTTTTTCTATAGAAATGCATTAGCGATATATTGTCCAATGATTTTCATTATAAAAGTGGATTAGTCATATATTTTATCATAGTGATGCACTGGCTAAGTATTTTTACTATAAAAAAGCATTGACAAGGATTTTTACTGTAGTAATGCATTGATAAGGATTTATACAACAGAAATGCTCTAGCTAGAGATTTTTACTATCAAGATATATTGACCATATATTTTTCTATAGAAATGCATTGGCCAATGATTTTTACTATAAAAATGCATAGCAATTAATTTTTACATTCAACATTTTACTTATTATATATCTCTAGTTCCAAAGACACATTTGAAAGGGCTGGGCTTTATGCATGGTGTCAATCCTTTGAAGTGATGATTCACAATCAGCTTTCCAAATGGCACTGTCATTGTTGCTCCCGGAGCAATGACAATTATGTCAGTATTTGGTTAGATGAAGGTCCCAGTGCCATGTGCCCGCAGTAAGCCTAATCTTGAGCTCATTAGAACTGTCATTCTGTGCCATATACTCAAAGACTGACTTCAACTACAGCACATATGGGTTGTACTTGTGAATGATTACCTGAGCTCTCATCTACTTTCTGCAAATACATTATTTCCTTTTTATTTGTAACTTAATTAAAGTGAACATTATACTTACTTCTTTCTCTTGTCTTGTCCAATTTCTTTCCCTTACAGCAATGTTACATTAGAGAAAAAGTGTGAAATTTTGTATAGAGCAAAGTTTCCTGAATTTAATTTAAAAAAAAAAACATTAGTAGTTGTTGATGCAAAATGTATTCTAAAGGGAGATAATCCATGGAAACTACGAAAGATCTTTTTTTAAATAATCATTTTTATTGATTTCTTGAGACCACCGATCCAAACAACTTCAAACTCAACACTGCACTGCCTTGTGTGCTGAGTAATATATCTGATGTATGTCAACATCCTACAATGACCAGTTGTTGGGTAATTGCAGTGCTCCCCCCCCCCGCACACACACACAGCCACAGCTACAAATTTATCGATCGTAGTGGGATGCTGTATCTTGAAGATGTGCCTTCGGCTAAAAATATTAAATTATTTGAAGAGAAAACTCCTTAGGGGGAAAATTCCTTGTGAATTTTGTTGATGTTCTCACCTGTTTTTCCGGTCCAAGGGCTGGGGAATCGGACTCTAGGATCAAATGTTCCAAGGGAAGTTGCTTCACAAGTTTCTGCTTCTTGAAAGAATAGGAAGGAAAATAAAGACAAGAAAGATGGTAATTTGGAATAATAAGAGAAAAGATATAAAGTTTGATTGTAGTGATAGAAAGATATGAAGAGACTGAAATATATATATATATATATATATATATATATATATATATATATGTATATATATTAATGTGTCATCCACAGACAGCTGTTTCGATGTATTACACCTCTTCAGTGTGGCTACAGACTTTCCATTAACCCATCCAGTACTGCGAGGCAGGATTGAAACCTTCGCTTCAGATCTGGAAACCGATATCCTACCTTTGAGCTACGGAACTGGACAGTCAGTTAGGCTGAATTTAAGCGATATATATTAATTTACACATACATCCCCCATCCACCAGAGTGCTCTATTCCTATGGAAGAGCATTGCATGTATATATGTATATATATATATATATATATAGACAGAGAGAGAGAGAGAGAGAGAGAGAGAGAGAGAGAGAGAGAGAGAGAGAGAGAGTGAAAGAGAGATACACAGATCAATAGATAAGAACAGGCAGAGAGAGACAGAAACAAATTGAGATGGTTGTTGAATTAGAGGCAGGTAGATAGATATGAAGTGAGAGGGAAACAGAGAAATATATCAAATTAGAGAGAGGGAGAGATGTAGAAACAGACTGAGATGGACAATGAATTAGAGAGGTATAGACTGATATGAAAAGAGAGAGAGAGAGAGAGAAAATGAGACTGAGATGGATAGTCTATAACTTAAAGAAGAGTCATTAATATTTCAAATCTTGTTCAGGCACTTGAATCTCTTCCTTGATCCATTCTTCAGCCTTCATCAGATATATAATCTGAGAGAAGAGGCAATCCAGTTTGCCTGTTTTTTTGCATTATATACTTGACAAGGGCTGAAGAATGGGTCAGCAAAAACATTGTGTTGATAGCACCAAGGATACAGAATGACTGAGATGGACATCAAATTAGGAAAAGTAGGAAATATATATATACATACATACATACATATATATATATATATATATATATATATATATATATAGAGAGAGAGAGAGAGAGAGAGAGAGAGAGGTAGATTGACACAGATAAAAAATCTGTGATCAACAAAACATAATCACTCAATAGAAACCATTATGCGACCAACATCTTTTAATAGTGTGTATGGTTGGGGGTGATCAATTAAAAAATTGGAAAAAGGGCTTTTCAATGAAAAATTACTTTTATTATCTTCAAAACCAGAACTAGCAATAGAGTCATTTATGATGAAAATTCAAGGTGATGTCCAAAAATCTCTTCTGTGTTTTGAATATGAAATGAAATTTCTGAGGTTCCTTACCTGTTCACTTCTAACGATGGAAGGAGGAATGGAAAAATAATAACCTTCCTTCACACCTTCCATTGCAACTGAAGGTCGACCATCAAAGGCATGAAGCAGCACATGCTTGGCACCTGTATAAAAAAAAGTAAAACACACACATATATATATATATATATATATATATATATATATATATATATATATATATATATAGTCATGTTTTGTACAAGGCCAAACAGGGAGGGGGTAGGATTGGGTTGTACCAATCTTGCCTTGAAAAGCAACATTTAAAACTATGCTTTTTATTATCAGGTCTCAAACATTGAGCACTGAAAAAGGAAAGATTATGTTGAGTCAATTCTTCAAGTAGGGAAGGCTTGTCTGCCTGCCTTGAAATCCTGGCTTTTACCTGGTTCCAAATGTTGCCAACTTGTATTTGTGGTAAAGTATCTACTTTTCATTGCTCATCACAAATTGTTTCAAAACCAGAACATTTCAATAGTGTCCCGTAGTTTTTTTTTCAACTTATGTGGAAGTTACACATCAAAGTGACTAACATAACCAGACTGTTGTTGATGAAGAAATTCTTGAATTCTTCAGAATATTGTAAAAAGCAGTTCTTTACAGAGAAAGATGAAAAGTTCTTGGATACTAAAACAAAACAGTATATATGTAGTTCAATAAAGTTGATGTCAATAATGAGAATTTTGTCATCTCCAGTCTAAACCTAGATTTGACTGTTTTTCTACCATAACACAAACAACAGGAACAATCCTCAACAAATTTGGTTGAGTAAAATTTAAGTTTTCCTTTACCATGATTTGAAATCACAACCAATTGATTGGTAGGCAGCTGTTTTACAAACTGTGCTACATATCTGTCTTCCATATCTGCCAGAATTTATATTAGAAATATGTAAGGGCTCAATTCAGTCTAATAAATAAATACATATATACTAAAAGAAAAAAACACATTTTCAAAATAAAAGTAGTAGTAATTTTCTTCAGGCAAAAAAGAACTAGGAGTGAGTTTGACCCAGCAGCACCTAGGCTTGAGTCCCTTATTTTTATTTAATAAATCAAACCAAGTTTTTCCGTAACATGAAGAAATGGCTACAGAAATGTAAGTCATCAGCAAGATTCAATTAATCAAACTCATAGGCGATGGCCTGCAAAATACACCTGCTAACAACTAAACAACCACAACTACCCAAGTGTTTATAAGTGGCTTCAGATATGAGGGGTTCTAAAACTGAGCTACGTATACCCCTAGAAGTATATAAAGGAAATCTCGGGCATAAGTGAATTTTTAGAAAACATTGGAATTTTGAAGTAATCGCAACTATCTAAATGCAACTTGTATGTTTTATAAACCTGACAAACAGTTGGCAACATTGCATTGATCAAAAGGATTGTTCTTTAAAACCAAACAGCTTCTGTTTACATATATATCCATGCTTATTCAACTTCCATGCAAGCATTTGATGTGATTTCTTTAGTATAAACTGAGTTTTGTGCAAGACTGTCATTTGAGAATGAAAAGCAGATGTGTCTCTCTGAAACTGTTTGTAGAATTGAGATGCATGTACATAAGAGATAAGCTTATCCATCTTATTAAAATGTAACATTAAATAAAACAGAATTTATAATGAATACTATGTGTCTATTGTTTGTTCTATGGTATTTATATATTCTATACTATATTCTTCACATGGTGTATGTCAACACTTTCAGATGGGACCAAAGGGTATGCTGAAAAAAAAAGTTTGAAAATTACTATAAAATATGATTTACTAACCTTGTTCTTTCAGTAATGCAATTGTTGGCCTTCCGGCAGATCTTGAGTGGACATTCCTATGTTGATAAGGCAGTCATTAAAAAAAATGAGTCAGTTGAAAAAAAAATAGACTGGCTTTCAATTAAGGGAAGTAACTCGAAATAACTCGAAATAAATTCGTACATTTAGTTCCCTTACGTTTTTAATCTATTTTCCAATTCATCTTCATTGAGTTTTTAGTGACAATGGCAGAAGTATGTGCTCTTACAGTGCTTTTTAGTTTTTATATAATACTAATTTACCTATGCAGTCAAAAATGACAGCATATATGATATATATGGATACATATTGCATTTGATATGGATGGATATATATATTCTCATATTATTCATATATTCATTTTCATACCATTCTTTGAATTCAGCAATTGAATTACTGCTTTTGAAAGTGAATGGAATTCCATTTTACTATGTCAGTTGCATCCCTTAGCATGACAGATGACATATGTACATTGCTAATTATCATATGTGTGATGTTATCTTTATTATCATTAATTTTAGATGAAGCATTGTAATACATTATTTTTTTTATCAAAAAACAACTGAAAATTAAGATGAAGGTAAAATTAGTCAAATTTGATAAAAATCAATATTTTGAGTCTGTGAAATAAGTGTTGAAAAAATAACTGTTGAAAATATTAGTCCTTTCGGACAGATTTTACTTTCCAGTTGTATTAGAAGAAATTTTACTTACATAGTAGAAATTTTATACTTACAGAGGTAGATCATATTTCTTTGCTAGTTCAACCTTCAAGAGAAATAATTTCAAGATGAAAATACAATGGATACATAAAACCAAGGTCTAAATGATACATTTAATTATATACAGTATTTTATTTATTTATAACCCTGTTTACTCAGATGCTAATTGACTTCTCAGCTGTATGATTAGGGTGGAGGTATCCCTTTGTTGGGATTGCATCCTGCCAAGGGGGGGTCATAAAAACTTTAGGTATAATGTCCCGGTTGACCAGACTTGAGACTCGCAAGGATCAATAAGCTGACACATGCCACAGAAACTGGGACTTTGTCACCATCTGTCATAATCAATCAGGAGTATCTCTCAAGAGAGGGACCTTTTACCTTTAACCACTTCCATACATTTGAATTATGGTCACATGAAAAGCTGTGCAGACCATGTTGCCCTGTCAGAAGGTGAATGTAATACCAATCCAGTTTCTAAACTTTTGTATTTCCATATTGTCAATCAAATTCACTATTATGTTGGATAAATCTCATCCTTTTCCTCACTATATATATATATATATAATATATATATATATATATATATAATATATATATATATATATATATATATATATATATATATATATATCAGACCTGTTGTTATAATTGTTCTATTTCATTATTAGTTATTGTTAATCTGTTATGCCCATTGAAAACCCTTTTCTCCATACATCAGTTGCTTAGGCAAACAATTATATCAGCCACATGCACTACACGTCAAGCCCATCTGACTTTCTGCAGGAAACTTTAGAGGCCAGCTTGCTTTAGAACTTCTGTGTAATACTGTATATATATATATATATATATATATATATATATATATATATATATATGCCTATCTTACAAGAGTATTTTTGGGTCTGTTAATCACTGCAACTCTCCTCTATTATCTTTCATAAGCAGGTTAATTATCACAAGTTGTGATCGTGGTCTTCTGGAGGGCTTTTCTGGTAACACTCACACATATACAGAAAAATATATAAGAAACAGACAACCGAAACTGTCCACATAGGTTTTTAGAGTTTTCAAGTTGGTCAAGCTAGCTGGCAATGTATGTATGTATCACCCATATAAGTTGCACGAATGGAGCTGGAGGGCTGAAAATTTAAACAAGGTAAGTTTATACTAGATTGATCCCTTTGTTTGTTTCCAGCAACATTCATGCTTGCTTTCGAAAATTCACACATTTTAGTGATCACTGCCCAACAAAAAGCTTATTCATTGATCGCCCCTTTTTCCAATTTTTTGATTGATCACCCCCAACATGGCATGTTACCAAAAGACCTTGGTCAAGCAATGGTTTTTAATGAGTGATTAACAAGACTTGTTTTTACTGCTTTTCTCTTTGAAATTCTTACCTGTCTGATCAGTACTTCTCTCTGTGTACTTTTCTCTTCATCATTTTTGCAGAAGCGAGGAGTAAAGTCAAGTCCAACCTGTTCGAGAATATAATTTATAGATCAATAAAGAAATCATCAGAGACAGATTTTAAGACATTCTTTAGTTTTACTGATTTTTTTAAAATCCAGTTTCTAGCCTTCTATAATTTTGAGAAGAGACATTATCATACCAGTATAACCAAAAAATCAGTATATATCTTTAATAGTAATAACTTCAATGCATTTATATTTTCTTAAAATATTGATGCTGATGGCACATTGATACCTATATGATGGTCATGTAATGGTATACTAAACTCTTATTATGGTAATGTCTTTTTTTCAAAAGTAAATCTCCAGTATACACCCTAGTTTTTAAAAAGAAAATGTCTACATTTTTTCAACGAATAGAAACCACTTTTAAAAATTTTTTCCTGGAACTAATGACCATAGATGCTAAAATGTTCGGTTTGAGGCTGCCAAGTCCAGGTAAAGGAGGAGGGCTAGGCACGAGACTAGCAATGACATCCCATAAAACTACTTGCTACTGAAACCGCAGCAGCATCACCCCAGTTGGTTGCCAATTTAGATGTGATTTTTCAATTTTTTGATACTGTAAGTCACTCTCAAATTGGAAAAATTAAAACAACACTGGAATATGAAAACATGACAGAAATTCAAAAAGGCATCTAAATATTGGACTCAGAAATTTGAAAAAATAAACAAAAAAACATCTAAATTGGCAACCCTGCAGGTCAAGAAGATTCCTCTTCATAAGGGCCCATGACACATACCAGTGAAAACTTACGGAAAGCCAGATCAACAAACAACTTTCTAACGGCAAAGGAAAAAAAAACAGGATAGGAACCTGGAATGTCAGAATCCTGTTTGTGTGAAATCAGCTCAAGTGGTGGACTGGAAGGCTAAGAGAGACCTTGAGAAGAGTGAGCCAAAAGCAGTCAGACTGATCAGGACCCGGCTGCGTGAAATAGCCGAGTTTATTTATTTGCATCCTCATGACTACAAATACGACACAAGTTCGGGATTAGGGTTGGGTCCCGCACGTTTGAGTACACAGGGTGCAAGAGAACCCGGGTCCTTGCGCATGATTTGGCGAGGACGTCGGGACAAGCTTGACTTTGTTTACGGGACAAATTCTGTAGTACAAGTGCGCCCAAGTCTTTGCACATGATTTCGTGAAGTCATTTAGGGTAGGCTCGACTTGGTCTTAGGACGAGCCTGAGCACGCTGGTCAGAGATTTCAGGATGGGGCACAATCCCGGACTATGATCAATTTCTCAACCTGAGGAGGTCAAAGAAAGGTACTACATTTTGCATGGAGTAGCCGAGAAGCAAATTCACAGCCATGGTGTGGTTGTGACCCTATGCTCAACAAGGAGTCTACAAGAATGAATTGGTGACCGTAATAATCCCTACCCTCCAAAAAAGGAGTGGCCTTACCTCTCCAATGGCTGCTATTCTATCTTTATATTTCTCAATCAGAGGAATGGCTTGTTCCAAATCCTGAAATGGAAATGCAAATAGAATTAAGATGGATCCATGAACACTCAACTTTTTATTAGGAACAGTCAAAATAGGTTTCATCAGTTTTCAAGTGAGTCTAGCAATCTATGTATTTGTTGCACCTACAGGCTACACCAATGGAGCTAGAGGACTGAAAGTTTAAATATTTACTCTTTATAATGTCTAGAAAAAAGTTTTTTGAAAATCCCCATCCCCTAAATAGTTCTTTCTTGGGAGGGGATCAATCTACAATGTAAGTTTACGTTAAATTGGTCCCTTGGTTCAGGTCAGGTTGCATTCATGCTTGTTGAATCACCATAACCCTACAAATGGCCTGTCTGACCAACTAGCCAAGTTGGCTACAGATTCTTCACACTTTGAGTGAGTGTGTATGTGTCTATTTGCCTATCTATGTGTGTGTGTCTCCGGACACTTCTGGCCACATTTTGAGGGCTGCAACCTGGAAAATTTGGATAAGTACATCAATAAGCACCAAACAAGCAGTTTTTGTTCATTCAAAGAAGTGCTTATTGGGGTTTCTACCATCATTTTCGGATAAACAATGCCCAAATCTTGTGCTGGTATTTTTTTAAAAAATTATTTTAGATAAGAGAGCCATTTTTGAAAATAATCCAATGTTTCAGATAATTAGTTCTGATACATGCTCAAGCTATGGCGATTCACAAGTGAAGTATGGATATTTTTGAAAATTCAAACATTTTTAGTGATCACTGCCCAACAAAAAGCGAGAGAAGTAACTAAATCATCGATTATCCCTTTTTTCAATTTCTTAATTAGTCACCCCAACATGACATGCCGCCAAAAGATGTTAGACATAGTTAATACCTTGATGGTGACACTTCTGCTTTCAACATTATCTTCATCCTGAAAATGAGAACAAAAAGATATTAAGTGTCATAAGAAACATTATACATATAATAACCTTATTTTATCAGTAATGCTTGCATTAAGTCTTGAACATTGACAATCCCTTTCTTAACAATTAACAATGCTCTACTATAGTTAAATCATTAGCAATGCATTAATATTATATGTATAATCATTCTACTTTGTCAGTAAGGTTTGCCTTCAATTCTGACCTCAAACAATCTTTCTTCCTGATTTCTGAGTAGTTGCTATGAAAAGTAACTGAAATTGAATTGGAAGAAATACAAGTCAAAAATAAATAATGTTCTGTTTGAAATTTCCCAAGGGTTACAATAACTGATATTACAGTAGGAAGGCTGTAGAGTGTACTGGCTGTAACGTTTAGATCAAACCAACAAAGATGTGAATGTAGATCTGAATGGAACAAAATGCTATGTACCATATTTGTTTGAGCATTTAATTTGAAGCCATTATTTTGAAATTTAGTTACTTTTGAATTTTGATCATCTTGATTTATTTCATTTATTTCCTGAGTATTTGCGTTAAACATGTTTCACAAGAAGGAAATGAATATTGTGGTATTCAAAAATCATGATCACTCATTTCAAATCTTAACCCCAACACCTGAACTCCTGAGGAGAAAAGCTTAAATCAATTTTCAAAAAAGTTAATTTTCCTGAGAACTGAAATGTCTTTGTTTGATTCATTTCATTTTTACAGTTGGTTAGCTGCGTAAGAAAAATCTATTTCTTAGTGGGGTTAGGGTGGCAAATTGTGTCACCTCTGTCATCAAATGGGCTTAATTTTAGTGATACATAATATTTTTTTCAGCATACATTCAAGTATAGCATGAACTACCTTTGCTAAGATTTGGGTACAAAATCTTTTGTGCTTTAAAAATAATAATACGGCATATTTGAGTTATTGTTTTAATGAATTGGCTTGCATGAAAAACAGAATTTGTCTGGGATAGTTCTCTTATTTTCTGATAAATTCCCTGCAGCAGGCACAATGCGTTAGGGTTAGAGTCAGAGATAAGATCATGAAAAGGATTAATGTTGTTTTGCAAAGATGGCTACTCACCTGAATAGGATGAACTCCAAGACAAGGAACCACAAAGTTAGGAAACCTGGTAAAATGAAAAATAAAAGGGAAAATGACAACAAAAAAAACATTAATAAGAAAACTGATAACTTATCATTCCAAGAGGTTTTCTGACTAAAGGTCTCATTCCTTATGTTGTTTTTGTAGTTATCAAAATGTTTTGTCAACTCATTCTATAACCTTTGTTATTTTAGAAAGACTTGTTATCATTCTAAGAATTTTTCCTGACTATTGATCCCTTTCTTTACACTGCTTTTCTTGCAACCAGAACATTCAGTTGATCCATTCTTCAACTTTCCTCAAGCGTACAATCTATCCAGAAAGAGAATGTGGTGGTGGTCACTTTTCACAGATAGTGTCCATTGTCAAAAATAGAAAAATGGAGTCAAATATACTGATCAGACCAATCTATTTGGTAGGTCTCGGGATAAACGACAAATGCACCACTAGTTGTGTACTAAACAATTCATTACCAAAACATCACCTCATCACAACCCTTACCTACTTACATAACAATATAGACTTCGATAGTTATGTACAATCAAGGGAAGGGACAGAGAGATGAACAAGTTAGTATAGATTGATGCTTAGGTAAACTGTGAGCTTTTGTCTTACCTTTCATTTAAGGAGATGATCTTTTCAAAATCTGAAGGAACAATTGCAACACATAAAGCTGCAGCAACACCAACCTGTCAGAAAAAAAGACAAAACAACAAATTATTTTGTATATAAGAGCCCTATTTTATCAGTAACATTTAATATTAAGGAAAAATAGCCTACTTAGGGCAATGGTGGTTTTTATCCCCTTAAAAATGCTCCTCTTGGGACCTTACATACTTATCCCAACATTCTTTCCACTGTTTAAGAAAGTCCGCAAAGACCTCCTCAGGATTGTCATCAGATGCCCAATTGTGTTTTACGTAATCTCATCCATGGTCTGAAATCACATTGTGAAAGACCAGAAATTGCAAGGAGTGAAGTGTAGGGAGACTGATGGGCCTGAATTATGCGATGATTAGTAGGAAATCTTGCATAAGATGAGGAGAATAACACACTTGATCATTGTGAATGCAATGATCATGCATTAACCAAGCTCATTGAATGGCATCTCACTGTTGACTGAGTAACTCGATGGGAGAGTTTTTCTTCATGCATGTGCAGCTAAGCCCCCCCCCCCTATTAGTTGCCAAATTACATAAAGGCTACACAACCAGTTCTAAAGATATCCAAAATGTCTGGATAACTTTTGTAAAACTGGCCATTATTGCTAATACAGGAATACCTTGATTAGTGTAGGTTTAGGCAGTATGGTTGAGGTATTGCTGTACAAATCAATGTAAATAAGTATAAGCTGAAAAAGAAAATATATTGAGTCATAATAAGACTTTGAACAGAGTGGTTTTGAGCAGTATGAAAAATCTTTGAAACAAGTAACCACACTATTCAAGGTATTCTTTTATTGCACATTTAAAAGCCACTCAAACTGGTTGGTCCTAAAAGTTACAGGTTTTAAATGGAAAAAATGTAACTGAAAATATAATGCTTACCTTTTCAGCTCGGTCTACGACGTCACTTATATCCTGAAAAATAAGAAATTTTATTAGTATTAGTAGTAATATCTTTGAATTTCTTAGACAAATCAATCAGTTATTATTGACTTTTTACTACTTATTTCAGTTGCTTTTCAGTATAAGATTTAATAATCCACGAATTTCTTAACATGAATCATTATCAATTGAACAACCATAGCCATCAAAGATGGCAAAAAGTTCTATCCTTTTTATAAATGTGCTTATGTTTGATTGTTTGTCTGTACCAGTGCTCCTGACCATACCTTTTTGTCTACAAACTTGAAAATTGGCATCAGTATTCCACTAGACCCCTTCTAAAAATTTTATTTTGTTTTTTGGAAAGAAGACTCTTTTGACCTTTTTGGGGGTATATTTTTTTTGTATCTTTGTTCCAGCATCCCTGACTATCACCTTTTGTCTACAGACTTGAGTAAGGGCATCAGTACTCAACTGGACGTATTCTAAAAATCTCTCATTTTTATTTTTTGAAAAAATGCTTTTTTCACCTTTTTGGGGCCTTATTTCAATAGGTTTATAATTAACATCTACATTCTGTAGAATCGAGATGTTTGTAGATGTTTTTGATTTTTTATCATTATTCATTTTTGGCAAGTAGTTCTTTCATTTTATTTCAGTTGTTTTACAGTATTAAATTGAAAAAATAAATGAAAAATATGTCTACATAAAATGGTAAAATGTGTGATGCTCATAGCAACTAGGTAGGTACTAAAAACATTACAAATTGTACCGATGATCACAGACTTTTTAAAAAGAACTTTCAAAACTTATAGTAATAATTTAAATATCTTCTTTTAAGTTTCAACTTTGGTTTTAACAGCAAGAAAATGGCATAAAGTTAGTTGTGAAAAATAAAAATGACTTTTGCATACTTGAAGTAAGTTTTAGACCGCTCATCATGTCAATTTTTATTTTCCAAAATTAACTTAATTTAATGATAACTTGACTGGATTTTGGAAAAAATATCATTCACTTTACATTTTAAACATAGTGAAAAATAAATTTGCATACATTGAGTGTCTGTTATCTACCTACTCAGTTCAAAAGTCATGTGGGTATTGGGTCTGCTTTCCTTACTCATATTTGCTGAAGGCCTGCTTAAATTTACAAGCATTTCATGGGACACCTGAAGTATAGATAGCCAAATATGACAGAACCTGATATTAATCACAATGGCAAAAGTATATTTCCAACATTAAAATAACCTCATGGACAATTAACAGTATTGTTGCATTTTTAGACAAATTACTGGGGGGGGGGGGATAGATTTCAGTAATTGGTCATGTTTTGGTAAATTCTGTGTCACTGTGAATATTCACAATGAGGCCCTAAATGCAAGCACTACAGTGACATTTTATTCATAAATTCAGGATGGACATCTAGACTGAAATTACCAGGTAGGAAGGGGTGTGGGTCGACCTAAGCTTCATGAATAGTAGTTCATTTACTGCATTTCAAATGACATCATGCAATGGGGCTCTTTCAGGAGTCAAGCACCCAGGGCCCCCAAATTTCCAGTTCCGCCCCCGTTACCTGGTTTTCCCGTCTTTAGAACCAGAGAAATGTCTTGTTCCAGTAGGGAGTCCCTCCTAATGCTGCACCTCCCCATAGCATTTGAAGGGGTGGGGTCAGGTTTATTGTGTGATGCCTGGGGGGTCCACCCCTGCAAAAAAAATGAAGCGCCGGTTGAAGTAGACGATTTTCTAGAACCACCTATACGTACGCATGGAGAGCCCTACATTAAACTCGAACTTGTGAAAATTTGCCCCCGTGGGGCGACGAATCAGCATCGTATCCCTTCGGAAATTGGTGTAATCGGCCAGGCAGGAGTCAGTAACTGAGATATATGTCGATTCATTTGAGAATGTAAACACCGTTTTGTGCGTAATTAATTTAATCAAAGAAGATAGTAATATCTGGTTTGATGTACATAAACATATAACAGTGTCTAACCATCATACAAAGGCTCTAAAAGCATTTTTTTTTTATTAAAAAGTATAATTAAACAATATATTCATAAGAAATTGACGCAATAATGAAATTGAGCTTGTCTTTTGTTCTTTACTAAAAACACCAGTTTGGCAAGTCGGATGCACTCTGATCCAGATAACCATGACCAATTCATACTGTGCCAATCTTATTAAGGACAAAAATAAGCTTTTTATGTCATAATTGCTTTAGTATCTGATAGATATGTTGTTTAATTATACTTTTTAATTACGAAAATATACTCCTGGGAGCCTTTTTCTTTTAGTCTTTACTGGTTAAACACTGCCATATGTTCATGTACGTCCAAACCGAACAATATTGTAGAGACAATGATTTCGTTTTCTTTAATTGCAGTAAACATCTTATTTCTTACGTGTGAAAACTGTGAATCTGCTAAATGACAGTGAGCATCAACACAACACGTGGATCCGTCGTCCGCCATAACTTACTTTTACAAAAATTACCTCCCTTAGATACAACAGTCACAAAAGAGTTATTTCCCCTAACCACATATGCCGAGCAGTGGTTAACGTTCGGTCCCCACCAAGTGCTCCATAAATGTGACTCATTTTTTTTTTTGTCGTCAATCGCTAAAAATCTTTCGGTTTTATATATTGGTTTTAAAAGAAAGTAATTAAATAATTCTTCTCTGGTTCTCTAAAAAAAAAAGGCCTTCAGGCAAACTTGGTTAAATCCAAGTAAATCAATTTATTTCTCTTATTTACCAATGTGGTCCCTCCAACAAAGCCATTAGTACGGCTTTATTTCCCCCACCCCAAACTCTGAATATACCTGTAACTCTTCCCCTAACTGCTACTTTAACGCGGTACAATAAGAATGTCGGCAATGTTGGAGTATTAGATATAAAAATAAAGCAATTTACTATAAGCCCTATATAAGGGACCGCACTTCTTTTCGAAACTGTACAACTTGAACCAGCATCTGAAACTAGGACAAAAGAAATGCTATCTGAATAATGAAGAATTTTAAAAAAATACTTCAATCAACCTCATCTCGGGATCGAACTTGCATTTTGGTCGTGTTAGTAGGAGAAAGCCTCAATTTGCTGAATGCAAAAAAAAAATATGATAATAGGCTACCCAGAAATATAAAGTTACGATTGAAAAAAACTAAAAAATTAGAATGAAGTTGTCATAAAATTAATGATATCAATTCATAATATTTCATCTAATAGAAAAATAACATAGATCTACCTTATACCGGGATCGAACTTGAGTCCTGATCGTATAACCGGAAAAAGACTTCATAATCCGGCCAATGCGCATGCGTGGCGTCAAATTCAAATTCTTCTTCCCGTTTTCGGCGCGAGGGAAGCCAACATGTCAGATATTACTTCTAATTGTAAAGAAACAACGAAAGACGGAGAAAACTGCAATGACTCAGAAGATGCCAGGAAGAAATTCGATAATATCATGAACGTGACCTTAAGCAATTACCGCAACAATATAACCCAGGAGAATGTGAATTCACCGACCGTCGGGTTGACCGAACCGTTGTTGTCATCGTGTGTTTCTTGTAAGAGTTTACGTTCTGTCAGTGAAATTTGTGAATTAGTTTCAAATCATTTTGAAAACAAATTGGATAAACAATCAAGATTGACGAAAAATGAAAAAGATCGAGCGAAACAAAGATTTAGAGAGGTGAGAAATTATATAAATATATGCTTACCAGTGTTTATTGTTTTACTTTGTTTACGTCTGATATAAAATAAGGGATTTTTCCGAGGCGATCAACATGGGGCTTTCGTACCGTCGAAATTCGTTCATTGAATGGAGCTGATATGAACTCTCTGTCTATTTGAAATACTGGAATCTGCTTATCTTATACGCGACTTTAACATCAGGTGTGCACATATGTGAAATTATCACAAAAAGAAACAAGAGAATTCGTATTTCTTATATCATGAAAGAAACATTGGATAATAAAGTGTAGTGTTTCGACGGTAGGAAACTATAGTCTATGATTGTAGAGATTTTTCTTTCTTCCTTGCTTATTTCCTTCTAAAAAAATGTCGATCGATGATTTAAAATTAGTTTTTCTCGTTTTAAAAATCATTGTCATATTACTGAATGATAATTTTAAAAAAATGATTTTTTTTTTTTTACAGAATATTTTGATTTTTTTCAATTTCTTTGCCTCCTCCGATGGTTTTAAACATTAAAAAAAATGAAGTTATCTTTATTTCGTTTCTTGAGATATTTTAGATCAAGATTCCGAAAATACTTTGGGTATTTATTTCGGAGGAAAAAACATTCTAATGTATTTTTACCTTGCTTTCTTTCAATCAATTGTTTCAATCAAAAGTTTCTTGCGAAACTCAGTCAGTTTTGAGAAAAATTAATATTTTAAGGTTTTAGGTGTTTTTTTCCCCAAACTCTCACTATAGGGTTTTCTTTTTTTTGTATGTAACAAAACAATGACCAGACCGAAAATCACTGACGTCATGCGCGAATAACGGTGACACAATGACGTACGTGAAAACTGATAACGAGTTCATTCCCAGTTTGCAATTCCTTATACACGGCAACTACTAATAAAGGAGTTGAAATGACAATGAGACACGTTGTTTTAAAATACTTTTGTTTTGTATGGAGAAATGAATTTTGTTTTGTTTACATATTGATGAAGCAAAGAAGTTTGACCCTATTTTATTTATTTACATGTAACGATAGTGTTAAACTGGATCCTTTCTTTTCGTCTGTCGTACGAAATTAAGCGTGTTATAATCCAAATAATCTTGACTCGTCTTTATCTTATTCATAATTTGATTTATTTATCCCCATGTCAGATTTACAATATAACCACACATATAAAACGTGATGTGTAAACATATTCATTTTCGTGTGTAATACATTTCAATAAGTGCACAGATACTACACTCTGATTCGAGGCAGAGGTGCTAGAGACTAGAGAGCAACATTTTGATCCCAAGCACAGTGCATTAATACTATGTCTTGATGTTAGGCAGAAGTGCCGGGCAGTGATACTGATCTTAGGCAGAGTGCACAGATACTACACTATAATATTAGGCAGAGTGCACAGATACTACACTATAATATTAGGCAGAAGACTGAGGAGCAACATTTTATTCTTAGGCTGAATGCACAGTTACTCTGATCCTAGAAGTTTCTATCCGTACATATATAATCCCATCATTTTTGACGGGCACTATGCTAATATTAAATATGGTACGTGTGATTTATTAGTGGATCTGTAGGTAGTAAGATAACTTGTTGCAGTAAAATCATTTTTTTTTGTTTTGGTTTTTATCTATTTTTGTATTTTTTTTTTTTTCTTTTAGATCTACAATAAAGTCTTTCGAGAGAATGTTCTTGTTGATGGAGAACCTTGCCCTGCTGATGAAGATGGGAATACGACTTCAGGTACAGTTTTTTTTGGTTTTTTTTTTTAGATATTTAAAAAAAAGATGTTTGTTTATTCCTGTGGACACCTTATGGAGCACAGGGCCACAACCACTTTGCTGTGTTTCAGTCGCAAAAATTGTTCAGACTCCTCCAAAACATGGACTTGTTCCTAGGTTCCTTTTTCCACTCTGGTTATCGTTACACCGCTCTGCACCTCTTTAATTTCACATAGCATAATACCCAAAGACATTGGTCACATGACGGTTTCTATTGAGTGACTAACCAGACCTATTTGAGAGGGAGTGTTTTTTGTTTTTTTTGCATGGTTATTATCAAGCAAGAGCTGGTGTGTGAGCTGACTGTCAGATAATCACGGACCTGTGCGTGTGTGTTGTCTGTTATCCAATCCTAGGCAACCGTATTTGAGTGACACCACAGCTTGTGTATGGTACCTCAGCTGGTTACCCAAGCTGGTGTCAGGTAAGTTGTTCATTTTGTCTACTGTCAATGGTGATCGTGTACAGTGGGTTTTACACTGGAACTACACTCTGCTACCAGTGTAAGTACACCACACAGTTATGTCTTTTAATGCACCCTGACAAAATTATGGCATCACATACATAAGTTTTTACAGCTCCAACATGGGTGATTTTTTTTTTTTTTTTTCTTCGTATATCAGCACAGACAGGAAAAACTGTCCGCTGATATATTCTGTGGTTTTTGGAAAGGTATCTGAGAGACTTTTTTCTTTCTTTCAGAATTTGAAGCGGTTGATTTAGAGAAAAAGAAGTCGATCTCTGAAGTTCTGATCCCCACCCTCGATGACGCCATCTTAAAGACTGTGACCCAGAGGAAAAATGTGCCTAAAATCTGTCGCAAGCACTGGAAAAGTTACAGCAGCCGTGAAACACGATATTTGGTAGGTTATTTTGATTTTGGTTTTCATTTTGGCATTTCGCATTAAATTCTGGAAGTTTCTCTCTCTTTTTTTCTCTTCTTTTCTCTTCTTTTCTCTTCTTTTCTCTTCTTTTCTCTTTTTTTCTCTTTTCTCTTCTTTTCTCTTATTTTTTTCCCCTATTTTTTAACTCCTGCCAAAAAATTTGGAAGCGGTATAGGTATTCACTTGTGTTTGTTTGTCCGTTCATACAATATCTCCAAACATTCCCAATGAATTTCAAGGACATTTGTGGAAATGCGGGTCATTGGCCAAGAGAGAATTGATTGAATTTTAAGGTGGATCCAGGATTTTTTTTTTTTTTTTTTCACAGTCACCTCCTTTGCATTTTGGCTATACATGAATTGATTTTCATGCAGTTATTACTGACAATGGCTTTGGCCGAGTATTCACTCTCTGGGTGCTTTCTAGTTTATTTATGGTACTAGGTTCTACCTTTGCTATACATATTTTTTTTTTTTTTTTCCAAGTGACTTTTCTCTTTCAGGAATTAATAAAGACTAGGGCATGTTTGGAAGGGTCTGGACTTTGTGGTGGGTGGAGAAACCTGCCACTATTGTCCTGTAAAATAATTTTCCACATGTCAAGTAAAACAGCTTTGAATTATTTTGGTTACTTAGATGTAAATATTCTATGTCTAACTTTTGATCTATAATTTTAAATGAAAGATCTATAATCGGTAGTTTTTATTTATTTTTATTAGATATCTCAAGAACTGCTTATCCAAACAACTTCAAACTCAACATGGCACTGCCTTGTATACTGACTAATATATCTGCCGATTGTCTACTCCTTACAATGGCCATTTGTTGAGTAATCGTTATGCATCAAATTTCTTGAGAACCACTGGTCCAAAAAACTCCAAATTACAGACTTATTGATCCACCATTGTATATCATTGCTCTTTTAACACAATTTTTTGGCTGATGTGTGTTTTGAATGTCTTCTCTGAATTTCAAAGACCATCTGAAAAACTCTGAAATATTTTAAAAACAAAAAAATGTGTAGAATAATGCAAATAATTCGTACTTGTTGGGAAAGCCACCGTTCACTGTTCACATTCATAAGTCTTGACCATCTAATCTCTATTTGGCAGTTTACGATTTTCTGCGGATCAAGTGTAAAATATTTGGTTACCTCCCCCTGCAAATTAAGCAGTGAAAAGACATGTGAATATTGGGAAAAGTTATCTCCCTTTGTGGCTGGATTTATTTAATTTCATTGACTCTATAGCTAAAAATGTTGAGTAGGCTCCTGAAATGTTAAGTACCCTATTGATGTTTGAATTTTATTTTAATTAAGATTAAAAAAAATCATACAAAGATACCAAAATCAATTAATGTTTAGATTTTATTTTAATAAAAATATCATTTCAAGATCATAATAATTTGCTTTTTATTTATTTTTGTTGTGACAATTTTTGATCAACATGTTGTATAATTATACTTTTAGGAGCTTTTTTTTATGAATTTTTGAGTGTACTTGACATTTCAGGAGTATGTGTATGATTTTTATTATGTATTTATTTTTAGCTATTAAGTCAGCCGGGAATGGAAAAATCTAGCTATTTTCAGCCACAAAGGTAGATTACATTTTTGCAGTTTGTAGATAAGTGCCTGATTTGCAAGGATAACTGAATATGGAATTGATTCAAGTTGAAGGTGCAAATTTTCAGATTACAGTAATCAAAATTTGATTTCATTTAGATTCTTGTATGTTGTTAAAGGGGTCTGAATTTTACATTTTTATCCTTATTTCGATTACATAATCTGAAAATTTGTACCTTTGACTTGAATCAATTTTGGAGTCTGGATCCAACACTTGATCTTTATCAAAGTCACTCAAATCTTTCTTCATACCTTTAACTTGAGTATCTAATGCATCAAACTGAAATACTTGATGCTTGCTCACCTGCTTATATATCTTTGATCCTGACATGTGCAGTTGTCACGAGTCAGTGGCTGATATCTCGGTAAAATGTCACTGGTCATAACGTTTTGGTGCAATAGTACAGGAGTCCTCAACTTTTTTCACACTGCAGACCAGTTTAATATTGACAATCTTTTTGCTGACTGGCTGGCAGCGGCTATCAATCATGACTAGAATTTGTAAGTGAATAATACTCTTAATTTCATTCCTTAAAGGGTTTATCTAATGAATCTTATATTAGGATTATGAAGAAAATCAAAGATTATTGATAAAATATGTATGTGTTAGTACAAAAGGTTTAATTTTACCAAATCCTATTGTTATCTTGTGGCCTAGTACTGGTCTGCAGGTTGGTGATTGTAGACCATAGCATTAGTGTATATTTTCGGTTTGTCTTATATTTTATTTCCTTTTTCTGCAGAATTCTGTTCAGATTCAAGATATCCCAACATCAAACAGAGAAAAAATTGAGTCTATAACTGCAGTAACAGACAACCTGGATTCTGAGTACAATCCAGTCGTTACAACAGTGAAGGCTATTGGGGTCATGTCCAAGGTGAGTATTTTCTTTATAAAACCTTTAGTTATTCATTTGTATTGTGCACTCTTAACCTTTAACAATTGTCCAAATCAATAACAGATGCACAGAAGAGGCAAAAACTAGGGGAGGTAACTCAGACCTTACAAATGACCAGAGAATTCTAATAAAAATCAAAATGTTATATTCTTACCTCAACTACGTAATTATTAAGGAATAATAGTTTTTTGTTGTTGTTTTTTAACCATAAATTTGATTTTTCGGACTAGGCACTATTATCTGTGGTGACCATGATAATAAATAAAAATGATATAAAAATTGAATAAAGAAATGTATATATTGAATTAAATAAGTACTTGGTTTTAATGTTTGATAAGCTGCAATCAACTCTGTTCATTTGTAATCGATTTTGACAATGGTTAAAAGTAATCAGTTGGCAAAAGAAAAAAAATGCCCACTTTTAAACCTTACTAGCTGAAAATCACTCATAGGCTTGGGTCTCAGCAAATTCCTGTGGAAGGGCATATCTTTTTGACCAGGTAAAATCTTTAATATTATTTTGCCTATTACAACTTAAGATAAGAGATCATGGATCTGAACTATATATTTATTGAATCATAGCTTATCTGAAATATCATCACCATCATGAACTCTTGGGTCACATTTAATTTAAATATCTGAGGTGATGAGAATTTAAAAAAAAAATTCCCCCAAATCAGGTTCATTGAATATGCATGCCAAATTTGGTTGGGCAAATCCAAGTTTTTCATAGAAATCAGATTATTATTGGGGGAAAGTGTGAATGCTGACCCCATTAACATTTTTTTTCTCCTGAAAAATGAAAAAAAAATTTTAACTTTGAAACCTTCCCCTTGGTCTATCGTGTATACATGCCAAATTTTGTTGGACTGCCCCATGTTTAGATGGTTACTATATTGTGACAGACAGACAGACAGACCTGGCTCATATGTATTGGTGATTTCCATTTATTTTTCCTTTCTTCAGGACATTGTTGAAGACTGTGGAAAACTGGAGAATCTTTTAATCGTGAAGAACATGGAACCCAAGATCAAGAACAGTCAAACGTATAAAGCAATATATGAGAATGACCCACCCAGGGTATCATCACCCGTCAAATGCATGACCCCCCAGAAGAGGTCAAGGCTTGAATGAAGGATAATAGATAAGGAATGCATGAATATTTCCCTCTACAGGCATCTCCTGTTATAACACAGGTGTTGGGGTCTAAGAAAGCTAACCGCGTTATTACCATGGGTTGGGTATTGGTGTTATTCAAGGGCGGGTGAGAGATGAAAGACGGTAAACATTGTCTATTGTATGAAAATTAAGTGAGATTTGAACAAATAAACAAAGGCATTCTTTAATTGTATATTTTTTTTTCGTTGAATAATTCCCCCAAAATAACTAAAATATATTACAAGGTATACCGAATTTTAGTATTTGAAACAAAATATTTACATTGAGCGTTTAACCATTTCATCCTATAAACTGTTGTGCTTGCAGACACTCTGTATTTAAGTTCCTTAAGAGAAGGGGTATTAATTAGTTCACCACTAGGTAGCATCTAAAAATGTCTTTTGTTTTTTTCTTTCTTTCTTCCAAAAAGTGCCATTATGGGTCTTTAAGGTAATTTTGGATCAAATATGACCAAATATTGTGCTGGTATTTTCTTTTAGATAAAACATATCATGTGCAGGCTCAGATTATTCATTCATATGAGGTATAGACATTCATTTCATTTTTGTTGTCGGTTTGCTGGCATAAGTCAAATATATTTCTTGGTTAATTTTTTTTCTGAGTTGTGCCACCTCTGTCATTAAATGAGCTTACAGTGTGGTAAAATAGTGTTCAGCCCAAAATATCAGTCTTAAGGGTTCAAAGGGAGTTTCTGTTCTTATTCGTGATCTTCCAGATGTGTGGACCATGTTATAGGTCAACTTGGGATCTACTTATCACTTGCCCTTGCCTTACATTCGAAAGCACACTATAGCAGCGGATGCCTGTAGAAGCAAAAGACACTTTAGCACACTTCACATTCACTGTTCCACTCCAATGATATCACTACCCCCTCCATACATCAGATAGGAGTCCTTGCTTTATATAATAATCAGAAACTACCTAGACCTGTGGAAATTCCATGGGTGCAGACAACTAAGATTATCCATTATCTCGTGCTTCTGTTTATTTCTTAATCTTTGCCTGTATCTCTCCCTCATCCCTTCCAATCTTTGTTGCCAGTCCACATTTTTATCTAAATGCTGTACAAACATGGATTAGTTTCATACCCCTTTCGTAAACTACCTAAATTTCTACTGTCCTCTCTCTTTCTACCCTCTTATTAAACTACCAAACTTTCTTTTATCCCTTCTCTTTCTCTTCTCACCCCCTCAGTAAACTGCCTTCCCTTTCCTCCCTTCCTATTCCCTTATTAACTACCTTTCCTTTTCTCCCCTCTCTCTTCCGACCCTCTTATTGAACTTTTCTTCTGGTGAGTGGAAAACGATCTTTTGCTTATAACAGTAATGAAATACGAGCTGGACCCGTGGATATTCCACAGATCTTGACGAATAAGATTATCCATTATCTCATCCCTATACTCTTCTCTCCCCCTTTGCCTGTCTTTTCTCATTCTCTCCCTTATCCCTTCCAATCTTTGTTGCCTGTCTGTGTTTTCATCTGAATATTATATGGATATGGATTAGTTTCATAAGTGAAAAAGGAATAAAAAAATGCCCAAATATTTTCTCCTAAGGTCTCTTTTATCTCTTGTTCTTTCTCCATGAAGAATTTTGATCGAAATGAGAGAAATTTTTGCACACGTCAATTTGCCGTTCCACTCCTACGATATCACCAGCTTCCCACTCCTTACGTCAGATGAGAGTCCTCGCTTTGTAAACTAATCAGAAATGATGTGTGCCTTATCTTACCCATGTTTGTCTTCTTTACCAAAAGACATCCCAATCAGGGGAGATAATCTTTTGAATTCCAGGGACGTAAATGTGTCCTTTGTTCACCCACCAACAGCATTTACGACTGCGACTGATCGTACTTGACCACTTTTGCATATACTACGTATAGATTCTTTTTTAGACTTGATTTTTAAGACTTTTTTTCAAAGTTGAAAAAAAAGATATCTTGCTCTTTTGAATGAGGTTTAAAAAATAAAATTCTCATAAAAATTTTAATCCTCTGGCAATAATCAAAACACTTGAAGAAATAAATTAATTCAATTCATCAATTCATAGCCAGGGGGAGAGAATTCATAGCCAAAGTTCACAGTACAACACAATGCTATATATGAAAGCTTAAAAATTTCAAAATGTTGAAACCACATAATGGCAAAATCTAAAACGATTCGAATTGAAAAAGGTTGAGAAAAACACGGTTGAGTTTGGACTTTCAAACCCTAAAACAAGGCTTTCTTTAAATGGTTGTCAGAACAGAACCCAGTTTTTAACTGGGTGATCCATGTAATTTGAAATGTCTCTACACCTAGGACATGAAGAAACAGAACTGCTAAAACAATTTAGAATCCTCCAAAGAGTTTCTCAGACTATCCAACTCTTTCTCATTATTCTTGTTGTTCCTACAAGGTTTCAGATGATCCATTCTATGGCCTTCATCCATGATACTATTCAGAGGGAATTTTAGTGACAAACAGAAATTACCTTTTGCTGCTCAACAGAGACACAGTGTAGAAGAAATGAGTTGTAAACATCTACAACCTACATTACAAGAATTGCTGATTCAGAAAAAATATATAGTTGATAAATTAAACAGATCTGGTGCTAACTCTATTACAGTTGGCTGGGTAATATCTCTTTCAGATATACCAAAGTTAAGCAATGCTATTTTCCATGAATTCTGCATGGGTGGCCAAAACAGTCTGACACATTTGAGTCATCAGTCAGTCTTTGATCCCAGAAATTCTGTTTCAAATTTCAAGACATATTAATCCTCGCCTAGTCTGATTCAAGGCCAGGGTAGTGGGGAACTAACTCATTACACCAGTGATTTGGTCTACAAAACAAGCCCTCTTCTCACTAAGTTTATCTTATTGGCACACCGCCACAATGGTGAGGCAGCCAGTGAGGATTGAACCCCTTACCTTTTTACCTATCCTGTAACTGAGTATAGGATCATTGGGGCACCACAGATAATTTCAGCATGGTTGTGTCAAGGGTGAGATAGCCTGACTGAGCCCATCTATCTTCATGCTGGTTTGGAATCAGAGTTGTCCATCTCCTAGATAGGTTGCCAACCATGGCTAGAGCCTAATTTGCCCTACTGTTTACTCACAGCTGGAGGAAGTAGAGATGGATTTGTGCCTTTCCCAAGGGCATTAGTACTAAAGAACACAAACATGCTTTTAATTGTTTAGCTACCCCGAACTACAATAGTGATTGTGTGTGGGTATAGCTTTCCAACCATTGCTCCACAACAAGGGGGACTTGCAAGGATCACTAAGCTGATGCATGCAATTGAAACCAGGGTTTTGTCCCCGACCATTCATACTCCATTGGGAGGGTCTTTTAAGAGACGGACGGTTTACCTTTTTACTTCTTATTGTGGATTTGCAGTTTGTGTGAGGAAAGGCAAACAAGAATCCTTTAATATTTAACTCCTATTCCCTCCCAAATAATCTCTTGTATGAAATACATTTCAATGTTAAATTTTGTATATATTTCAATATTCTCATTTACATTTTTAATAAAATTGCAAAATGATTACAAAATCCATTTCTTTTTTTTCTCAATTTGTTTTGAGTCAGTGTTGTATCTGTATGCTTTGCCTAGGATAGTGTTTCTACCTTGCATTCCTTCCCAGGATCTGTGTAGTATCTGTGTTCATTGAAAATTATTGTGCACTAATAATATATATATATATATATTAATGTATATATATATATTAATGTATATATATATATTAATGTATATATATATAATATATATATATATATATATATACATATATATATATATATATATATATATATATAGTCATACATTAACTTACACTCAACCGTCTTGTGTCTGATTGCAGATACGTCCCCATAAGAGTTTGAAACCCATTAACTGCAGATAATAAGAATTTCAATCATTGCAATTCTAGAGCTCAACTGCAAATTACTAAAATTTCTGTCAATTGTGAGTCCAGAGTTGTAAATATTTAGATCAAAAAAACAAAACAATTTTTTTATATTTCCAAGTCTAGTCTTGCCAATGGAGATGTTTTTTCTTTTTCTTTTCTTTAAATTCTGAATTTGAAAGTGACTTTCAGAATCAAAAAGTTAAAAAATCTTATCTAAATTGGCAACATTGCTGTTCGTTTATCTTTTTGTCTCATAGTGTTTTTTGATTAGTTTATTTCTGTCTGTCTTAGTCTTGGAAAGACTGGGAAAGATCCCAGTGTGTCTGTCAATGTTTGTTTCTGTCCTTGGCAGAGAAGATGGACAACAACTTTGAAGGTGTCTTAGCAAAAATGCGAGTGGCACCCATAACGGCCCACCAGGATAATTAAAAATGGTGGTGACGGCAAAAGGATAGGAATCCTATCAATTAACATCCCATAGTCAGGCACAGTTGATAACCAACATGTCCAGTGTTAAAAGATATTGAACCTGAAAAAGAATTTGTCTCGGTCTATTTCTATCTGTTTCTCTGTCGGCATATTACACCTATATATGTTTGTCTGTCAAAGTAATATCTTCCCCAGTCTATCAAATTTTTTCTGTCTCTCTTTTTGCCACCCTCTTCCTATCTGTCTGTCTTACATTGTATGTATCTATCTATGTCTTCATATCCCTCTAAGTATCTATCTCAGTCTGTTTCAGTCTCTCTGCCTCCCAGTGCTTGTATTTTAGTCTGTTCATATCCGTCTGTCATAGTGTTTTCCTAGTCTTTCTGTCACTGTCTCTGTTTCAATTTTGCTCCCCTCTTTGTACCTATCTGTCTCCCATTGTCAGCCAATTTCTGTCTGTCTCAGCCTTTACATGTCTGTTTGTGCCAATCTCCCTGTTAGCGTCTTAGTCTATTTCTATCTTTCTGTCAGTCTATTTGTTTTTCTTACTCTGTCACCATTTCTCTCTCTCTTTTGCCACCCTCTTGGTACCTGTCTGTCACTAAGTTTCAGCCATTATCTGTCCGTCCTAGCTGAAATTAGAACAACAACCACAAAAATCAGATAATTTTTTTTTATTTCATTTCATACTGAAGACACAACACACGAGATATAAATATAATAAATGCATTTGTTCATCATTTTTTTATTTTTTATTTTTTTTAAATTCAAAAACACCCCAAAACAAAGATGGATGACTTGATGAACTAGACAAAATCAGAAAGTACTGGCTCCACTATGCCTATAATAGAAGTCTGGCGATTCTTGGGGAAGGTCTATGTCCAACAACGGACGCTAAAAGGCTGATGATAATAATGATGATGATGATAATTTTTCTAATCCTAATTTTAGTTGCTTTTCATTGAAATCAACAGCAGCTATTTTCAACGGGGGGATCTCCGGAGCCCTGGCACATTCGAAGGGGGCCATTGACCTAAATGATGAAAAATGAGTGTTTGTTTATCTGCTCATGCTGTGTCCCTGACTAACAGGGGAAACTAGAACCTGAGAAGAGCTCTGAGAGGACATGGAGGGGTGCATCGCCAATAAAAGGTTGAGAATAGCTAGTCTTCAGTTAACTGATCAGATCAGAGATAAAGAATGAGTTCCAGGTGAGACTCGAACTTGCATCCCTTTTACTTCAGGGAGCCTACTTATTACAAGGCAGCTACTCTACCAATTGAGCTACCAGGGCTTCCATGGTTGGTGAAAGATCAAATCTAAGACTTAAACTCATTCTTTCTCTCCCATCGATCACTTGGTGCCATATTTGCTATTATTTTTACATACATTAGTAGTATTAATAGTAATGATATTAAGCTGATTTTAATTTTTTCAATAGATGAAGCATTGAACCATTAAAACTTTTGACTGATATTTTCTTTCATCTTAATTTTACTTGCTTTACATCACAACTACTCAGACCATTCTCTTGCCATTAGTAAACACGGATTTGAATAAGAGTACCTGTGCATGATAAGTGCCCAATAAACCATTTAAAAAAAAAAAAAATACATTGATAATTTTGTTATTCTTAGAGCTACCAATCTCTGTTATTGTTTCTGCTTTTTTCAAGCTTGAACACTTTGTTCATGTCTCGAAATAAAAAAAATGTGTGTTGTAGCTCTGAAAATAATGAGAATATCAATTTTCAAAAAAATGGTTCGTTGGGCACTTATCATGCGTGGCCACTACCAAGCTGTAGGCAAGATTCGAACTCCCATCCAATTTACCTTAGGAAGCCTTTTTATGTACTGCAACTATTTTACTGATTGAGCTAATTGAGCTTCAACTGTAGGCAAAAAATCATATCTAACTTATTAAACTCATTCTTTATTTTTCTCTCAATCGCTTTATTATAGTTTTTTATGTACACTGGCTGTAGTACTGGTCAAACATTATTAATTTTTGACAATGCCTCATCTAATGAAAAAATGAAATCCGGTTAATATTACTATTAATACTAATGTATGTAAAAATAATAACAAATATGGCACCAAGCGATCAGTGTGTCAATGAATAAAGAATCATTTCAAGTCTTAGATTTGATTTTCTGCCAACCGTGAAAGCTGTTTACCGAATTGGTAGAGCAGTTGCCTTACATAAACAAGCTTCTTGGGATAAAAGGGATATGAGTTCGAGTCTCACCTGGAGCTCTTTCTTTATCTGTGATCTGTGCTGTTTACTGATTGATGAAGACCAGCTATTCTCAATGTGTTATTGGCTATGGCCCCCTTCAGAGCTCTTCTCAGATTCTAGCTTCCCCCACCAATCGGGGTACGGCATGAACAGATAGACTTAAATGATAAAAAATGAGTTTCTACGGCCCTCTTCAAATGTGCCAGGGCTCCCAAGGGGGCTATATGACCCCCCCACCATTGAAAATGGCTGTTACTAATTGATGGCTTGAGTAGCCTCTATAAAAAGCAACTGAAATTAAGATGAGAGAAATACTTATCAAAAATTAGTTGTGACACCCATCCATGTTTTGGGGTTGTTTTCTTTTTTTTTTTCTTTTTTTTTCTTTTTTTTTCAGGTAAACTTTGAAAAAGAATAAAATCCAAACATTTTAAAAATGAAGTTTTTACAAATTGCTGTGACTGGCAATTTTCTCGTACGTCTTGGAGTGGTGATGCTAAATGAGTTTTGTCGTCTTCAGGTTAGAACACGATAATGTCTCAACATTGTATTTAAGCATTCTTGTTTAGCCTCCCGGATTCTATCCCATCCCATCAGGAGATAATCTTCAAATAAGATCCAGGGGAGGCAAATAGAGTACAGATTTTACTGCCGAATCCAGACTCTGGAAATTAATGTGTCAATTGGTCTACTTTAACCCATGCTTAAATAAAATTTCTGTTTTATTGTGATTGACGGCAGCACTGTACAGGGCTTTTATCTCGCAGTGGAAAAGGGCTTCTATCTTGCAAAGGATAACTATTATACTTGCCACCTTCTGCAGTTAATAGTTGAGGGATTTTAAAAAAAATTTTTTGATAAATACTATTGATTAACCCTTCAAAGATTAACCTATTAAGGTGCTTCATGTCTGAATTATAATGTCCCAGTAGACTTGTAAAAGAGATGGTGTTTACTTTCTAGCAGACTTTTAAAAGAGATTTAAGGGACATATACATCAGTGGCATCTCATGGGTAACTGAGTAACCCTAAAGGAGAGTGCCTGTTTACACATGCTGTAAGGTTCACCCTGATTGGTTGCTTAGTTTCATCAAGATCATAGTATTGACTCAAGAGATATTGAAAATATCTAGATACTTTTTGGATAGAACTTGTATATATACAGTGGCGGGGCACAACTAATGAAAGCATCACAGTGGTAAACTGTTATATTTTTTTCGTTAATGTTGCTCTAAAACCTTTTAAAATGGACATAGAGAGCTGAAATTCTAATGTGCTAAAGTTTAGACATAGATCTTTAGATAAACTGTTGAATGAAAGATCTATGTCTAAGCTAGCGTATATTCAAATTTCAGCTCCCAAGGTCTGTTTTAAAGGGATTTGGAGCAAAAACAATGAACCAAAGCTAAATTCATGTTATAGAAGTTATCAATTATCTTTGCTTCCACTATATTTTTAGGGTTTTCATTAGCTGTGCCCACCACTGTTTCTGTTTATATGTATATGATATATATATATAAATGTATATATATATATCTCTGTTGAAGCAGCTACCCTATTGGTGACAGGTTTGATTCTTGCAGCAGCCCCGTTTTCTTTAATTGTTTATTGTATTAACATTGTCTAGGATGAGTGATACATTAACCATGTAATGATGGGAGGTCATTTCAAATAAGATTCAATGTAACATAACGTAATTAATAATCATTCTGTCAGATCTCATGTATCCATTCCTTAATATACATATATATATATATATATGTATATATATATGTGTGTGTGTGTATAAAATAATCTGTTAGTTGATTAAGTCTAATCATCAAATATAACATACACTATGTTGTCGTTTTTACAGAGAACAGCAATGATTATAATTTTCTTCTTAATTCTAAAAAGTCTACATTTTGAATATTTTTTTAACTGTGATTGGATCAAAAAATATGTTAATTATTTGAAGAATATATAGAGTTTAAATTTATTTCGGAAATTTTCAAGCACATATTTTTTATTGTTTTTCATTCTACCTTAGAGATATAAAGTCTATAATGAATATTATTTATATCTCTAAGATTCTACAGACCTTGATTATGAAGTTGGAGCTAAGCAAAAAGAAATTCTGATCGGGAACTGCAGCTCCTTAAGGCTTGCCCTGTGGCTTACTTTCTCTTGAATGGGGGCAAAACAAAATGGTCTTTGGTCAGAATGGTCAGCCCAACTCTCAAATCTCCTGTGTTTACTGGTCGAATACGTAGGGATTTTAGAAGGTAAAAACTTTTATTGCAAGTATCAAAAGGGAGAGTAGGATCGTCAGCATGTTTTTTTTTTCTTCCAAAAATCTTTATCCATATTTTCAATTTTTTCATTAGTACTTTTGATTTTAACTCTTTCACGCTTGACCTATTAAGGCGCTTAATACCTGAATCAAAATTTCCAAATAGAATTCTCAAAGAAATCTACAGGACATACACATTCCAGCAGTCATAAAAAGCAAGGATATATATGTCCCGAGAGTCTCAAAAGGGTTAATTTAATCGTTCCTGTCACCCGGCAATGATTGGCCTGATTTTCAAGATTAGGTATGGATTTTTTGGAGCAGTTTAAGTGGTTAGAACAGAGATCCTAAAGTATGGGTCCCTCAACTTTTTAAACCATCATGCCTTCCACGGAATCTCTTTTTCCCTCATTGATCCAAGGCAGGGCTACTAAAAGATCCCAAAATGTACCAAATCTTTGAAAAAAGTACCAAATCAATAGTATATACTTATATATCAAAATTGTTAGATTAACAAGAATTCAATAGTAAACAAGAATATATGTTAAAGATGTAAAACATACCAAATATTCAAAAGACCCCTCTTGGCATTTATCAATCCCTTGGATAGTCCCATTGACCCCCAGGGATCGGTATCAACCACTTTGGCAACCCCTGCCCTAAAGGTTGTAAAAAGTTATAGAAATGTTATATATTGAAATTTAGAGACCCGATCAGGGCTTAGATGGCTAACCTCTTTGGCTTCATTTAACCTCAGAATGGCAAAGCTAGAAATACATTTTTCAAAATTATTTTTCTATTAAGATATTTTTTGTTTACAATGGTGGCAGTCATAAAATATATATCAAAATATGTATTAATTAATATTTCGTGTATATATATATATATATATATATATATATATATATATATATATATATATATACATTCACACATCAGGTCTGTTTAGAAAGTATCCAGCCATTTATTAAAACACAAAAAATAGACAATCTAAGGCAATGATGCCTTAGTCCCCCATCAAAATACTCCACTTGGAACCTTGCACACTTAATCCAGTTTCCTTTCCACTTTTATAAACAGTCTGCAAAGTCTTTTTTCGGGATTGCCATCACTTACCTCATTACATTCTCCTTAATTTCGTCCATGGTCTGAAATCTCCTCCCTTTTGATGGCTATTCAAGCTTTATAAAAAGCCAGAAATGGAGCCTTTTGACTCACTTAATGATGTCTCATGGCTGTAACCCCAAGGGAGAGTGCCTGTTTACACATATGCAGTAAGATTCATTCTGATTGCAAGGCCACACTACTGGTTCTAGGGATGTTAAAAATGTCTGGATACTTTCCAGACGGACTTGTCTGCATGTGTGGGTGTGTTATATATATATATATATATATATATATATATATATATATATATATATATATATATATATATAAATAAAATGTTTGTTAATTGAGTCTTTTTGAGGACAGACTCCGTATAATAATTTGGGGGGAAGAAATCAATGGTATTTTTAATTTTTTTTTTTTTTTTCAGACATTTTGGTAAGTTTAAAAAAAAAAATATTTGGAAAAGTTTTACCTGTGTTTTCACAATGTCATTTAAGACAGAAAAAAGTTGAATTTGAAAATTGTTTTTTAAAAAATAGTTATTTTTCTCAAATTTTTAATACGAATAAATAATTTACTGAATTAAATTTTCCCATGTTAAACAATTTAGATTGTTTTTCATCTTTAATTTGAAAATTTTGTTAGTAGGATTTTTTTCAATTTACTGTGTCTTTTTCTTTGAAATTTTTAAAATAGTCTTTTGTATATCAAATTTGAAATATGTTTTTTTCTCGTCTTTTTTTTTGTTTTCCAAACTTGAAATGGAGAGAAATTCTTGTAAATTGTTTTTTTACTTTCTTTGCGTCTAAGATGATGACGTCCAATGGTATCGACCTGATGTCTGTCTGTTTTAGAACATGTGAATGATGATCTTGGAGGACATCCAATAACTTGACCAGGTGTGGATCAGGGAGGGAGGGGGTCTCCAGGGGATCCAGATTCCCCCTGCACAAAATTTTTTCATTTCGACCCCCAGCTTAAATTCCTGGATTCACTTCTGGGAAAGGGAGTGAAAATCTTTTAATTTGGTCTTTTCTGTTCGCATCTTAAATGAAGATGTCCAGTGGTGCTGACCTGCCGCGGTCAATCTCTTTTAGGACATTTGAGTGATGGGATCTTCAAGAACATCCAATGACTGGGCTGGGCATGGATCCGGAGGTAGGGGATGGTCCAGGGGATCTAGCTTGCCCCGTTCAAATTTTTTTTCCATTTTGCACCCCCTCCAATTTCTCAAAATCCTGTGTCCGCCCCTACTGGACATACTGATCCTTGTTCAAGAGACTGTGATGAGGACTTTGTTTGTCCGTCTCTGTTGGCCTTCCCTGACCAGAGCAGACAGCATGCTGTTCTCATTAGCCAAAAGTGTTTCAGCCGTGTCGAATTCAATAATTTTCCCTTGATCTAAAACCATGACACGGTTGTAATTATTCAAATGTGTTAAGTGATGCTGTCAAAGAAAAAGAAAAAAGTATTCATAACATCACATAAAAAAAGGTAAATTTTACAAATTGGAAAAGAAATCACTTCCAACATTGAATATATACATTGAGATTTATCAGCAATCCAGCTTTTGTTCAGACAATCCAATGTCTTCTTCCCATCTTTGATGTCAACACAACATTCTGACCAGTTCAATCTATGGCCTTCTTCAAGTGTAATAAAAAGAGTCTCTTTTTTTCATTTTTTTCCTCCGCAAAAATAGACTCTCTTTTCTTACGGATGTTTCGCCTTGAACATAAAAAAGGCTGTAGAATGAATCATCCGAAAGGTTTGGTTAACATCACAGATGGGAAAAAGAGATAATTAGATTGTCTGTAAAAAGTTTGGATCAAATACCATACATGCCAGTACATAAAAAGACATTTAATTTTTTAAAAACTCAGCAAATATTATACTCTGTCAATGTACTGGTATTATGATAAGGGGGCCATCTACTCAAGTTCAATATGGACGCTTATAGGATTTGGATGGGTTGCAGTGAACAGCAGTCCTCTAAATAAACTTGTAAACCAATCATTTTATAGTCTGGATTATAGCAACTCATGTGGACACCCCCCACAAAAACAAAACAAATTCTATCCCCATCTTTGTTGTTTTGATCTCTATGTTTAAGCCAATGCGTTCTACAGCATTCTTGTATTGTCTGAAGTTTTGAAATAAAGCATTGCCATTAAGCAGTTTTTAAGACACTCAAAATGTCCAGATACTTTCTAGAGAGATCTTGTAGAGGGGAGAATTTTTTGTGTATGAGCCCTGGCCAAAGAGCTGCATAAACAAGCTTCCCTCAACCATGCGGATCTTCTGAATTATACTGTCAGTGTTTTTTGTATCTACAATGAAAGCCATGAGTTCTTGGATTGTCCGCTTTAATTGTACAGCATTAAGGGCTTCCCATATTTCTGGGTCTCGGTATTTTCCTTCAGGGTCAAGGTCAAGGTAAACACCTGTGCATGAAGCAAAATTTATCTTAGACCAACAACTGTATTGGAGAAGGTTGGCTGAAACATAGTGATAAAAAACAGTAAAGATAAGGTTACTTATCTAAGAATGTTTTTGATTAATGAATCTGCAATGAACAATCATTCTCCCATGAAGAAAGAGAATACAGGAAATCGTTGATAAACATAGTTTCAATTAGCGTGTTTTTGATTAACTGGTTAACAATTCTTTATCCCAAGAATCAAATAGCCCATTCTATCGAAAAATTGTCTGAAAAATCATTTATATTTTTTTTTAGATTTGAACTTCAAGATTAATTACATTATTTCCAAAAAGTTTTGATTAAATCTCAAAGTTTGAATAACACAGTTCTAATTAGCACAATTTTTTGAGGACACATTAACTGCATTTCTCAGGAGTTTCTTGTAATTGATGAATACATCATCGCAGATCATCAATCAAAGAAGGCTGTAGAGTGCATTGGCACAAATGATCAAAACAAGGATAGTAGTCTGAATAATTCATAGAATAGTGACAGTACTTTATCTCAGAACTTCAGACTTTACAAGAAGGCTGGAGAATGCATCAGTCAAAACATAATGATCATAACAACAAAGATAAGGATTCCAGTCTTAATGATTCATGGAATCACAACAATACTTCATCTCAGAACTTTAGATAATACAAGAAAGCTGGAGAGGGCATTGGTCGAGACGAAGTGTCAAAAATAAAAAAGATAAGGATACTCGTCTGAAAAAGTTATTGAATAAGGAATCTATAACAGACCTGGCAAGATTCAATGTTAATGAGTTGGAAAATGTGTGTGTGTATATGGGGGTTGCTTCTAGTGAGGTCAGAAAATTGTGAAAATAATGTGTCCAAGATTGGCTAAAATTGCATTTCATATTTCTATTTCATCATTGATACTGTCGCTGGTTGTGAGCTAAAAGTTTACCTCTCTCTTCAAAGATAAGACTATTATCAGAAATCTAAACCAATTTGATATATCTAAAACACTTTTATAGAATGTGTGGAGATTTTCCTTTCAGGTTTGTGAATGTATCAAAATGCGTGTTTCATGCAGAATGTATGAGACTTGAAAGGTCTGCTATAATGAACGATCATTCACCGAAGAAGAAAGAAAGTAATCGATTAGCTATCAAGCCATCAATCCCGTACCAATAGGTGTTACTCACCAGAGTGACAAGAACTGTGGAGTCACGGAAGACAGTTCGGATCAATTCCTGGATGGTCTCTTCCATGACAGCATCGTCATTTGTGTGTTCCTGCTCCAGAATCACGATTTTACTGTCACGCATGTACGCACGGGCAAAACAAAACAGCTGAAAGATGAAGAAGGAAAAGGAAATGTTTTCATTCTTTACAGACATACATAATGATCACTTTGTGACAGGGTCCGTTAGATAACAATTACCAGTTGACAACGTTAAGCAAAGAATAGAGAGAGACGCATATTGTGATCGTTTTAGATAAAGTGTATGGGACTGACTGCTTTTAGTAGCAATAAATGTTTGATAACATTATCTATGATTATGGTAAATAGCTTCCTCTATAGATCGAGATTCAGGGTCAGGTCTATATCTGCTGTACAAATTGACATTTTAAAATTTGAAAAAAAAACTCCATTTCAATTTAAAATACTGCTCTGAAATTCTGTATATTATACAGGGTGTATGTTAAAAACTCAACATTTAAAAAGGACATGACTCTTTGGAAAAAAAATTGGAGTTGCCCACCTTGAATTTACAGTCAGCTCATTGGCTAATATGCTTAGCTGAGAATCAAACTAAGCATATCAATCAGTCCACTGACTGTAAATTTAA